>CAWTZC010000288.1:7930000-8530000 GCA_963919715.1 Microtus obscurus | reverse complement strand
CTTTTTGGTAGAACATTTGCTTAGTATGCTTCAGGTCATGGGTTTGATTCCTGACTTTTTGTTTTGTTTGGGGGAGGGGGGAAGCTATCACTGTGTAGTCCCTGGCTGCCTCAATCAGAGATCACATGCCTTTGAGTACTAGGTTTAAATGTATTCTCCGTCATGCCTGGCGTGGGTTTAAAGAGGACTGAGGGAGGGAGTAGGTCCTGAGGTGTAGCTAAAGCACAGGGTTCTATCACCAGCACCGGAAAAAGAAGTTAATCATATGTAGGGTAGGGTAGTACTCTCTGAACCCAGCTGTAACTGAAAAGTCCTAATAGGAAATTAGGCATGTGGCAGTCTCGGCACTCAAGAAGGGGAATTTGGCGGCTTAGCTTTTACAGAGTGTGCCTTTTAATAAGCTTGGTTCCACAGTCCACAGAAAATATGTTTGTATGACCTCAGTGTGGGCTGCTCTGCAGAGATAGTCTCAGTAGTTAACTCAGACTGACCACCAACTCACTACTGCCTCAGAGCTTACCACAGCATACAGCATTTCATAGCTGGAAATTCATCTTTATTGATGCTTCTGAAATGTGGGTGGTGTGCATTACATAGTGCACTCCTCCTAAATTCTAGCAGAACACTCCTGCCTGGAAATCTTTTGCAGTGTGTTGAGATTCTAAGGGAAGGCTAATCAATAATGAAGCTTAGACAGAATGTTGTTCTACACCCTATATGGGTCAAAAGTAATTTTATTTTTTAAGGTGAGGCGTGATAGGTGTAACCCAGGCTGGCCTCGAAATCACTTTATAGTCAAGGATGACTTTGAACTCCTGATCCTTAGTGGCGTCTCCAGTGCTGAGATGTGGGGCACCATACGCAACCGCTAATCTAGCTTTAATGTTATTTTAGTTTTCACCTGGACTGACCCCTTCCCTCAACTGACATATTAGAAACTAGTCCAGTTAAAGTGGCTGTAGAGAAAAAGGTGCTGGGCGGGATTTTTCTTTAGTAAGAAATCCTCTTGAATCCGGTTTGACCGACAAGTGAGAAGGTCTGTAGCTTAGTTTTTTTTTTCAATACTCTTTGTGGCAAATAACGCTTTTACGTACACCATAACGGGCGTATTCTAACCGTGAACAAACCCAAAGTCCCCTGTTGAGCCTGCCAGCCGCTTTACACCTAAGGAAAAACACCTCTTGGCTGAGCAGACTGGGCTTGTGCCACGGAGCAGGGCGTTCCCCCGCTCTGCGTCAGGAGGGTTGTCCTTCCGCCCCTGGAAGGGGCGTCACCGGGGAGCGGCTGGGGGGTGGGGCGGAGCCCGACCCCTGGCCGCATTTCCCGGGGACCCTCCCTGCTGCTTCTCCGAGCGGAACTGGCGAGCTGACAAGGCCTGGAGCTTACCCCTTCTACCTTACAGGAAAGCACTGCGGTGCCAGTCGCGCCTTTCCCCGGTCTCCGCTGCTTTCTGCTCACATTTTGAGCTCCCTGCTGCCGCCGTCTTCCGGAAATGCTGATAGTCTATTAGTTGTCCTGTATGCCCAGTGGAAATGACTTTTTTTATTTTTTGTTTTGTTTTGTTTTGTTTTGAGGTCATTTAGCCCAACTCTCTGGAGCACTAGGCTTATAGACATACATCATGTCTGGTTTGTTTCATGATGTTCAGTTTAGGGAAGCAGAAGTTGTTGACGTGCTGTGGGTCTGGCCTGTTACTTGAATGCCCTCTTAACAATTTTTATACAGTTTGAAAAGGCAATTAACCCAAGACAGTCTTTTCTCACTTAAGTTAGATGTATTAAATGAGGTAATGCATGCAAAGCCCATACAGTGTATCAGACATTCAATAGTACTTGACGGAGTAAACCAGGGAGACTGGGGGACGTATGTAGAGCGTTTCTGTGTTTAACCACCTAAAGATGAGGAGGAAGAGGAAAGGCTACGGAGAAAGAAGCTGTGGCCTCTGACTAGTAATACAACAGTGTGTGTTTTGACAGGTCTTCGAAATGGCTGACCTATCCAAAGCAGTCTTTACTGATTTCTGTTTTCTAAGGATGCTTCTTTTTGCCTGACTTACTCCTGTTTCTCAGGTTTATACTGAGTGAATATACGGTAGGGTGATGGATAAGTCAAAGTTTGGTAGTCCCTTTCATGGTTCTACTTTACAGGAAAAAAGGAAGTATTAAAGATGAATTTAAAGTACATTGTAGGTTTTAGTTGATAGCAGGCTGCACTACCCTTTCCCCCCCCACACACACACCCTTTTATTTTTATGGTGCCGCTTTATCATATAGCTAGCTGGTTTAGGACCAGGTATGGCTTAGGGACAAAAGCAAGAGAGAAGTGGTTTTTTTAGGTGCACTGATGATATAGCAGCTATATGTACTTGTTATAACTTACAAGGCAATGATGAAGATTTAAACAGTAGAAGAGGTTATTGTATACCACCAAAAATAAATGACCCAAAACTTGTGACTTATCCCTGATTCACTGAGGCTTAATATACTTAGGAACAATTTGAACATTTCCGTTTCAGGCTCTACAGAGGTCCAAACCCTGGTCCCTTCAGACACTATTCTCAATGGCCCATGAGATACTGAGTGATGCAATCAACAACCACAATTCACACAGTAAAAATTTCAGATCCCCACATCAATTAAACTGGAGGTTATTTGTACATTAGGACATTTAGTGGAAAAGTGTATACGAACTTTAAAAGTGTAAATACAGTCTGTGATAGGGATTAAAAGCCCTTGTGTTTAAAGCTGTATTGATGGGGAGGGAGGAAGCCTTGGGGTATACCTGTACATTTGCATATAATATAGAAGTTGATCTAATAAATTCTTAAGACATACTTTTCATGTAAGCTCTGTTAGCAGCTGAATTACAAAATAAAACTACAGGTCATGGAGAACTGTGGCTCAGCAGCACTGCGAGAAAAGACATTTAAGAATATTATGTCGAAAGACAGCAGTCATATACAGGCTAATGAAATATTTATAAGGTAATCCTATTTTTGCAAAACCCAGTTTATATGTTTGTGTGCATGTATTATGGTGGAGGCCCTTTATTTCTGATCTTTAAATGTTCTGTGCTGATGCTGTCTTGTAACAATGAAAAATAATAAAATATATTTTGTAAATCCGGTAACTTGCAAAAGATGAGTATTCTGTTTGTTGAGGGAAGAAAAGATGGAACTTTGATAAATCAAAAAATAAAAATATTCAGAAATCTGGAATTCTGGGTACATATTTTCTCTAGATTTAATTAGGTATGAATGTCTGTTTGTTTGTTTAAAGTATTATGTTCTACTTGTCTAAAATAAAATTTAAAAGTTGAAATGTGTGTGTATTTAATTCTTAGAATTTGTTCTCAGGGCTAGAGTATGTGCTTTCCCCGGTGCTACACACTAAATAAAGAAACAGTGGTGCGAACTTAACTGAATAATCTGAAGTTATTTTCATCCAAGTCGCTTGTGCTTTCTCTTTGCCACTTAACGTGCAGAGCAAAGGAAAGGCCAAAGTGAAAGTCACCTTGAACAGCATCAGTACGAAGTAGACACAAATTGTGAATTGCTCCAGCGTACAGCATGAGGCCTTGGTTTTTGTTTTTGTTTTCTAACTTTGTTGGAGGGATAAGAGCATCATACTCTTTTGAGGGAAGGGCCTTTTTGGACTTGAATCTCTGGCTGCTATTTCTTGTGCCACTATGGTAACTGCATTAGCAAAACAGTTGTCACGGCTTATGTGTTTAGCGCCCTCTAGTGATCGATTGCCACAAAAGCATTGTCTATCCTTACTAAGCCTTAGCTAAAAGAAGTGTGAATTGGTTTGCCATCCTAGTGTGGCTTGTTTTACTTTTCACTCCATCCAAAGAGACCCCTTTGTGCTACGCTTCTCAATCTGTAGAGTTTTCAGTTTCTCTATGTAAATGAAGTGCCAGGTTGGGTTTGTCTAAATTAAATGAGCTGTAAGGTATGAGCCTGACCCATAGTAGGGACCTAACTTTGTTTTTTTTTTTTGTTTTTTCGAGACGGGGTTTCTCTGTGTAGCTCTGGCTGTTCTGGAACTCACTTTGTAGATCAGTCTGGCCTTGAACTCAGATACACCTGTCTCTGCCTCCTGAGTGCTGGGATTAAAGGCGTGCGCCACCACCACCCGGCCAACAATACTTTTTTTAAAAATATTTTTTTGCAGCACTGAAGATCATATCCAAGGTCTTGTGTATAGTAACATTTTCGAGACCCCATTTTACATATAAATAGATTCAGTCAATGTAGAATCAGGTGTCCTAATCCTGCTAGTTGAGAGAACAGTAACAGTAAAAAATAAATCCTAGATATGATTCTAATTTCTCTAGTACCATCTTTATTAAGCTGTGGGGGGAGTCAGAGGACAACTTTGTGGAATTTATTCTCTCCTACCTCAATGTGAATTCTGGGGGTCAAACTCAGGTTACCAGGCTTGCAAGGCAAACTTACCTACTGAGCCATGTCACAAGCGGGTTCTTTATTACTGAGACAGTTTGTACCGTTTCTACAGTCTGGGAGCATATTGGTTTTATTTGCATTTGTCACAGTGCCTATAATTGCACATGCTCAGCAACTAAATTTGTCTTTTAATGTTAAAATTGACTATATAGTAGATCTTAGAAAACAGAACATAAAATGGAGCTAAGTGCAGTAACAACATACCTGTAATCACACAGAAGAATTGCAAGTTTGAAGCCTTACCGGTTCTACCCAGCAAGGTCCACACCAGTCTAGACTACAAAGTGAGACCCTATCTCGAAACAATAATAATTACTTGACTATTTGGATTCCACTTTCCATTTTCCAAGCCAGAGGCTTTTGTAGCCGGTAACTTCGGAGAAGCGGTGAGCAGGGTTTGTTAGCTTGTGCCACGCAGAAGCAGCACAATAAACAGGAGCCCAGGTGAGCTCCGATTTACAAATCAACCCTTGGTCACTGGCTGCCGTTTTCACCCATGTTCAGCACCACTAAACTCTAGGATTTATTCTGAACCAGCCCACAAGATACCTTCTCTGTTGTTCTTTTCCTGTATTGACAGCCAAGAACTTTGGTATTTAACACTACGACTTCCTGGTCCCCCAGAAACCCGTGAACCTCAGGAAAAGATTAGCTGCTTACTACTTTGTGAGTGCTCAGTCTTGGGCAAAGCTGAGCGTTCCTGTGTCCATTATTCCTGTGTACCATGTGTTAGACATGTAACTATTGTCTCAGTTTTCCTTCTGTTGCCTTTGGATCAGTGCTAACTCAAATTAGTTTTCTCACGAACTGCTTAACCTTTAACTGAACCCCTGTTAATGTTAAGATATTATATATACTAAGCCTTTTTATGTGCGTGACAACTTTCACAGCTGTGATAGTACGATACTGAGTGTGGTCCCTGTTTTCCACACAAAACTTCTCGTGGCTCTTTTAGGTGGCAGAGTCAGACTTCTAGCCTCAGGTTGCCTTCATTTAAAGTCAGCAGCCACAGCTATCAGAAACGTTGCAAAGAGAATCTTGGAGCTTTATTGAAGCACTAAGCCCAGCAATTTTTTAACTTTTTTGATTCCAAGGAAGCCCACTTGTCTGACCCTGCTGTAATGGTAATTGTGGCTCATGATTTAGCCACATCTCACAGTTTTGGAAGGCTGGCATACAAGTTCTGACATTTTCTTTTCTTGGGAGCCTTTTGCGTTTGTCATCCTCTAAGCTGGGGAAGCAAGTTCTTTTCTGGCAGAATACTGCAGCTGCTATTATTTATCCCTCAGGGGATAAGCAGCTAATCCCAAGCCATACAGCTGGGAAAACTGTGTTCTGGCTGTGCAAGCATATAAAAGGAATCTAGACAGCGGGAGTGGGTTCACAGGCCAGCCATCCTGGTTACAGTGCTTTGGGCAGTGAGCTCTCTAAGGCAAGCGGTACCACAACCAAAAGCTCTGCCTTGACCGCTACAAATTCTGTAGTCTTCGGGGTGTGGGGGGCGGGGGAGGCTTACATACCCCTGTTCTCTTTCTCCTAGGCTAAGCACGTGATTTCTTTTAATTGCCTTTTCTCTCTGATGCTCAGCCCTTGACTCCTAACACTCAAGGTCTTGAAAGCCTTTCCCTGCTTTTTGCACCTTAGTCTCTGAAGGATCCCAGTCAGTGTTAGAGTTTCTGTGGGTGGATGATTACCAATCCAAGCCGCAGACACAGGCGTGGGGGTGGAACTCCTCGGGGCGGAGGGACCACAGTTTGAAAACAAATAAGCCTCTTTCATAATCCCAGTAAGACTTTTGTGGACTTTTAAGGTCTGCTGTTTTGGCAGGGAGTAGAGTTTCTGGAACTTTTAGAAAGAATTTTCAAGCAGGAACTAGCTTCCCATCTCTAAACAGTTTCAGCAAAACTTGCATGTCCAAGGAAAGCCTGTGGTTTTTTTGTTTTTGTTTTTTGGAGGTTTGGGCGGGGGAGGGGTGGCATTGATTGGTTTTTTTTTAGTTGGTTGGTTGGTTTTGGTTTTTCGAAACAGAATTTCTATGTGTATCCCTGGAACTCACTCTGTAGACCAGGCTGGCCTCGAGCTCACGGAGATCCGCCTGTTTCTGCCTGAGTTTAAACCACCACCGCTGGTGGTTTTGGGTTTTTAAGTCTTAGTTTCTCCCAGCAGACTAGGTTTGGCATTTTCAAAGCAGCCTAAAGCACAGCATGAAACGGCTGTTGTTATCTTCACAATCTGGAAGTTTCTCAGGATGATGGATGGGCTCAAGTTTGAGATGATTGAATGTCTTTTTAGGAAAATCAAATCTTGAGAATGTTCAGTTATGTGTGCTAGTGGAGGAAATCCAGAGACAAAATCCCACGGGGCCTTTAATTCACTGTTCATTTGCACTTGGGGTTATGAGACACTTTGTTAATGAACATTTTAATATGGGTGTGCCTGTGGTTCTGGAAATTTACAGCTGTTTCCAGCAAATAACAAAGCTACCCATTGAAGATGCTGACTGGGCTGGAATGCTATCTAATGATTTCTCCAGTCTCTGGAGACAAAATAAGCCTTGGCTTCACATGGAGCTTTAAACCCTGATGCCTCTCAACTTTCAGATCTCTCCTTTTAAAACAGGAAAGGAAACGACAGCAAGTACCTTCCCTTGGAATCAAAGAATGCCCTCAGAGATTTTGAGGGACTTCTCTAAGCCATGAAGTGTATTTGTCATCCAATTTGTAATCCATTGGGAAACAACCATACGTAGACCGTAGTTACTAATGAGAGAGCTTGAAGTCAACCCATCTTTAAGTTATAGCACTGAGCTGAAGCAAATAGATTTTGTACTCCTAAGACCCAGCCCCCAAATTGAAAATTGCTGTTAATAACATTGCTATTGGCTGGAGGGCCTGGTCTTCTAATAGCTACTTAGGTTTAAAAAAAAAAACCCAACAACAACAAAAAAAAAAAAAAAAAACAAGGTTCAGCACCTTGGCCACAGGCTGCTGAGTAGCGCCTAGGTGTAGGCACCCAGATTCCTCACCCACAGAAACTGGGCTAAGTGTTTCAAGGCAGTTTTTAAAAATGTTGCTGCTCCATAGTCAGTCTTATCTGTGTGCTAAAGCCTGAACAATTACAGCTACCAAATTCATCTGAATTGTTATCATGAGCATATGTGTCTTGAGTTCACATTACCTAAGAGGCCAGGTGGCAAGACAATTAACTTGAGCAGCTTTCCTACATAAACCTCTTGGTTCCAGATACATTGTTTCTGGAGGGGGCTGTCGTAGTTAAAATCAGGAAGAACTGGAAACTAAGTGCTCACATGTGTATGATTTGAAAAACGTGAGATACATTCTGCTGTGTCCTTCCCCGCCTGATTACATCACACATCATGGACTCAGGAGACATTCCATTACTAAATGGGTTCTTGTGCCCATAATAAAACTTTGATTAACTGAAATAAACATTCTTTCCAAAAATTTTGTTTCCAAAACATTTGTTTTAGGTCAGGAAGTCAGAGCACTCCCTGATCTGTTAAATGTTCAGGTCTGGTATTACTTTGGATATGTGTTGAAACAGGTGCCATAACACAGCACCAATTCAGCAATGTCCGACTTTGATCTCACTTCTCAACAGATGGCTCTCATTTTGCACTTCAAGATAGGTCCAGCTCCCACTCTAGAACAGAAAGGGGGAGAATGAAGACACTCCTTCCCTCTTGGTAATGGACTCCATATTATATTCTTGTTTCTGCTCCCACCTGACCATATCTAGCCACAAGGGAGGTGGAGAAATTGCATGACCATGTGCCCACGTAGAAAGTCTATTGAAGAAGAGAAGAGAATGGGCTTAGAATGGCATTGCCCCTTCATAGTTCCAGATACTAGCGAGGGTGAGGCAAGATCACTTGTTGACCAGCCTGAGTAACGGAGAACCCAAAAGAAAGCAAGACAGATACATTGGAGAGGAGCCACAGTTTTCTTTTTGTGGTTTACCACTTCAGACATTCTAATTAATAATTCAAAGTGCTGAGTTAGAAGCCCATTGTGTTCCTTGCATAAAGAAAAATGTTAAAAACCGGAAGTCATCTTATTCCCTCTGCTTTTGGATAGCATCGAAACTAGGTGTCTTAAGAAATCTTGTCATGAGGGACTAGACGGTGTAGTGGTCAAAAGCACTTGTTGCTCTTTGGATGGAAGCTTCACCCCAGCCCCAAGCGTCCATACATTCAGAGTCTGGGGTGTTTAGGTGGAAGCTTCGCTCCAGCCCCTGGTATCCATATATCCATCCAAAGAGTCTGGAATGTTCTGGTGGAAGTTCCATTCCAAGCCCCCTCCCCTGGAGTTACCTCAGTCCAGACTCCACCCCTGAGAAAACCCACCAAATGATGACCCCCTCCCCAGAAATGCTCAAGACCACTCCCACAGGGCATTTAAACTGCCCCCAGAAGAAAAATGTGTGGCTTTCAGTCTTCCTTTCCCGTCTCCTCTCTGGGGGGCTGGAAAGCCATCTGGAATTGTTTGTATCCATTAAACCTGGGCTTTTTAAAAATTTTGTTTGATTTGGATTATTGTGTCAGTGGGGAGGATTATTGGGGTGCAGAAGCTTTTCAGTTGCTCTTACAGAGGACCTTTGTTTGACTCCCAGCCCCTACACCAGATGGGTCATAACCCCCTGTAAATCCAGTCCCAGGGGCTCCAACGCCCTCATCTGGTCTCTTTGGGCACCTGCACACATACGGTGTATATACACACATAAACATGAAAATAAAAATGAAAAATAAAAGAATTCTGAAATTCTTATCACCTAGTGATAATGATATTAGGATTTCCATGTCTTTGCTAACATAAACAGACATCCAACACAGCAGTGGTGATTTCCATTATATGGCAATGATAAGCGGTCAGTATTATTGTGATGTGCCTAGAGTAGGGATATGACTTTAACCTGTCATATAATTGAAAGAAAAAAATTGGAAAATTTAGATTTTGGATTCCACTTCTTAGGCTGACCCTGAGCATACAGAGAAACCAGTCTTGAAAAACAAAACAAAATTACATTTGCTATTTCCAACCCTTGCGCTCGTTTTAAGGTACTTAGGAAAATCAGTTATTCCTTTTTATATCTCTTCGAGTACTCTTGGGTACCCCCTAAAATATGAGCATCAAGAACAAGATACAAAACGTTCTCTGTCTCATGGGGTCTGTACTAATGTGAAGTCTGTATCAAAATCTGAGCACAGCCGGGGGGTTGTGGTGGTGCATACCTTTAATTCCAGCACCCAGGAGGCAGAGGCAGGCAGATCTCTTAGTTTGAGGCCAGCCTGGTCAACAGAATGAGTTCCAGGACGGCCATCACTACACGTGAAACTCTGTCTCGAGAAACCAAAACATAAATAAATAAATGGAAATCTGAGCACTAGCGGCGAGAATAATATATATGCGAATGGTTACTGTCAAGCAGGGCCTACCAAACTATCCATAACATTCCCAGGTCTTGCAGATCTCCCATCATCTTCTCTGGCCAGTGTGAGGGAGGAAGTAGGAGACCTCATTGTCAGGTGGGAATATAGTGTCTAGCCTGAACTACTACTGTTTTCTCTCCTCTATTCACTGACAGCCCTGTCAGCTCTCCCTCTGCTACCAATCAGCATTGCCTGGTTTTATCTTGTCCCTTCTATTTGTTGTAACCTCTAACTGGGAAGTAGAAAAACAGATTTGCAGAAGTCATTATTTATTAAAAAAAAAAAAAAAAAAAAAAAAAACCTATTGTTAAAAGCCACTGTTCCATTTCAAGATCCAAGAAAAACTTCCTGTTTTGTTAAGGCCCTTCTTAGGAGCGGAAACTAGCGCCCTCAAAAGAAAACCACAATAAATAATTTCACTGATGTGTTCTGTGTGTTTAGCAAGACTTAAATCCCAAGAGAAATGTGGCGGATAAGAAAGGAAGACTTGAGATACAGACCACCGACTACCGTTCCCCCTCTGCCACTCCCTGAAGGGACAGTGACAGGTCCAGAAGCAGAAGGGTATTTAGGACAGTCTGGAAAGGTAACCAGGCAAAGCCTCACTTAGAAACTGTGCGGCTCAAATTGTCCATGCTTTCTCCAGGTGGAGTTTCTGTTTTTCAAAAGATCTAGAAAAGCTGCTGGTTTAGCCTATTCTTTCCTGTAGGACCAGAAGTTTGGCTCCTTACAAGTTTGTATCTATGTTGCTTTCATTTTGTGCCCCATTCTGACCGACGGATGGTAGGGTGAGGTCAGTGACAGAGAATTGCCAGTCAAGAGCCCTGGTTACAGTCCTGGTACTTTGTAGCTGCATCGGTGAAAGCTTTGGCCTCCACCATCCTGACGGTGGAGGAAGAAAATTCATATATGCTCATCTGTGCCTCAGCCTAGAATTGATGTTTCTGTCTTAGTGGCTGAAACAAACAAACAGGGAGAGGGACCACATCATATTTAACGTGGGGCGGGGAGGACAGTGCTTCTTCTACAACATTTTAATGCAGCACGCTTGCTCGGACATGTTACAAGCAGCAGTGATCAGATCATCTCTGTCTTACCTAAGACTCTGAACTGTTCTCCAAGCATCTTAATAGGCAGGCCTCGGGTGCTCAGGTGAAAAGTAGTCTACCCAGCTTGAGGGTGAGTGAGTTCTATGGAAAGGTCCATGAGCAATTCTACTGCTGAGTTTAATTTTGTTTTCTGTTGTGTTGTTGTAACCTAATTTACTGCCCCAGAGGAACTAGCAGCTCAATGCAGGTCTGACATAGCTTGTTGTCCCTGAAAGTATATTGATTAGTAGCTGGAATCAAAGGTAGTATGTATGTGTGTTTGTTTTATGGTGGCACATGTCTATAATCCAGCACTCAGGAGGCTGAGACAGGAGCTGCACATACTCGTCCTATGAGTGTGAGGCCAGCCCGGGCTGCAGAGAAAGACCATCGCAAAGAAAACAGAAAACTGTCCATAATATCAAAATAATGACAGCAGGCAGGCAGTGGTGGCGAATGCACTCAGCGAGGCAGAGGCAGGCGGATCTCTGTGAGTTTGAGGCCACCCTGGTTTATAGACAATTCCAGGATAGCCAGGGCTACACAGGGAAACCCTGTCATGAAAAAGCAAAGCAAAACCAACACAAACATCATAAAACTAAAGAGTAGTATCAATGAGATGGTTCACCAGGTAAAGGTGGAAGTAGAGAAGTGACTCCATGAAGTCTTCTCTGATCTCCATATGCGCACATGCTCCCCTCATGCAATAAATAAAATATTTTAAACTGAAGCATCACACGTGCACAGAATAGCCATCACCAGACTCGGGGGTTAAAGATAAAGAATGGAGATACAGTCAGGAGGGAAATGTGTTGGGGGTTGAGAGTAATTGAGGGGGAAGATACCAAAACCTGTTGTACACATATCTGAAATTCTCAGAATTAAAAAAGAAAAGAAAAGAAAACAAGACATCCTGAAGGATTGCTCACCAAATTGTTGAAAACTGACTCAAGCTTCCTCTGGCAGTTGGACTCGTGTTTGACTGTTGGCGGATGCCAGGGAGATACCCTGTGTTCATCTCATCAGTCCTATCATACCATCGTGTCAGTGCCTGTGTCGGGACAGTTAGAAACCCTTCACCAGGTCTTAGACTTGCTTTGGGGACATTCTGCCATTCACTGAAACGGCAGGAGAATAAAGGAAATACAGATGAGTTCAAAGCAGTCTTACCTCCCAGAGTGGTTCTCACTGCTTTGTTTCATTTGGTCTGCTTTGGGGCTGTTTGGGGACACACGAGGCTCTCCAGCCAGGAGGCCCTCCCTCCCCAGCCCTGATTTCCCCTCGAAACAACACAGTATCACCCTTCGAATGTGGCAAATGTAAATTCCTGTTTGGGGAACAGCAATTGGGCTTTGAATTAAAAGCTGAATAAACCAGTATTGGGTTAGCAAGGCTGTGTTGTCCTGCATCCCTTCCCTGAAATCTGCTGTAGTCTTTTCTGATGTCATTATCTCACTGCCTAGCATTTGACTGCGAAGGAATGCCTTTTCTACACTTTAATCGGATCTTTTTCAGTTGTAAGTAATGAAAACTTCTTTTCAACATTTTATCAACACAGAACACAAAATTCCAGTATCAAGTTTGTTTTTTTATTTTTATTTTTTTTTCCTTTTTTGGGGAGGGGCATCTCTGGTAAAATTTTATGCCTTGGAGATTTTCCAGATTTGAGGTGTCCAAAATAATACTTCATAACTGTCATGAACATGCAGAGGGGCACTCAGTATATTCACACAAGTTAGAATTCTCTTCTTTAGGCCGGGCAGTGGTGGTGCACGTCTTTAATCCCAACACTTGGGAGGCAGAGGCAGGCAGATCTCTGAGTTCGAGGCCAGCCTGGGCTACAAAACAAGTTCTAGGACAGCCATATCTAAGCAGTCAAACCCTATCTCAAAAAACTAAAAAATAAGCCGGGCAGTGGTGGCGCATGCCTTTAATCCCAGCACTCGAGAGGCAGAGGCAGGCGGATCTCTGTGAGTTTGAGGCCAGCCTGGTCTACAAGAGCTAGTGCCAGGACAGGCTCCAAAGCTACAGAGAAACCCTGTCTCGAGAAAAAAAAAAAAAGAAAGAAAACTAAAAAATAAGCAAACAAACAAACAAAAAACAAAATATAAAGAATACTGACTATTCTAGAGGACCAGGGTTCCATTCCTGTGGCTTATACCCTCTGTAACTCCAGTTCCAGGCAAAATGACACCCTCTTCTGGTCTTGTGGGCTCTACATCCTCATGGTGCACAGACATATGCAGATAAAACAACTGCACACATAGAGTTAAAAATATTCTACTTTTACATATGTGTGTAGGTGCCCACAGACATCAGAGGCCAGAGCTGACTGATCCCACGGAGCTGGAATTATACATGGCTGTGAGCCAATAAATGTGGATGCTAGGAATCAAACTTGGGCCCTCTACAAAAGAAGTATGAGCTCTCAGATGCTGGGCCATCTCTTTAGCCCCATGAAAACCACCACCTCACCAGACAGTACTGTTGGGCCATCTCTTTCCAGCCCCTAGAATAAATCTTTTAAAAATGTTTTTTGATAACTGAAGTCAATATACATTTAATTAAATCTCACCACCTTTAAATATATTTTTGAGGGGCTGGAGAGATGACTCAATGGTTAAGAGCACTGGCTGCTCTTCCCGAGGTCCTGAGTTCAATTCCCAGCACCTACATGGCAGCTCACAGTTGTTTATAGGATCTGATATTCTCTTCTGAGATACAGATGTACATGCAAACAGAACATAAATAAAAGACATAAATGAATGATTTTTCAAAAAAAAAATTTTTTTTTGTTAGAGATACAGGACCTTAATGTACAACCCTTACTTGAAACTTGTTATTTAGCTCAGGCTGCCCTCAAAGACACAAACACTTGCCTGCATTTGCCTCCTGAGTGCTGGGATTAAAGCTTTTGGACACCAAACGTAGCCCCCTTTCTATTTTCATTCAGTCAGGGACTCAAGCCTAGTACTGCTCATCTTTAGGGTGGGTACACAATCTAGACAAAATCTAGATAATCATCACAGATATGCCCAGATGTTTCTTTTCAGTGATTCTAGATCCTGTAAAGTTGGTAATATTAACATAATCCCATCCTTTGTCAACACCCAAGTACATCACTTTTAGGCAGTAGCCTCAGTCACCTACCCTGATAAGTCCACGGCTGCTTCATAATGCAAAATGAATTCAGTCCAATTTCAAAAGTTTCCATGACTGGCCGTGGTGGTGCACGCCTTAGACAGGCAGATCTTTGTTGGTTCAAGGCTAGCCTGGAACTGTAGAGGAACAATTCTACAGTGAGTTCTAGGACAGCTAGGCCTAAACAGAGAAACCCTGTCTTGAAAAACTGTTTTGTTTAAAGAAAAAAAAAAAAAAGGTGCTATGGTCTTTGACAATTTCAACATTGTTTAAAAGTCCAAAGTCTTGGGTCTGTGCAATGGCTCAATGGGTAAAAGCACTTTGTTATTATGCAAGCCCGAGTTTGATCCCTTAGAAGCCGTGACAGAAGGAGAGCACTGACTCCCACAAGCTGTCCTCTGACCTCCACATATGCACCATGGCATGCATGCACCAATGCTCAAACACACATATTATACATGAAATATTTCTTACACCCAAAGTCTCTTCTGACACTCAAGGCACTCTCTTAAATATACCTATGCAATTACAAACAAGTTACATTCTTCCAGTATACAATGGCACAGAGCAAACGTTCCCATTCCAAAATAGAGAACTGAGGCACAGCAAGGAATGCTGGGACCAAAGTCAGGCTGAAAGCCTGCAGGGTCAATGACACTCCGCAGCAGCGTGTATAGGACCTGGAGCTTGTGGTGGAATCACCTGGGTACCAAAGGGCGTAAGTAGCCCAGCCCGCCAACTCCGCTTCTTTGGCGCACTCAGCCTCTCGAGCCGGCTGTGCTGCATCATGCGGCTCTCCTTGGCAAATGCCCCACTCTTCCGGCATCTCCAGTATCTTGGGGTCTTCACTGCAACTTGGGCTTCATCTTTATGGTTTCATACAATGGCCGTGCAAAGCCTCCTTGCAGGAATTGCAGCTTTGCCACACGTTGCCTGACCTCAACAGCCCTCTGAAAGCCTGGTCCAAGATTCTCATGATCCCCTCAATGTTGCATCTCTCAGAGCTGCATAACCAGCACCATTTGGGTGACACTGTAGTCAGCTTAAGTGGAACCTGACCCTTTTGGGTCACGGTTTACTGTAGCCACTTCCTTAGGTAGTTGCTTTCCAAGAACAGGGCGGCAGCATTATCAGTTCAGGAGCTCTCCTTTCAAGTGCATTTACATTTTTCAGATTTCGATGGGTAAGGTCTTACCTAAGTATCTCTCTCTCTTTTTTTTTTCCCCCAACAGTCACAGCCTCTTTTTCTGTAACTTTAAACATATTTGAGCTCTTTTCCAGGAAAAATGACACACTTTCTATATCTCCCTGCCCAACTTGTGTTTTTCACTGTAGTTTTGAACAAGAATGGTGAGCAATTGGCTAGGTGGTGGTGCACGCCTTTAATTCCAGCATTCAGGAGGCAGAGGCCGGGAGACCGCTGCGAGTTTGAGGACAGCCTGATCTACAGAGGGAGTTCCAGGACAGGCTCCAAAGCTACAGAGAACCCCCGGGGGCGGGGGGGAGCATGGTGAACAATTGAACCATTGCCAGTCAGTGCCTGCACGCTGCTATCATGCCTTGAATTTCCTCCATCATACAAAGTGGTTCATCACCCCATGAACCTCACCTGAGTTTCCATGACGTGGCCAGAACGCAGCAAGATTCCTTGTATTCACACAAACGATCTCTAGCCCAGTTCCCAATGAAGTCCTTGTTCCCCACCCCGAAACTTCATGAACCAGGCCTCTAATTTCTACATTTCTCCTGATCCTCTGGCCCATTAAGTTCTGTTTGCAGGATTCAAGGGCTTTTCTAGTCTAGTCCAAGTTTAAACTCTTCCTTATTCATCCTTCAAACCAGTCACGAAGGTCTAGCACCCACATGGCCAGGTTTATCATGGCGGCAGTCCCATTTCTCTATACCAGTTTTTTGTTTTTTTAACTAGGTATTTGTCTTGTTGCTGTGATAAAAAATACCTAACGAGAGCAACTTAAAGAAAGGAGTTTATTTTGGTTTAAAGTTCCAAGAAGTTCAGTCCATCCTGTCAGAGATGGCAGGGCAGCACAAGCAGGAGACATCTGTTCACATCTCGTTTATATTTGGGAAGCAGAAAGCAGTTAGCGGTTTTTTTTTTTTATTTGTTTGTTTTCCCAGCATCTCACTATATATCTCTAGCTGTCCTGGAACTCACAGAGATCTGTCCACTCTTAAGTGCTGGGATTAAAGGCATGCGCTCCCACTGTTGGCGTTCAAGCATTATGCTGGCTTGCTCCCTGGCACCTGGCAGGTCGTGCTTATCCATACTTCAGCAAATACCTAGCCAGCCCCAGGGTCCTACCGCGGAACACCACTACTGTAATCTGAGCATGCGCTGTGTGGCTGTGTAAGCCTCTGCACACATGCCCTAAAGACCCGTTAAAAACAAGTGCTGCCCATTCCTGCTCTCTCTTCTCCCACGTCCCTTTCCGAGACAGGCTTCCACGACTCCTCACTCCCTTATCAATAAAGTTCCATGTGGGTTTGTCGTACATTATGGTTCAGTCTCACCACTGCTAAACTACAACATTGGTGCCATAACTCGACATCCACACCCAGCTGAATGGTTTTACCTTTTGATTTTATGAGATGTCTCTCTCATCCAATCCAGAATGGCCCTGAACTTGCATTGCAGCCAAGGTTGTCTCCACCCAATCTCCCAAGTGTTGGTATTACAGGTGTGTAAAGCCATTCCTGGTTTTACTCTCCAATATTTAAAATATATATATAAACATATATATAATACATATAATAAATATATAAATATGTATATATATTTCAGATACAGTGAACTCTTTTTTAAAAAAATAGCCCAGCTACACAGAAGACAGAAGAAAGAGGATGGAAAGTTTGAGGACATCCTGCACTACATAGCAAATTCAAGACCAATTTAAACTGCACAGGGAAACTCTCAAAAACCCAAAGACTGAATATTTACCTAGCATTGGCAAGACCTTGGGCTCCTCCCCTGGCAATACAAAACGACAGCTAAACGCTAAACGAACAATGATAATAAAAGTACAATTTGAACACATTTCTTTTTCACTTGTTTTTTGTCATCTATAAGTAGAACTTAATATTAAAGAATACACCTACCAATATTTACTTCCTAACTAGCTTTATTTCTAACTGAATCCAACTGGAATCCATTTCCAGTGATAATTACTTATGGTAGGACAACAAAAATGGCCTCAGCAGGCCAAGATGTTTAACAAGGCTTTAAGTACCCAATAGAATAGACCTATATGTAAAGTTCTGTTTCAAAGAATATAAAGCCAATATGTTAAAGTCATCATGGAGTCTTTTCTAGCTGATTTTGGGCCAATTAACCCTAATAAAGATCATGAAGATAGAAAAGCAACTTGAAGCCAAGCACCGCAAACACCCTGTTTCCATTAATAGCAATGAAATAAAATTTATGTGCCACTGGATAAAAACCATAAATTCTACTTATTTATATAGAAAATTTAGGCTTGCTTTGCTCTCATTCCTCCAATGATACCAGCCTGATGACACAGTGTTTTTGAAACAAGTTTTGATAAACCCAAAAAGGAATGATTTCTTTCTTTTTTTTTTTGTTTTTTCGAGACAGGGTTTCTCTGTAGCTTTGGTGCCTGTCCCGGAACTAGCTCTTGTAGACCAGGCTGGCCTCGAACTCCCAGAGATCCGCCTGTCTCTGCCTCCCAAGTGCTGGAATTAAAGGCGTGCGCCACCACCGCCCGGCTAAAAGGAATGATCTTAACTCCTTTGTCCCCAAACCGTCTTCTCAGATTTTGTGTCTAAGATGAAACTTTCATGCAGGAGGAAGTTGAAAGGTATTTTATATATATAATTATATTACAGAAGTACAGTAGACTATTTTGAAGTCTTTAGACAGTAACCATGAACACTTCATAGAAACAGTTCTGTCATCTGCACCCGAAGGATTTTGCTCCATAAAGCTGTAAAGCCAGAATCTCCCCATTTTCCAAGCCAGAAACTATTTGAAGCATTTCTTTTGTTTGATTGCTGAGGCAACATCTCACTATATATTCCTGGATGAAGCATTTCATATTAGAAAAATGGTAAGTGTTTATTGCTGCTTTTAATTACTGACTTAGGAGAAGATCAATAGAACTGCTTCTTTTAGTGTCAGGTCCCAAAGAAATCTGGGACAAGGTTCACACAGTACCTGTGGCTCCTCCCAGGACTTCTTACCTCACCCCTGCCCAGGGACTGGGCTTCACTTCTATATAAACCTGCCATTTCAACTATATGTGCTCTTGGTCTTGGGCGCTTTCCTCTCTAGTCTGCTGGCTCTCTCTTCTCTTCCTCTTCCTCTCTCTCCTCTCAGTGCCCAGTCCAGTCTGAACTCTTCCAGGTGCCTCTCGCTGTGCTCTCTCCTTCATACCTTCTCAACCGTACCTCGGAGTGGCTATAGCCTCACCTTCATCCATTTAGGAAGCTCATTTGAAAGTTTAGCTGTAGGGGGCTGGAGAGATGGCTCAGAGGTTAAGAGCATTGCCTGCTATTCCAAAGGTCCTGAGTTCAATTCCCAGCAACCACATGGTGGCTCACAACCATCTGTAATGAGGTCTGGTGCCCTCTTCTGCCGTCAGGAATACACACAGACAGAACATTGTATACGTAATAAATAAATAAATATTTAAAAAAAAAAAAGAAAGTTTAGCTGTAACTAAATTCCCATGACACACATTTTAAGTCAGCTGACTTAAACAGACATTTGACTCCTAGACAACATCGATCAAAAGCCCATAAGGTTAAAAAAGACACAGGTATAGGTAAGATATTTTAAACTATAGCCTTTAAAAGAAACCAAAGAATCTCATAAGCAGTTAGAAAAATCTCTGAAATATAGAAACACTGTCATCTATCTGAGATTTTTTTTTCTCCTCCGTAGGAGTGTATCATGCCTCTAAAACAAATATGTAGAAGAAGGAAAATGGCAGGAAATTTGAAATACAGACTTCCAGGCTACTGCTAACACAGCTTGTGATAGACTCACATATTCAGAGCTGCCTCTAAATTAAAACAAAACAAAAAACCAAAACCATTGAGCCCAGAGTTTCTCATATTTGGTAAACTATTTGGAAAATTTCACAGAATCTGCAGGCCAAGTAGTTTTGTTTACTCTCACACTCCAACCTTTTGATTTTGTTTTGTTTTCAGCTATTGTCATAAAACCAAGGAAACAGCTGGTATAAACCTAGGCACTCTCTTCTCTAAGAACAGGCAACACGCACATCCTAGGCAGATAAGAAACGTCTTTCTCTTCCACATTCGGGCCGTTGTTACTGTTGAGAAATGTTTTCCATGTTCCTGTCTGCTGCACATTGCTGCACTGTCCACTTTTGCCTCCCAGAACACCAGATTATTGTACTATTAGGAGCTGTGTTCTGGCAGAGGGACAGCTTGCACTGAGTCACTGAGGCTACGGCTGCTTTAGCAAGGACCTAGGAGGCTCAACCCCACCAGGCTTGTCTGGCAGCACCATGCAGCTCATCAGACCATCCCCCTGCCTCAGTCTGTCTCCTCAGAGCTGGAGCCTTGCCCTTCGACTGCCTTCCTATTGATCTTCCAGCAGCCCCCATCTGGCTGGGACTCTGCTTAAAGTAAGAACTTCTTTTTTTTTTTTTTTTTTTTTTTTTTTTTTTGGTTTTTCGAGACAGGGTTTCTCTGTGGCTTTGGAGCCTGTCCTGGAACTAGCTCTATAGACCAGGCTGGTCTCGAACTCACAGAGATCCGCCTGCCTCTGCCTCCCAAGTGCTGGGATTAAAGGCGTGCGCCACCATCGCCCGGCAAGTAAGAACTTCTTTAAGATGTTAGTATACCACCCAGACTATCCCAATCATTTCGGCTGGTTACTTTGTTCTGCAAGGATCCTATAATTGTCCCAAACCGGTCTTTCCAGCCAGGTAAGGCTCCTTGTAGTAACCTATCACCTGATCCCAGATCCACCCCCTCCCATCAGCAGATGTTGTTAAAATGTTGACGATGGCAGCAATTAATGCTAATTAAGAGCTTTGTCAAGAACTGTCTTGGGTACTTGATGTATTTAAATTCCTTTCGTTATGACTATAATACAATGAGAAACCGAAGTTGGAAGAAGTACGTTGGATTGCTCAAGCTCACCCAAATAAGAAGCACAGCCAGGACTTGTTCCTAGACTTGGGATGCCAAGTAAACACTCCCAAGCACAGGATAAAGGCTCTCCACATCCACTTTGCTTTGCAGTATTCCTATATATAGCACAGTTGTTGAGGGGTGTCTCCTTCAGGCCTTGGGTTTGGACAAAGGCCCTATATATCACCAATGGGTGTACAGAGTTTGCTGTTTCCACCTCCGACATTTCTCCTACTTCAGATGGCTTCAATATTGTCTCAGCTACTTTCCTCTTGCTGTGCTGTGGTAAAACACTATGACCCAAAGCAGCTTGGAGAACGAGATTACCTCTCTTACACTTCCAGGTCATAATCTAGGGTTGAGGGTACTCACGGCAGGAACTCAAGGCAGAAACCTGGAGGCAGGAACCATAGAGGAACTATCTTGTGCTCACCTAGCTTTCTCAGGCAGCCTAGACCTACCTGCCTAGGGATGGTGCCACCCACAATGGGCAAGGCCCTCTCACATTAATCATCAATCAAGACAATCTCTCACAGACATGGCCACAGGACAATCTGATTGAGGCAACTTTGTGATGGAGGTTCCTTCTTCCCAGGTCACTTTCGGTTGCGTCAGGTAGACAATGAAAACTAACCAGGACAACTGCCAACAGAAATGTTTTATTGTCAACTATCAAATTTTATTGTTTAATGCAGTCATTTTGTCAGACCTCTGACGTGAGTGCAAGTTTCCCTAGTATCTCGGAAACCCCGAATCACGAGGTTCTGGATCAAGTCTTCTCTTTCAGCACTGAGAACTGAAGCTGGAGAAGTAATTTGTTTTACGTTTTACTGCCTTCTTAGTAACTTGTTCCACTGCTACCGTGAAATATATATATGATAAAAGCAGGGTGGGACCGCGGGGTGTCTAGGGTAGGGGTGGGGGCTATGGCTTTGCGGTTTCGAGGCAGCTGTTTACACTGCATCTACAGTCAGAAGCAGAAATAGACACGAATGCCTGCAGTCCAGGACTCCAGCCCATGGGACCGTGCTATCCACATTTAAGGTGACTCTTTCCTTTCTCAATCCAATCCAGATATAATCTCTCTCAGGCTTGCCCAAAGGCTGACCCAATACAGATATCTCCTAGGCATGCTCAGATTCTTTTAAAAAAAAATCTCCTCTGTCAGCCAGGCAGTGGAGCACACCTTTAATCCCAGCACTTAGGAGGCAGAAGCAGTTGGATCTCTAAGAGTTCTAGGCCAGCCTGGTCTACAAAGCAGGTTCCAGGACAACCCAGCCAAAGCTACACAGAAAAAAAAAAAAAAAAAAAAACCTCCCTATCTTCAGTGGGAGGAGGAGATGGCCTCGGCCTCTGAGTTTTAATCTTTGACATGGAACAGCAAAGAGGGAGCTAACTCAAATGATAGTTAATGCAGTTTATTGGGGAGGAATTGCTGATACCATCTCTCTCTGGCAAAGACTAGGACCTTCTGAGTCTGCATACCAGCATAGAATGCAGACAAATGCTGACAAGTATATTTGTCTAACCATCTCATTTATACCACAAGACAAAATCAATCCATAATAAAAACAACCTTTGAGAACCAGATATGATGTCTCATGCCTGTAATCCCAGCAGCATTCAGGAAGTTGAGGCAGGAGGACCAAGAATTTGAAGTCAAGACCCGGAGAAATAGTTCAACAGTTAAAAGCCCTTCTAGAGGATCAGGATTAGATTCTCAGCACCCACATGGTGTCTCATAGCCATCTGCAATGAGATTCGGTGCCCTCTTCTGGCATGCAGGCATACACGCAGGCAGAACACTAAACATTAAAGAAAATAAAAACCAGGTGGTGGTGGCACAGGCCTTTAATTCCAGCATCCGGGAGGCAGAGGTAGATGAATCTCTGTGAGTTCGAGGCCAGACTGCTCTAAAAGAGCTAGTTAGTTCCAGGACAGCTAGGACTGTTACACAGGGAAACCCTGTCTACTTCGAGGCTCCGTACCCCTAACTCTTACTCCGGATGAGCTTTCCTAGGAAATGCACGGGAGATTTGAAGATGCTCGGAAAGATAGAAGGATCTGAAACCGTGTTGTCTTGGCAGAAGAGCAAACACCCTATAGTCACAGGCACTCCTAGCTCCCCAGCTAACTCAGTCACTGAGTATGGACCTTGTGGTCCTACATGAACTCTTCAGAGCAGATCACTGTGCCCCATGTGGTTTCCAGGCCACTCTCAGAGTGCCTGATGATCATTTACATTCCCAAGTTTAAAACTTAGAGCACACAAGATGCAGAGAAACATGGGAAAGGAACCAAGTGAAACTAACAATAAACTGACAATTTTCATTTCGGTTGCGTAACTCCTTGCTTGGGAAGAAATGCTCAAAAATCAACAAAAGAGTAAAAAACAGGATGTTAAAAAGCACTTTCATCATTATGTTTCCAGAAGTTTACTGCCAGACTTAGACCACTCCTTCCAAAAATAATCGTTCTCTCCTACAACCTACACAATTTTGCGTTTGCTGGAAATTTGCTAGGATTTTTCAACATGAGACCATAGTTTATTTAAAAAAAAAAAATGTCCCAGACATAAGGACTCAGGAAACTTTAGCCCAGAGATCAGCATCTGAAGTGGAGTTTCTTTGGCGTGCTCATGGCTGTTATGGGTGTCGGATTGAGGATTTCTATTCTGTGGGCTGGTAACACAAGATGAAACCAGGTCACAAAGATGTGGGAAGGACCTGGGATCAAGAACTGAACAAAACTGAGCTCGGATCCCAGGATTAACAGGTTCTAGTGGTGTGACCCCTCCTGAACCTCTACCCCTCATCCATAAACAAGAAGCAAAGTACCATTCTGTGGAATTTTTATGAGGGTTAAGGAGGTATTGTGTTTATACCCTAGAAGGAGGTGGAGATGCAGGTGGAGTGTCAATCTGTTTCCAGTACAAACAATGGCTGTATTTATCTCTGCACTGCTCAGCAGAGTTGTTGAAAGTAGAGAAAGTTGGACAGGCTGATGACGGATGCCAAGAAGACACAGAGGGAAACCAGGAAAGAGCAGGGGGTTAAGGAGAGAGGCCTAAAGTTTTAAAGCCATTGTTCTAGGTCCTTAGTGGACCGGAGAGGACATCGGACATCGGCAAAGCTCATTAGCAGCTTTGGGAAAAGACTCCAGGCTGAGGACTAACACAGAGGGAGGTGTTAATGCAGATACAGGGGCAGGTGGAGAGGGCGAAATCTGAGTGACAACCTGTATCTAAGGAAGCTCTAACTCCTGCCTGTGCTAAATAGCTACGCTAGTTACCTCCTGGCAAGTCTGCAGAGGGCTTACGCTTGCTAACTAACATCAGGTTTTCTGTTGTCTGACAGGAAGAAGAAGATGCTGTGTCTGAGTCCTCACTATCCCTTATGGAGGGTCTTTCTTTGCCAATCCTGTTTATTAGCCGTTAGGAAAGAAAGTGTGTGTGTGTGTGTGTGTGTGTGTGTGTGTGTGTGTGTGCTCCTGATGTTATAGTGGGGGAAGAGGAGGGTACTGAGTCTGAAAAGAACCAAGTCAAGGTTACCCCTGAACCCAGACAAAGACAAGTATTAACCATTGCTTGTTCTGGAATTGACTGGCACTCAGCATCCATTCCCACCCCTTTCTGGGGCCATCCTTCTGTGTTGAGGAGGCTGAGCATTTTAAAACAACATTCCCCAGACTTTCTCGCAGTTATGGTTAATGCAAGTCATTCATATCATTCAGGGGGAAATTATCTCATGTTCTTGTGCTCCTGGCCCCACTTGCCTCCGGAGCAATTACTTCCTCACAGGTCTCTCTTCCAGGTAACCTCTCCCGTGCCCTTATATGGAGGATGAAGCTCAACACTAGACTGCCCGTCTGGCACGCGCAAGGTGCTGGTTTGATCTCCACCATCTCGCAGACCGGGAATGTTGGGTCCATGGAGTCACACAAGGATGGGGACAGACCTCCAAAGTCTAGTAAACTAGAAGCAAACTTTATTTCAGGAAAAAAAAATAAATCTCCATGGAGCACGAAAATCTTATCAGTCTGCTGAGACCACACAGCCAGAGTTTGGGCTTCTGAAACTGTGGCAAAGGGCAGCTTCCGAACCTCCCTTTTTATAGCAAGCATTAGGCAATAACAAAAGAATTTTTACAATCTCAAGGTGAAACGCAGATACAATATGACCTTCTTTGCGATTTTCATCCGACTAGTGTTGGCACTGTTTCTCTCTGATACTTGCTGATGGTGTTTACCAAGGCTCTGTATTCCCCCGATACTGCCACTTTTGCATATGGAACAACATAAAACCAAAAAAGTCATAAGTCACATACATCCCATCATGTAAAAGTCAACTCAGCTTACGTCAATTGCTGGTCATGAGTGGACAGAGTGTTATCTAAAAGCTGACCCTCAGTTTGCAGAGGGCTGCTTCAGCCTTGCAAATAGAGCTATTTGTAAAAACAAAGCAAACCACTGTTAACGGTTAATCCTTAAGCTGCCGAGAAAGCTACTGACAGTCTGCTCTCATTCTCCTATATACAACTTTATATTTCTTTATTTCCACATTCTTATTTCTGCAATTTACATTTTTATATTCTTATTCCTGGACTCTTCAGGGAACAGAAACATATGCCTGCAATCCTGATACTCAAGGGGAAGGGGCAGAAGACCCAGAAGGCTGAGTTGAGGCCAGCTTGGGCTGTGTGAGAGCTTGTCTCAGACATAACAGCAAAATCATGCACAAGAGGAGTGGGGTAGAAAAGGAATTCTGGTTTGGAAGTTATTTAGGAAGTGCTGGGCTTACATCTGTTCTCACAAGTTCCCAGCTGGTATCTATCTTCAGGCCAAACTAGAAAATTCCTTTTTTTCCCTCAGTTACTCCCACAGTAACTTTCCACTCCAGGGTCTGGAAAGACCTTTTTTCAGCTTCCACCAACACCTCAACCATAAAAACCAAGTTTAGCCAAGCACTGTCCCTCTAGGTCATCGGCCTGCCAGACCCTAGGACATGTCCCAAACTTCCTGAGTCCGTGTGTGGTTGAATTGAGCCATGGTGACATTAGTCATGTTTGTTGTTGACTGAAAACCAGGATACGTGGTAGTCAAGGCCTTGCTGTGGTTTCTGACTTCATAGTTGCTCACTAACTATAACAAGACCGTGAAAATGAACCAAAATAGTCACTATGTATACAGTAAAAGTAGATAGCATGAGAGACTAGACTCTTCACTGTAGGTAGTAAAAAAAAAAATGTTTTTTCTCCTTTACTACAGTGAAACCTCACACGTGTCTTACTCAATTTCACATAAATATTCTTTTGTTTTGTTTTTAACATTGGGTTTTGATATTTAGCCCAGCCTGACATCAAACTCACTGTACAGTCTAGGCTGACCTTGAACCGATAATCTTCTTGCCTTGGTCTCTCAAATGGTAAGGTTATAAGCATTTGTCACCAGACTCAGTCCAGGAAAACAACAAAGCTAGGCCCAGGGAATAGCTCCATATGTGTGCAGCCACAGGTATCTGAGGTTCATCCAGAACCATATGAAAAATGAGGCATGGCCACCCAGGCAGCCGTAACCCCAGGGCTGTGAGATGCTGAGGCAGGAGGATTACTAGGGCTTGCTGACTACCAGTCTATATGAAGCAGCAAGTTCCAGGTTCAGTGAGAGAGGAAGACAGCTGAAGTCCTCCCCTGGCCTCTGCATGTGGTGAGCACTGGGGAGCACAGACACCCCCCCCAACCCCCCACAGAGTAGCTCAGTTGATAGACTCCTGCTTGGCTAGCATGCAAAGCCCCAACATCGCATGAAACTCAGAGTGTTGCTACATTCCTGCAATCCCATCACATGGGAGATGGAGACAGGACGACCAGGAATGCAAGGTCTCCTTGGCTACACATCTAGTTTAAGGCCGCAATTCACACTTCATACAAATTGCCCTTTTAAAATGTACACTTAAATGGCTTTAGTCACTAAACTGTAGAACCATCCCTACAAACATCTTAGGATATTTTGACCAGCTTCCAAAGAAACCATATATCCAGAAGCCTTTACACCCATATCCCTCTAAACTCCCCATACCTTAGGCAGACGTTAATTCTAGACATTTTACTTTCTTAATAAAATTGTTTAGAACCATTTATTTTAACAAGTATATGAGTATTTTTCCTGCATGTATGTATGTGCACCGTATGCATACCTGGAGCCAAGGGAAGTCAGAAGAAGGCATTGGATCCTCTAGACTGGGAGTTACAGAGAATTGTGAACCATGTAGATGCTGGGAACTGAACCTGGGTCCTATGCAAGAGCAACAAGTACTCTTAACTACCAAGTCATCTCTCTAGCCCATCATTCCAGAACATTTTCTATAAATGGGATCAGATAGTATCCGGTTTTAACAGATTTTTTTTCTTATAAAGGCAAAATATGCTTAGCTCTTGTTACAAAATCAAGAAAAGCAGATGAAATTGGGGATGCCAGGTAAATCTGACTTACAGCCAAAGAAGGACTCAAGAGCACTCTAGCGAGCCAGGCATTTGCATGTGAAGATCTACTGGACATTCAGTGTGGCCATCTGTGTGTTTGTCCAGTTTCCTACAGGCCAGCTGTACTCTTTAAAGTGTGGTTTTTGAGGGAGATTAATTCTGTAACTATTTGCAGTATTCTTTCAAGGGAGTTACTAGAACTGTGACACTGACTGTACATGAGGAACAAACATCTGAGCTTTGGATTCACTGGCACCTAGAAGATTATTCAACAGAATCTCAGACAGCCCCAACCACACCTATTAGAGGAAGAAATGAGTAGAAAAGGTAAGAACACATGCAACACCACAAAGAGCAACACAACACCAGTAAAACCTAAAGACCCTACAATAGCAAGACCTAAACCACCAAATATAGATGAAGTAGAAGAAAATTACCTAAAAAATAACTTCAAGAGAGTGTTTGAAACTCTTAAAGAGGAAATGAGAAATTCCCTTAAAGAAATGGAGGAAAAGACAAAAAATTAGAAGACATCATCAAATCACTTAAAGAAAACCAAGAAAAAGAAATCAAACATAGGGCTGGAGAGATGGCTCGGTGGTTAAGAGCATTGCCTGCTCTTCCAATGGTCCTGAGTTTAATTCCCAGCAACCACATGGTGGCTCACAACCATCTGTAATGAGGTCTGGTGCCCTCTTCTGGCCTGCAGGCATACACACAGAAAGAATATCGTATAAATAAATAAATAAATAAATAAATAAATAAATAAAATCAAAACACTAAACATACAGAGTAAAGAAAGAATATTAAGAGCTGCAAAGGAAAAAGGCCAAGTAACATATAAAGACAGACCTGTCAGAATTACACCTGACTTCTCATTGGAGACAATGAAAGTCAGAAGGTCATGGTCAAGTGTTATGCAGATATTAAGAGACCACGGATGCCAGCCCAGTCTACTATATCCAGCAAAACTTTCAATCACCATGCCTCTGCTTGCTTCTAGCAAACAGAGCCCACCCAAGAAAATGCCACTACCAAACCATGCTTAACTCTGATCTTTAGTGTCTAGGATTCCTTTTAAGCCTTCTCAGGTTTTAAGTGGATTTTATTGGCCATGTGGGTGCCAATTTGTTGTAGGAAGGTCGCTTGTTGGTTCCTGACTGCCTGGCTATCTTAGACCCGAAATAATCACACAGAAACTATTTAATTAAATTGCTGCTTGGCTCATTAGCTTTAGCTTCTTATTGGCTAACTCTTATATTAATTTAACTTATTTATATTAATCTGTATATTGGCATATGGCTGTGGCTTACTGGATAAAGTTCCCAGGGTCAAAGCAGTTCTTTATTCATTAATGGTAATCACAGCATACAGAAGGAAATCCCACATCAACTGGCCATTAATATCTCCTAATATCAATGGACTCAATTCACCAATAAAAAGACAGGCAAACAGAATAGATATGAAAACATGATCCATTCTTCTGCTGCATACAAGAAATATACCTCCACTTCAAAGAGAGACATTACCTCAGAGTAAAGGGTTGGGAAAAGATTTTCCAGTCAAATGGACCTAAGAAGCAAGCTGGGGTAGCTATCCTAATATCTAACAAAATGGACTTCAAATTCAAATTAATCAAAAGAGATAGAGAGGGAACTTCATAGTCATCACAGGAAAAATCCATTAAGATGAAGTCTCAATTCTGAACTTCTATACCCCCAAATACTAGGGCACCTACATTTGTAAAAGAAACATTACTAAAGCTTAAATCACACAACAAACCCCAAACATTAATAGTGGGAGACTTTAGTACCCACTCTCATCAATGGACAGGTTTACCAGATAGAAACTAAACAGAGAAACAAGGGAACTAGCAGATGTTATGACTCAAATGGACTTGAGGGACATCTATAGAACATTTCACCAAAACACAAAAGAATATACCTTCCTCTCAGCACTGCATGGAACCTTCTCTAAAACTGACCACATATTCAGTCATAAAGCAAATCTCAGCAGATACAAAAAACATGGTAACAACCACCTGTATTTTATTGGATCACCATGGGTTAAAGTTAGAGTTCAAGAATGACACAAACTACGGAAAAGCCTACAAACTCATGAGAGCTGCACAACTCTCAACTGAACCACCCCTGGATCAAGGAAGAAATAAAGAAAGAAATTAAAGTCTTCCTAGAATTCAATGTAATTTTATACACAACATAATTAATCTATGGGACACTATGAAAACATTGCTAAGAGGAAAGTTTGTAGCACTAAGTGTCTACATAAGGAATTTGGAGAGATCTCACAATGTGACTTTAACAGCACACCTGAAAGCTCTAGAACAAAAAGAAGCAAACTCCTCCAGGATGAGCAGGCGGCAGCAAGTAATCAAACTCCAGGCTGAAGTCAACAAGATAGAAACTAACAGAATAGTATAAAGAATCAATAAAACAGAGTTGGTTCTTTGAGAAAATTAACAAGATAGAGAAACTGTTTTCCAAACTAACCAAAAGGCAGAGAGAAAACATCCAAATTAATAAAATCAGAAGCAGAAAGTGGGACATAACAACAGACACTGAGGAAATTCAGAGAATTATTAGGTCGTACTTCAAATAGCTGTACTCCACAAAATTAGAAAAATCTATAAAGGAATGATTAGTTTTATTGATAGGTATGACATACCAAAATTAAATCAAGACCAAATAAACATTTAAATAGACCAATAAACGTTAAGGAAATAGAAACAGTGATTAAAAGTCTCCCTGAAAAAATTCAGGGCCAGATGGTTTCAGCGCAGAATTCTATCAGAATTTCAAAGAAGAGCTAGTACCAATACTTCTCAAACAGTTCCACAAAATAGAAACAGAAGAAATATTTCCAATTTTTTTATGAGTCCACAGTTACTCTGATACCCAAACTATACAGAGATGCAACAAAGGAAGAGAATTACAGATTAATTTTTCTCATGAACTTTGAAGCAAAACTACTCAGTAAAATACTGACAAACTGAATGTAAGAACTCACCAAAAAAAAAAATTTATCATAACCAAGTAGGCTTCATCCCAGAGACACAGGGATAGCTAAACATATGAAAATCTATCAATGTAATCTACCATATAGATAAACTGAAAGAAATAAACACACGATTATCTATTTAATGCTAAAAAGCCTTCGACAAAATTCAACACCACTTCATGATAAAGGTTCTGGAGATATCAGAGATGCAAGAAACATACCTAAACACAATAAAGGCAATATACAGCAAGCTGACAGCCACCATCAAATTAAATGAAGAGAAACTCAAAGGAGTTCCACTAAAATCAGGCTCAAGACAAGACTTCCACTCTCTCTATAGCTGTTCAGTATAGTACTTGAAGTTCTAGCTAGAGTTATAAGGCAATGAGAGGAAATCGAGGAGATACAATTGGGAAAAAAAAGTCAAACTTTCGCTATTTTCAGATGAAAGACCCAAAAAAATTTTGCCAGGGAACTCCAGCAGCTGATAAACACCTTCAGCCATATGGCGGGATAAGAGATTAACTAAAAAAAAACAAACAAAAAATAAAAACAAAAAACCCCAAAAACCAGTAGTCCTCCTATACACAAATGAAATGGCCCGAGGAAGAAATCAGAGAGCCGGGCAGGGGTGGCACACTCCTTTAATCCCAGCACTCGGGAGGCAGAGGCAGGTGGATCTCTGTGAATTTGAGGCTAGCCTGGTCTACAGAGCTAGTTCCAGGACAGGCATCAAAGCTACCCAGAGAAAACCTGTCTCGAAAAATCAAAAACAAACAAACAAACAAATAAAAATAAAAAAAAACAGATAAACTCTTTACAATAATCACAAATAATATAAAGTATCTTGCGGGTTGATGGTTAAGGGCATTTGTCGCTTTTGCAGGGGTCCTGGTTTCAGCGATTCCCAGAACCCATCTGCAGCTCCAGTTTCCAGGAATCTGTCTCCTCTTCGGACTGCTGATGGCTCCTACCTGCATGCGGTCCACATACATACACACACAAATAAGTGAACAAATATTGCTATAAATAAATGTCACTCGAGAGTTTAAGAGTCCTTTGGTAAGTTCCAGCAACCAATCGAGGACCTACATCTGCAACGAGGCTTACTATAGACTTTCCAGTATAGAGATTGCTGGAGGCTGCCTCATAAGGAAGAGGAACTGTTCAGTTACACGGGTTTTAGCTTGAAGGGAAGGAGTGACTGAATTAATGCATGAGCAGTGACTGAAGTGAGAGGAAGGAGAGAAGGGTAGAGAATGTCCCTGACAGTGGCTTGTCCCAAGATATGAAATCCACTCTCAGTAAAATGCTTCAGTGATGTCTGAGACCTGTGCAGAAGGCTCTATGGCAACCCTCTCTTCTCTGTCCTAAACATAAATACAGTTATTTCACAGTCCCTGAAAAGATCCAGACTGCTTTCTCAACCAAAGGGAAATGGTGAAAACAAATCACTAATTAGTCAATCTTGTAGACAAACGTAAGTCTTAGTAAAATGAGAAATCAGAACATGGGGATAACCAAACCTGTACACTCACTCATGGACAGACACGCATACGACACCTCTGTATCACTATCAGAAAAATGCAAAATGCCACCTCACCAAGATAAGAATAACTCATCAAAAAGACAAACGATAGTAAGTATTGGAGAGGACATGGAGAAAAAACAGCCCTTGCCCACATGGTTGATAGAAATGTATATGAATACAGGTCCTTTTGGAAATAATAGGGCAGTTCCTCAGAAAACTAAACATACTGTGCACAAATGTGATTTTAGCACTCAGAATGGAGGCAGGAGGATCATGGGTTTGAGGCCAGCTTGGTCTATGGAGTGAGTTCAGGCTATCTTGGGCTACAAAGTGAGACCCTATAGGAAAAAAGCTAAAGGGGGGGGGGGAGATGAAAACAGAACTACAATTTGACCTAGCAGTCCCTCTATAGGAAGCAAAAGGAAATACAATGTGAAAACAAATAAAATCAGTTTATTAATGAAATATCTGCATTTCAGGTTCATTGAGCACTGTTGATAAAAACCAAGAAAAGGCAGAAAACAACCCAAATATCCACCAATTAATGGAAACCAGGCCCAGAAAGACAGGCATCAGGTCATCTCACCCACACATGGAGTCTGGAAACATGGTGGTTCTCAGGGGCACCGAGAGGAGAGTGCCGTGACACATGGCTTAATCCCTAGGTACTAGGTTACAATCTATAGGAGCAAGACCTTCTGGTGGTCCCACAGGGCAGGGAACCCTGACTGCTCTTTGAACTGGAGAGGGAGGGGAAGGGGGATGGGGGAGCGGGAGGGAAATGGGAGGAGGTGGAAATTTTTAATTAAATAAATAAAAAAAAAGACCTTCTGGTGGCCGCCGTGTTGCTGGCAGGCTGCCTGCCCCCACCTCCTGAGTGCCCGGACTAACAGTGTGCACCACCAACACCGGAGGGTATCTCTTAATATATCCAGTTTTTATGCTTTTGTTCCAACTAAAATTAATTTAATCAGACAAGCAACAAGCCCTAATATATTCCAGGGATCATTACTAACACACAGAGCAACTTGTCATTGCTTTTTCCGGCTGCCCAATATTCCATCGTGCCTGTCTTTTACAGCTGGACAATCGTGCTGTTTCCAGTCTTTTGCCGTTGAATAAAGTGTGCTTGTAAGTTTCACGCACAAAAGAGAAGATTTAACTAACTCTGCCAGGACTCATCCCTGTTTTAAAGCGGGCTGTGTTTATAGTGCAAACTCGATTGCTAGAATGTTGCCAAGTTTCACTTTGGGTTATCTTACTTTCCATAGGAAATATGGCATGAAGAACACGGCTATTATATTCAGATAGCCCACGGAGTCTGTTTGGAAGGTGGCAAACCAGCAGTCTATTGTTCTCCTCTCTTTCTTTACTTTGTTAAGGACAACCAGTCAGGATTATACAAAGGCCTTGGTTCAACAGTCTTAGATTTGCTTCATTCAATCTACAAGAGTGAGACCACACTTCCTTAAGTGCTTTGCCCCATGGTGGTGTAGAAAGCCACCTGCCCCACTAACTTCAGCAATCTAGAAATATGTAGTGTGTGCCAAGCTCCATGCTGTGTACCATAAAAAAATTAGTGACTGTGGCTCACACTCACTCTCTATTCTAGATCTTCAATAGTAACTCTGAGACACCATGACTGGCTCAGCCATTTTAATCAATACATGAAATATCAGTTACTTTCTCTCTCTTTCTCTGTTTTTTTTTCTTTTATTTTCTTTCCCTTTCTTTTCTTCCTTCCTTCCTTCCTTCCTTCCTTCCTTCCTTCCTTCCTTCCTTCCTTCCTTCCTTCCTTTCGAGACAGGGTTTTTCTGTGTAACCTGGGTTGCCCTGGAACTCACTCCGTAGACCAGGCTGGCCTCAAAGGAGATCTGCCTGCTTCTGCCTCCCAAGTGCTGGGATTAAAGACATGCACCACCAGTGCCTGGCCCCTAATTTTTTTTTTTAAATGGCATTACATTGCCACCTTCCTGAGGTGAACATCATATTGTTTCTCTTCATTTCTTGGAAGGTAATGAAAAGGGCTCCACAGTTTAGTACTTTCGGATAGGACTTCACTCCTAAGAGTAAACTGGAGACACACCCCACCTGCGTGCCTTCCAGCTATCTAGAGTGTGGATCCAAGGGAGTCCATGACTCTGATTCTAAGGAATAGTAACTGTGCTGGCTAGCTTTATGTCAATTCGATACAAGCTAGCATTATCAGGGAGGAGAGAGCCTCAGTTGAGAAAACACCTCCCTAAGATTAGGCTACAGGCAAGCCTGCAGGGTATTTTCTTAATTTGTGATTGATGGGGGAGAATCCAGCCCATTGTGGCTGGTGCCACCCTGGGCTGATGGTCCTGGGTTCTATTGTAAGAGAGCAGGTTGAGCAAGCCAGTAAGCAACACACTTCTATGAGGCTATGCTCCTGCCTCCAACTTCCTGCTGTTATTTATTTATTTTTCCTGTCCCAACTTCCTTCAGTGAACTGTGATATGGAAGTGTAAACCTTCCCCCCCCCCACGGGTGGCTGTAGTGTTTCATTTTAACCATAGTAACCCTCAGATATAAATCACCCTTTACACACCTCTTTACATCAATTATGTCTCATTCTTTTACTTTTTATTTTGCTATGAACTCCCAAGCTCTTTTGATGATCACAACCACTATGCACTAAATCTTTCCTGGGTTCCAGGTACCATGTCAATCTTGTAGACAAAACTCATGCAACCATTCTTAATATAGGGCAAATGCTACTGTATGTTGTAAGGAGGATTAGATGTAGGCTTAGAGGAGTTGAGCAGTATCCCCAGGGTTGCACATTTAGCAAGGGCAGATACAGTTAGAGAAATCACAATGGTGAAGGTAGAAGTCTCTGATATGGTTACTAAGTCAAAGCTAGAGTAATAACTAACACCTTTTATTGAGCGTTTATTTTTGTGCCAGACATTAAGTGTTGTATGCATATTTATTTATTAGGGTCTGCAAAGATTCTCCCTCACCCCTGACAGTTCCTCCATGTGGAAGGAGCACCCAGTCTGATTTGTTTCTCCCCAGGAAGAGAGGTGATGGTGGAGGTGGAGGTGAGGTGGTAATGGTGGTGGGCGGAGTGGGATTGAGAGAGGAGCAACAAATTCTTCCTCTTCCTCCTCCTCTTCTTCTTCAATAACGTAATTCTTGGGGCTGGAGAGATGGCTCAGTGGTTAAGAGCATTGCCTGCTCTTCCAAAGGTCCTGAGTTCAATTCCCGGCAACCACATGGTGGTTCACAACCATCTGTAATGAGGTCTGGTGCCCTCTTCTGGCCTGTAGACATACACACAGACAGAATATTGTATGCATAATAAATAAATAAATAAATAAATATTTAAAAAAAAAACGTAATTCTTTATTGATTCTTTAGGAATTTCACATCATGCACCCCAATCCCACTCACCTCTCAGTCCCCCTATATCCTCCCTAACTCCTGCACCGTGCCCCTCAGAAGAACTCCCCCCCCCCAAAAAAAAACCTCAATTAAAAACAAAGCAAAACAAACAAAAAACCACCTCATTCCTCTTTCCAATACCTCTTCATCCACCCTAGTGGCACTGGGTAAGTCACACATAGACCCTTTTGTCCAGTCAGCCCCACCCACAAAGTGTTCATTGCAATGAGTTGCTGGTTTGGTTCAAGTCCTCTGGTAAACCATCGTCACCTAAATTCCTCTCTGGTATCCTGCTGTCTCCCTGAGTCATGGGGATCCTGTGTTGATCTTTCCATAGGACCAGTCCCTTCACTTACTCAGGTCCTAGATGGAGTAGATGCTAGGGTGGGTCAGCCCAATGCCCAGAATGTACTGGTCAGTTCGGGCCACTGGAACTGCCCCCCTCAGATGAGGGGCAGAGCCAGATCTCCTAGGCACATGACATCGAGGCCAGCTCTCTGACGCTCATGGCGAGGTGTGGGGCCACCTCTCCCGAGTGTGTGTGGGAGATGGGCCAGTTCTCCTGATGCAGTGTCCAGCAAGGGGCAGGGCTAGATAACCCAGGGTTAGTGAGGGGCAGGGCTGGCTGGGCACTGCCCTCAGATTTCATCTTGTGTGGTTCCTATGACCCCCGGTGGCAACATGGGCCATAGATATCAACACAGACCTCGGCTGCAGCAGGAACGTGGACCCATACATGGCCCTTGGTAGCAGCTCAGGCCCAGACATCATCATGCCCCCAGTGGCATCACAGGCCACCCAGACATGGTCCTTAGTAGCAGCCCAGGCCCAGATGTCATGATGGCCCCAGTGCAGGCCACACAGATCAGCATGGCCCCCGTGGTAGTGTATCCCTGGACCCCTGGATCCCTGGCATTTAGTGGTATCAGGAGCCACAGATACAACACAGACCCTGGCTGCACTTGGGCCACAGACTCAAGACCTGGCCCTCGGAAGCAGCGCTAGCATAAATGACAAGCGCCGGGGCCGGATGGCAAGCACACGGTTAATATCCGCCCATTCCTCCTCACCTTCGATTCTTCTGTTCTGCCCCTTACCACAGCTTACGAACCGTTTCGCCTCTCTTTCGCTCCCTTCTCTCCACCGTATGCTTGCTTATCATAATGCCACCTACGCGTCCAGTGCCACAAGGCAAGTAGATGCCTTCAGGACCCAGGCTGCCCCGTGGGAATCTTTCCACCACCTGAGTTGAATGGCCAGAAACAATTTCATAATGGTGATTTGAGGAGAGACCTGGGAGTATGTAGCTCAGACTTTCTCTGTCAAATGACAGCCAGACTGTTCCACTTAGCCTACAGATAAGTTGAAAGATTCATGGTAGTACGACCCTGGCAGGTCCCCTGGTGGGTGGGAGACAGACAGATAGGCCGAGCGGAGACAGCTTGGGTATAGTTTATTTAATGGGGTATTGGAAAGGGTATAAGGGTAAGAGGATTATGGAAGGAAGAGGTAGAGGGAGGGAGGGAGGGAGGGAGGCAGTAGTCACCTCTTCAGAAGAGGGCTGGAGAGGGGAGGGAGAGGGGAGGGAGAGGAGGAGAGAGAGAGAGAGAGAGAGAGAGAGAGAGAGAGAGAGAGAGAGAGAGAGAGAGAGAGAGAGCGAAAGCGCAAGCAAATGGAAAGCAGTTGAGATCTGCTGGGGGGGGGAGATTGGGAGTGGGCGGAGCTTGTCTTTTAAAGAGACAGGGTACCAGGCTGACAGGGAAGGTCAGCAAAATGATAAGATTAGTCCCTAGAAAGTGGGGAGGGAGAGAAGGGGAGAGGTAGAGAAGGGGAGAGAGAAACCTGAAGTATACAAAATCCCAAGGGCAGAAAAGGAACAACTCAGAAATTATAACAAGAGGTGAGTACCAGGTCTTTCAAGACCAGCCATCAAGAGGGTCTGAGGAAGTCCGAGAAAGAAAGACTTTGACTTTCAAAGTGCAAACGCACAATTTAACAAGGAGGAAGCTGACATGGCCACAGAGTTTCATAATAAACTTAAATTAAAAGAAGAGAAACTTCTCTTTGAAAAGCTGCTAGCAGTGAGATCTGACTTGTCCCTGGTGCTTAGTTAGCTTTAGGAAACCTGTTCCTCACGCTAGATTACCTTGCCCAGCCTTGACACTGGGGAGGAGTTTGGTCCTGCCTCAGCATGCTGTGCCTGGTTTTGTTCAAGTCCACGGGAGGCCTGTCCCTTTCTGCCTGTTGACAGAGGAGAGGGTGAAGTGTGTGTGGGGGAACTGGGAGGAGAGGAGGGAGGGGAAACTGTGTCGGTATATAAAATAAATGAAAAGGTGTTATTTAAATAAGATAATAAAGAAAGGAAGGGCAGAAGAAAGAAGAGAAACTTGAGTAACAAGAGACGTTTGTAAATGGTGAAGATAAAGGAGACTCAGGGGTTGATTCTTAAAAGCAGAAAAGGAAATGCTGAAGATCTGCTCAGACCCAACTACTATTATGACAAATTGAGATTATTCTTTGACAGTAATCCTTGTGATAATAGAGAAAGGAGATCAACCTGGGCTGAAGAAAGGATGAATACTGACTCATTTGAAACCCCAGTTTGTCCAAATGGTGGCTTGGGGGGGGGCTACCGGGGGACAGTGGCTACAAAGACAAGAAGAGGCCTCGGGTTCTGTGGCGGCAGAGGAAATGGTAGAAGTCACAAAGGGACTGCCACTGTCCTCGAAGTGGATTCAGAGAGGGTCACGGGGGGGGGGGCAAAGAATTTGCAGATTTTGAATACAGGAAAGATAATAATGTCACCGTATAGTCTACAGACAAGTCTTTGAAAACGGTGACTCCTAGCCCTTCAAGGTGCTTCAGTCTTTGTGAAGAAGGAGGAGGTGAAGTTGCTGTCTGTTTGTCCCCAGCACCGGATGCTGCCTGTCTGTTCTCCCCTTTATGTAAAGCTACACTGCAGTTGCTTTGGGAGCAGGAAGGCTCATCTTAAAGCATGAGCATAGATCATATGTGAAGCGGCCAAAGGCTGTGTTAGAGTAGCGTGGAGTTGAACCAAAGTGAGCTGGAAACGCTAACTGCTATCACGGAAAGGAGTTTTCTTACCACTAATAGTATTTGGCAGTTTCTGTGAGCTGCCTGCAGATGGACTGTGCAACTGTGGTTTTGAACCACAGAAGGTTGTGTGAGCACATACATGCCTATATCTGTGTCTTTCACTTCCCTTTTGTAGACCTATAATACGAGGCAGTTTATTTCAACAATTAGAGCACTTTATGGTAAACAGCTGTACGGTAGACACATGGGCAGATACTGTTTCTTAGGCAAAGGTAACTTTTTACATAGTTGTTTAATTTCAGTATATTCCGTTGTTGCCAATGAAACATGAAGAACTTTGTATAGCTGTTTAAAAAGCAACTAATTTTTTTTTTTATTTATTTATTTATTTTTTTAAAGAATAGACTTCTTAAAGTTTAAAAGAAGACAGGCAGGGTTGGAGGAGATTGACAGGCGTGGGGATGGGGGATGGAGAGGTATGTGTGGGGTGTCTGGCTAGCTGCAGGAAACGCTCAAACATTCTGACTAAGAATCAAGGGTGACTAGACATTGTCAGCGTCCACTTGGCTTCCTATGCGTCATCAAGTTCATTTAAATGCTGACATTTCCCCCGTTAGAGCTAGGCCCAGTCCTTAGGGAACACAGCCACTTGAAACTCCCTGTGGTTTGAATGGGCTAGCCCAGCTGGCAGAGGTCTGCAGCTGTGTTGTCTTTGGTTGCATGGCAACGCAGCACCCCACCCATCTCCTGTTCCTCTGCAGATGAAACAGCGAGGCTGCCTTGGCCCTGTCTGCCCTTGCTGCCTCACAAGGACCAGGGGAGAAGGAAACGCCAGTCACTACCGGGAGTTGCGGCGGAAAAATATTTTCCCATTTCGCCTAAGTCGCCATCGAGAAATCACTCAGGCTCAATATTGATTCAGGGCAGTGAGGGGTGTTTTCGAGCCGGTTTGTCTGCTTGCGCCAGGCAACCTGAGTTGACAAAGCATGGGGCAGGCCTTTGGTGAGTTTTCATCTGCTTCTGAAACGCAGCGGTTTCACACCTGAACACTGTAAAAACACACAAGAAACAGGAAGTCGAAAAAACATTTCTACCTAATGGAAACTGCTTTCCGCTCACCTGCACTCTTGCATAACATCATTCAAATTAGCACAGATGTCTACCCTTCTAGGGACTATTCTCAGATGGTATGTACCCAGAGCGCCTTTGCCGCTGCTGAATCTGGTGTCAGAAGAGCGCGTCTTCCTGTCACCATAACAAAATCTCTCGTTCTCGTTTACACGCCTCAGAAAAGAAACAGCTTGCCCAGTGCCTGGAGGAAGGGAGGTCAGAGCCAGGGCAAGGAAACTTTTCGTTTTTATTTTTTTGAGGCTGGCTCTCTGTAAGCCAGGCTAGCCTGGGAACTCAGCCACACAGCTGAGGATGACTTTGAACTTGTCTGATCCTTCTGTCTACCTCCTAAACGCCCTTACAGGCGTGCCCCTGTGCTGCTCTGCCTAGCTAAGAATCTCTTGCAATGTAATTGTGGAACAGCTCCAGAATAACAAAGGACAGAGATGTGGTTGTGTTTGGCCAGTGAGGGGCAGAGTAAGAAGAGTAAGTTTGAAGGAGCATGTCACTGTGTACCAGAGGGAAAAGACAGGCTAGCCAGGGTAAGAACTTCTTTTCCTTCTAATGCTTGACCTCATAGAACCTGCCAGCACAGGCAGCGGGCATACACTTTCTCACTAAGATGGGGGAGGGTGGCTGAGGCTCTTGGTGGCATTGCGCCCAGAATAGAAAATGTGGGTTTTGGCAATCATATTAAAGGCCAAGGTTCTGGTTATTTAGACCTCTGATAACCAGACCACAGACTTCAAGCCCTTCTCCCCAGAGGCTCATGGAAACTTTGAAACAGTAGGCTTGGCCCCCTGCCTGTTACCAATGTGTGTGTGTGTCAGATGTTTTTTTTCTTTTTCTTTTGAAATCCGGGATCCAACTGCTCTATCAATTTAAATACCAGCACCCCACAAAATGGCTAACAAGAAGTCGTAATTCGGTTTGAGGGAATCTGTTGCCCTCTTCTGGTCTCCTTGGGTAATGTACAAATGTGACCCATAGACATAGAGCTTGCAAAACTCATACACATACAATAAAGATTAATAAGTGCACATAATAAATAAGTATACATAATAATAAATACATATAAAATAAAAATCAATAAATCTTGGGAAAATTTATTTTTTTATTTATTTATGTGTATGAGTGTTTTGCTCACTTGTATATCTGTGCACTACATCTGTACCTAGTGCCCATGGAGGTCAGATGAGAGCATCAAATTCCCTCGCACTGATGTTACAGATGGCTGTGAGCCACTATGTGGGTGCTAAGGCCTTTGCAAGAGCAGCCAGTACTCTTAAACAGTTAACTACCTTTCCAGTTCCCCACCCTTAATTATTCTTTTTAGAAAAGATTTACATATATGTGTGTATGTGTGTGCATGTGCACATATGCACGCGTACTCACGCACAGATGCCTATTAAGGCCGGAGGGGACATTGGACATTGTGGAGCTGGAGTTAGAGGCATTTGTGAGACACCTGATATGGATGCTGAGGTCCAAACTCCAGGTCTCTGATACAGTCATAACTGCTTTTCACTGCAGAGTCATCTCTAGCCCCACTAACTTTTTACTGCTTATGTCTGCAGGGCCTAAGAGAGGTGTCTTAACCTCTGCGGGTCTGAGTGTGGTAGAGAGGATCATCACGCGTTGGGTTGTACCAAGGACTAGGATGCTGCATCTGGAGTGAGGTCACCCAATCAGGTCTGGGTGAAGCTTCTGTGGTCTGATGATCATTCTGAGTTGAAGGCATTTGAGCCCCTAAAATCCTGCATCAGCCCAAAAGCAGAGCTTCCTAAAGAACTCAATTCTTCTTCCCTTAATTGTTTCTTTTAGACAAAGGAGAAAGTGGCAGTTCTAGGAAACTTGATGGCTTCCTTGCATTTCTTTAAAGAGTCTGGGTCTGTCCTTCAGAAGGGCTTCCTGCAGCATTTCCACTGCTGCCTTCCCCTTCCTAACGCAGAACTAAAACTTTTCCTGGAGATGTTTTCAGTCTCGGATGGGCCAGCTCCTGGCCAACACTGCATGGCTGACCGGTCACTCTGCCTAGCTGTGGTTCCTATCCTCCTGGCCAGGGAGTCTCAGAGGTTTTGCCCTTGGAAAACTGTGGCTTCTGATTTGTACTGACCTCACTTTGGAGGCCCTTGTGTTTCTCAGGGCTCCAGCTTTGGCTGCTTGCAGAAAGTATCACAAGGCAGATGGGTAGTGCACATCTGTAGCCCCAGCTACCAGGGAGACTGGGAGAGGAGAATGGCTTGAGGTAAGGGGTTTGGGTTGATGTGGGGACATAGCAAGACGTGGCCTCATAAAAAACAAAAGACAAAAGCAAAATACAAATGCAACTTGGGAGGCATAGAGCAACAGAAATGTATTGTCTTGTGGTTCTGGAGGCTAAGACTGAAAATCAAACTTTCAGAAGGTTGAAGGAAAATATGCTTCAGGATTCTCCTCAAGTTTATGTATTCCTTGGAATACAGATGACTGTGTGTGTTGGTCTCTGCTCCGTCAATGTATGGCTTTGTGTCCCAAGTTCCCTTTTTATGTGGTTAGTAGTCAAATTGCCTTTGACTCCTAACACTCCCATGTATGGCCCCTCTTTCAAATTCGTGCTCGTTTTCTCTTCTTTCTTTTTCGTTTCTCTTTTTAACATAATTTTAAAAAATCGAGTCTTTGAAAATTTCACATCATACACTCTTGTTCTGCTCACCTCTCAGGCCCCCATATTTTCCCTCACCCCTGCAATGACCCCACAAAAGAAAATTTAAAAAATAAAAGCAAAGCAGAGCAAACAAAAACAAGAAGAAAACAAACAAACAAACAACCCCCCCAAACCCTCTTCACTTCTCCTTTCCCACTTCTTCAACACCTCTTCATTCATCCTGGTGGTACTGGGAGCTGTGGCGTTTCCTATGGTTTACCCTTTTGTCCAACTCTACCAGCAATTCTTCATGGCAAGGAGTCACTGGCATGTTCACGGCCTCTGGTTCCTTGTTCACTCTCACAAGAAACAAAGTTTCAGTGCCCCCTCTTGTGCACCAGATCCTCACCGAAACTTCTCTGGGATATTCTGTGGACACCGAGTCATGGACATCCTGTGGGTATTGTTCCACAGGGTATTGTTCCTCCAGCAGGTCCTAGGTGGGGTAGATGGTGGGCCAACCCAAGGCCAGGCTATGGGCATGGATGGTTGTTGAGTTAGTTGGTCAGTCAAGGCCAGTGGGACCACCAACCTCAGGTGAAGGGGCGGAGCCAGCTCCCGTATGCCCATGAAATGCATATCTCCCCTCTTCCTAGCTGTTCCCTGAGCCTTACATGTAGGAGTTGTATTGTAGATGTACAGGTTGGGGCTGGGCACCACACAATGGTGCATTTTGATCAGCTGTGCTTTTCTGAATGGTTTCTGTCTGTTGCAGAGAGAAGTTCTCTAACGAAGGTCAGAGTTACACTTGACTCTGGGTGAGGACAAATACTTAGAATGCAGTTAGGAATGATGCTGGTTTAGTATGGCTGTTGTAGGTTCTCCTCTTAGGTCCATGACTTCACCAGCCCAAGCAGTTGGCTTGGTTTCTAGTTCCAGGCGTGATTTCCCTCCTGTTGAGTAAGTCTTAAGTCCACTTAGAGAGCTGCTGGTTACCTTCAGGATATTTCTGCCACTGCTGCATCCTTAGGGTTACTGTATGGTGCTGGTCGATTGTGTGGTTCCTAGACAGCATAGCTAGCTAGGACTATTGGTCGTTTCTCTCCCTTGGAAGCTTACTTGGCACTCTTTGGTACCGTGGGAGCTAGTCCTCAGGGAGGAGGTTTTCAGGTTAGATCCAGCTCAGCTCCTGGACCCTATGTCTGAAGTATATGGTGTTTTCAGCTATAGGCGTGTGCTACTTCCAACCTCTGGGAAGTGACCAAGAGTAACAACAACAGTTTATTTTGAGAGTCTCAGCCATCCCTAACTTCAAAAATGGGCTTCTCTTGCCTGGATTGGGGTTTTTGTTAGATAATCTATGGGTCTTGGAGAAAGCATTGTCAGCCCAGGTGGGGAATTTTCATTTAAACTGTGTGTGTGTCTATAATATGTAATTTAAGTAAACAGATAATAATATGATTCCTATGACTTCTTCAGATGTTTCCTCTCCGTCTGTACTGACCTCTCACCTTCTCTAGTTAAAGTACCCCCTTTTCCCCATTTTCCCCTTCAAATCACTTGTACCTTGCTATTCCCTTCTGTATTGCTCCCTCCCCCCATTTCTTTTTATTTTCCTGTTTTAGGCAGTTACTCCAGATAGTATATTCACATCTGAAGAGTCAGAGCTATGAACCATGGATAAGAGAGAACATGTATGCTTGTCTTTCTGGGTCTGGGTTACTTGACTTAATATGTTCCATCTATTTACCTACAAATTTCATACTTTCCTTTTTTGTTACAGCTGAATAGTATTCCATGGTGTATATGTACCATACTTTCATTACAGTTTATCAGTTGGAAGACATTTATTTTGCTCCAATTTCCTAACTATTGTGAATAGAGCAGAATTGAACATGGCTGAGCCAAGTATTGGTGGAGTAGGAGGTGGAGTCTTCTGGGCATATGCCGAGGAGTGGTACCGTTTCGTCATATGGTGGATTTATTTTTAGCTTTTTGAGGACTCTCCATACTGATTTCCAGAGTGACTAGGCCAGTTTTTTTTTTTTTTTTTTTGGTTTTTTGAGACAGGGTTTCTCTGTGGTTTTGGAGCCTGTCCTGGAACTAGCTCTTTGTAGCCCAGGCTGGTCTCGAACTCACAGAGATCCGCCTGCCTCTGCCTCCCGAGTGCTGGGATTAAAGGCGTGCGCCACCATCGCACTAGGGAGCACTAGGGAGGCAGAGGCAGGTGGATCTCTGTGAGTTGGAGGTCAGCCTGGTCTACAAGAGCTAGTGCCAGGACAGGCTCCAAAGCTACAGAGGAATCCTTTCTCAAACAAACAAACAAACAAACAACACCCCCCCCCCCAAAAAAAAGAAGCCTGGCTTGTGAAGTTTCAGAGGGAAATTTAAAGACTCTATTAGGGCCATATACTATTTTGAATTAAGATTCCGTGGCTCCGGTCAGCTGGGGCTAAGGACCCAGCTCTATTAACAAGAGACCAACACTACAGAAGTGAAAGCAAGCGTTACTGGGACAACTGATTCTGGTCAACCCGGGCTAAGAAATTAGTGTGATAAAGAAGAGACCAGCATCCTTGAGGTGAAAACTTCTGGGAAATGTTTCCTCCGAGTCAGAACACAGAAGCTGTCTTCCGGAACTAGCAGAGATTGTATCTTACGCTGGCAGCCACACTTGGAAATCTAAGAGAAATCAGCATTGCGAGGAGAAGTCAGAGGAGGCTGTTCGTCAATGTGTGCCTCAGTGTCAGTTGAAGGCCCAGGACTGAAGGGGTCACGTAGAGGATTTGAGGTTTGGCACCATGACAAGAGTCTATGCGAGCTCTTGGTAAAAGTGCAGCTCAGTTGCAGCAGAAGACTCCAGTGTTTTGGAGATGCCAGCACCGTGGGAGGACCACCAAGAATGGCAGCGGCAGTAGACAGGAGCCAGCTGGAGCCAAGAAGAGAAAAAGCTGAGTGTGTTACAGAGGACAGAGCTGAAGAGGTGACCCGAGCCTCTTGGAGGAGCCCGGAAGACCATGTGTGGATCCAGATATCAGACACTGAGCTATTTATATTTTTGTTTTGTTTTGATTTGGTTGTGACTCTGCCTGGTTCTTCCCTCTTAAAGTAAGAATGTATTTATTTATTTATTTATTTATTTATTTATTTATTTATTTATTTATTATTTATTTTTGCTTTTTCGAGACAGGGTTTCTCTGTGGTTTTGGAGCCTGTCGTAGAACTAGCTCTTGTAGACCAGGCTGGTCTCGAACTCACAGAGATCCGCCTGCCTCTGCTCCCCAAGTGCTGGGATTAAAGGTGTGCGCCACCACCGCCCGGCTTAGTAAGAATGTATTTAATATTTTTGATCTTGCTAGAACTCACAGGTGAGAGACTTTGAATTTTAAAACAGCTTGGATTTTAAGAGACTGGCTATTTTAAACGGACTAAAATTTTAATGTATTTAAATTTGTAAAGACTGTAGGACTTTCAAAGTTTTTTATGATTGTAACGCGAGATCTTAGGGACGAATAAGAAGTGAAGGTTTGTGGCTTAATAGTGATGTGTTTGTGTGTCAAGTTGAGAAGGGGTCAGTTTGTGCTTGCTGGTCTTGTGTCAACTTGACACAAGCTAGAGTTAGCTGAAAGGAGGGAAATTCAATGAGGAAATGCCTCCCTGCGGTCCAGCTATCAGGTATTTTCTTCATTAGTGGCTGATGGGGGAGGTCCAGCCCACTGTGGGCTGGGCAAGTCATGGGAAGCGAGTCAGTGAGCAGCACCTTCCATGATCTCTTCATCAGCTCCTGCTCCAGGTTCCTGTCCTGTCTGAGTTCCTGTCCTGACTTCCTTTGATAATGAATAGTGATATGGAAGTGTAAGCCACATAAACCCTTTCCTCCCCAGCTTGCTCTTTGGTCAGGGTGTTTCCTCGCAGCAACAGAAACACCAGCTAAGATAGTTGCCTCTCCAGAATTATTCTTTTTGCACAGAACTGTTTTGTCTACCTGGAGTCTTTTGTGATTTCATATGAATTTTAGGACAGTTTATTTTTTCTTTTTCTGTGAAGAACGAGATGGGGATTTTGACTGAGATTGCACTGAATCTGTAAATAGCATTTGGTCAAATGGCCATTTTCACAATTCACAAGTACAGGATGTCTTTCTGGATATTTTCCCAGAGATTTAAAAATTTCATTGTAGGGGGCTGGAGAGATGGCTCAGAGGTTAAGAACACTGGCTGATCTTCCTGAGGTCCTGAGTTCAAGTCCCAGCAACCACATGGTGGCTCACAACCATCTGTAATGAGATCTGGTGCCCTCTTCTGGCATGCAAGTATACATGCATGCAGAACACTGTATATGTAATAAATAAATCTTTTAAAAAAATTTCATTGTAGCGATCCTTCACTTTCTCAATTAGTTTTTTTCCTAGATATCTTCCTATTTTGAGGCTATTGAGAACATGGTGATCCTTCTTTCTGTTTCTTATTGGTGTTAAAAAAAAAAAGCTATTGCTCTTTGTAAGCTGGTTCTGCATCCTGCCACTTTGCAGAAATTACCGATCATTTCTAGAAGATTTCTGTGCTGTGGGACAATGGTCTGTACCCTGTCAATCGTATTTTAATAAAACACTGATTGGCCAGTAGCCAGGCAGGAAGTATAGGCGGGGCAAAGAGAACAGGAGAATTCTGGGAAGAGGAAAGATTCAGTCTGCAGCCATCACTCAGATGCAGAGGAAGCAAGATGTGACTGCTTCACCAAGAAGGTACCAAGCCACGTGGCTAATACAGACAGGAATTATGGGCTAATGTAAGTTATAATAGTTATTAAGAAGCCTGAGCTAATAGGCCAATCAGTTTATAATTAATGTATCCTCTGTGTGTTTATTTGGGATTAAGTGGGTATGGGACCTGGTGGGACAGGAACCTCTGTCAACATTTCTGGCACAATTTTTGGGATCTCTTACATATAATATCCTATCATCTGCAAATAGGGATAGTTCAATTTCTTCTTTTCCTAGTTTGTGTCCCCTTCATTCCCTTCTCTTGCTTTGGATGCTCCAGCTAGTACTTGAAACACAATATTGAAAAGCGGATAGTGGACAACCCTGCCTCATTGGTTTCAGTGGAATTGTTTCAAGTTTTCCCTCTAGGATAATGTTGGCTGTGGGTTTCTCAAACATGTCTTTTATTATACTGAGGCCTACTCCCTCCAGTCGTACTCTCTCTGAGACTTTTATCAAGAAGACATGTTAGATTTTGTTAGACATGCTAAAGGGACTTTTCAACATCTATTGAGATGATCGTGTAATTTTGCTTTTAAGTCCATTTATTTGTTTTATTACAATTGTTTATATATGGTGACCTATTCTTGTGTCCCTGAGCTAAGCTAGTTTGGTCATGGTGGATAGTCTTTTTGATGTATGTCTGCATTTGATTTGCAAATATTTTATTGTGAACATTTGAATCTATGTTTATGGGGGCTATGGGCCTGTAGTTTTCTTTTCTGTTTTTTTTTCCTTGCCTGTTTTGGGTATTGGAATAATAATGACCTCATAGAAGGAGGTTGAGGGTGTTCCTTCTGCTTTCTATTTAAAAAAGAAAAATTCTGGTAGAATTCTTCTCTGAGTTCCTCTGGTTATAATTTTTTTTTTTAAGTCAAGAGGCTTTTTATTACTGTTTAAATCTCATTTGTTTTGGGTCTGTTTATGTTGTTGATCTCTTCTTGGTTTAATTTTGCTGATTTGGATGAATCTGAAATTTGTCTATTTCTTTTGCAGCTGCAAACCACACACATACACACACACACACAAAGAAGCTGTACTTGAACTGGGGATGTAGTCAGTTGGTAGAACATAATTTAATCCACAGTCCTACATATTCTGCGCATGGTGGCACACACCTATAATCCCAGAACTCAGAAAATGAGGCAGAAACATCAGAAGCTCACCAGTTTTTCCTCCTCCACTACATAGTTTGAGGCCAGCCTGAGCTACATAAATCTCATCTAAATAACAAAACAAAACAGCAACAGCAGCAATACCTAAACTAAGAAAGAGCATCAGCAACCATGTTCTCCGACTCCTTTGACATTGTCATGCCGTGTCAAACGGTGCAATTAGACTCATTGTGTTCAGCCTTCAGGTCTCGACTGTTCTTCCTCTGAAAAGTATGAGATATGATTTTGTCTCTTTATGGACACCTTTCACCCCCAGTGTAAAGGTTCTGGAGCAGGCTTGCACTATGTGTATGTGTACTTGTGTATATGTTCATGTTCTTAGCGTGCTTTCCTCTCTACCCCTGTCTTACCCCCTCTCATTGAGAGGTGTTTCAACTCCCTGTTTGCCAGTTCCGGAGTCCCTAGTCTAACTGGCAGGAAATTCCAATGCTTGATGTATATGTGTGTGTGTGTGTATTTGTATGTGTGTTTGTGTATGCGTGTTCACAGGGTAATAGGGAAATTGAGTTCCTCTATCCAATACCACACGCTGCAAACACACTCCACATGAAGCCACAGGTGCCTTCACCTGTGATCTGTTTTAAGAGATAAGAAGAGGAAGAGCAAGTAAGGTAAGACATGCCCTGTAATACGTTTCTGGATGAAGAACACAAAATAAAACAAGTGAAATCCCTCCAGGCTGAGTCTAGGCAAACTTACCGAGAAATGTGGAGTAGCGGAAGTGGCGTGAGTCGGTGGGTTGGTGGGCAGGATGATAGGTTGAGGACTGTTACATAGGGTGGGGTATCACCTCCATAGTCTGGTTCTGCTGGAAGTTTCACCCCAACCCCTGGCATTCATATACCCAAAGAGTCTGGAATGTTCAGGTGGAAACTCCACCCCAAACTCCTTCCTCCGTCTCTCTCTCCAAACCCTGCTGCATCTCGGAAGGCCTGCCAAATGATGACCCCTCCCCCAGAGATGCTCAAGACCATTCCCACAGGGTATTTAAATTGTCCCTTAGAAAACAGATCTTTTTTATGATCTTGGTTTTATGATCTTTCTTTCCCATCTCCTCACTGGAGGGCTGGAAAATCATCTGGGAGTGTTTTATCCATTAAACCTGAGCTTTTTCTAATTCAGTTTGATTTGGTCTGATTTGGATTGCTGTGTTGGCAGAGAGGCTTATCGGGGTGCAGAAACTTTTCAGTCTCTGCTTGATACTCCAAAAAGAATTTAACCTTCCTTCCTTCCTTCCTTTTTTTTTTTTTTTTTTTTGAGACAGGGTTTCTCTGTAGCTTTGGAGCCTGTCCTGGAACTCGCTCTGTAGACCAGGCTGGCTTTGAACTCACAGAGATCCACCTGCCTCTGCTTCCCGAGTGCTGGGAGTGCACTACCACCTGGCTGAATTTAAGTTTTTTTTTTTTTTTTTTTTTTTTTTTTACAAGCAATCTAAATGCATAGAGACAGGGAATTGATTTAAACTTTTATCTTTTGTGCATATTATGAAGTATTTCTTCCCCATTTAGAATAATTAAATAGTGAATTTGTTGATGAGAAAAAAAAGATGTATTTGCACTATTTGTTAGGAGTCAGTCCTTATACTGGCCCCTGACACCTGGTAGGATGAACCCAGGCAGTACCCTAGCCAGCCTAGGGTCCTATGGCTGCTAAGTCACTATGCAGGTGCAAAGGTCCCTTTAAGAGACAAGTTCTGGGGGGTTGGAGAGATGGCTCAGAGGTTAAGAGCACTGACTGCTCTTCCAGAGGTCCTGAGTTCAATTCCCAGCAACCCTGTACAGCCATCTGTCATGAGATCTGGTGCCCTCTTCTGGCCAGCAAGCATACAGACAGACAGAACACTGTATACATAATAAATAAATAAATCTTAAAAAATAAAGAAAAACAACAACAACAACAACAAAAGAGTGCTAACCGTTCCTTAAAAAAAAAAAAAAAAAAAAAAAAAGCACTGGCTGCTCTTCCAAGAGGTCCTGAGTTCAATTCCCAGCAACCACATGGTGGCTCACAACCATCTGTACTGAGATCTGGCGCCCTCTTCTGGCGTGCGGGCATACATCGAGGCAGAATGTTGTATACATAATAAATAAATAAATCTTAAAAAAAAAAAAGAAAAACAACAACAAAAGAGTGCTGACCGTTCCTTAAAAAAAAAAAAAAAGAGAGAGAGAGAGAGAGAGACAAGCTCTGCCCACTCCTGGTCTCTTCCCGCTGCTCTTCTGGAGGACGGCTCTGCCCACTCCTGGTCTCTTCCCGCTGCTCTTCTGGAGGACGGCTGGCCCTGGCCTCTTCTTTCTCTTCTTTCTCTCTGTATCTCTCTCTCCCTCTCACCTCCCTTTAATCCTCCTCTCAATAAACTCCTCACTTAAGCTCTGCCTGCGTGGCGTACCCTTCCATGAGGCCGCTGGCTCTCACCCACTGCGTGGCCCCTTGGCCCGCCAAGGTCTCTCTTTTGTGCCATTTTACAAAACATTTTATAAAATGCTGAAAGTGATTATGTGCCTATTATAGAATATATTCTGTACATGTATCAGAATTATGTGATGCTATTAAATTACAGTATGTATCCTGTATATGTATCAGAATTATGTGCCTGTTATATATGTATACTAATACATTCTGTACGTGCATTAGAATATGTGGTATTAGAATAAAGTGATTTCTATTCTTTCAATGAAAATATATGCTCTCCTTGCGCCATCCCCAAAGCAATAAAATCATTTAATAAAAACATACAACCCTTAGGTGTATTCTCTGGTATTTAATTGGAAAGTGGAATTACGTGATGACCACTCTTGACTGTGGGCCTGGCTCCTTTCCCTCCTGGTTACTCCATCTCTAAGCTCCTGTCAGAAGATCACCCACAGTGAAGGGCGGAGCTGTCGCCTTTTTTAGGAGAGAGGGTAAGAGGTCTTAGGCAGGCTGAGATCCTCTGGCCATCCTGTAGGAGGAGGGACTGGCCTACCGCCTTTGTTCTGTTCCCAGTTGCCAGCTGCTCCTCTCACGAATAGATTTTCTTCTGGTTCCAGTCCCGTGGCTTTTCCTTCCCAGTGCTATTGTGCCGGGCAGCTGGCTAGCAGTACTGGTTTTTAGGGTTACAGATCCTTTAGGTCACAAGCAGTCAAAAATCACAGGAAAGATTTAAAAATATTAAGAATTTCACCAGAAAGTCAGAGAGCAGGGCTAGGGTGAAAAAGAGACGGGCCTCCCTGAATGTATACGGTCTGAACTGGGGGGCCAGGCAAGGTGGGCTGCCAAATTCTTCCAGTCTGTGATGGGCAGGAGAGCCCAGGTGTTCATCCGAGAGCCGACAGTCTTTGCCTCTGCCTTAGAAAGGTTTGAGATGTTTGAATGGTGTATCAGTTACCTGACAGGCACCTCAATGAAGGAACGGTTTATTTTGGCTTATACGTTGAGTGTACAGTCTGTCATGGGAAGAAAGCGTGGCAGCGACAGTAAGCTCTATCTGTGGCAGCAGGAGCATGGGGTGACTGGTCACATGTCTATAGTTAGGAAATGGGGAATGCTGGTTCTCGGGTCACTTTCTCTTCTCCCCCTTTCATTTAGTCTGTGACCCCACCCAAGGGGTAGCGTCGCCCATATTCAGGGTATATTTTTCTCCTCAGTTAGACCTCCCTAGGAACATTCATACACGCAGAAGGTGAGATCTTCAATCTAGTAAAGCTGACGGTGAAGATTAACCTTTGAGGTGAGTCCGTAATCAGACCTGACATGCCCTTCAAGGGGTTTTGGACGGCCAGAAGCTCCTGAAGCAGCTGTGTTTAGTAGCTGGACTGCTTGCTGTTGGTACATTCAGTGTCTTACCCAGAATCAAAGAGGAGCTCTGAGAACCCCCAGACACCCCAGAACCCTGGACTGCATTCTCTTCTGAAGATAAGGACTTCTGTGGGTGAGGGGTGAGGCTGCAGAATACTGAGCTGCGATTGGGAACTCTGCCTTTCCACTGCTTGTGACTTTGGGCTTGTTAGTGTCTCTGAGCCCCAGTTTCATCATATGTGAAAGGAAATATTTACAGTACGTGGTTTGGCTCTGCTGTGAGGTCATGTATCACAAGGAACTGAGATGGCAGTGCTGGGATCATAATGAGACGAACTTGAAAAGCTCGTTAGAGCAGAGGCAGTATCCTTCTCTTTAGGTGAAAGGTCAAGACTGTGCAAAGCAGATTCCAGAGGACCTGTGGGTGCTGGGCACTGAGCCACTGATGGCTGGCTGGATTGTGAGTTTCCTTCCAGAGAGAGGCTGTGTAAGGAGAGGAGGGGTGTATCTATCAATCAATAATTGAATATGGTTACATTTTACTTTAATAGCAATTACATTTTAAAATTTTGCTAAATAGTAATTATTAATTAATGTAAATAAAGATTATTTATGGGGCTTATATAAGCTAGATTCTTTTTAAAAACTTATTTTACTTTCTTATGTGCATGAGTTCTTTGTCTTCATGTAAGTATGTGTACCACATATGTGCTTAGTGCCTGCAGAAGTCAGAACTGAGCATAAGGTCTTCCAGAACTGGAGGTGCAGATGGCTGTGACCACCATAGTGGGGCTAGGAACTGAACTTGGGTCTTCTGCAGGAGCAACAAATGCTGAGTCAACTCCCCAGCCCCCATAAACTGTATTACTTCTCTCCAGCGTATCCTTGAATGAAAATGAGGACATTGCTCCTAGGTATGGTTGAGGAGAAGGTTTATTGTAGATTCAAGGGAGAGTACAGTCAGAGGCATCTGGAAGGGTCCGGACTGAACTGAGCCATGAGAGGAGAGAAATAAGGAAAAAGAGGAAGAGAAAGGGGGGGTGGGGAAGACTGGATGGGAACCAAGAAACCAAGAGCTCCAAGAGGGTGTGGACTCAAGAAGGCTGAGTTATCTAGGGAAGAGAAGCAGGGGAGGGAAGGGAAGCTCTGGGGAGACTGAGGGGAGGGTGGTAGGGTGTGCCCTCCAGGACGACTCTGTGAAGTGGGAGCTGAGGGAAACTGCCAATCGACATCAGCTTTGGTTATGTTAAATTAAATAGGCATCTCAGCCATTTGTCCTGAGCTTCTTTGAGACCTAACAATCCTATCTCCCATATCTTATTAACCTTTTCTGTTTGTCTGAAGCAGTGTCTCCCTGTGTAGCTCTGGCTGGCCTGGAATTTACAGAGTTCTGCCTAGCTCCACTTCCTGAGTGCTGGGATTAAAGGCATATACCTCTATGCCAAACTTTTTTTTTTTTCCTTTGTTTTGTTTTTCAAGACAGGGCTTCTCTGTAGCTTTGGAGCCTGTCCTGGAACTAGCTCTTGTAGACCAGGCTGGCCTCAAACACACAGAGATTCATCTGCCTCTGCTTCCCGAGTGCTGGGATTAAAGGTGTGGACCACCACCATCCAGCTGCAGTTCATTAACGTGTAAGACAAAAATCCCAGCAAGCACAGATAAAGGCGTAAACCACGAACAATGCCACACCAGTTTGGAGTTATTATTATTAGGGTAGTATTTATTTAAAGAGGAAAAACTTACAGATCATGATCCCAGACAACAGCTCTCTGCACAACTAGAAAGGGAGTCTAGTCGCCAGACGAGCAGGAAGCCAAGAGAGAGCGCGCGGAGGAAGTAGAAGCTTTTTGAATGGAGAGAAACCACGCCCCAATGGGCTGGTATCTCAGCAGCTATTGGTTGGAGGGGCGGAAAGACCTCCCGCAACACACAGAGGAAAGTGAAGCCCAACAAGCGTCCTAGTTGAACTCCAGAAGTTCAGATGGGCAATACTTGAGGAACCTGGACACTGCTTTCAGATGCTCAGAGAGCCAAGTGCCAGCTGCCTGGGCTGTGTTGTGTGTACCCTGCCGTTATCAGGCTGAAGTTTTCAGTGAAATAGCAGACTGAGGGATGAGCAAAGAACCCAGGGCTTTGCTAGCAAATCAGGAAGGAATTCCATATAGCTCTCTTAGGCACTGTGGTCTGAATATTGGTACCACCTCAGATTTATAGATTGGAATTTGATCCCAAATGACATTAAAATGTAAGTACACCAAATGTATTAAAGGGCATGACATTTCAGGTCATGAGACCACCCTCATTTATTAGAGCTTATTAAAGAAGATGTCTTCTCCCTCTTACCACCTGTGAGGGAGGCAAAGAGGCACTGTCGGTGAAGCCAAGAGCAGCCGTCTCCCAGTCCTGGTTCTGTCGGCGCCTTCCCAGCCCATAGAGTTATCGGCAATATATTTCTGTTGTTGATAAATCAATTCACTAGGTATTTGTTACGTCAGCCTAAGTAAAAGCACCAGGGTTGCCTTAAGAAAGTGTCACACACTGGGTGGCTTCAACAACAGAAATGAATGTTCTCAGTTGTGGGGTTAAAAGCTGCAGATCCAGGTGTCAGCAGGCCTGGTTCTTTTTTTTTTAATTAATTAATTTATTTATTAAAGATTTCTGCCTCCTCCCCGCTACCGCCTCCCATTTCCCTCCTCCTCCCCCAATCAAGTCCCCCTGCCTCGTCAGCCCGAAGAGCCATCAGGGTTCCCTGCCCTGTGGGAAGTCCAAGGACCACCCACCTCCGTCCAGGTCTAGTAAGGTGAGCATCCAAACTGCCTAGGCTCCCACAAAGCCAGTACGTGCAGTAGGATCAAAAACCCACTGCCTCCTCCCCGCCACCGCCTCCCATTAAATAAAATAAAATAAAAAACAAACAAAAAACCCATTGCCATTGTTCTTGAGGTCTCAGTAGTCCTCATTGTCCGCTATGTTCAGCGAGTCCGGTTTTATCCCATGCTTTTTCAGATCCAGGCCAGCTGGCCTTGGTGAGTTCCCGATAGAACATCCCCACTGTCTCAGTGTGTGGGTGCACCCCTCGCGGTCCTGAGTTCCTTGCTCATGCTCTCTCTCCTTCTGCTCCTGATTTGGACCTTGAGATTTCAGTCCGGTGCTCCAATGTGGGTCTTTGTCTCTGTCTCCTTTCATTGAGCAGGCCTGGTTCTTTATGGAATCTGTGAGGGAGGGTCTGCTCCAGGTCCTCCTCTCTGGATGCCTGCCTATGTCTACTCTCCTCTTCTAAGGGCTCCAGTCACACAGGATTTGTGACTTTGCTTTTTTTTTTTCTTTATATTATTTTATTTTGAGACCGAATTTCATGCAATCCAGGCTGGCCTTGAACACACTGTGTAGCTGCAGCTGGCCTTGAACTCCTAATCACCTTGCTTCCCCTTCCCAAATGCTAGAATTACAGGTATGTGCCACCATGTCTGACTAGTTAGCTCTTCAAACTTTATGCTGTGGCACAAGGATCTTAGCTATGGCAGGAAGCTGAGGCAGGAGGATTGGTTAAGCTCAGGAAATAGAGGCCAGTCTGAGTACTATGAGCAGAATGTCCTAAATCCATCCCAACCCAATCTACCATTAGAATTATAACCTTTACTTTAATTAAAAACTGGTTGACGTTTATCAAGTGTCATTTATGTGTATGTATATGTATGTTAATGCATGTGTATATGTAGTAAATATAATTTTGGAGCCCTTTCAAAGTTATTTTTACACACTTTGGGAATAGTTACAAAAATAAATGAGTAAATAAAAGCATCCTTTTACATATTTTATTACATTAAACAATACTTTTTTCTTTATTTCAGAGAATCAATCCACATTTCTTTTTCTTTTTTTTTGTCTATGGTAATGTGATTTTTATTTCCCACTGGATGATTCATAAGGTAATCCTTTAACTTTACTCAGAACATTTTTTAATAATGTGTGTTTAAAAAGTATCTTATAAATTGTTCTGCAATCTAAATATGCAACAACATGTAAATTAATACTTAGAAAGCAAAAGTCAGTGGGTGGTGGTGGTACACGCCTTTAATCCCAGCACTCGGGAGGCAGAGGCAGGTGAATCTCTGTGAGTTCAAGGTCAGCCTGGTCTACAGAGTGAGTTCCAGGAAAGCTGAGGTGACACACAGAGAACCCTGTCTTGGAAAAAAAAAATCTAAATTTAATGTAAAAGGACAGGTTAAAGTAACTGGAACAGCACAGGTTTGTTATAGCTCAGATTTTACTGTTTATTTTTAATTTTAATCGTGTATATGTGTTTATCTTTGTGGAGGTGTACAGTCTTCCATTGAGGTAAGATTAATGAGGGGGGATATTCTTGGAACTTGAGTTACAGGCAGTTGTGAGTTGCTGGAGGCCGAACTTGGGTCCTCTGTGAAAGCAGTGAACTCTCTTCACCACTAAGCCGTCCCTCCAGCCCCTTTATGGTTTTCTTACAGCACCAGCATCATCAGAAATCTGTTTACTTCACTGGTTCTATTGCCCTGAATTGAAAGATACGCCTTTTCTTCCCACTTATATTTCCCTTCAGAGCCATCTGACACCCTGCACCTCATTTCCTACTCTGAAGTGTGTGACGTTCGCGCTGCCTCTCTGCTTGGAAGATGCCACAGCTCTCAGTTTCCCCAGATTTCATTTCTTTACGGTATTTTTTTTTTCCTGGCAATTTGCTTTTTCACTCTTTGGCTACTTTTCTACTTCACTGTCCAAATGGCTTCCTGAGGAGCTTGAGGAAACATGTTTTCTCGATTTAGACAGGGCTCCACTTTGGCAAACAGTCTGCTGCGTGTTCTCCTGTTTTGGTTTTTAGAGGCAGGGTCTCTCATGTAGCCCAGGCTGGACCCAGACTAACTTACTATATAGCTGAAGATGAATTCAAGTTCCTGTTCCCCCAGCCTCTGTCTCTCCGGTGCTGAGATCAGAGGCTTGCACCGCCCTCTGTTTATATGATTCCCGGGGAATAAAACCCAAAACTCTGCCTGTGCTACTGGACAAATACTCAACATTGAGCTATATTTTCAGGCCCCAAAATTCTTACATTGTTCTCATCTTGAGAGCCTGCCCGCCAATACAATGTAGAAATATGAGGCCTCTATAATATTGCTGACCTCCGGCTGTTACAGTCCTTTATTCCATCTTCCACAATGGTCACTGAGCCTTAGGGTGGTGGTAAAATGCCTGTCACATTTACGGTTTAGTACTTCAATAACATTTACTCTTTTGACTTTGATTAGTGGTCAGTTTCTGTGTTAGCCACCATCTGCTGTTTGAAGAAACATATCAGATGAAAACTGAGAGCTCTGCTAATTTATGGGCAGACAGAGATACACACTCAGAGCAGTTTGTTGTATGTCTATTTAGCAGAGTAAAGTAGTAGGACCTTTACTAAATAAAAGAACCTCTGAGCTCCCTAACCATGGGTTCTTTGCTAAGTTTATTGTACCAGGCATGCATTTCCTCCTAATGAGTAGGCAGAAAGCAATTGGTTACTGCCACGATGGCTGTTATTATAATTTCCCCCTACCCCAGCCAACATAGCACCTTCCAGTATTATGAAAAGCTACCCAGCAGGGGAAAACTTCCCAATCGTTACCAACTTAGTTTCTCCATGTGTTATAAATGAGGTGCTTTGCCGGTCTCCCCCTCAGGAACTCCATCATCACTAGTCGCCCATCCTTTAAGAGGTCCCTACCATCCCAGATCACTCCTCTTAGCACTGCTTTCACAGTGTCCGATAGGTCTCCAATTTCTTTATTCTTTCTGCCTTGACATAGTAGCCATTCAGTAGTACAGAGTTGTTCAGTTTCCGTGAGTTAGGGTTTCTGTTGCTTCTGTTGTTGAAATCCAGCTTTAATCCTTGGTGGTTTGATTGGATGCAGGGGGTTATTTTCTTGTATCTGTTCAGATTGCTTTGTGACTGAATATGTGGTCAGTTTTGGAGAAGGGTCCAAGAGGTATCGAGACGAAGGTATATTCATTTGTGTTTGGGTGAAATTTTTTTTTAATATTTATTTATTATGTATACAATATTCTGTCTGTGTGTATGTCCGCCTCCTTAGTCCCCTTTGTGTGTAAAAATCAGGCCTCAGGCCTCACTTTCCTAGAGCAACTACTCGGTCTCGATACAATTTACCTTGCTACAAGACCCCAAAAAGAGATAAACTCACAAAAGAGATGCAAAGTAACTTTTTACTATTCCTCTATTTAAAGAAATCCACTTTATAATGATTGCACTCAGTAATCTTGTATCTTTTGGTGAATGATTGGATACAAAAAGATGTAAAGTTTGTTTAAGGTCTGAGAATGGGAAAGCCTAGGTGGTGCTAAGAAAATGACCTAAGGAGTGTAAATGCAATTTGTAATGGCATAAGAAAGTGACTTAGTGCCTGCCGTTAGTCCCAGCACTCGGAGAGCAGAGGCGGGTGGATTGTTGTGATGAGGTCCAGGACAGTCAGGGCTACTTGAAGAAACCCTGTCTCAAAAAAAAAAACATTAAAAAATGAGAGGGGGGGGGAATAGAGGGAGGGAGAGATAGAGAGAGAGAAGGTAACGTAGGTATTAAAAAATGAAAAATCCCTCAGATTTCTTTCTCCCTCTATGCTATTTTTAAACTAAGGCTTCAAAAGTTCAGAGTTTTAATATTAACCAGTGGAGTTCTGATAAGCTATTAATTTACTTCTGGTAAACTTTGACTACTATTTTCATAGTCACAAGCTCAAGATTTTAAATTTCCTTTGGTTGTCTTCTAAGTTTAGACTTAAAAGTGATTCTCATTGTGCTAAAAATGTCTGCCTATTCTATAAACATCTAGTCTTCTGGACAGGGAAGAAGCCCCTCTTTCATGGTCTATATTTATACTGAGAAGATCAATCCAGCTTTTGCTCTCCCACTCCACGGGAGGTTTCTGTCCTTTCCGAGCTTGCCTTAAAGAGAGTTAATGCTTTTAATCCAATTTCCTCAAGCTTCTACTATGACGCAAAGCCTTTGAGTCTACTGCCTTTTCTACAGTGTGGATTTCAGCACAGATCACAAACAATGGTAATGCTAACATAGCTAAAATCTGTCTCTTTTTGTAAACTTAATTTTTTTTTTTGTTAAGTTTCAGGGAATTGGCTTCTCACGGATCACATGGGCTCCAGATAAGTATTTCTGTCAACAGCCCGTTTCCCACCTGCCGATTCTACTTATTCCTGAAGGTGGGATTTCTCCTCCTTTTCCGGGTCTTAGGATTTCCCTCTCTCAAGTACCATGGCCACGTGACAAAAGTTTAAAATGTACACCAAAGGAAAAAAAAAATTCCCCCTAAACTTCTTAACTTTTTTCTGCCCCTAACATATATCTATTCCAGTATTCTGCCAGCTCCAGATGTTCCCTCAAATCTGCATCCGAGACAGCTTCCAGGCAGCTGTCCCTAGGTGGTCCAGCCTCGTAAACTGCTCCAACTGCTGCTTTCCAAGCCTGCCAGCTCTGCCCTGTCCTCACCACCAGGGGGAGCTCTCCTCTATTGCCCTGACTAGCTCACCCCTTACACCAATGAACAAGGGGTGGGGTTAGTTCTCCTGCTTTCCTACACTCAGGTTTGGTTCTCCCACACCAAACCTCAGGGCCAGCTCTACTACGCTATCCAGGCATGGTGTAGGGGCTGCTTTCCTGAGTGCTGCAGTTGATGGGGGGAGGCACAGACAGCTTTCCATCTCTTAAAACATTAGGGCCAGCTCTCCCACCTGCCCCAGGGATTGATGGGCATCTCTCCCATTCCCAGGGGTTGTTGGGGGTGGTGGTGGAAGAGGGCATCCCTCCCCTGGCCATGTTGCCACAGGACAGATGAGTAATGGGGACAGCTCTCCCATGCTCACAACTTTGGGGCTGGCTCACCCACACCTCTGCCAATGGGGTTGGCTCTATTGTGCTGCCCAGGTGAGGTGCAGGACCTGCTCTCTTGAGAGTTGTGCATGTATTTATAACATGCATATATAATTAAAACCTACATATGAGAAAAATGTTCAGTATTTGTATTTTTGAATCGGTAATACTTCTTTTAGCATATTAGTAAGCTCTCTCCATTTTTCTATAAATGTCATGATTTCATTTTTCTTTATGGGTGACTAAAATTCCACAGTGTATATGCATCACGTTTTCATTATCCATCCGTCTGTTAATGGACATTGAGACTGTTTCCATTGCTGAGCTCTCGTGACTTAGTGCAGTCGTGAACGTGGACTCACAGTGCATTTGTGGTAGAACTTGGAGTTGAGCCGTACTCAAGAATCACCGGTGTAGCTAGTTCTATTTTTAGTTCTTTGGGAGGCTTCCATACTATAAACCTGCTGTTTAAAATGCAATGTTTTGCTGCTCTTAAGGGTAGCCTAAATGCACTGTGTTAAAATTTTCATTTAATGGCTAGATGTGGTGATTCACTTCTACAACACTAGAATCTTGGAGGCAGAGACAGTAGGAATTATTGTGAATTTAAGGCCAGCCTAGAAGTAAGACTATGTCTCAAAAACAAACTAAAGCCAAAACTAAAAAACAAAACAAAACATTTTATTGAAATATGTCACTAGATGGCAGTACAAATCAAATTTTAAACCATCCATCTGCTTTCAAAACTGTAGTAAGTTGAGGAAATTGACTATTTTTTTTTAAAATCAGGGCAAATTCATTACAGAATGAATTTTAATGAATTACAGGAATCTCGGGTTTTGATCCGCAGAGGCAGAAGTATATAGCTTTAGTTTTCTTTCCCAAGAGGGTTTCACTGTAGCCCTGGCTGTCCTGGGACTCAGTATCCTCTTGCCTCTGTCTTCTGAGTGCTGGGATTAAAGGCACCGCCACTGTCACCATCACTACCACAGACAGATGTTTTTAAAAATACACACTTTGAAGGAAAATGTAGGTTTTTGTTGTTTTGCTACTTCATATTTGCTGTTGCTTTTTGAGACATGATCTCATTCTATAGTCTAGGTTAGCCTGTAATTACTCCGTAGACCAGGCTGGTCCCTAGTTTGTGGCAGTCAGAGCATAAGGCTGTGTCCTGATGCCCTTTATGGGGCTGGGAGGTAAGAACTGTGACACAAATATAGGGACCTGGGAACTCTCGCAACAATGATGATGCATTATCTATCCACTTTTTGGATTCTTTGATTCGTTAGCTTTGGCTAAGAATCAGTATTTAGTTCCAAACTGCAAATAAAGCATCCAGCTTAGTTCTTGGGGAGTTCCTTTTGGTTGATGACCAGAGAAATCAATGTTTAAGTAATTTGAGAATTTAAGATTGGCTTACAGTAGGCTGTTTTGACATCTGGACCTATTTAAAACTTTTGATGAGGCAATGAAATAGATTTTTCCTATCAGAAGGAAATCCCATTATTATTATTATGGTTATTTTTATCATTAATTATCATTATTAAAAGTAGGTAGCAGGCAGTGAAAGTGAAGATAAATGGATTGATCTCAGAATGTTGGGGGCTATGAACCCCCAGGACCCTGAATTTCCTGTAAACAACTTGTTTTCCTCTGATCTGAGACAACTTGCAGCTGCTCTGAGCACGAGACCCTCAGGAGATCCTGATGGCAGGGAAGTGTTTTCTGGTGGGTTTGGCTGGGGCATGGCTATCAGTGAAGGATCCCTATATATCTGCCCTGGAACACAATAAAGGGGGTGTTCTTGTTTCAAGGATGACCCGTGTCCCCACGTCTCTGTCTCTGTGTGTATTTCAATCTCCAGGTTCCTTGGCCGGCTCGCAAAAGAACTGTAGTAAAGTCTACAGGCGTAGTACCATAGTACACATAGTACAGGTGCTACAGGACTGTAGTACACTTAGTAGTGTTAGGAATATTTCCTAATGCAAGCTCCCTGCTGATGTAAAATTCCCAATCAAGCCAAATCAAAACAAGCCAAATTAAGAAATATCCAGGTTTAATGGGAGATCTGTGCTCTCGGGTGGCCCCGAGGAGGGAACTGGGAAAATACGACCCCCCCCCCAAGAAGAAAGGGAGACCACATGTTCCTCTTTTGGGGGATCACTTAAGTACTCTGGGGAGTGGTCCTGACCCCACACCCAGGGAGGGGTCAGGACCTGGCCTGCTGAGATTTGGAGTCCAGATCAGGCCTGAGGGCTGGGATAGAAGCAAGAGACTGGGACCTACACTCCCAACCTAACATTCCAGACTCTTTGAATATAGGGGTGACAGAAAATTGGAATGGTAATTATGACAAACACTTGGGCTCTCTTTGGAAAAAGGGTGTAGACTCAAATCTGGCGACTTCCTGAGGGCACGGGGTGGTGTGGGGAAGGGGAGAGCCAGGTGTTCATGTTTAGTGAGAGGTGTGGTTGGAAAGGCATCCCATGAACTGTCATCCCAAAGAAGGCAGGCATCTGTTCCTTGGGGGAGATGAGAAGGCAGGTGTCTAGGAAAAAAATTGTTATCACTAAAGATGAGTGTGTCAGGATGAGGAGCAGGTAGGCCCTTCATTGCGGCATCTGGAAAACCGGAGGGTGGAAGGTCCTGTCTGCTGGACAGACCAAGTGTCCTGAGTAGGTGCCCATCTGAGCCTGGAGAGATGGTACCAGCATAGGTGTCCCAGGAGCTTGGCAGCCGAGGGGGTGGTGAGCATTACCGTGTGAGGTCCTGTCCATTGAGGTTGGAAAGACCTAGGAGTTAACTGTTTGAGGAGGACTGTGTCCCCTGGGGAGAGCAGAGCAGGTTTAGGGGAATTAGAGTTCACTGGTGTGGGGGCAGGAAGACAACTGTTAGCGTGTGAATGGAGAAGGGACCTTAGGAGGGAGAGGTAGGGTAGGTACCCACCAGTGGAGGAGTTTGGACTGGGAGGTGATGGTTAAGGAGAAAGGGCCTGCCATAAAGCAGCTCAAAGGGGCTCAGGCCTGTAGGGGAACGTGTGGTGGCCCTGAGACGGGTCAGGGCAATGGGGAGAAGGGAGGGCCAAGATAACCTGAGTTCAGTGGAGAGCTTGGTTAGTTGTTGTTTGATGAGTCCCATTGTCCACGAGATGTTGAGAGCTTCTGACATGAGCTCCTTCATACCTGCTGTTTCCCTGGAGACTGGAAATGCTTCTATCCATCCTGTAAAAGTGTCCACAAGTGTTAAGAGATAACAAAGTTTTTTATGAGTAGGCATATGGGTAAAATTAACCTGTCAATCTTTGCCCAGTTGATGTCCAATGTGGAGAGCTCCTTGTGGGTTGGCCTGGGCACACGTCTGGCAGGAGGAGTGAGCCTGTAAAATAGAATCTTGGAGATGGATGGGGTTAAAAGGGGGCTCCAAGAAGTGGAACAAAGCTTTGGGGAAGCAGCTAAGGATATCTCCACCCAGTAAATGTGCTGGGCAAGCTGGTAGCGCTCAGAAAGAATGAGAAAAAAAATGTTCTGCAAGATGGTAGGGCAGTGGAAAAGTCTTAAGTGGGGAGAAACAGGTCCCATCTACCCCCATAGCTGAAATTGGTGAGGGAAACTTAAGACCTGAGTGAAAATAAAAGTAATGGACTTACCCGCCACTTGTAGCATGACCCTTGGATGTTACATCAGAACACCAATGTCTGAAAGTCTTAGGGCAATATGAATGTCTGTATTAGTAACTTTTCTAGATGGTGGGACTAAAATATCTGTTCATCAGTTGAAGAGAAGGGGGATTAATCTGGGTTCATAGTTCAGAAGATTTAGGGAAGCATGGTGGCGAGTGCATGGCAGGAGACATGCGTGTACGGAACTGGTGGGTAGCCGGCCATGCCTTCTATCGGCCATGTGATGTTATTGGTGTTGTAGGGAGGGCCCCTTGTTTGTTTCCCCAGCCGCCCAGCAGCTCAGACCCGAAATAATCACACAGAATCCATATTATTTAAATCGCTGCTTGGTCCATTAGCTCTCGCTTTTTATTGGCTAACTCTTACATCTTAATTTAACCCATCTCCACTAATCTGTGCATCACCACGAAGTCCCGGGCTACCAGCAAAGTTTCAGCATGTCTGTCTCCTGAGGCAGCTTCTCTCTGACTCTGCCTCCTTTCTCCCAGCATTCAGCCTAGCTTTCCCCACCTAGCTAGGTTCCGCCCTATCAACAGGCCAAGGCAGTTTATTTATATGGTATTCATATGTATTCATACAAAGGGGAATCCCACATCATATCAGTCTCTTCTAGACCCTTCTAGATCCACAGGCCACCATCATCCAGGAAATGGAAGCTAGCTAATCCCTCCAAGGAGCAGAAGTTTCAGGACGTTGCTTTTGAAAGGCAAACAAGCATTGACTAGTTCCTTTCCACACAGGACAGCAGTGACCAAAATCACACCTGGAGCTGTGGTCACAGCTCACAGTGAGAAGCTTGAAAGTCAGCAGGCCGAGTTCTTCAGATCCAAAGAGACACAACTGACTTATTTGTAAAAGTTGTCTATTTTGCTATTTTTTTTTAAAAAAAGATTTGGAGCTGGAGAGATAGGCCAGCAGTTAAGAACTCTTCCAGAGGTCTGAGGTTTGATTCCCAAAATCAACATGGGGGTTCACAGCTATCTGTAACTTTAGTTCCAGGGTATCTGACTCCCTCATTGGGCTTCTGAGGGTACCATAAATACATGTGGTGCACAGACATGCATACAGGCAAAATACCCATACATGTAAAATAAAAATAAATTAAAAATTATTTCTATGTACGTACACTTGAGTGTATGTATGCACATCACATGCATACATGTACCCGTGGGGGTCAGAAAAGCATGTCAGATTGCTGAAACTGGAGTAACAGGCAGTTGTGAACTACCTGTTGTAAATGCTGGCAACTGAACCTAACCACTGAACCACCTCTCCAATCCTAATCTCCACCATTTTCCAGACCACTGCTTCTATTGTTAGTTCAACTAGTTCAGGAAGACGTACCTTATCACTAAGAACCTCCCAATGGTCTTTTTCCCTATCTTGTTTTCAGGGTACCTTTTTCTTTTCTTTTCTTTTCTTTTCTTTTCTTTTCCCTTGGACAAGATTTCAGTTTGTAATTGAGGCTAGTCTGGCACTCACTATCTCTTTAGTAGCCTAGGGTGGCCTCAAACTTATGACAATCCTCCTGCCTCAGTCTTGCAAGTGCAAGAGTCACCACACTTGGCTGGTTAACAGCATTTGACAACTACTCTACCTTTGGAAATCCTTCTCTCTTCAGGATTCCCACTTTGTGGGTCCTTCTTGGCCTCCTTTGTTGATCCCGTTGTTTGGTTCACTTCTAAAGTCAGTCTCCCGGGCTTGATCTGAATTTCCTTATGTAGTGATATTCTTCCTAGATGTTTATATTGAATCTCTAAGCTTTAAAAATCACCTATTTGCTGAGACAATTAAGGCTGGGTTTCTGGTCTACACATTTCCCTAGAACTCCATTTTTTTTTCTATTTTATTTTTTTCTAGTGCTGGGGTTGGAACTAAAGGCTTCATGAATGCTAGCTGCAGGGAGTTGATATTGAACTGGTCCCCAGTTGGTGGTTCTGTTTTGGAAGGTGCAATCCTTCTGGAGGAAGTACATCACTGGGGGTAGTCTTTGAGAGCGCTAGACCTCACCCTGCTCCCACTTCATTCTCTCTACTTCATATATAGTTCAAGATATGAACTCTCAGCTTTCTGTTCCAGCTGCTATACTTGCTGCTTACTACCACACTGGCCCTGCCATCACGGACTTTAACCCTATGGAACTGTAAGCCAAAATAAACTCCTGGCTTCTCTGGATTTTCTTGGTCATGGCATTTTATCACTGCAACAGAAAAGCTAACCCTGTCTCCTTGATGCCATCTCCAAAAGCCCTGCACTTTTGCTCTGCCAAACCAGAAAAGGCCACGCTACTCCAAATCCCTCCCTACTACTTCCTGTGTCTCTCTATCTCTCCTGGTTGCCCCCTGATACTTTTTGATTATTCTTTTGTCAGTTAATTGCTAACTCAGTCTTATGACCAAAGGTTAATTTTATTTAATCAATGTAAATGCAAACTCGGGGTTCATAGTGTGATCGACTACCCCACAATACACAACCTCTTCCTGGTTGCTAGCATCCTACTTACAAAACTGATTGATATCAGACTGTATAGACGTGACCCCTCTTGTGCACAGACAGCTCTGAAATATCACTCTGGCTTTAGAGCTGCTGTAGAATCAGCTGAGCGTCTCTGAGACTTCTCGCTGTCTTAGTTCCATCTTTTCTTCCTTCCTTTTCTTCCTCTTTCCCAGTTGTTGATCCTGAGAACCCTGTACAGTGGACATTCCTGCCCTGGTGTTAGCAACCTATTTGTCAGTAGGACATACTGCTTAAGATAACGTGAAAGGAGAATTTATTTTGGCTCATGATTCCAGAGTTCTAGGCCATGGTGGTTTGGTGTCTTGGCTTTGGGCATGTGGTATAACAGCACATTGTGCTGGGGATGGAGGGGGAGGAATCTGTTCACCAAAGAGTATCTTGGAAGCAAAGAGCTAGAGGAAGGAGCTGTGTTCTTCAAGGGCAGCCTGGTTTCCCCAGTGGCATAGCTTCCTTCCACTGGGTCCTTCTTCTTAAAGGGTCTATATTTTCCCAGTAGTGACACAAGCTGGTCACAAAGGCTTTGGGGGACATTTAAGACCTTAACCCCCAACTATCAACCTAGTCCTCAGGGTCAACATTCCAGGAAATCCAACTTGTAACACCATCCCAAACCAGTCATCTCTTTCTTTGCTCTGCTGCTGCAATGATAGTATATTACAATCACACTCTCACCTTGGCCTCTGAAACAGCTTCCCCCAGACTCCCGGATGCTTTTTTTTGGCCCATAATACCTCTTTTATTAATAATTATCAATATTCAATTTCTTGTCATAATGTTCAGCTCAATTTATTTATTTTGGTTTCTTGAGATAAGGGTTCTCTGTGTAGCCCTAGCTCTCTTGGAACTCACTCTATAGAGCAGGCTGACCTCAAACTGCCTGTCTGTCTCTGCCATCTAAGTGCTGGGACTGAAGGCGTGTGCCACCATGCCTAGCATAATATTCAGCTCAATTTATTTTATCTTATTTCATTTGATTTTTTTTTTAGATAGGGCCTTATTTAATTCCAAAGACGACCTTGAACTTTTTTACCTTTCTGCTTCGCCTTCCTTAAGTGCTAGACTACAGGTGTACAACACCACACTTAGTGTACTTGAGCTCTGGGGATCAAAAACAGTGCTTCATGCATCGAGGCAAGCGCTCTACCAATGAGAGAATATCCCTAGCTATATTTGACTTTGAAATGAATTGTGTGTGTGTGTGTGTGTAATTTCATAAAATCAGTGAACTTATGAATCCTGACATCTATTTAAGCTGTGTAAGTCCTGAGTTACCTATATAACTTCTGATTGCAATCCATATTTACTTTCTAAGAATGACTATTTTTTTCACTCAGCATTATATTATGAACCTAATATAATTAGTTATGTTGATGTTTTTAACTGAGGTTTTCTCATGGCCATATTGTATAAATTAATTATATGAAATTATATTAAATTATATGAAAATCTATAATTTATCTTTACCTTGTTAATGAGCATCTGGTTTTTCTTTCCTTTTTTTTTTTTTATAAGTTTTTGGTGTTTAATTTGCAACAACTTCTTCAGTATCTCTAACTACAGAGAGCAGAAGAATTTAGCAAATGTTCAATTTATTTTTATTTTTGTGGTGTATGGGTGTGTGTGTGTTTATATGTGTGGTATATATTTGTGTGTTCATGGATATATGCGTGTAGGTCTGTGTGTACATGCAGACGCTAGAGCAGGTTGGTGGTTGCCACTCTATTCCTTAGTGCTTATTCCTTAGAGATAGGGTCTCTCACTGAACCTGGAGTTAGGCCAGTGATCTTCCTGTCTCCACAGAACTGGAGTCACAGCCGTGTGGAGCCATGTTTATGGACACTCCACATGGAGAACCCATTTTGCAGAGCTGCGGGAACACTCGTCTTTTGGATAGTCACTGTCAATTCTGTAAAAGTCTTGTGAAATCATGGCGTTTCCTCCCTTCAAAATGGGAGTCATTCCCGAAATACCTCAGCAGTGTAACTTCCTACTGTGTGGGCAATGAAATGACCTTCTCGTCGGTCACATTCACTCTTTGTTCTAACAAACAAATCTACGTAAATTCAGTGTCCCACAATTACCTTTGCTAACAGACCAGGTAGGAATTCCAAAAGGAGAGGAAGACAGCGCCCTTAGCAACCTTAGCAACAAACAGGTCTGAATTTGGGTGAGCCCAGGGTCCAGGGAGGTTTAGTAACCTTATCTAATGGTTTGGAATGTCAGGTGTCTCCCTTTGGATGCTGGCCCTTCCTGGGGCACTGCCTTGTCAGGTTCTACCTTTGTGTGTGTGTGTGTGTGTGTGTGTGTGTGTGTGTGTGTGATTCTGAAATGCATGTTGATACCACTGTTTTGCCTATGGAATTCTTTTGACCACGTCTGTAAAAACTAAAGACCTGGTGGAGATTGCCCCTTCACTTTGCCTCTTCGCCCAAGGAATAAAGAACATGTAGAGGTAACAGTGAGTTAATTAACTGCATTTACCTTCAAATCAAGTTAGCCAGTTTTCACCTGCGATAGTGAAGCTTTATGAACTCTGAGAGGTTTAATGGGCTTAACCCCAAACTAAACCTCGATAGCCCACCTGGCTTCCATACCTAGCTTTGCTCTGCAGAGTGTTAGAATGGAAACTGATTACAAAATGGGAGTTATTAATGATTGTTGGGAGAGGAAAATTTTACTCCATTGTTTCGAGTGGAGTATATATGTAGCTTTATGTACACGAGGTACCTGTGTTATTGGGTGTATTATCAGCTTCTTCGAGATGCCATTTTTATTTTCTTAGTGCATCAACTATGACTACTTTATATCCACTACCTGGCAATTCCAGCATCTAAAACCTTTGGGGCCACCCACCTGTTAACTATTTCTATCAATTATTTCTTATGATTTATTGATGTATTTAGCAGTTTTGAAATCATGAGTGTTGTTCTTTTTTAAAAAAAAAATACTGCAAGATCCCCGAGGCAGTAGGCAGCAGAAATGCTGTAGGTCCCAAATGGTGGTAGTGGGCCATGTGGTGGCAGGCAGCAGGCCCTGGGAGCAGCCAGTCCCAGGCAGACACGGCTGCTGGTCTCAGAGCAATGGCTGGTCCCAGGCAGGGAGACACATGGCAGGCGGGCAGAAGACAGAAACATGGATAGACACGACAGGCAGGGTGAGGTTGAATGTTTATTCAGGGGGTTATGGAGGAGGAGGGGTGAAGGGGGGGGACAGAGAGAGAGAGAGAGAGAGAGAGAGAGAGAAAGAGGAGAAAGAGACAGAGAAGGGGGGGCAGAGAAGTGGGGAGAGAGGCAGAAGCGAAGCTGCCTCTCCGAGAGGAAGATGGAAAAGAGAGCGAACTCAGGCCGGAAGCTGAAGATCAGCCTGCCTCAGCGGATGGGGAGGGAGTGGGCGTGGCTTGTCTCTTAAAGGGACCAATACCATAACAATGAGTGCATATCTTGCTGAGGTTGATTGGTGAAACTTATGTTACAAGTAATTTCTTCCATGTTTAGTTTTGGTCACTGTGCCATATATCTGAAATAAGCAACTTAAAAGGAAGAAAAAGATTTATTTTGCCTCACGGTTCCGGAGGTTTTCGGCCATGGCCAGCCGTGTTCCACTGTTTCTAGGCAGAAAGGCAGAAGCTCGTGGCAGGGAACATGAGGTGGAGGAGAGCTGCTTACTTCCAAGAGTAGGAGACTTGCGGAGGAAGTTTCCCGGGACAAGACATTGTCTTCAGAGACACTCTGCCAGTGATGTACTTTCTGTAATAGTTCATTCAGCCCTGAGACCATGAATGGATCAATTAGTTGTCTGACTTAAAGATTTTTCCAGGGTCGCCATTCCTAAGATTGCATGATCACCAAGTATTCTGGCTCACAACGAGAACATTGGGATTAGCTCTCCTGCTTCCAATGGTCCAAGATTTAACTTTCCATCCCCTGCTCTGATCCATAAATTTGTCTTTGGCTTTTGCATTTGCTTATACATCACACTCAGGTGTCAGCCCTCTTTTTTTCTGTTGTTTTTTGTCTTCCGTGTTCTTGCTTCTTTGCAAGCTAAGTCACGTATTAAAAATAAACTCTTGGCCATTTATTCAAGTCCCCTCAAGGGTGTTGAGTTTAATTCTATCTTAGAGTCTTTAGACCATGGGTCTGCTTTCCTGGCACCTGTTCCTTGTTCACATGGCTGAGTTCTTAGCACTGATCTCTCATTTTATTTTTTTTTAATATTTATTTATTTATTATGTATACAATATTCTGTCTGTGTATATGTCTGCAGGCCAGAAGAGGGCACCAGACCTCATTACAGATGGTTGTGAGCCACCATGTGGTTGCCGGGAATTGAACTCAGGACCTTTGGAAGAGCATGCAATGCTCTTAACCACTGAGCCATCTCTCCAGCCCCTCTCATTTTATTTTATTTATTTATTTTTTTTGGTTTTTCGAGACAGGGTTTCTCTGTGGCTTTGGAGCCTGTCCTGGAACTAGCTCTTGTAGACCAGGCTGGTCTCGAACTCATAGAGATCCGCCTGCCTCTGCCTCCCGAGTGCTGGGATTAAAGGTGTGCTCCACCATCGCCCGGCTGATTTTAAATGAGGTATTTCCTTCCAGAACCTCCATAACTTTGTTTGGGGACATCACTCTCTTTTGGTTAGAGTAGTTCATGGTACACATTGCTATTTATCCTCTTCAGACAGACAGGACCGGGTCTCTTCAGGGCTCCGTTGTTCCATGCATTCCTGTAATCTTCCCAGTATAACTGGCCTTGTTAATCTCCTTATATTCAGGACCTCTGTATGGATCTCACTATGTACTCTGGTTAGCCTGAACTCACTGCATAGACACACTGCCCTCAAACTCACAAAGACCTGCCTACTATCTACCCTCCAAGTGCTGGACTTAAAGATGAAGGCCACCACACCCAGCTTTCTTTCATTCCATTCTTTCTTTTTCTTTTTTTTAAAAAGATTATTTATTCTTATTTTATGTGTATGGATGTTTTGCCTGCATATGTGCCTGTTCACCTGGTACCTGTGGGGGCCAGAAGAAAGTGTCAGATCCCCTAGATTTGGAACTACAGATGACTGTGAGCTATTATGCTAGGGACCAAATCTTCTGGAAGAGCAGCTAATGCTCTTAACCACCGAGCCATCTCTCCAGCTCTATTTTTGTTTTTCATATCATACACAGTAAAAAGTAGGACAAGGAGTAAGGAGCATACATTGACTATCTCCTACCTGTTAAGCATGACATTCTGAATCATTTTATATCCTCATAACAATACTATATTGTCAGGAGCCGTTTCCCCCCTAAAGATCGTTACAGAAACCATCACCTTGGGGAGCCTGCAGGGAACCCCACACCCATAATTATGTTAAGAATCATTCTATTGACAAAACCTGCCCCACACCCAATTAGCTATTCGCTAATTGCTAGCGAACCTAATCTGTTAGCGGAACCACCTTACATTCCAGCTATCCAGGGAACTAGGTGTGTCAACTCACGACTTCCTGGCCAAAGAATCATCATCTAACCTCCTGGCCTACGTGACCTGGACCACGCGTGCCCCTGCCCCCCAATCCAGGGGATATATAAGCTGTAACCCTGTCCCTAATAAACGGAGGCCGTGACAAATTTAGCATGGTCTTCTCCTCCTTCTTTTCTAGCTCATTTCCTTCCAGGTAGCGCCCCTCCAAGACCCTGGAGTAACTAGATTGCAGGGTGGGTTACTAACCCCTAGACTGAGTAGCCCACCCAAAGCGCAATCGACACTATATAATTGAATATTATTTATATTCATGTTGTGAATGAAAAAAAACCAAGGTTCAGAGTTTTATAGGATAATGTAATAAACAAGCATCTGGGATTGAAACCCAGCTGGACAGTATATGCCCTGCGTGGAGTGTTGCAGGAGGCCTGTTTGCTCATGTCTGAGGGACAAGCGGCTGCCTCTCACTTCAGAGTAGAGCTTCAGTAATGGGTTACCTCAGGAAACTTTCATTTGAGCAGCTTAGCTACTTGTTTAGCTGACTATTTCACTAGACCCAGTGGAGGTATATCTATATCGAGTCTTGGAGATGAGGGTCATGTCCTGGCATACATGAGTGTCCTGAATATCTAATCAGCATCTGTTATGGCAACATTGTGGAATGCGAGGAGAGTTTCTGAAGATAGTTATTTCAGTCGGACCATTAATTCACGTGTGTTGGTTTGGATTTGAAATGCCCCTTGTAGGCTTACATGTTCAAACGCTTGGTCTCCAGCTGTTGCCACCATTTAGGAGTTCGTGAAGCCTTTAGGAGGAAGAGATTTGCTAGAGGAAGGGAGTTATGTCGGCTGTGAGGCTGTTGTTGTATCTCTACTTCCTTCCTGCTCTCTGCTTCCCGACTGTAGATACAATGTGAGTCATGTCGGCTGTGAGGCTGTTGTTGTATCTCTACTTTTTTCCAGCTCTCTGCTTCCTGACTGTAGATACAATGTGACCAGCAGAGAAATTCCTGTCCTATGACTTACCTTCCATGATTGACTGTGTTCCTTTTTAATTGTAAACCAAAATAAAACCATCCTCCTTTAAGTTGCTGTTAGCCAAGTATTTGATAATAGCAATGAGAATAAGAAACAAAACACTGGATCACGGGGCAAAAAAGGAAAATGAATGTGTACATGCTACCAATTTTATAAGTAACAAAATCTTATTTTTTATTTTTTTTTACAGAAATTCAGATATTCCAATAAATTTCTTTACATTTCCTGGACCTTAAAAAAATTGCACACAACTTTTGGACATAATATAACAGAACAGAATGAGAAAGGGAGTCTTTTTTTTTTTTGTAAGGTAAAAACATACTTCTTATACTTAACATTTAGTGATTACATGTATATTATCTATGTACAAATGGTATATCATCAATGACCCATCTTCATAGCTCGGTGGTATGCTAAATTACACTTAGGTTTCATGGCAAAAATCTCTTAAAGAAATTCACATGTGGCAAGGAAGAACTTTTAATTTTTTTAAACATTACTGCTAGTGATGTAAGACTCCAGACAGAACCATAGTTTACATGGGTTAGGGGAGTCTAACACCTTCTGTTTTTAGTGTAGATTATGAGATGTCTCCCCTTAACTAAAAGATGATATTTTTAAAAAAAGTTGTGTGTAGTTTGAGGCCAGCCTGGTCTACAGAGAGAGTTCCAGAATAGCCAGGGCTACACAGAGAAACCCTGTCTTGAAAAATGAAACAAAGTAAAAGTTGTGTGTAATTCAATTAGTAAGCAGGATATTTTGAATGCATGGGACAACAAATAGCCCCCAGAATGACTTACACTGTAGTTATAGAGACCAAATGTTCCCTTAATATAGTTCTTTAGGAAAGTCACACCTCTGTGAACTGGGTTTTACTTCCTTGAGCGCTTGAGTGTATCTGTAATATACTTTTAGCCATTTGAAACCTTTGGCTCACGGTGAAAACATGGCTAAAAATATGAATGTGGTTTTATGCGAGCACAAGAGAGGGAAACCCTGATTCTACGCTAGGCTCCACCTGATGTTCTAGCGACAGATGCGAATTCAACCTTATCTGAGCCTGTGAGTGAAGACATTCTATGTGTGTGTGTGTGTTTTGTGCTCAGGTATATAATATGGGCTCTTCCACAGAGCCCCCTTCATGTGCACTTCAGCTTGTGTTTACCCTCAGACAAAGAACTACTTCAATATTAAGCGTTTCTCTGGTGTTGGATTTAAGCAGGAGATGTTATAAGGGCAATGGTTGGGGGTAACTGGGGGGAAAAGATCCCTGAAGACAGGTGGTGAGTTGTAACTACTACCAATCACTGGCTAACCCAAAGGAAAGAAAACATATGAGAACTTTCAAAATCAACATTAATAAACAAAAGGTAACTTATTTCTATCAAGTTCTTTTGACATGTATAAGTATAGAGTTATTTACTTCTAAGGCTATAAAGTTGTTTTTATTTATTTTGTTAGTACCTCTTACTATTATTTAGAAGTAGATTTAATGGAACAATTTCTTTTATCAAAACAAAAATGAGTATATGTCAGTAAAGGAATTAGAGGATATGGGTTTCTAATGACTTACGGAATAAAGAAATAGAGAACTCATATTTTAGGTGTCTACTTGTAAAGTATATTAAATTCCTATGCATATTCTAGGGGAACTAGAAAAGGTGTCTATTTGATAGCAGCCTGTATATTACATGAGAGAGCATCCAGGCGAAAAGAAACTTTCTTTACTGTTCAGAGTTCCTTGATGCTGTTTCATCAATGACAGGGGCATCTACGGGAACCTATCGTGTGACGGTGTACTTCCTAGGATTCACAGTTTGATGGAGTCATAGCACACGGCAAAAACACTTCCTTGGCGATGACTCAGACAGACAGATTAAACTGAACACACACTTGGTAGGAAGTTTGAGGGGCTACACCTCTTAATAACCAAGTGGTTGTAACTAATCACACAGTGACATGAGAGGGTAATAATGTTGAGGAACCAAAGATCAGGGGCATTCCTCAATAAATGACCCTTGATCAGCTTCTTGGCTATTGAGACAGGAATAATCTAGAACTAACTGCCCTTGTGTTTCTTTTAATAACATTGAAAGATTAAAGCTTTTTTGTTTTCAGTTTGATTTAAAAAGGACAGCTTATAAACCTCAGTACATACGTATTTTACATGTTAATTCTAGCATGTGTGTATTCTTCTTTCTTAAACTATTTCCTGATTATGATTTTCATGAATGTTATCTGATCTTATTTAATGACAGTTTCCAGTGAGCTGGTGTTTAATCCGTGGTCGTAGCTCCGCTCGGAAAACCACCCGCAGCTCTGCTGACCTAGATTAGCAGGTGCGTCGACAAGTAGACTTTGTGCATATTCGTCTCTGGACTCTGGTCTCTCCCAAGTGTCTTCCTTCTTGATGTTGATGTACAAAGCTGTTTGTTTAGCTGTTGTTTGACTTGTTTTGTGCTCATTCTAGAGAATATTGACTTAGCAGAACTGCAGAGAGAAGAAGGAGGAGAGAGAGAAAGGGTTAAACATGATTTCCTGTCAACAAGATTTTCACATGTTCGTCATGACAATAATACCACAGCTGGGCCTAGGCAGAGGGCCTGCTTAGCATGCACAGGAGTGATGGTGCATGCCTGTCATCCCAGAACTTGGGTGGTGGAGGGAAGAGGATCAGAAATTCTAGGTCATCTTTATGTTCATAGCAAGTTCGAGGCCAGCCTTGGTTGCATGAGGCCAAGTCTCCAAAACTAAATACCCTTCTCATGCCAAAAAAAAAAAAAAATAAAGTTCAAATGCACTTTGGATTTATTACCAAAGACTTTGTGCGATCTGTTCCATTATACACACAGTACAGTATTCTCAATGGGGGGCTTCGTGAAATCCAAATATCCTCTGGAGTTGAGACTGCAGACTGCTTTAAAGGAATGGGGAGGAAGGCAGGGAATGCAGAGCCATTCCAAACCTCACTGTCTTGCCTGGCATATAGAAGGTTTTCTATGTCCCAATTCTTCTCCCTTTCTTTCTGTTCAATTTATTTCACAAGATGTCATAACAGATGAAAAAAATGACTATATATGAATCATTCACAAATCCAATCACCTTTACCAACCTTTTTCTTCTCATGTTTCTTTGTATTTCTTACGTAAATGTACTCTAATTTTATAAAGTGGGAATCCCAGTGTAGCTGACACTGTTTAAAATCTTTAACATGACATTAAACACTCTATATCATTATATCAGCATCTAATGGCGGTATAAGATTCCATTCTGGGCTGGAGAGATGGCTCAGCGGTTAAGAGCATTGCATGCTCTTCCAAAGGACCTGAGTTCGATTCCCAGCAACCACATGGTGGCTCACAACCATCTGTAATGAGGTCTGGTGCCCTCTTCTAGCAGGCATATATGCAAACAGAATATTGTATCCATAATAAATAAATAAATGTTTAAAAAAAAAGATTCCATTCTACTTTTTTTTTTGGAGAAAAATATACTTGCTGCCAAGCCTGACAACTTTATAATTTATTTATTTTCATTTTATTTACATCAATGTTTTTGCTTGCATGTGTGTATATATACGGTGTCACGGGATGAAGCAAAACTGTGAGATTATCAGGGAGGAAATGGATAGGGTAAGATCCAATCTCAGGGTACTGGACTGGGAGGAAGGGTGGTGGAAAGAATTTGTTTACTCCCCAGAGAAGTGTGTATACTAGGAGAGAAGGGAGCTGCTGCAGGGTAGGCTTCTCTTTGTGAAGATCCCGACTTCCAGTGGGAACAGAACACTGTGGTCAATCTCATTGCCCCACTATCTGGGCCCACACTCCAGGGCCCGGCCAGGCTACTCGTCAGCGATCCCTAGTCTTTTTTCTTGGGTCACGTGACTTTCACTTGGTTAACCTCTCACTCGACCCCTCGCTGTAAGCTCATTATTAATCACTCAAGCTTTTTCCCCTGAATGGTCTCTTTTTTTCTCTTTGATGGACACGGGGTCTCCTCACCCAGGGTGTCAAGGAGTTGAGGAGCGAATGGGAAAATTGTACCAGGAAGCCTGTGAACTGGGTTTCTATTGGGACAAAGCAGGTTCAGTGCCTAAATTTCAAATGTAAGGAACTGTATTCTGAGTGTTGGCGCATGTCAGTCAAGGGAAGGACATCCTCATGTTTTGAATATCGGGTGTTCTACTTGCCCATCATTGGTCCTGGCCCGGCTTCTCTCTGCAGGCTGCTCATTACAAGGCTTTCTGACCGTGTTTGCCTGAGTCTGAATTACTTAGACATTGTTATGCCTGGTATTTTTTCTTCCTAGTGTATGGCAGCACCGTGCAATGACAATCTTGGGCATGTGAGAGTTCTGTAGCTCACTAGGCTGAAAACAACAAGAATATTGGTTCCATCGGGGCTCGGAACACAAACAGTCCCCACATATTATCAGGAAACCACTGTACTTGGGGAGTAATATTAGACTGTTATTACTTGTGCTCACACCACGTAAACAGAGAGGTAGGTGTTCCCACCGGAAAGCCTGGCCAACCTGTGCATACACACAAGTTTATCAAGGGCAATAGGCAGAAGGGAATAAGAAAAGGCAAGACTTTCCTTTCCTCGTGTGACTATTTCTTCTGTCTTAAGAGTACCAGCTATCAGGGCTGTTTGCAGAACTAACTGGGAATCTTAGTGTGGCTACACTGTAATCCCTGCCTTGTAAAACATTCTGCTCTTTTTAAGACTTTTGCTAACATTTTTCATGCACCGTGGATATTACCTATCAGGGAGGTAATTTAAAAGATGTCACGTTTCCCCAAGTTTGTACAGAGCAGGGCGGAATAATTAAGTCATTTAATGCTGCTTGGGATCTTTGTTCTGTCGGGTTTGACCTTGTAGCCTGTCGTGGGCTCTGAGTTGCCCATGTTCCATTGTCAAGGGGCTCTTTGCAAGTCTTTCTGAAGCTGTCGTTTGAGTCACAGGTACAATAGCCAGACTGTCCAGGCCATTTAAATGCTGCCTTGTTGAATTTTCTACGTGTTTACCAAGGCTGACAGTAAGGTCTCCTGCTGGCTGCTTTCTGCTGATTGTTCCTATCTAACCGGTTAGGGTCCTGGAGCCCCCTCAATCAGGACAGCGAGAAGTGGGAGGGGGCAGGTACTGTCTGAGTAGTGAGAAAGGCCAGGCTTTCTGGGACAATGGCTAATGAACTGCAGTTGTGAAAATGAGTAGAGAGGAATCCAGCCTGCTTTTTCTCATCAACCATTTTTGCCATTTTCTCACACTCTAGTGTTTGGAACTGTGTCCGCTTCTGACAGGGACCTGAGATTCCCTTCATCTCTGGGAGGTGGATTGCAGTCCCTTATGATCTGTAAAATCTCACTTGTTTTCTCTTTTTCCGCTAGCAGAATTTGCTCTCTCTGTCAAGGTCTTCTACACTTCAGTTCCCCAGCTCTGAGCCAGCTTGATCTTTAAGTGCTTGCTGAACAAATGGAGGAAAATAGAAATAGGAGACTCGTTCCATCAGTCAGACCTGCTGTGGGACTATGGTCTTGTACCCTGTAAAGATTTGCCACTTGTATTGGTTAATAAAATGTTGATTGGCCAGTCAGCAGACAGGAAGTATAGGCAGGGTGACCAGAACAGGAGAATTCTGGGAAGAGGAAAGGCTCAGTCTGCAGTCTTCACTCAGATGCAGAGGACACAAGATGAAAATGCCTCACTGATAAAGGTACCAAGCCATGTGTCTAACACAGACAAAAATTATTGGTTAATATAAGATTTAAGAGTTAGTTAATAAGAAAGCCTGAGCTAATAGGCCAATCAGTTTATAATTAATATAGGCTTCTGTGTGTTTCTTTAGGACCAAATGGCTGAGGGACCTGGCAGGACTGAAACCTCTGTTAACACAGAGCCCATTAAGTTAGTGCTTTTCATGTCTCAGTATGCATGAGAATTATCTGCGTATCCTGTAAAAGTGTGCAGAGTTTTTTTAAATGACAGAAATAGTAAATTTTATTTTCCTATTGTTTTTATTGAGCTATACATTTTCCCCACTCCCATTCCTCCCCCCATCCTCTTCCACCCTCCTCCTGCCCCCCACATTCCCAATTTACTCAGGAGATCTTGTCTTTTTCCCCTTCCTAGGTAAATCCATGTGTGTCTCTCTTAGGGTCCTCTTTGTTGTCCATTTTCTCTAGGATTGTGGACTGTAGCCTGCTTATCCTTTGTTTTGTGTCTAATATCCACTTACAAGTGAGTACATATTGTATTTGTCTTTCTGGGTCTGGGTTATCTCACTCAGGATGGTTTTTTTTCCCTAGTTCTGTCCATTTGCCTGCAAATTTTAAGATGTCATTGTTTTTACTGCTAAGCAATACCCCCTTGTGTAAATGTACCACATTTTCCTTCTCCTTCTTTCAGGAGTGTCTAGGTTGTTTTAAGGTTCTGGCTATTATGGACAATACTGCTATGAACATAGTTAACATAGTTGAGCAAATGCCTTTGTGGTATAATTGTACACACTTTGGTCTTGAGATAGACTGAGTCCCAATTTTCTGAGAGATGGCCATACTGATTTCCAAAGCAGCTGTACCAGTTTGCACTCCCACCAGCAGCGGAGGGATGTTCCCCTTACTCCACATCCTCTCCAGCATAAGATGTCATCAGTGTTTTTTGATGCAAATGTGGTACATTTACACAACGATGTATTACTCAGTAGTAAAAAACAATGGCATCTTGAAATTTGCAGGCAAATGGATGTAATTAGAAAAAAAAACAATCCTTTGTGATGGTAACCCAGACCCAGAAAGACAAACACATACTCACCCATAAAGCTGATATTAGATGTAAAGCAAAGAATAACCAGGCTACAATCCACAACCCTAGAGAAGCCAGGTAAAATGTAGGTCACCTGAAGGGCCCAGGAAAGGGAAAGTTAAGATCTCCTGGGCAAACTGGTAAGGGGAGTAGAAGGGAGGGGACGAGGGATGGGAACTTGAGGGCTGGAGAAGGCCTAGGTGGGGGAAACAATGAAAGAGATATCTTGATAGAGGGAGGCACTATGGGGTTAGGGAGAAACCAGGTGCTAGGAAAATTCCCAGGAATCCACAAGGATGTTCCCAGCTAAGACTCCTAGCAATAGTGGAGAGGGGGCCTGAACTTACCTTCCCCTGTAATCAGATTAGTAACTAATTGTCATCATAGAACATACATCCAGTAACTGATGGAAGCAGATCCGGTGATCCACAGCCAAGCACTAGACTGAACTCCTGGAACTTAGTTGAAGAGAGGAAACAGGGACCATATGAGCAAGAGGGGTCAAGATCAAAACTGGGAAAACCACAGCTGACCCAAGCCAGTGATTCTGGACTGACAGCTAGGGATCTTGTATGTGACTAAACTAAGCCCTCTGAATGTAGGTGACAGTTATGTGGCTTGATCTGTTGGATGAGCCCCTGGCAGTGGGACCAGAACTTATACTGGGTGCATGAACTGGCTTTTTGGATCCCATTCCCTATGTTGGGATACCTTGCAAAGAGTGCAGATTTTGACTTGGTCTGTCTGGAGCAGGATTGCTAATACTCTCCCAGGCGTAGCTGATGCTGTTGGTCAAGTACCATGCTCTGAGAAGTGAGGTGTTAGACTTAGCTCTAAGGCAGAACGAGCTATTCATCTTTGAACTCCCATCCTAATAAGGTACTTGATACACAACAGGTGCTCCAAATGTATCTGTTGAGGTGACCCACACCTGTAATCCTACTGCTCGGCAAGCAGGGGCAGGAAGAGCTCTATGTTTGAGGCCAGCCTGGTTTACATGTGAGTGCCAGGCAAGCCAAGGATACACAGCAAGGTCCTGTCTCTAAACAAACAAAATCAAAAATCCAAAACCAAACCAACCAACCAACCAACCAACCAACCAACCAACCACAACAACCACTCCCTCCCCACCCCAAAAAACTCCAAAATGGTATTTGTGAAATGCACAGGAGTTTACAACAATCTGGTGATGAAAACCTTCAGTGATTGGTAGAGACCTGCTGCTCCAGAACTTTTGTAACTTTGTTTAATCCCATCCACAAACATTAATGTCCTGAGCCAAGGGAGCAGGGTGTTCTCTCTTCCTAGGTCTACATTGGAAGATCTTTTCTCCTATGCTTTCAACACTAACTTTTCTCCAATGTATATAAACAGGCATTTAAGAAATGGGCTAAAAGTGTTCGCCCCGGGACAGTCCTATGACATTTCTTTCTTCCCAAAGGTTTATTTTTTTAATTAAAAAATGTTGTATTCATTTGTTTTTGAGGGTGTGGGTTAGTGCATGCCAGGCATGGGTGTATAGGTCAGAGGGCAGCTTGTGGGAGTTGGTTCTCTCCTTCCCCATGTGAGTCCTGGGGTTTAAACTCCAGTCAGAGTTAAGAGTCTTATCCACTGATGCCTCTTACCAGCCCCATCTTCTTTCTCAAAAATCTTTATTTTTCTTGCCCCTTCATTGTCAGTTTCTTTGTCTCCTAATTTCCACTGAATCTGAGGCACTGATGTTAGCAGAAGCACAGCCTGTACTAAATGATCTTCTGGCCACAGGGAAAGGGGACCTGGGTCACTGTGGGTTGTTCTGTAATGTGATGGACAATGAGACTCAGGTGCTAGGCACAGGGCTTCTTCACGTGATCTTTTCTCACAAAGTAACTCAAGAGAAGGCGTTAACTCACGAAGCTCTTATTCCCCCCCCCCCATCTGTATTAGGGATGTCTGTAGAATCTATTAATGTGACAAAACCAGGTCCTCTTATTTGGTAAACCTTCCCTTTGCATACCGAGTGGATTTGTTGCTGACTTTAGAGTCTAGATGATACTCTCTGCCCAGTTTGACCTGAAGTTACTCCATTTTTTAATGTCTGTCAAAAGGTTCTCCCTACAATGTTAGAGCTGTTCCCACAGACATGCCAAACCAACCAATTTACGCCTTCTCTCTTCTTCATTAATGTTGCTTTTTGGGTGTTATAGATAGAAGGGCTGAATAATGCCCCTGGCTGCACAGGCCGTTTCTTTCTTTGCCCATTGCTTGTTCACTGTTATAGGGTGTTCTTGCAAAGATAGGAACAGCTTTCTTTTTATTAGAGAGAGGCTTCCAGCTCTACCCCATCCTTGATGACTCAGGGGACAGTCTCTGCCAATGCCTGAGAATGGCCTTTAAGGGACCATGAAAATCGGACTCTGGTAGGAGAGGGAGGCAGGTGTGGGAGTTGGGACCTACATCTGTTTAATGACTTCACAGATTTGTTGCTCCTACTGTAATACATGTGTCAGTACCATGAGAAAAATAGAGATTATCTATAATGGGAGAATTCAAAGCAACACAAGCAAATCATGAAATTCAGCAACTGCCCCTCTGGGGCAGGTCCTCTACAGACCTTGTCCCAGGAGCATCATTCAGTTTCAGAGAAAAAGGTGAGGTCCATGAAAGTTGTTCCAGCTGTAATCCGTACAGTGTTCGGAACCCTCCCGAGGGAACGGGCAAGCACAGCACTTCAGCAGATTCTCCCCACGCGTAAACCAAGGCGCTCCTGATCAGGCCCTTATTTCGCGGCATCAGGGTTGTGGACCCTGAGCTTTTCAGGGAGTTGCAATGCGGAGCCAGGGAGGAGGGGTGAAGCAATGATCTGGGCACTCTAGCAAAAGTTTGCTGACTGATGAGAGCCATCTTCACCCCTCCTCCCTGGCTCCGCAACTCCCTGAAAAGCTCAGAGTTTCGAACACTGTACGTAGACCGAGACAAACTTCCTACAGATTAGTGATTTCAAACTGGTGAGCACCAGAGAACAGCTGGGATACAAGGAAGGCACTTTGCAAATGGGCTTCCCTCGCCAGGGGCTAACGCTAGGTCTGGATTAATGAAATGCTGATTGGCCAATAGCCAGGCAGGAAGTAGAGGTGGGTCAGTGAGAACAGAGAATTTCTGGAAAGAGGAAAGCTTTGTCTGCAGTCCTGACCCAGCCACAGAGCAAGCAAGATGAAACTGCCTCAGGGAAAAAGGTACCAAGCCACGTGGCTAACATAGACAAGAACAATGGGCTAATATAAATTATAAGAGTTAATAAGAGGGCTGGAGAGATGGCTCAGTGGTTAAGAGCATTGCCTGCTCTTCCAAAGGTCCTGAGTTCAATTCCCGGCAACCACATGGTGGCTCACAGCCATCTGTAATGAGGTCTGGTGCCCTCTTCTGGCCTGCAGACATACACACAGACAGAATATTGTATACATAATAAATAAATAAATATAAAAAAAAGAGTTAATAAGAAGCCTGAGCTAATGGGACAATCATTTTATAGTTAATGTAGACCTCTGTGTGATTTCTTTGGGACTTAACAACTGCGGGAACCAGGCAGGACAGAAAACTCAGTTAACAGGGAATTTTGCAGAAGAGGGGGAAAAAGGATTGTAGGAGCCAGAGGGATGAAGAACAACACAAGAAAACCCACAGAGTCAACTAACCAGGATTTATAGGAGCTCACAGAGACTGAACTGGCAACCATGGAGCCTCTGAAGAACTGACCATGAAACTTTGCGTATCTGTGACAGTTGTGTAGCTTGGTTCCCTTGTGGGACTTCTAACGGTGGGAGCAGGGGCTATTCTGACTCTTACTGGCTTTTGGAACCCTACTCCTTTTTGGGACCACACTGGGGGTCACCTTGCCCAACCTTAATACATGGGGCAGTGCTTAGTCTGACTGCACCTTGATAAGCCATGTTTTGTTGACATCCTTGGGAGAACTGCCCTCCCCTGAATAGAAACAGAGATGGAGTGGATTGGGGGCTTGGGAACAGAGGGGGTGGGGTGGGGGAAGGGACTGGGAGGAGAGGAAGGAGGGAAACTGGGGCTAAGATGTAAAATAAATAAATATATGAATAAATTAAAAAAGATTAAGATTGTGTTTGTCCTGTGTTTGCAAGTAAAGGTTTCTGTATGAAAAAGATCCTGTTTCCTAGATCTGTGTAAATTGCAGTACATGCTTTTCAACGTACACTAAACCTGCCACCCCATTCCCAGATGTGTCTCCCTACCTGTTCCTCCCTTTCATTGTATCTAACAGTGTAACAGCCAACTCTCTCACCCCTGTGTCTCTCCTACAAAAAGGAACTGAAGAGGCTGGCAGAGGATGCTCTTTCAAATCCCAACTTAGGTGAGACACTGGACATTGGGCACCAAGAATGCTCATTGATGGAGAGGAAGAAGAGGGAGGCAGAAAGCTAATGAGGGGGGAAAGACATAGAGGAAGGGTGGAAGGAGGGAAAGGCAACAAGAGAGGGAGACAGCCCTCTCACCCCCCCCCCAGCTCCACATTAGGGATTACAGCCTGTGTGGATGGAAAGCACCCAGCAGGTAATGTCTGGTGGGTCAAGGGCAATGTATGTGCTGCCAAGTTCCAGAACCTTCCTTTCTGTTCCCCAGGAAGGCTTCCTTCTCTGAGCCTTGGGCCACAGATAAGGGTTTTTTATTTTTCAAACATCTATCCCACACATTTTTCTAATTAGAAATTCATTACAACTTGCAAAATGTCAAAATGAAAATTCTCCTAACGGTGGAGTTATATTTGTTCAAAGTTCAGTGTGAGTTACTTTAATCAGTTAACCCCAGCTAACAGCTGGTTGGAGTCAGCCTATGCTGCTTTCTATTTTTAAAAAAAATCTTACTATGGTGCCCATGAGGTGGCTGGGTGGGCAAAAGGCACCAAACTGAATTTGGTGAGCTCTCTGGGGCTCACACAGTGGAAGGGGAGATATGCCTTCTCCAAGTGATCCTTTGGTCTTCAAACGTTCTGTACTTGGCACGTATGCTAGCCACATACACCCACACTCTTGAACACAAATAAACATATGAAAGATAAAAAAACTCACACTATAGAAACAGCAGAGACTCTCAAGTTTTACCATATGTAAGATTCACTTAGAAATGGGTTTTAAGGAAGACCCATTAAGCGCAGATTCCTAGATGCTTCTGACACAGAGGGGCTTGTGAACCTCACTGGGGGATGTTGAGGAAGGGAGAAACAGACAGAACTCTGGGCATTTGTGTAGGAAGGACCTGGATGAGAAAGTACCCAAACAATGACTTTCCAATGGACAAGTAGGTCTTAAGACGATCCCGAGAAAGGAGGGAGGACCTGAGAGGCCACAGAAAGGAGTGGAATCAAGTAGCTTCTCTGATGTGGGGCTGGCTGCTGTAGAATATTATTTTAAGGTGCTTTCCATTTGTTTATGCTTTGGAACACTTGTTTTAATGATGCAAATATGTGTTGCATTCTTTTATGTTGCATTTGTTTAACTCCATGAAGCTGTGATTCTTTTCCTGCCTAAAACACCTGATGGTCTAATAAAGAGCTGAATGGCCAACAGCAAGGCAGGAGGAAGGATAGGCAGGGCTGGCAGGCAGAGAGAATAAATAGAACTCTGGGAGAAGTAGGAACAAGAAGAGAACAGGGGAGGGGGACAGCCACCCAGCCAGCCACGTAAGAGTGAAAGTAAGATATACAGAACTAAGAACAAGAAACAGCACAGAGGCAAAAGATAGATAGGATAATTTAAGATAAGAAAAGCTGGCTACAAACAAGCCAAGCTGATAGAATAAAACTCTAAGTGTGGTTTATTTGGGAGCTGGGTGGCAGGCCACACCCCCAAAAGCCAAAGAATAAAACAAACAGTAACAGCTGGCTCACTATGAGCCCACTACAGCTCCAGGTTTTGTGGGTACCCCGCAGAACTGAGCAGCTAAACACAACCGGTATGGCATTGGGGAGTAAGCCATCCAGGCAACAAATGGGAGTACTTGCTCTCTGACCAAAGGAGGTCCTTATCGGTGTTTGCATACTAGAGAAGACAGCTCTGGAACCCAGTTCTCAGCTCAGCCACTGTGTGCACTGTAGAGACAGTACAGCCAAGGGGCAGACAGGGAGAGAGGTGGGTGATTCAGCCAGACTGGCGCTCCCCACCCCATGGGTTGTTTTGGCGCCCCCTGGTGGTCACTAGTCTGGGGCGCAAAGCGGTCCTGGCGAGAATACTCAAGGAGGAACTGAGTCACAGTTCTGAGGAAGGAAACAGGAAAGATTTTTTTCACCATGGATATCACCCCTGGGACCTAAACAACGGCAGGAAGCTTCCGCTAGAGCTCTGCCTCGCCGGCACTCTTTGTATTGGAATTTCCAAAGTTCAAGACACAGCCTGGTAACCTGATCACTGCTGCACACAACTTTCTTCCAGTTAAGGCCTGAGAACCGCTTCATTTTCATTCATGAGTAAGAAAAACATTCAGACTCCCTGTCCTCTGCTAGGTTGGCTTCCATTTTTAACAGCCCGGCTGCAGAAACAGTGATCTAAAAATAATAGAACGGTTGTAAAACCATTCAGCGTGTACCCACTGCCGGGATAATTTAAGTTTATCTACGATGAAGTACCTTTAAGAAACACATTATTTCAAGTGACTGTTAAAGTTGGCTTGTCTGAGTTCTCTAACAGGAGCTCTTTGACAAACACTCTGGCAAGGAGAAAATGTTAGAAAGTTGTCTAAAATTATGTCACAGTCTTGGCGAAAGCTTTGAGAATGCTCCTTTAAGCTGTGTGTGTGTGTGGTGTGTATCATCAGAAATTGATTCTCTTTGCCTGGTACCCAGATGCCCAACTCAAGTTAATCACCTTTGTCATCATTGTTTGGAAAAAGTGAGACTCCAGTTTCCTGACACCCCCATATCCAAGGACTCTGGGGTATTTGGTCAAAAGTGAAACCCCAGCCTCCTGACATGCTTATATCCAAGGACTCTGGGATGTTTTGTCAAAAGTGAGACCCCATCCCCCTGATACCCCCATATCCAAGGACTCTGGGATGTTTTGTCCTAAGTGAGACCCTAGCCCCCTGAAACCCCTATATCCAAGGACTCTGGGGTGTTTGAGCTGGAAGCATCACCCCAGCCCCTGGCATTCATCCTTGGGGCACCAATGGAGCCAGAAGCTCCATCTTAAGTCCCCTCCCCCTGGGAGTTGCCTTGGTCTGGACTCCACCTCCGGAAAAGCCCACCAAACACTGACACCTCCCCAGGGAGGGTCAGGACTGCTCCCACAGGCTATTTAGGCTGCCACCCAGAAAAGGGTCTTTGGGTTTTACATGGCCCCTCTCTCTATCCCGCCCCTCCTCCCCCCATGCTCACCACCCAGGCGCGCTGCATTTATTAAACATGGGCATTTTTTTTCTTCTGTCTAATTTGGTCTGATTGGAAGTATTTGCGTTGGCGGAGAGTGTTAAGAATATTTCTAACAATCATTCAGGTAAATGCAAACCTGGCCCCTCTCCTTGGGGACCTGAGAGGCAGAGTGGCCACCCCTGCACGCTTGACAGGCAGCACCCTGACTCTGTATGCAGGTGCCAAGGTCTCTTTAGGGGAAAACTCGGCCCACTGCTGCTCTCTTTCTGTTGTTTCTCCGAGGAGGCAACTCTCTGTCTCTGTTTCTCTATGTCTCTGTTTCTCTCATCTCTCCCCCCACTCTCTTCCCTTCCCGGATAAACTTCCTTCCCAGGTAAGTCTGTCTGATGGTGCGTTTGTCCCCTGCCGTGGGATCCAAGTTCAACCTCGCGACGCTTATTATTACAATCTTCCCAGCTTTCGTCCCACCTTAGATTCTTCTGGGTCCTTCTTGTTTCCAGTGTGCAGTGAATGTAAACTGTGTCTGTGTCTTTAACACTCAGCTACTCCATCATCACAGTGGAGGTAATATTTGAAATAAAGACTGAGCCAATACCTGACCAACCCAGGAGTCCACGTGCGGGTTGTCGAGTATGATGTTATTTATTTGTGTACATCGTGTGATTGAAAGACTTCTAAGAGGCTTGTTAAAATGGGGTGGGGAGCTCTGTTGTAAGTGACACTGACGTCACCATTAAATATGTCTAAGACTTCAAAGGTCTTGGTTAACGAAAGACTGTTTTGTCTGGAATTACTTGGGAGGAATTCACAAGAAGTTAGCTGTTAGTGGCATTTTACTATGAACAGATCCACTTAGACGTTCTGAGTGGAACAGGCATCACTGTTTTGTGACTGGATGGAGGGAAGGGGACAGAGGTGTGAACATTTGGGAGTGGGGACAGAGAGACACTGATGAGGTTGAGGAAAGAAACCAAGAAGGGCACCACAGATTTTGACTTTACAGTTGTGCCTGAAGCTTGCTGTGTTCATGTGGAATGAGCATTTGCTTTGTAAAACAGAGAGGACAATTCACATGGCTATGTTGTGAAGTGACCAGAAATTTACATGCCTATCTTGTGGCCCTGAGACACACTCCCTTTCTGAGGGGGCAGAAATCAAACCCATATTGTTACATACTCTGGGAAACCCATATTGTTACATACTCTCTAAACCCATATTGTTACATATTCTGGGAAACCTATATTGTTACATACTCTCTAAACCTATATCATTACATACTCTCTAAACCCATATTGTTACATACTCTCTAAACCCATATTGTTACATATTCTGGGAAACCTATATTGTTACATACTCTCTAAACCCATATTGTTACATACTCTCTAAACCCATATTGTTACATATTCTGGGAAACCTATATTGTTACATACTCTCTAAACCTATATCATTACATACTCTCTAAACCCATATTGTTACATACTCTCTAAACCCATATTGTTACATACTCTCTAAACCCATATTGTTACATACTCTGGGAAACCCATATTGTTACATACTCTAGGTACATACTCTGGGAAACACACCACCACTCAGCTATGTCCCTAGACCTATTTTTAGTTTTTTGAGACAGGCTCTCATACAGTCCATGTTGGTCCTGAATTTACCATACACCTTAGGATGACCTTATATGATTTTTATACTCCTACCACACAAGCACAGGGAATCCAGGCACTTACATCTTGAGTTTTGAGACAAGGTCTCAGTATGTAGCCCAGGCTTGCCCTAACCTTCCAGGCTGGCCTTGAGTTGATACTTTTGCCTCTTTCTCATAAGAACCGAGATTATACGCTTGTGTCTCACATGCTGCGCTTCTGGGAGACGCTTGGAACCCAATCCACTGGACACGGGAATGAATACTTTATGTAGAAGGCTTCCTTTTGAATGAAACCACTGTCAGCAGAAAGATGGCCCCACTCTCTCCCATATCCTTTTATATAAGTCAAATATTAATCAAAGCAAATAAGTTAGATTGAAATTGTAGTTTCAAGATGAAATGCTCTTCAATGCGGTTAATTGGTATCAATTGTAATTTGTACAAATTGATTTAATGTCCAGAGCCAGATTAACATTTAAACATTCTAATGAGAGAATCAGAGAAATGAGGCTAGAGCAGCTCCTGACTGTTTTTTGGGGGACTGGCCACATCTGTGCTCTCCTCCTGCTCACCCCAACTGTAGTGTTCATCTTGGGAAGGCAGCGTACATGGAGTTCTCTTCAGGGTTCCCCACATGCTCCCACAATTCCTCCCACAGAGCAAATCAGACTTCACCCTATCATCTGACGTTCAAGGCATCAGGAATTGGACTGTGTGTCACAAAACTTGAGTAGAAGAGACCTTAAAGTCTGCCCCAACCATCACACACTTCCTCCTCCAACCAGGTCACACCTACTTCACACCCTTTGGGGGTCATTTTCTTTCAAACCACCACAGTACATCAGATAGTGGGTTTTGTATAAATCACTGTCTTTGCTTACATTCACCCCCATTATATCCCTTCACCCTCCTGCTTATTCTGCTGCTTCACCTCCTAGTCCAAAGAGTTCTCCTTTGTTTCATATCACACACATATACAGATAGGCATATAATATGTATTTGCAGACATATTTAAATCTAGAATCCACAAACAAGGAAAAACATGTACTATTTGCCTTCTCCCTTCATGAGAGAATTAGTTTTATTCCACTAGAATAAAGTTTAATACACCCGTAAAATTAAATCCTAATGTCCATACCAAATTCCATACAATTCTCTTTTCAGGGTTTTGAGATGAAGAGAGGAAGTCAATGAAGGCAGGAGAAAACAAACAACAGAAAATGTATATTCGGGAATCAGTTCATTAAGCCTGTGATGTTCTGATGTCTTTTGGGGGTGGAGACTGGGACTCCATCTGTAACTATAGAAGATGAAGAGCAAGTGACAGCATCTCTTTGTGCTGTGTCCACAAAGACCGCTTGGGGCTGTCTATACACTGCTTCTCCATTGCAGGCGCTGTCCCAGTTCCTGTCAAACTAGGGAGTGGTGTGCAGCAGCCACAGGTGTCGGGTGTCTGAGAGACAGCAACAAGGGCCTTGTAGGTTGTTGTTGGATTTTTTTTTTAAATTTTTAACCTATTTTTTTTTTTATATATGACTGTCTATACCCATTTTTTTTTCTTTCTTAAGCCCACACACATTGTGTAACACACTGGAACCTGTTTAGAGGTTTTCCCATCTGGACCTCTTTTCTGTGTATCTTTTAGCCTTTTCGACTGCACAAGCAAACTTTAGACTGTTAAGCTACACTGCTAAGCTACCTAGATCCTCCACATGGGTCTTTTGCTGGCTCTGCTGGCATCTAGATTCGTGAGAGCCAAGCCTAAATTGTGGCCTGGTTGGAGGTTTGTTTGACCTGGAACCACCTTAAACCCCCATCTATGGAATGCCAGTGCCCTGTACTATGGCAGTCATTTTTTTACTTGGATTTTTGGTTTCTATTTATTGTGAAAGATGCTGGTTAAGTTCTCTGCTGTACAGCAGGGTTTCTTTAAGGAGCCATTTTTTTTTTCAGTTTTCTCAGGCTCTAGATGGATATTTAAGCCTCATGTTGATACGCCAAAATGTTCTTGGATTTTCTTTTATTCTGGCTCCATGTTGGTGCCAAAATGTTGTTGGCTGTTTTATTCTTTTAACTTTTGACTTTTTTGGGAGGCCTCCTGCCCGGCTCTCAAATAAATCACACGTACAGAGGCTTATTCTTAGTTATGAATGCCCAGCCTTATCTTGGCTTGTTCCTAACCAGCTTTTCTTAACTTATCGTGTCTCTCTTTTGCCTCTGGGATTTTTCCTTTTCTTACTTCTGTATACCCAACTTTCGCTCTTACTCTGTGGCTGGTTGTGTGACTGATCCCTGGCATCCTCCCTCCTTCTCTTCCTGCTCATTCTCTCCTCTTTCTATCTCTTCTCTCTGCCTTCCAGCCCCGCCTATCCTTTCTCCTGCCTTGCTATTGGTCGACCTGCTCTTTATTAGACCATCAAGAGTTTTAGGCAGGCAAAGAATCACAGCTTCGCAGAGTTAAACAAATGCAGCATAAAATAATGCAACACAGCTTTGCATCATTAAAACAAATGTTCCACAGCATAAACAAATGTAACACATCTTAAATAATAGTCTACGATAGTGGGTCCTCCACGTGTTATTCTGAGAGTAGTGTAATCCCGAGGGCATAGAAAAACCACAGTAACGTGAGAGAGCTGGGCGTCTCCCAGCGGAAAACATCCTTTTGTCTTTAAAAGATGCTTATGTGCGTGAGTGGTTTTCTGAATATATGTCTAGCTGTATGCCATGAACATGCCTGGTGCCCACAGAGTTCATAAGAAGACATTGACTTCTCTGGAATAGTTGTGAATTGCCATGTGAACTTTGGTCCTCTGCAAGAACAGTCAGTGCTCTGAAACCATCAGCCACTTCTCCAGGCTCACTTTTTTTTTTTTTTAAAAATCCTATTAAATCTTTTCTTCCCTTCAGTTCTGTCTGAGGTTGGCCTGTATACATCATGCATATAGGATTCCACTATTCACAGAGAGATCGTAGTTAGTTAGCTAGCACAGTTTTGGGTTTGTAATGGGTCCTCTATCTTTGACAACTACAAAGAGAACTGTTGAAAAGAAATGCTTTCAAGTTCTGGCTATTTTGAGGCAAATTCCTTAAAGATCTCACAAATGTAATGAATGCAATGTTTTGATTCTTAGATTTTTTTTTTTTGCAAATACAATTTTCACTGAAATTAATGAGACTGTCTGGTAGTTTGTTGTTTCTCAAATTAGGCTGAATTAACAGGCTCCTGTTTAATTCAGAAATCCCCAAGGGGTCAGAATCAGTAGCCCTGGGTTGGGTGCAGGCATCACCGCTTAACCACATTCTCTAGATGGCTGTAGTTACACACTTCAGGGATGCCTCCAGACAGCTTCTGAGAAATGCTAGGGGTTGTCTAAAAGTGGGGCAGCCACTCATCTAAATATCATTTTTATCTTTTCTTTTTCCTTCTATGGGTAGAAGAATGACAGAATTATAATTAAAATTATAATGAACTACAGTGGTAAACAGGCATGTCTGGTATGATGCAGGACAGACACACTTGTTCTGTAAAAACTTAAATTATTTAGATACACATTTGTTTGAAAAAAATATTCAGAAGGAATATTCTTTTGGATTGGTAAACCTGGGACCTCTCTTGCTTCTCAGTGTGACATTTCAGGAGGACACTGTTTTCTGTTTCAGGATTAAATGAAAAAAATATTCCTCAGTACTGTCATAAATAATTCAAAACCTAAGAGAGCTTACTGCAAACCATTAAGAATGTGACCTGCAGTCACTCACCAAGTACAAGAAAAATGCATCTAGATCATGTATTACCAGGAAATAAGTGGAAGACCCATCAGTCAGCAGGGGAGCCATTCCTATGCATTCTTATGACAGAATTTTAAAGGATTTAAACTTCCCGAGAGTCTGGACTCTGCATTTAACCTCCAGCTGAGGTCATGCACGACACAGCTCCCTCTCTCCCCTATGATGTCCTTGCAAATGTCTTGAAAGGGTCTTAAGATTCAATTATTAATCAGAACCCATTGAGGCAGTGGATGCCAGGAATGAATTTGCAAAGCTGGGATAAGCTGACCAAGGAGAATGGCACAGTTTCATAGGAAATACACTAAGCCTCTCTCACGGTCTAAAGAGCTTAGGGAGGCTTAGCTGAGTGCAGAGAAAGGTGTGTTTAGGTGGATGCATTATTAGGCAGTGGAGAATAATTAAGAGGAATTTATAAACCATAGCAAGTTCACTTTAAATGAAATTTTCTTGACCTGGAAAGAAAGGCTAAATCACTTTGCTTTCTTTTTTTTTTTCTTTTCAAAATCTCATTTAGAATGTAGCCCTGTGCAGTTTTAGCATACAGCTCTTGATAAGTATATAATGGAAATGATGTTCTACGCATTTAATTCTCCCCTCCCCCGCCGAGCTATGGACATCTAGGAGGATTAATTGTCTTCTGAGGTACCAGACTTCAGATACGAATGACCTAAATCATTTGTGAGATGCTGGAAATATACAATTTGTATTAAGTATAATAATCTTTGTTGTTAGCGAGTTCCAGGACAGTCAGGGCTCCAGAGAAAGACCTTGCCTCAAAATACCAAACAAACAAATAAAAACAAAAATTACAAACAACCCGCCCCCCCGCAAAACCCCAAATCACAACATCATCAACAACAATAAACAGGACAAAACAGAATCAAAAAACCAAAGCCAAGCCAAGCCAAGCCAAACCAAACCAACCAAACCAAAACCCAATAACTCCAAATCTCCGAACTACATCGTTGAAGGGGCCTTTCATGATTGAACTCACGAGGGAAAAGGGGTGCTTCCTCTGTATGAAGGAGGTGGGTGCATTAAGAAAGAGGTGGGTGTTAGGAAGAATCTTAAGACGAGCCTCTCTGCTGACGCAAAATAATTTCTTTCTTTTTAAAAGATTTACTTGTTTATTTTATGTAAATTGGTACTATTATCTGCAAGTACAACTTTATGCCAGTAGGGGGCACCAGATCCCACTACAGATGGTTGTGAGCACTATGTGGTTGCTGGGAATTGAACTCAGGACCTCTGGAAGAGCAGCCAGTGCTCTTAACCACCGAGCCATCTCTCTAGCCCCGCAAAATAATTTCAGTCAGACCAGATTAGGCCGAATTAAAGATGCCCACACTTAATAAATGCAGCACTCCCAGGCGGCACAGGAGCATGCCAGTGTGTGTGGGGGAAGAAACAGGGGGAGACACAAAACCCAAAACCACGTGTTCATTTAGGAGCCTAAATAGCCTGTGGGAGTGGTCCTGACCCTCCCTGGGAAGGGGTCAGCGTTTGGCAGGCTTTCCCGGAGGTGGAGTCAGGCCCAAGGCAACTCCCAAAGGGAGGGAGTTTGAGATGGAGCTTTTTGTTTCATAAGGGCTGCATTGGCACCCCAAGTGTTATTGCCAGAGGCTGGGGTGATGCTTTCAATCATCCCAGACTCCTTGGATATAGGGGTGGTAGAGGGTTGGGGTCTCACTTTTGACTAAACAGTGGGTGTTGCAGATGACTTGGGTAGACAACTCCAAATATACCTCTTTGGCATAAGAGAGGTTTTTGAATGGCTGGGTAGTGGTGGTGCACACCTTTAATCCCAGTATTAGGGAGACAGAGTCAGGGGGATCTCTGAGTTCGAGGCTGGGGATGGATAGAGAGATAGATAGCTAGGCATAGAGATGGAGGGAGGTTTAGAGTTAATTATTTTGACACTTAAGATGTAGGAGAAGCTCTGGAGAGTAGAAGGCATCTTTTGTAAGAGTAGTTTATGTGGTTAAAGAATCTCCTCTCTGCAGCAGGAAGAGAAAGACGCATCTGAACACTAGAGACATCAATGGCAACACTAAAAACTACACAGAAATCATTGTGTAATTCTTTACCGAGTTTCTGGTCATCTCCTTATCACTGTCTTCCAGGTCGGATTGACTGCAGTTCCTAGACCTGAGACCTGGAGCCCTTCCCCTCCAGGATGAGAATCTCATCCCTAGCGCTGTGTAGGGGCACATGTGGTCATCCCAGCTCGGAAGCCTGGGCGCGGGCTGGACCTGTGAACCAGCTACAAAATTTGCTGACCCAGCACTAAATGAAAACTTCAGAGAGCAGGAAAAAGTGCTAAGGAACTACAGATCCTTTCCCTCCCTTCTCATGTACTCTCGAACCTCGTCACAGATTTTTACTTTTTATATTTAATGCCGTTTTAAGTAAACAAAACTAATGCCACATAAACAAATACTCAAAAGCTAAGAGTATTTCTACCCCTCCCTTTTTAATGCGTTGATCATGTAGTCCAGGTTAGCCTCCAACTCGATATGCCGCTTTTGAGACAGGGTTTCTCTGTAGCTTTGGAGCCTCTCTTGGAACTAGCTCTTACAGATCAGGCTGGCCTCGAACTCACAAAGATCTGCCTGCCTCTGCCTCCCGAGCGCTGGGATTAAAGGAGTGTGCCACCACCGCCCAGCAAACTGCTGATTCATTTATCACTACCTGAGATTATCCTGTGTTAGGGATTGGACCTGGGCCTTCACGTATGCTGGATATGCTGAACATGAGCTACACCCCAGCCTATAACTTCAGAGTCTAAAAACTAATTAGATTTATTTATTTAATTCTCTTAGTGGCATTGCAATAAACTTTCCTCTTGGATCCTACTGGAAAGCACCTGTGAGGAGAAGTAAGGGCAGCCTTGCGCGGTGAGACTTCCAGGCTATCATGGCTTCTCAGTATCAGTCCAGAGATTCAGACTCCACCGGAGGGAGCTGGCCATCTGCCTAGAAATCCCTGTGGGTCAGTGCCATAGACTTTCTGCTCTCCCAGCAGGGCACCTTCCACCCCTCCCCATCTTTGGCCTCAGAGGCACACTTCACTGTGATTTTCTCTACAGGGGTAGCAAAAAAGGACTAATTTTTTCAAAGGGACAATAGACCCATCTATAGGCCCGGAGAACCTGGGGTTCTTCAGACTCTTCCAGGCCTGGTAAGAAGCTAGAATGCTTATTTCCAACTTCTGAGAGAAGGCTAAAGACCAGAGCAAAGTTTGTCTAAGTGGAGGCTTGTGGATTGCCCTTGCCAGAACCAGACCAGAAGCTTAGTTAAGAACGGATTTCAGGGGCTGGAGCCGCTGGCTCAGCGGTTAAGAGCATCGCCTGCTCTTCCAAAGGTCCTGAGTTCAATTCTCAGCAACCACATGGTGGCTCATCGCCATCTGTAATGAGGTCTGGTGCCCTCTCCTGGCCTTCAGGCATACACACAGACAGACTATTGTATACATAAAAAAAAAAAAAAAGAACGGATTTCAAGCTGCGTCTCTGTGGGGGCGGGGTCAGAAATCATGTTTGAAATAAACAGAGTTGCTGTCTTCTATCTTGGACTTTTGCAAATCAGTGTGTGGCAGTGGCCTCACACCGTCACTAAGACAGCATCTGGGACAGACTGCCGGCATGTTAATTTAATTCCTAGATCTGGAGCTCAATAATTTACCTTTCCAATAGCTTCTGAGTGATGCTGTTGCTTGTCTGGGGGCTGCATTTGGAGAACAACTAAAACAATTTAGTTTCCTCGGCTGCGCTGAAGGCAGTGGTGGTGGCACGTTTGCTACCTGTCTGTAAGGAAGGGCAAGAACAGAGACTGTAGTGCAAGGTCACTGGCACTCAGGCATCAGGCCAGCCTGCCGGACTCTCTAGGATCAGGTGGGAAAGTCTGAGTGTGTTGTCTGTTCCCAAGGTTCTCTGGGCGGTCTCTTGTGACTCTTGAAGACACAGTTTGGTTTTAGGCTTCCCTTAGGAAAAAGAAGCAAAGGATTGGACGAATCTAGAACTTTCTCAGTAGGTTCCAGAACTGTTTTGGAGCAACTGTACATGCTAAGGTAGGCAGAGTTCTCTGTGGCGTGGCTAGCTTTTGGAGGATCTCTTTCTGAAATGATGGTTGGTCATATTCACACGGTGAAAGGTCACCAAGCCCTGGCTGCTATTTCAGAAGTCTCAGGCACAGTGCCCCCTTTCTTCCATCTAGTAAGAATTTCAAGGTGAGACTGTGGGTCGGGATAGGGTCTCAAAGGAGCTCATCTTTCCTCCCTCCCTCCCTTTCTTCTTCCCGTTCCTTTTCTCTTTCTTCAACTGCAGTTCCCAATTTCGCCACTTGAGGTCTCAATAGGACAGTGATTTTCTTAGACCTCCCATGCTTAGGCTAGATTTGGAACAAGTCTAACAAGACAAAACAAAATACTCCTACCCCTTCCTAACTCCTTGCTGGCTGATTTGTTCAGTGCGCTCCCTGGGTAAAGAAGTATTGGGCAAAGAGCTGGCATCTACTCAGCATCCTTAACGCAATGACTGGCCTTGTGTGGCTTCCTGAAGGCGCCATTTTCTTTTCCTGACAGTGTTAGAGCTCTCCTAAGTGGAAGACGAGTAACACTAGGACTTTAATGGGACCTGAGAAGAGGCTGACAGGTTATTTCTCCAGTTTCTAGTTGCTGTGGTCTCCACATGACAGTTGTATTTGTCAGTCTTAAGCAAAATGCCTAGATGTACGTAGCTTTAAGAATCCTTCCACACTTCCCTGCCAGATGGATTACTTCCAAGCCCTTTCTTTTCTTTTCTTTTTTTTTTTTTGGTTTTTCGAGACAGGGTTTCTCTGTGGTTTTGGAGCCTGTCCTGGAACTAGCTCTTGTAGACCAGGCTGGTCTCGAACTCACAGAGATCCGCCTGCCTCTGCCTCCCGAGTGCTGGGATTAAAGGCGTGCGCCACCACCGCCCGGCCCCAAGCCCTTTCTTGACCAAAATTGTGGCGCTCAAGTCCCATCCTGGCAATGTTTCCCTGGGTCACAGTGGTTTTTCTCTGCTCTATTTTACCAAGTGGCTTCTGAGCCTAAGACGTAAGCACCGTTCCTCAGCTGGCCCTCTCCTCCTAGTCAGCTTGGAATCGCCGCGGGATCCCTGGAAGGTTCCTATAGACTATTATTGGAAAAGTTGTGTTAAAAAGTAAAATAGGCCAAATTGTTAAATTCAGTGATGATTCTTTGTCCTCTAAAAAAAAGTTTACCGAGAGGTGACGTGCATTCGGCTTGGAAAAGCAACCTCTGTGGCGAAAGCATTGCGTATCTAGCCGACATTTGCATTTTCATAGCTGTGTGTACACGGATGGATGTAGCTGAGAATTAAGGTGGACACTGAAACGGGTTCCTCTGTAGTTGTCCTTTTGACTTTTCGGTTATTTTTTTTTTTTTTTTTTTTTTTTTTTGGTTTTTTCGAGACAGGGTTTCTCTGTGGTTTTGGAGCCTGTCCTGGAACTAGCTCTTGTAGACCAGGCTGGTCTCGAACTCTCAGAGATCCGCCTGCCTCTGCCTCCCAAGTGCTGGGATTAAAGGCATGCGCCACCACCGCCCGGCCGTTATTCTTCATTGTAGAGTTCCTGACCTCTTTACTTTAACAACACATCGGAAAAGAGAGTCTATGACCTTCACCTCCTGGGGTCCAAAGCTCAGTTAATGAGCAGCATTCTGGGAAATGAACACCAGCTGATTTGCCCATTTCCTGAATTGTTTCCAGATGTCAGCCATCAGACAGCTAGCCCTAAGTCATGCATGTCCACGTGAGTGTGTGGGGACCGGGCAAAGCAAACCCCACGCTAATGCCTCTCTTGCACTTTTTCCTCCTCCGGCCTTTTCTTCAGTGAACAACAGATGCAACACTTGTTTTTGCAGGCCGTCCCTAGTTGCACAGCCTAACTGACTTTCCCTGTAACTTGCTTGGAAAATGCAGGTGGATCCCCAGCGCCATAGCCATGGAAGAACCTGGGATCCCTTCTGGGGATGCAGACTCATCTGCTTTTATTTTTAGAGTTGCCCTGGAGCTCTGTGTCTCACTCTGTCCAGGGAGAAAGGAGCTCTGCCCCTGGACTGATAGGGTGCTTTGGTGGAAAGAGGAGGATGAGGTTTTAATCTGCCTCCACTCCATCTGGGACAAACACAGCTAAGGGGTGGGAGCAAAAGATCCACCCCTAATAACTTTGGGCTTTCTGCATGTCTAAATGGTGGGTTGGGTTCTCAGTACTGCACACTTTGAGTCTCAAACACTGGGCAAAAACTTGATCAGATGTCAAGAAAAAAAATTTAAAATTCTTATCATTTCAGAATCTATAGCTCAATAACTTCAGCACATGCAAGTGTGCTGTTGTGTGGTATGCACACACATAAGTGTGCAGGAGTGTGGTATGTGCACATACAAGTGTGCAGGTGTGTGGTATGCATACACATAAGTGTGCAGATGTGTAGTATGTGCACACACACAAGTGTGCTGGTGTGTGATATGTGCATACATGCCAGTGTGCAGGTGTGTGGTGGGGAACAAGTAAGGGTTGTATTTTATTTGGGGTATTGGGGATTGAACCTGGGACCTCATTCAAGCTAGGCAAGCTCTTTACCACAGGACTATATCCCCAGCCCCAGAGCTGTACCTTATTTAATTAATTAATTATTTTTGTTCTTTGAGACAGGGTTTCTCTGTGTATCCCTGGCTGTCCTGGAGATTGCTCTGTAGACCATGAACTCACAAAGATCCACCTGCCTCCGCCTCCCGAGTATTGGAATTAAAGGCATGCACCACCACCACCTGGCCTTTTTAAAAATTTTTTCATTTTAATTTTTATGTGCATTGTATCCCATGGAACTGGAGTTACAGACAGTTGTGAGCTACCATGTGGGTGCTGGGAATTGAACTCAGGACCTTTGGAAGAGCAGCCAGTGTTCTTAACCACTGTGCCATCTCTCCAGCCCCCAAAACTGTATTTGAAATGTTCCAGATATACTCCTGTTAGGCACAACCATCTCCCCTCATCAATTGTCTTATTCTAGAGATTTCAATTTGCACTGTACTAAATTCATTCAGAGTGCAGACATGGGTTGTGTAGGATCAAGAGACCCCTCGAGGAGTAGTGAGTGTTTGTGTATATGTGTATACAATGACTGCCTGAGTTAGCTCATACCTATCTTGTAAAGCCATTATCTTTTATAATGTTTTATCCTCCAAATGTGTATGTTTGTACATCATATGCCTATGTACAGAAAGGAAATAAATAAACGAGAAGACTCCAACCTCTCTCCATAACTCCTACTACCTGGTGCAATGAACTCCTGTGAACCGAGTGGTAGTCCATTTAAGACCCCGGGCCCTGAGAACACCAGACAGGTCCGGTACTTGGTGACGGTCATGACCTGTCTAGAGCAGCCTTTGTAGTTCTCCGCCTTGGAGGGGTCTTTTCCAGTTAGGTATGAATAAGCACCTCTATTCTTCAAGCTTACAATCCCAGACTCAGTGCCCGAAAACAGTAACTCACTGCATTCCCCGGGACTCCCAGCTCGCTGGGAAGATAGCAGGCAGACGGTCCTGTGTTCTCTGGTTCTTACCCTGTGCCGGACTGTGTGTGTGTGGGTAAAGCCCAGGTATAGAATCAGGAACAAAGACCCAGGATCTATGCTTTAGAAAACAGCTCATGCGGCCCGAGTGCAAAGCGCCGGAAGCGGGAATTGGAGAACAGCGGAGCGAACATGCGGGGCGGAAGGCAGAAGCACACGAAACATAGCTGTACCCACAAGGAGCCATGCTCACACTTACATGGTGTGGTCTTACACTACCTTAGTTTGCCTTAAGCATTCCCGTCATCTGAGAGTGTGGGAGGGAAAAACAGAGTAGTTAAAAGTAAAGTACGTTAAGAGCTCAGCGCCGTCTTCATGAAGACGAAAGGCAACATTCTTGTTCAGAATCCCGTTCACATATGGGGGAGAGGTTTGTACCGAGAGAAGGCTCTGTCCTGAGAACCAGACACGGGAGTCATTCATTGGTCCTGATCCTTGCTAGCTGTTTGACCTTAGACAATTGTTTTATCTTTCTGTATTTTCATTTTCTTATTGGCAAAAGGTAGCACTTACCTTGTGAGGGGAGGACGCCCTTGAGTGACACCCATAAAACACTCAGGACAGTCCTAGTCCATACCCAGAATTCTCTAAGTATTCAAAACAATGATATCATTGCCAACTGCGTCTTTGGCTTCCTTAGGCAACACAGTTGAGACTAAAGGAATAAAAATACACAGAAAGCCAACTGACTCAGAGAATTTTAGTTATTCAGTAAGAAAACTCACTCAGGAGAGGACAGAGTAAGAAAGGTGTGGGGTGAGAAATAGTTGTGTGTTGTTAGAGTTTGTTGAGGGCATTACTTCAAATTCTTGATTATCCCTAAGCAATTCAGAGTGGGATCTGAGGAATGATAACTGAAAACCAATTGTACACACATAGATCAATTAACCTAAAAACCTGGTTCACACCCAGTAATTGGAGCTCTATCTACACCTTCAGGCTCTGTGTTCTGGACAGAGGAGATGCGGTTTCTGCATGTTCAGTTGCTTGAATCCCGTGCCTCTCAGAGAGCCGCTGAAAGGTGCCTGCAGAGACTTGAGAGACAATGAGCACCTCTTGCTGGTCCAGGCAAACAGGAGAGTAGCCTCTCTCTCTACGCTCTGGAAGCCATCTAACCAGCATTCACCTAACTTGGCAGGGTGTGCAGACCAAAGAGAAAGAAAGGGACTCTGAGAGGGAGGTGACATCTTAGATTAAAGGAAACTTTCAAGCAAAATGCCCTTGAATGACCTTGATGAAGTGTGATTCTGCTTGCCACCCCCTGTGGCCATGTTGTGTATCTTTGACCTATGAGCATGGCAAGGCTGTGTTGAATTCAGAACAACCGTGATCACCCTCATAAAGGACTGGGCTCAGTAACATTCCCTCACAGGAGGAAGGGAGGAGTCACCAGGATGCACTGTTTAGGGGAGGGAGAGAAGATTCATAGGTTGTAACAATTGGTACATTGACGTGTTTCAGTCAAACTGGCTCGCTGAGCTAAACTTGGGGGGAATCATTTCTTTAGTTTGTCATTCTCTGTCTAGCTGGGGTAAGCAGATAGACTCCCATAACTCACAGAACCACTGCTAGTTAGGCAGTCCTGGTGTATGATTCGTCCTTCACTTTTTAAGTGATCCCCACTCCCCCACCTCCCAGTGGTGTGCTTGTATATGTGCCCTTCAAAACTAGGTCTTGTAAAACACCCAATGGAAATAGCGAGGATCCCCCAGTAATGAGCTGTCTGTTCCATGTGTTCCAAGGATATGTAGTTCCTCCCTCTTCAGTGACTCTGGTTTTACAGACTCTCAACACCCTAACATTGCATGCGGTCCTCTTTTTGATCCTTTTCTCATTGTTATTTTACATATCACTGGTCCAAGGAAGCTTTCAGGATAGAAGATCTAGGCTGTTTTCCAAGTTTTTCGCAGTGTAAGAAAGCATGGGATTCCTGTGCTGGCTCATTTTTTGGTATATGAGCATTTGGGCAAAGAGACTTGACATTTTAAAGTTGGACGCTAGAACCATCCTTCACATGAAATGAAAAGGAACTGTAAATTTTCAGCTGGTGTACTATAGAAGGAAAGGATAATGGAGAACATACCAGAACAGGTGAACTGCAAGCTGTGTCTCAGGAAGCCAACTTGCTCCCTGAAACAGACACGGCTATCTTGCTCAACATTAATAAAACCGTACAGGGTCTGCGCCTACACTGCGATGCCTAAGAAGACCACTGTTTCGAGCAGGGTTTGAGTCTTGTTTTTTTTTTTAAATATTTATTTATTATGTACACAATATTCTGTCTGTGTGTATGTCTGCAGGCCAGAAGAAGGCACCAGACCTCATTACAGATGGTTGTGAGCCACCATGTGGTTGCCAGTAATTGAACTCAGGATCTTTGGAAGAGCAGGCAATGCTCTTAACCACTGAGCCATCTCTCCAGCCCCCTGTTTTTTTTTTTTTTCTAGGCAATTGTGGACTCCCAAGTCCATGCTCTCATTTCTGATGCAGCCTCTCACGATGTTAGGCACAGCGTTCCTCTTGCTGTGGGAGGGGCCTAGGGTGGCTGTGATCACAGCTTCGTGGGTACAGCACAGAAGCTGGCTTTTAAAAGACACGGTCTTAGATCTTCCCAGTCACAGGCACTGCGTCAAGGACATGGATTGCATTACTCAGGCTGCGGAACACAAAGAGACACCTTGATTTGCTCGACACCTTTCTGAAGGGATTCTATTTGTGCCATTAGAACATGGCTCAGGCAGCAGACACACAGGAAGAAGAGACAGGGGTGACTCAAAGAAGCAGAGGGACTTTTCAACCTGAAAAAAAAAACAGGTCTAATAATGAATGGATGTTTGCAGAAATAATGACTTTTAAACAGGATTATTGAGCAATTAGTCAAATTATAGTTAGGATGGGAAATAGGCGATTTCAAAGGGAATCGTTAAGAGAAAGCTCTTATTGTGCTTTGCCTTCTTCATCTTGTATCATTATCCTGCATTTTCTTCCACATCAAATGAAGGTCATTATTTTGGCCAGTGAGATAGAGGCAGGTAGGCTTTTGTTTGTGGATGGTACAAAGAAGCTACGTCTCTTGGAGTATTAGCGAGCTTCTTAGCTCACAGGGCACACCTGGAGGTCTGTAACCACTGATGCAGGGAAGACAACCGTTGGCAGCATCATCAAATGCAGGATACATTTTAGTAAAGTGTTTGGTGGTAGTCACTTCTGAGTTCTGTTCTGGGGCGCAGTCCATTCCCAAGGCAAGTCAGAGGTCTCCCCAGGCATTAACTGTCAACTGACAGAACCCAGAGTCACGTGGGAGAGGGACCTCTTGGGGGACTGTCGTGAATACGTTAGTTGGGGTGGCACCGTGTTCTTACTGGGACCCTGGACTGAATAAGTGAAGAGGGGAACTGAGAAGAAGCATCCTTGCATGGACTGTTGCCATTTCCTGGTGGATACATTGTGAACAGCTCTCTTAAGCCCCGCAAGTGTGACTCTCCCTCTATGATGGAGCAGTTAGATGAAACAAACCCTTTACCCCTTAAGATACTTTTGTCAGGGTATTTTTACGTATTACCATTACCGCAACAGGAAGAGAAACCACAGCAGCAGGCATAGGCTGTTTCTATGGAGGAAGTAATAGAACAGGTTTCACCACCAGAGGAGAGCTGATGCCTGGGTAGCCAAGAGAGTCTTTCTGTGTCCTATGCTCATCTCGTCACAGTGGTTGACTTTTTTTTTATTTTTAAAGTTTTATTTTATTTTATGTGTATACCTGTTTTGCCTGCATGCGTGTATATACATCACATGCATGCCCCATGCTAATGGGACATCAGATCCCCTAGAACTGGAGTTAAGGACAGTTAGGAATTGCCATACGGGTGCTGGAAACCGAACTTGGATCCTTTGCAAGAGCAGCAAGTGCTCTAGATCTCTGGGGCTTTTCTCCAGGTCCACAAAAACCTTGTAAGGGGTGCACAGACTGATCCAGGAGGACTGCTGCTTGGTGGCGGTTGGGAGCAATAAAGAATCACTCTTAGCCCCCTGTAAAGGTAGTGTAAGAAAGATGAAGTATTCGTGGTGCAGAAGAGAAGGAGAAGTGGGGAGATGGGGAAAGAGGGATGATGTGGGAGTCCCCTCTGTGTGTTGTGATTACCATTAATGAATAAAGAAACTCCCGTGGCCTGTTGATAGGGCAGAACTTAGGTAGATAGGGAAAACCGAACTGAATGCTGGGAGGAAGAAGGGCAGAGTAAGAGAGATGCCACGGGGCTGCCACCAGAGTTAGACACGACCAAGTAAGTGGCAGTAAGCCACTGCCACGTGGAGATACACAGATTAATAGAGATGGGTTAGTTTACGATATGAATTAGCCAGAAATATGCTTAAGCTATTGGCCAAACAGCATTGCAAATAATACAGTTTCTGTGCGATTATTTTGTGGCTGGGTGGCCAAGACCAATGAACAGCCCCCTCCCCCAACAGAGGGAGGATCAGTGTGGGAAGGGCAGAGCAATCTCTCAGCCTCTGCTGGATGATGGATGGGGCCCTCCCTGCCCTTCCTCATCTCCAATCTTGCTTTCTCTGACACCAGGAATGGTGAGGTTGTTTTCCTGTGATCTAATGATAGCATTGGGAAGGAACATGAGGCTCTCATCAAGAAAGTGTAATTCTCCATGTTGACTACCTTTTTGGATTATAATAGGATACAAAGTTAGTTGTTGAAGGAATTATTTTGAAAATACTTTCACTTTTATAGTAGCGCTAATAATAAGAGGCAGCTGGAAAGCGTATTAGGCTAGTGGTCAATGAGATTCATGGAATAGGCAGAGAAAGGTAACAATGACAGGTCTGCACACAGGAAGAGAAGTGTGGGAAGGGAGATTCCTCAGAGTTTAGAAATAGCTGATGTCAGCACAAGCCTGCATGAAACACAATACATATTAGACTTCAGAGAGGATGGGGTTGGATCTCAGTGCTCATAAAGCAGATGGGGGGTCTTGGACTCGATCCCCACTATCACGTTAAAAAGAAAAAAAGACATCGATCACTGTCCCTGTTGGTCTCATTCTACTTTCCCCAATTTCTTTTAAAGTTCTTTGCTGCACATTCACACGGAGAGGCACAAGAAAGTGTGTTCCCGAGACACAGGCTGACTCTGGCTAATTGACTCAGATCCAGCTTATGCTGAGTGTAGATGGAGAGACCTCGAGAAAGATTCCACCTTAGCTATGTGGTCAGCCTCAAAATAAACTTTTCTGTCTCTGTAGGCTTTGAAAACAATTCCTCAGACCATGGGCCTCTGAGAATTCTCACTGGAAAAGACATCTTTTATTTTTATCATTGGTAAGGTAAAACATACACATTTCTTTCGTTCCAGCCAAGACAAAGGCAGCGGTGCATAGAGTGTGTCTGTCTTTCCACCGTATGGAAAATGGGAGATGGTGGTTTTTGTTCATTTGTTCTTAGAAAAGGCGTAGCCTTACTCCCACCCAAGGCTGTCTTTCTTGTTTATCTTACAGGAAGGGCTTTTTGTTAGTCAAAGGATTCACTAAACATAATAGTTACTCTTACTGCTGTGGGTCAGCTAACAGGCTGGAATTCTGTTTATTGAATGGCATCGTTTGTAGTACTCAGGGTATTAAGAAGACGGTTGTTATGTTTCCACTGATTTAACATGAGCTTGAGTGAGCAGCTATCCTTTTTACTTGAAACTTTAGAAAAAGTACCTAAATGTCCCTCTGAGTATTTTTAGTTTTTATTTTTTTACATCTGGGTGGGTTACAGTATTCCCTGGGAGTGTGGGGTCTGTGGCTTAATTTCTTACTTCTCAGGTGGTAGTAGATAATAGGTCAAATCCTGACTGTTGACCAGTTTTTCCCCCTCAAATACCTTGCCTCCCAGCCTTCAGTGTTCACGGGTGGAAGGGAGCCATGAAAGGAACAGACAGGAAATAAAGTCCTAGTGAAACCGACCTGTGGTTGAGAGGCCCCTCAGGGAAGAAATCCAGGGTGACGCTACAAGTTAATGTTGGAATCAAAGAAGTCTTCCTAGGGCTTGACAAGGTCTTGGTCACCAGTTGTCCTGTCAACTTTTTTATTTTCATGGAGTGGGAAGCAGAAACTCTGGGTAGAGTTGTAGAATTCTTAATTTAGAATCTATGATTCCCTATCCATTTTTCAGTAGAAGAACATTTAAAGTCAATGATACCTTTCAGGTGACTAGGTCGAGTATCTGTATCAGAAATGCTTGTATCTTGTATTTTGGAATATTTCCATGATCATAATGAGATATCTTGAGTACGGAATCTAATTCTAACACAAATTTATTTGTTTTCATGTACATATAACCTGAGGTTTGGCTCAATATTTTTAGTCTGCCTGTTTGGATTGTGACTCATCTCATGAGCCCTGGTCTGGAATTTTCCACTTTTCATAAGTTGATGCTCAAAAGTAACAGATTTGGGAGGATTTGAGATATTTACACTAAGGTGTTCAACTTGTTTAGTATGAGTCATATACCACGCTTGCCCGCAGAATTTACAGAGATTTCATTTCTTTGTAAGGAAGCTAAGAGTAAAGTTAGAAAACTTAACTTCTCCAATAAAATAAAGAGGAATGACGTTCCCTCCATTCATATCTCTATACTCAAAATTTGAACAAAACACAGACGCCTTTAAAAATTCTCTAGTAGGTTTTCTCAACTTGTATTTGGAAAACACTTCCTTTAGAAACCTAGAGTCTTATTATCTACATAACTTTCAACTGAGAATTTTTATCAGAAAAATACTATATTTTATTCTTTTTTTAAAAAAGATTTATTTATTTATTATGTATACAGTGTTCTGCCTGCATGTACACCTTCAGGCCAGAAGGGGGCACCAGATCTCATTACAGATGGTTGTGAGCCACCATGTGGTTGCTGGGAATTGAACTCAGGACCTCTGGAAGAGCAGCCAGTGCTCTTAACCACTGAGTCATCTCTCCAGCCCTATATTTTATTCTTATAATTAGTAAAGCAAAACAAAACAAAAAACATTCTTATTGAGCCAAGAATCCCTCTGTTGGTGGAGATTGCTTATTTGATTCCCAGCTGCCCAGACCCGAAATAATCACATGGAAGCTATACTAATAGCAACACTACTTGTCCAATGACTCTAGCGAATTCCTAGCTAGCTCTTACATCTTAAATTATCCCATTTCTATTAATCTGTGTATTGTCATGTGATTGTGGCCTACTGGTAAGGTTCCATTCAGTGTGTGTCTCCTGCGGCGGCTACATGGAGTCTCCCTGACTCTGCCTTTTTCCCCTCCTCTATCTGCTTGGAATTCCTGCCTTACTCTAATCTGCCCTGCAGGTAGGTCAAAGCAGCTTCTTTATTAGCCAGTGGTATTCACAGCTTACGGAAGGGATTCCCACAGCATTCCCCAGAGCATATCCTTGAAGTTCAATGCAAGAAACGCTGGCCTAGCTAGAATGTGTTTCTGGTGTCTTCTCTTGTCTGTGAACTTCTCCCCTTAGTTTATACTGCCTTCCACCTCCACTTTTTTCAGCTGGTAACTCTCTTACACCTTTATAATAGAGCTCATTTCCTGCATATTTGAAGTCTTCTGTTAAAATTTACGTTTACAGGCTGGACAGATAGTACAGTCAGTGGTTGAGATGGCTTGTTGCTCTTTCAGAGGACCTAGGTTTGATTCTTACCACCCACAAGGTGGCTCATACACATCTGTAACTCCAGTTCTGGGGGATTTGACACATTCTTCTGACGTCTTCAGTCACCAGGCATGCACACGGTGCACAGACAGACACGCAGAACAATTACTCATTAACGTAAAGTAAGATAAGTAAATTTAGAAAAAGTTTAGGGGAAAAACACGATCTAAATATACTGTATGAAATCTTTTTAAATAAGGAACATGAAAAATTACGTTTATTTATTATTTATTTATTTTTGCATGTATGAGTGTGTTTGTGGTACATGTGCCATGACATGTGTCGGGATCAGAACACAGCTTGCAGGCATTGCTTCTATCTTTCAGATGGAAGTCAGGCTGCGAGGCAAGTGCCTTTGCATGCTGAGCCATCTTATTGGCCTATGTCCGTATCTGCCATTTCTCTCCAAATATTGGGTCAATACACAGATTGTCAATATGCCACAATTCATCCATATAATGCAAAAGATAACTATTTCAAGAACAGTGTTTAGGATTCTGCGTATCTGATGACCATGTCATCTCTACTGAGCCTCATCACTTAATTGAGAGACCAAGAGATCAACTTTTATTCAAATTAAAAGAAAGAACTGACTTACACTAAAGTAGAGGTTCTTCTTGATAGAGGTGTGTATGTGTTTTGGATACCTGGGAACATTGCCAAACTGGATGTCTTCTCCTAAATAGATAAGGTTGAGATTCCTTGGGGAACAATGGTCTGGCATGAGGAGCTTTTCTGTAGATAGAAAAAACTCCCTGCAGGGAGTCTATGCATGCATTGTCTCTCGCCTTCCTTCATCTAAGAATCAAAAGATAGCTCCTTGCAGAAAGACAAGGAGTATTTATGTAGGTTAATAACTTAATACTTTATATAGGTTAAGCCCTGATTTCTTGGATAAGTTTTAAGAACAATTCTACACCATGTTGATGGAATAGATAAAACTTCTATTTAGTAAGGTTGCATAGATTCTCCAAAGCAGTTTGGTAAGTACTGAAGGCAAGTCAGGAGTAAACATTCATTTATTCCAGCATTACTTATTTAGAAGCAGAAAGATTATGAGATTAAGACTAGCCTGGGCTGTATGGCAAAATTCTGTATATTAAAAAAAATTACTTACATAGCTGGGCATGGTGGTACATACCTTTGATTTCAGCACTTGGGAAGCAGAGACAGGTGGATTTCTGTGAGCTCAAGGCTAACCTGGTCTATATAGTGAATTCTAGGCCAGTTAGGGCTACATAGTGAGACCCTGTCTCAAAAAATATCTCTTGCTTTGTTTCCAAATAATGCCTGTCAAATGATATGATACATATTTCAGAGTGTGGCAACTGAAGTCTTACATGGGTATTGTAGTCAGCCTCAATTTAAATTTGTTTTTTTTCTGTGTGTCCTAAGTCAAATTATTTAATGCTAGTAAGGTTCAGTTTCTTGTGTTCAAATGGAGATAATGCTAGTACTTACTTCATGTGATTATTATGAGGATTAAATGATATAAATGCAATGTAAAATACAGTCAGTTTTAGTGACTACAGAATTACTGAAGAATATTTAGGGATGGGGTGTATTTCACTTACTTAACTGGCATGAGAACCTGGGTTTAATCCCTAATATCATAAATAAAAGTATGTAACTTAATGAAGAAGATAAATCCATTTAATCTACACTTCTCACCATAGAAAGAACTTATTTGACTGGCAATAAAGGGAAGTTACAGGAAACCAGAGGTGTACATTTAACTTCTGTGTGGTTTGAGCAGCTATGGGTAGACCAGATGTCCCTGTCTGTAGCCCTGCCATCCTACAAATGACAATTGAGAAATCAGAGTGACGGGGCTGGAGAGATGGCTCAGAGGTTACAAGCATTGCCTGCTCTTCCAAAGGTCCTGAGTTCAATTCCCAGCAACCACATGGTGGCTCACAACCATCTGTAATGGGGTCTGGTGCCCTCTTCTGACCTTCAGGCATACACACAGACAGAATATTGTATACATAATAAATAAATAAAAAGAGAGAAATCAGAGTGACAGTAGGTGGACAACCAGCTTTGATGGTTAAGAATGACACATGATGATATCCAGGGCTTTCATTCATAGAGGAGTAGGCTGCCAGAGCTGAATTACTCTTTCAAACTTTAAACAAAACCAACTGTTTGAAAAACTGAGGTCAGAACCAAGGGTTCCCGATTACACACCTAGTGTTCATTGTGTGCATTTCTTCAGAAAACAGAAATCTTCACTATTATGAAATATTGGGAGAGATGTTTGCTTACCTTGCTATTGTTGAACTGTGGGATTATTCCAAACACATTTTCAGAACCCAAATATCAGAACTGGTACGATTTTCATTTGTCCTGAGGTACCAAACTGCTATCCTTTGAGACACGGTCTCAAAGTCAATGGTTCTTATCCAGCTCTGGCAGCTTTCCACACTCCTCTCCCTTCTACTCAGCACTAAGTTCAGTCAAATTGTTCTTTCCCCATTCCTCTTCTTTATCTGTGATTGATCGATTGATCAATTGGTTGTTGAACTTGCTCTTCCTTCCACCTGGAATTCCTGTTGTCAAACCAGCTTCTCAACATTGCAGACGAAGGAGGCTACATCAAATGTCTTCTCTGAATGAGACCCAGGGCAGTTACTTGGTTGCTGTCTAGCATGTGACCTCCCTTAAACTCTTTGCACAACACTTTTCATTCTCAGAAATGTCCTTGCCATTAAAACATTTTAATTGTCTGTCTCTCTCATTATACAACAAACTTCTATAGAACAAGATTTTTGCTTATTTGGTTCCCTACTTCTCATTTTCTAGAATCATGTCTAGCACATAGTAAGTGTTTAGTGTTCACTGAATTGACCCGAATGAATGAACTCATGTGTGAATGTGTGGGTTCCCCTCTGGGATCATACCTAGTCTGTGCTTACCTTCTTGCTGGTGCTGTTCATGTCTATATAGACTCTCAGACACTTTAGTAACACATGAGGCATCAAGAGAGAAAACCTAAAAGTCCTTTTACTGATAGAGCACACAGAAAAATATGTGGGTAAATTAGACAATTTTTAAGGGGTAGCTGTTCTCATTCTAGTTGGTGGGAATCAGTAAGCTGGTGTCTAAACGGTTAAGTGCCTAAGTGCACATAGCTAATAAATCGAAGGGCCTGGCTTTGAACCTAGGGTATCTGGCTCCAGAGACTACACTGTTAACTGCTATATGAAATCATAGTGGGAATTGTAATAGTAAAAAATAAATACAAGGTAGGCCAAATGGCTAAAGGAAAATAAAAATGTCTGAATGTTTATTGAAAATGTAAGGATACAAATTAGGCTATAAGTATCTCCTATTTGCATCAAATTAAAAGGTATGTATCTCTATCTTCCCAAGGCTTCAGTGACCTGAAAACATCAAGAGATGAACACACTTTGCAGCACTAGAATTCTAATACAGGAATTCCTTGGGCATGTTCTATCCAACTTATCATCAGAATTAAGCTGTCCTCTCTGCATGCAGGGCCAGGCAGGACTTGCTGAATGGATTATGTACATGTGACTTGACTAATAAAAGTCAGTGGAGTGGTGGAGGCTGTGAGCCAGCTTTGTTTACCTACCCTGTGTTCAATGACAAGGGTTTGTTTATTTCCTGGCAGTTGGACTTGCTATCTTGGTCCCCCCTGCTCAGGTAGACCCCAGTAATGTCTAAAAGACCTAGACAAACAATTCCAAGACGTAAATGATGCCATGGAATATGGCTGTCAGGAGCCAGAGGCTGGGAGTCAAAAGAGATGGGTGATTCAGAAGGAGTTGGAGGCTGGGATCTGTTAGAGTCAGGACAGGTTGCTAATTGATTATCCCTACTGTCTTGTTTGACCTTTTCACCATGAAACACTGAACAGAAAGATCCTAAGGCAAAATGGTGGCCCGCAGGAGGGAAAGAGCTGTCTGAGCTGTTGTTTTTCTATACAAGGGATAACAGAGAAGAAAATGCCTTAGGTCTCAATTCACTAGTTAAACATGTCTTACAGGGATGTTACTCTATGTTGCCTTTGAACAGAATGACCACTGTTTGTGGAGAAGTCCATCTCCTTCAACCTGTTCACTCAATCTCTATAAACTAAGGTCTCAGAGTGTGTTCTTGTCACCAAAATTTGGCCTTTTACAGTTGTTTCCTTTCAATGGATAGCACCCTGTGAAGGCCATTCACATTTCCTCATTGAACGATGGCCAATATAAGTGGCCTTAGATTTTTAAAACACACTTTTCATTGATTCTTTGTGGATTTCACATCATGTATCCAATCCCATTTATCTCTCCATCCCTTTGTATCTGTTATTTGCCCTTGCAACCTTCCCCCAACCCTCCCAAAAAATTAAAAGAAAAAAAAATCTCATCATGGAAGTTGTAGTGTGGCCGAGTGAGTCACACAGTATACCCTTTAGTTCATACATCTTTACTTGCAAGTGCATGACTGATCACATTCTCTCCAAAATTTCTTTACACGTGTTGGAACGGGGTGAATCAAATTTTCTAGCAACCGGGACAATGAAGAACTGTACAGACCACACTTTCATGGAAAGAGTCTCTAACTAATTTCAGTTTCACATTATGCGTGGATAATTCATTTTTCACTAAGAATAAGAGCGCAGCTCAACGGTATACTATCTTGACTTAGATAACTTAGATAAGAGTATAACTTAAACTTTTCTTGCTATGAGTTACAGGAGAAAATTTAAAAAAATCAACTTTTTATTCTTCCTAGTGTTTTTGTAAAATAGATTCTCTATGTCATTTGTTGTTCAATCGAGTTGCTTTTGAGAATAAGGTGGGTGCTATTAATAGTCATACCAGATCCCAGCTGTCCTAGGTGAACGAGGATAAATCCACCTATTCTCCTCTATACTTTATGGGAAGCCAGAAATCCACAATTTCAAAGGTGCTAGGCCCATTAGCACTCTCCATGGTAGAAATAGGTCCTTTTTCTCTGCTCTCTTCCTTCAGAGTCAACAATTTTGCCTCCTTTTGGTGGTAGACCCTTAGTGACATCTCTTTGTGAGTCTCTTAGTGAGGCTGTCATCTGCCTTCGGAATGAGAACTAGGCTTACTCATTGGCACCAGGGTTGAGCTAAACCATGGTCTGAATCTTGAGTCTGAGAATGGGCCTCTGCAGCAATCATACTTTCCCATGTCCTCTGTGTATCTAGTGACTTCTCTACTGCTCTGGGTTTTGAAGAATCATCACACACAGCAGTTGGGAGACAGGAGAACCAACTGGTTGTGTCCTCCTAAGGAGTTCTGGATGTGCCACCTGCGGGGAAGGACTATCAGAACATGGTTTCCTGGTTCTGTGCCTTGGGAACATTGATCCTTTGCTGGAAGGGCATTGGGTAGTTCTTGGTTTAAGATATGAAGGCACTTGCTAGGGTAGTGGTATTCCTCCTGCCCATTCTGTGAGCCTGGGCTTTTGACCCTCTTACTTGCTAATTCAGGGAGCAGAACCTAATTGAATATGGTGGCACTGTGACCCAGGGCCGGGCCTCTGTTTCTGTGCTGTGAGGTCAAAGAGCCCTCAAAGTTGGACAAAAGAGAAGGCTTGATTATCTCCAATCTTTTGATGGGAGTTCTGCAGGACTGATCCATGAGCCAGCTATAGAAGGAGGAAATTGTAAGGGAAGAGTACTTAACTATGGAATTGTCAGGCTATCTGCATCCCCTAGGTCCCCAGATCTATATTATGGTCATTGTGGGAGCTACATCCCAAGGAAGTTCTAGTCCTGAGAAGACTGTTCAAGACTTGTTACAATAGAGGACCTGTCCGTCTGAGTTTGAGCGATCTGATGAGTCCAGGACAGCTTCTCTAACATTTGCAAAAGCTACTGCATGGAAAGGGGTCTCACTTCCTTTTGTTCAGTTTCCATTTGGGGGAATCAGCATAGTGAGATAATTCAAGTGTTTTCAAAATAGCTTTAAAAATAAGTCAAACCATTATAGTTATCATGCTCCAAGTGTTTTTTACTAGGCATGTTGTACACCACCAAAGAGACTACTAATCAATGTTCTAAAACCTTATTTTCTTCTCCCTATAGTGTTGGGGGGCACTAATATGTCAAGCTAAAAAATTTTTCTAGTTCCCTTTGAAGACAGGTGTGTCCAGAGAGTTAAAAATAAAAGACTGTTGAGTGGGGAGACCCAGAAAGACTCTTTAAAGAATGCTCACTCACCTGAGAGACAGGCTTATTTTTATCTTTCCATTTTCTTTCTGTCTGGAATGCTATGTTGTATTTGTTCACTGTTTTAAGATTAAAAAATTGGTCTTGAAGCTGGGCGGTGGTGGCGCATGCCTTTAATCCCAGCACTCGGGAGGCAGAGGCAGGCGGATCTCTGGGAGTTCGAGGCCAGCCTGGTCTACAAGAGCTAGTTCCGGGATGGGCACCAAAGCTACAGAGAAACCCTGTCTCAAAATAACCAAAAAAAAAAGTGGTCTTGAGATTGACAGCTATATATACAGGCAATAGAGGAAACTATCGAAGGCAACAGAGGCATTTCTGATACTGTCTCTAATCTCTCATTAGATTTCACATTATATGAAAGAATCCCAATCTCTACTGTGTTATTTAGACTTTTGCGATATACATAGCTCATTCCATCTCGAAACACTCAAGTTATTTCACTTAACCACCAGAAATTCCAAATTACACATCTTCGCAGCTTCTAGAGGGTTAAATAGCTTGTCTAGGACCACTGAACAAAAGGGGACCAATCTAAGCTTTGATCCTTGGTCATTCGGACCCCAAGTTCAAGAGCAGCTGATACGTGACAGCCAATTCTCTATCAGTTCTTGCAGACACTCTTGCTGTCCAAACACGCTTTAGTTTATTGGTTCACTGTTGCTGAATGCCCGAAGCCATCTTGAGTGGGGAGAAGGAAAGGTATTTGTACCCTTCTGACCCCAGTCCCAGGTCTCTCTGTGCTTAATCTGCCTGTCTATCTTCCCCCCCTGCCTTTCTTCCTCTCTCAGATCCATATATGTCTGCTGGAAGGGGATAAACTACATGCCACCCCAGTCACAAAGCTAGAATAATTCAAAGAAGACAAGAGACAAGTCATCTCTTGGGGGCCTGTGCTTTTCCAGCTCCTAAATCTTGTGTGAACAGTTCATTAGGGTCTCTTTATCTCTCCCCTCCACCTCTCCTTTCAGCTTAGTGGTCATGTCGGCAACCATGTAGGTAGATTTATAGTTTGTACTTGTGTGCTCTTTGAAATGGAGCGAAAAATTGAAAAGCTTATGTCAAGCCCATTCATTTACAGACACACTCAAGACCAAATTAATTTTAAAGCATTTATGGGCTCTTTTATGTCTTGAGTTTTGCTTTATAAATTTGTAGTGATCTTTATGATAGAATGTCTATTTCAAGCCAAAGCACTGGGAAATAAAATTTTATACAAGACATTCTGGGATTAACTACATCATAGGGTGGGAAATGAATCTTAGAATTGAGGAAATCTCATTCTACTTATTACACTAAATGCAATCACTTGATGTCATCAGAAGTTCTCAGAGTTCTAAGTCAGCTGGAAAGACTTTAGCAGTTAGATATTTAGAAATGGAAGTGCTGAGGTCTAGAGCAGGTAATTGATATGAGGATGAGGGCTGTACTGGGCCCAGACCCTGGGCCCTCAAACACTTTATGCAGAAGATACCTGTAGTAAGGAGGCCACTCGTTTGGTTCCTGGCTGCCCGGCTAGCTTAGACCTAAAATAATCACTCAGAAACTACATTATTTAAAACACTTCCTGGCCTATTAGTTCTAACTTCTTATCAGCTAGCTCTTACATTTTAATTTAACCCATCTCCATTAATCTGTGTATCACCACGTGGCAGTGGCTTACTGGCAAAGTTTTGGCATGATTTTGGCGGCAGCTCCTTGGCATCTCTCTGACTTTGCCTTTCTTTCTTCCAGCACACAGCCTAGCTTTCTCCGCCTAGTTCTGTTTTTCCCTGCCATAGGCTCAAAGCAGTTCCTTATTCATTAACCAATAAAAGTAACACACAGACAGAAGGACCTCCCACATCAGATACCTGTAGTAGTAAACAAAATTTACAATGAACCATTTCTTCTTTCTCTGAAATAACTATCAAGCTTGGGCATTACTAGTAGCATTCTTCACACTGTGCTCAGGGCCTTACCTATGTCCCAAGTGCACACCGGTGCACACCCTGTGCATCTGTGTATCACATACTAGTGTGGACTATAATGCTATTGTTGGCCATGTCTAACATGACTTCCTCACGTAGACTGTGGTTTTCTGGGTTGAGGATTCAATTTCACTCTGGTTTTGTATTTGTCACATGGTATAACTCAAAGTCAGTCACACGGTAGATACTGGGATAATGAACAATTGGAATGAATCCAGGTATAGGTGTAAACCTATATTATTATCCTGCTTTAAATATCACCTTCACACTGACAGCCCTCTCTCTATCCTTCTGTTCTGTTTGCCTTAACCCTTTGCTGAAGACAATAGTTACTTTGAAACACTGGTCCATCTGGGATTCCTCCAGGCTGATATGGTCTACTTGGTTTTGGGGTATCATAAGAGTTCTGGTAGGCAGATAGCATCTTCACGTATGTTAGAAAAAGCCACCCCTTCTTTGAAAAAAAATGACTTTGTCCTGGTTATAAGCCAGGAGAAACTTTAGAGGGACACTAGGCAGTAACTAGGGACCTTTTGTGTTGTGTAATTGATAATTGCTACTGGCGGGCAGAGGACAAGGATGCTACTTAATGTCTTACAGTGCATAGGGAAACCTCTCATGGAGGAATGAGCTGGATGAAAAGCCTGGCAGCACAAACCCAGAGTAAAGCTGGGGTAAATTTCATGGATTTGTAAATACCTGACAAAACATATTATAGTAAGTTGGCATGTCCGGCATCAGATACCCACTTATACCACAGCCAAGATAAGGTTTTTCTGTGTAGCCTTGGCTGTCCTGGAACTCTCTCTGTAGACCAGGCTGGCCTCAAACTCACAGAGATCTTCCTGCCTCTGACTCCTGAGTGCTGGGATTAAAGGTGTGCAACACTGCTGCCCGGTTCTGTTTTCTATATATTTTTTTAATGTATCAGCATCATGACTCTGGATTTGTCAACAGCTATGCATTTCCCACCTTTGAGATAAACAGTTTCACTCTGGATCATAGAATGAGCGGGGGTCTACACAGCATGAGCGGGGGTCTACACAGCATGAACGGGGGTCTACACAGCATGAGCGGGGGTCTACACAGCATGAGCAGGGTCTACACCACATGAGCGGGGGTCTACACAGCATGAGTGGGGGTCTACACAGCATGACCGGGGGTCTACACAGCATGAGTGGGGGTCTATACAGCATGCGTGGGGTCTACACAGCATGCATGGGGTCTACACAGCATGAGTGTGGTCTACACAGCATGAGTGGGGTCTACACAGCATGAGTGGGGGCCTACACAGCATGAGTGGGGTCTACACAGCATGAGTGGGGGTCTACACAGCATGAGTGGGGGTCTACACAGCATGAGCAGGGTCTACACCACATGACCGGGGGTCTACACAGCATGAGTGGGGTCTACACAGCATGAGCGGGGGCTTACACAGTGAGACCAGGTTCAATCACTAGTCTCGCAGGAACTCCTGCCTTCTGCCTACAAGGATATAGTGATATAGCTCAACACACTATTACATTCAAAGGCCCCCTGCTGCCCTTTTCTTCTTCCAGGAGACATTCTATCCAACTTCCAAGTTCTAAATCCTTAAGCTTTATGAAATGACCCTCCTTTCTCCCAGAAGTTGATGTTTCTTTTTTTCAAAACATATTTCCTTTATATGTGTAGGTGTTTCACCTTCATGTATACTTGTGCACCACATATATGAGTTGCCCATGGAGGCCAAAAGAGTGTGTTGGATGCTGGGACTGAATTCCAGATGGTTGTGAGCTGATATGTGGGTTCTGGGAATCTAACCCAGGTCCTCTGGAAGAGCATCTGGTGTTTCTTAACTACTGAGCCATCTTTACACTCCCAATTAAATTTCTCAATATAATCAGGCAGTTATCATCACCCTACAGTCTAGGCAGCTGAGTAGCTCTTAACAGCCTTGGTGAGTTTACTAGCCTTTGATTGCAAACTTAATCTGTGTTTGTGAAGTGTCCTAACTACATCCTCTCTTGTGCAGCTTCTCGCATTTAAATATATTTCACTTGGACCCGGAAGAACTGGTGATTTTGCTCAGTATCTGTCATCCCCAGCTTTCCCAACTCTGGAAGTGCTGTCCTTGTCCCTTTGGGCTTCTAAAGACAGCAGATGCAGTGAGGGCAGTGAGCTGAGATGGAACACAGGCTATGGTGGATCTCCATACTTCAACATTCCACTTACATGGATGCGTTTAAAAGGGGCCAGTCTTCATTTTCTAGAACTTTGGGCACATATGTTTCTATTTCCTGGGACTTGAAGGTTTTGTTCTTGCTGGAGAGTAGCAGACACAGGTAAACGTACTTGAAGGGCACTTGAGAACAACAGACTTCTGTACTCAGCCTTTAACCTCAGAGCGAATCTAAGTACTGCTGAACGGGAGCCCTTCATGTCTCTGCTTGTGTTCCTGAGCACAGACAGTATCTTAGGATGGAGGCTCTAGAGGGTGGTGGGCAGTGCTATTCCAAAGCGACTCAGAGCCTGAGGAGGAGACACAGCCTACCCTTGCCCTCACCACTTAGAGACATGTGTTAAAACCCATGGCTTGGACTTTCTCAGGTAATTGCTTCATGTCACAAAAAAAAAAAAAAAAAAGTGAACACAATAATGATGGGAGTTTTAAAAAGCAGAAAACATGGAATCGAGATGAGTCTCAGGAATATTTTGGATGTTTTATTCAGTAAATGAGCACTACAGAGTTAGCACAGAGACAGGAAACCTGTCAGGTGTTTGAAATTCTCAGGGAAACGGAAACAGTTTAAGGAGAAGCACTGGATGTATCTTTTTAGGTGCCTCTTCTGGGACCAGATCCTGGAGAATCTTAAGATCAATGTCAGGGAGAGATTGGTTACAAAGTTAATGGTTTGTTTTCCTAAACAGTGGGATTATTCTAAAGGATGGCAGGTATTTCCTCTATCCTCTGGAGTGCGTGCAGCAAAGACCTTATAACCTGAAGGCTTTTGCTTCTTTACCTGGGGTGGGGTTTAAGGTGTCCCCCTCCAACTGTGATCACTGAGGCGGGGATGCTCAGCCTGGCTGGGTGTAAGGGGAACTGCTTGGTGAAGGGAGCAGAATTCTCCATATCTGTGGGAGCATGCTTCTGCTATACTTCTCTCCACGCTGGACCTTTGTGCTTTTCTTAGGAACTGAAGGAAGGGAACTTGAGGTGAGCTGCTTAGGATCCTGGGAAAACCCAGTCATTAGCTTATTATTTGTGTCACAGGCTTCAGCCCAGCTGGACACCCCACCAGCGTAATCTGTTTGGTTTGACAAGACGTGGTTGTTGGCGTGTGAAAACATATCCTTGGCATGCATCTCACATATTTTTGTGCATCTCCCTTTCTCTAATCAAAACTTGGAGAGGCGTTGCAGCCATTCAGAGGCTGAGCAGAAGCTCCGACACTTTAATCTGGAACCATGGTACATTATTAGCGCTTGGCTCACCCTCCTCATTCATTTGCTTTCCCCCTCCCCCCCAAAGACACTGCCTGCACATTTGTTTTTTCACTGAGAATGATAAATGGGCTTGGCGTTTCCCACTTCTGGATTTTGCATGCTCTGTGATAGCACTTTCGTTTTCCAATTTTCAGATATAACAAGTCCAGATGTGCGTGAATGAGAAGGTACACACGTCCCAATGAGCTCAGCTTCTCTAGAGAGAATTCTGCAAGACATATAGTGCTTAAATTGAGGGATACATAGGCAAGAGAGTAGAGATGGAACTTCCTCGCTCCTTAAATAATAAGTCACAATTCGTTCATTAAAAAACAACAACAACAACAGCAAAATTATTTTAACCCTGGTGGAAGTAGGGACTGTTTGGTAGCTAAGCTGTGTGGATCTCTATAACGTTTGCAAATGTTTGTTCCTTGAGGAATTGTCTGAGTGCCCTTAAAAATACAGGTTGCTGTGATGGGTTTATAAGCGTGGCCTGAATCCCTATTAAAGTATATAAACACCAGCAAGCACCAACATAATTGACTGGAATATTGACTATTGTGATTGCTTTTCAGTAAGGCCTTCCCTGTGAATGGCATTTAAAGTGATTGATCTGGCTGCTAGGACTTGAGAGCTGAGACACATACATTATAAGAATGATTTCTCCTGCTGGTATCTTGTGCTTTTTTTTCTTTGAAAAGGCAAAGGCACAGGCTTTTTACTCTTGGGATATTAAGACATAATTCAGAAAGTAAGGTCAGAACTTGTCTGTATAATCTGGTGTGAGGCTGCTGAGCAAGAATGAATGTAGGTGGCTGAGAGAAAGGCATTTTCTTCTCTAAATCTAAATGGTCAAGAACAACGTTGTATGTGTGTGTGTGTAAGAGTGTGTGAATGTGAGGGGTGTGAAAGTGTGAGTGCATGTGTGAGTTCAGGCATGTTCAGGTGTGCTCACCCATGTGGGCATATATGGAAGCACATGGCTAACCTTGGACATCTTATTCTGTCGTTCTCTTCTGTATTTTTGATCTCCCAGCAAACCTGGGATGCACAGATTCACCCAGACAGTCTTGTTAGAGAGTCCCTGAGATCTGCTGTTCTCTACCTCACCCTCTCAGTACTGGGGTTACAGGCTCACCCCTCCACACTCACTCAATTTTTATGTGGTTGCTGGGTATCTGAACTCAAGGGAAGATGCCTGCACAGCAAGCATGTTGTCGCTATGCCATCTCTGCAGCCCTGGAATACATACTCTTCAAGACAGATAAAGGCAGAGGACGTTTGCATGGAAGTGAACTGTAGGGTGCATTGGTGAATTCCTAGTGGTGAATGATAATTTCAATGGTTGTAAATAGGCTCCATTTAGCATTATTAATAGAAATAAAAACACATCTCTTATCATTTATGTGATTTACTATTTTTTAAAGCAGGATCAAGAAGAAAAGTTTTTGGTTGCATTTACAGGGATCAAATTAAGTTGATTTTAAATCCATTTAGTAATGCTAGGAATGATTTGGGCGTTACTTATTGCTTGGAGTCATGCAAAATAAACATCATGAATGATGGCAGGAAGCCATGACATATTTTTCTTTGATTTCTATATTACTATAAATTATACAGGCAACTTCTTCTATGCATCTGGCTTATGATGAGAGGAAGAATCTTAAAGTTGGTAATGTATGACTTGAGACAGAAAAAGAGAAGAAAGCCAAAAAGTGAATAGTTAAAGTTAAATTGCAAAGATCTTAGTTTGTGTAGGGTCTTTCTTTTTTGTTAGCATAGATAGCATAGCATAGCAGAGAAAGAGTGAGAGAGAGAGAGAGAGTGTGTGTGAGAGAGGGGGGGCTTTCAATGACATTATCATCTTTAAAAACACACAAACAAACCTAAAGCAAATAAATTCTCAAACCAACACACAAAGAGCCAACGTTACAGAGGATGTGGAATGTCTTCTTTGTTCTTCTGGCTTTGATACAGGATTTTCTCTTAAGTCCTTTTGAATATCTGAAATTTAGGCCACTGAATACTTTATAAAAAGAGTGCTATGATGACACTCTCACCTCTGGCTCATGAGTTTAAAATTATCTGTGAGATAACAAGTAACCGATGTGCAGCATCTGGTTTGAAATCACAGGTGCACAGATATTTGGATAACTCAGGCAGCTGCTCTCTGTAGGCAAGGAATTCTATAATCAAGTCTTGGATTCCAGGCACAGCGTCTTGCCCATATTGATTGCAACGGTTCTGGTAGATACCACAGAGGGTGGTAAGAGGACTCTTGTTGAAAGTGGTAGAATGGGAAAAGGACCCACTTTTCATCTCTGAGGACATTAGGTACACACATTCCTAGAAGCATTGTAATGAATGTCGTCTTTTACTGGCTCAATATAACTGTCTTGCCATTCCTTCACTCTGTTTCTTGCTTGGCTCTTGTTATTGTCATCATTCTACCTCCCTTTTTAAACAATTAAAGTTAAATTTTTATTTGTGAATATGTGTGGGTCACAATGTCTGTGTGAAGGTCAGAAGATAACTTGTGGAGGTTAGTTCTCTCCTACCATGTGGGTCCCAGGGACCAAACTCAGACCGTTAGATTTGGTGGCCATCATCTTTGCCTTCTAAGCCAGATCTCTGGTTCCTTCTTTAAAAAGTGTTAAAGTGTTAGTGAACGTGTAATGGTAAGTCACTAGTGACACGTGCCTATAGTATACTTGAAATGTAGCCAGGATGATTGCTTTGAAAATGAACCATATTTCAGCTTGGTAAATTTGAATTCAAATAACCAGTCCTTGGTCTAAGTGCTTGGTATTGGAACAGAGTTTTAACTAAATATCTAAGATGAGTCAACCAAAGGAGGATTTTAAGGACAGTTGACAGTGTGGTACAAGGAGGAACTGTTGGGAGGAGTGTTCATGGGATGAGACTTAACAAAATATTCTGAGGGAGGCTTCTGTGATCAGTGAGAGTCTCAGGAACACACACACACGCCATAGATGCATGTGCACGTGTGCATGCACACACACATACATACACATATACACCATTATTATTTTCCTCAGGGATCTCTAAATATCGAGAATGGGGAATAAGATAGCAGAGTATTCTATTCAACTAAAGACAAGCACTCAAGTGTTATAGAAGATTCAGAAAAAGATGGGTTTCAAAGATGGTTGAAAGGTAAGATCATTGAAATAAAAAGAGGCTGTTTACATGTGAAAGGAAGTCCTGCTCTTTTTTGATTTGGATGGGCAGGATCAAGGCAGCAGGCAGATCAACTAAGTAAGGAGGAGAAACCCTTCCTGGGTTGAATGCTGTGGGTTGGGGTTAAGAACAGTTGGTATCTGGTACTTGGTACAAGGACTGGCAAACTTGCCCTAGTTGGTATAAATAGCAATGCAAAATGAAATTGAATGAAATGCTTAGAGAGAGAGAGACAGAGAGGTTTCAGCCTCACACCAGGGAAGGACCCTTGTGGGCCATGGTGGCCAGGGTATGATAGGGCTTGGGCTGAGTAGAAAGTGGAAGAAAGGAAAGAAAACAGATCCCCAGGATGACAGGAGGGGCTGGTCATTTGAAGATTAGGTCACGATCAGAAATGAAGCCCGAGCCAGAAGGTGAGGGGAAGGCAGAAGACATGGCAGGACAGGCTTGGAAAATGGATTTTCTTGACAAGTGCGGTGGTGTTAGAACAGTCCCAAGGGGCTTGAGGGGAGGAGTTACTTGTGGCAAAGTGAGTTCTCTCCACACCTGGGAAAAGACTGTTTATGTCATTGCCACAGTTGTTCTGACAGCTACTGTGTGCTTTTGAGGGCTGGCTCTGACTTTCATTTTATATGTGAGTTTCTACCCAGATCAGTGCGACATTTCAGACATTAAGAGATTAACCCAACATCTTTATGCAACTGCCCAGAGCAACTGAAAGAAGGGTTTGGAAACCATATCACTACAGAGGATGAAAATTAAGATCAAAGGTGATGACTTAAAATCTGAGGAGACAGAGTAGGTATCACTAGTCATGTGGTCTTCTTATCTTTCTTAGAATTTGTGTGTATGTATGAAAGTACCAGTTACAGGTCATGTTTTTCTCCTGAAGTAGCCATTATCCTGAATATTATATTTCCCTGTGGGGTGGGTCAGCCATGTCCGTAGCCCCCAAACACAGAAAGTCCAATTTTGATCTGTATGTATTCTTTGCATTTTCTTCTTTCACTAGGCAGTGTTCGTTCACCCACATTAGTGTAGATGTCTACGGTTCCTTTATTTCTCCTCTTGTACAGTACAATGCCATTGTAGTAGTTTCTCTTTCCTTTTGAGATCATGCCACTCTCAGTAGCTTCTGACTGTCAGTGGTGGTCATACTGACAAAAGAATGAACTGAAGTTCACATGTAAGCATTCTAGATCACAATGAAGATCAATTACCAAGAAAGCATTATTGGTCCCTCTCCAAATAAGACAGCAACTAAAACAGGAAGGAGGCTCATGGTGAGTCATGAAGAGAAGCCTAAGTGTCTGTGATGGCCACTCTTGAATACCCGTCTTTGTCCCATTGTAGAAACAATCCTTTGTATTATTGCGCTCAGGTTAACAAATTCTTTTTGGTAGAACATATTGGTTCTGAAGACTCACTGTAAAAACCCTTCATCCTTGTAAGCACTGCTTTTTCTTACAGTGATATAATCCTCCAAGAGGTGACAGCATTAAGTACCTTCATTTTATTTCAGAGGATCGTGAACTAAAAATGGAAAGAATTTTAATGTATGCATTCATTTATGCTAGCACCGGCAAAGACTGATGCTTAGCACCAGCGTGGCATCTGTCATAATAATAATAATTGCTAATGACTGTAACAGTCACAGCAAAACATGCTGTCATCTAGACAGAAAATGATGCCACCACTGCAGAGTCAGTACCCTGTCTTTTTTTGACCATGTTTTTTCTTTTCATGATTGAAAGTGAATGTCTGTACGTATCAGTCTTTGCTTTCTTGGTAAGCCTTCATTAAAAGGAGGCAAGGTGCCTTTTTTTTTAAATATAAGATTTTATCCTGACTCTAGATTCAATATAAAGATAGTTGCCTTGGGCATACACAGGATATTTTGAGCCATTGAATATAAGGAAAAGACAGAGAAAAATCTTCAGCTTCCAGTTCTCATTGGCATTTATCATGACAACATCCATAAACATCACAAAGCAATTGGAAACAATTTCCTTAAATGGGTTTCTGGTGGAAAACACTTCAGTAATTTCTCCTTAACTCAGAGCCATGTATCTACTGTCTGCTTGGCATCTTCATCTGATTGTCCTTTCTGGGGCCATCTCATTGGTCTCTCTGCTAAAATGATCGTGTGTCTCGTTTGCTAGCGATTGATTTAATTTGTGTTGCCCCTGCAGCACCAATCTCATATTTTATTTCTAAATATGTGCCCATTTGGACAAAAACGATGGAGTTATCTCACCCAAAAGGAACTCATGCCTTTCTTGATGTAGCCTTCCCCAAACTTACTGCTCCATGGATCCTCCTTTTCTCAGACACCACCAAATCATCTCTGCAGTGGTTCATCTATAGGAGATGAATGAGCTGCTCCCATCAAGCCTGTGATGTCGACCTCAGAACCCTGTCTTCAAGGAAGCTCTTCTCTCTCTGTCCTTCCTGCTACATCTCTACACATCATCCTCTCCTGCCTGGGGTACTCAATGTAGCCTCCCTTTGAGTGCCTTTACATTTAGTCTTGTTCTCTGCATCTTGGTTTTTATTTTCCTGAGCCTCAGTGGGGCCACACCACCTCAATTTAATCCCTGAAATTATTTCTAGTTGCCCTTGAAGTCCTTGTTCTACAGGGCATATCATGGATAGCCTCTGCCCATTCTCTTGACATCCTCGTGGTATCCTTGCTCTTGCAGGCACTGGGTTCCTCAGGAATTACCATGTCCCGGCACGATCTGTTTCTTTGCTATTGGAGCATTTATTACCACTTACCTGAATTGCTTTTGTGTATACTATACTCTTTGGTGGAGCTGTGTCCCCTTGCTCATCTTTGCATCCCAGTACCTCACACTGTACAACACATTTCTACTGCTCAGAAAAGATTCACCTGTATTAAATGGTTACCATTTAATACAGGATACCTGAACTTTGACAGCAAGGGAGTTCCCTCTGTGCTGTTGGATCAGACTTCTCTTGTTTTCACAGTAAAGTCTTTAGTCTAATATATATATATATATATTATAAAAAACATATATACACAATATACATATATTATGAATTTCATTTGATATATGACAAAACATTATTTATAGGAAAATATAAATAATTCAAAGTTTACTATTCCAAGAGTACCAGTAACTCAGCTTAAGAATCAAACTGAATTGGTAAATGCAGCAGCCCCTTGTCAGGGCTTCCAGACTTTTCTAGTGGAAAACTATTGCATTATGAAATATTTCCTCACTAGCCTAGAGTGGAGTATAATAAAGGTTTATTTATAAGGGGGTAAACTCACAGAATTGGTAGCAATCCACAGTCCTCTGTGTGTGTGGAAACTAGAACTGAATCTAGCAGCCAAAGGGGCTCCCGCACACCCCTACATCTCCATATATAGTACATGAGACCATGCTCAAAGTGTGCTAGCATCCCAAAGGCCATTGGCTGAAGGGGTTCACACAGCATCTCCCCCTTTTGTCTAAATAAGAGCGTTCCAAGCCCAATACAAAACTATACACAATAAGATCAAATATATAGCATGAACAACATTAAGCAAGAAATATACTCTAAATGTTTCAATAATTATTCTATCCTAAGGAGTCAAAGTCTTATATTAGAAATGTCTTGACAAAGTCATGAGAGGAAAGTAACTATGACTATCTAGTCTTCAACCCCATCAAAGATCTGAGAAGGGAAATAATACTACCTGAGTAAACATGAAGTGCAATCAAGCAACTTCCAAAAGGTGAAAAAAATGACAATCTGATACCTGGACAATCACCCAAAGTCTCATTTGCAACTTTGGGGCAACCAACTTCAGCCTACAGGCTTATAGTATCTGCCAGACTTTTCCACAAAGCAGGAAATTTGAAAGACTATTTCACCTCTATTGGCCATTTGTCAGTCACTTTTCTTTGTGCCCTGCACAGCGCCTGTGGGTTCCTTCCAAAAAAATGTGGTTTGATGGAACAAGACCCACTGAAAGGTCTCCATGAATCCTAAAATACTTTACCCAACAAATAGCAGGAAGCAGTTTGAACAGGATAACGCCAAAATTTCCAAAATGATGGTTTATAAGTATTTGTTTTCATTTAAAGAGGGTTGATTTTAAGGGATTAATGGTCACAGTTAATTTCTAAAGGAAAAAATAAGGGAAATATGATATAGAAAGGAATACTTTGCATTGGTATGGATTTTGGTCTGTTGACACAGATTTAAAATTGATTTTGTTACACTATATATATATATATATATATATATATATATATATTCTGCTCTTATTTAAGGTATTATGTGTTTGTGCAGCTCATTTAAAAGTGTAATGCATAATTAAGAAATACAGGTTAATAGTCATCTGCAATAGTTAAGCTTATAGTCATGTTAGTTAGGTTTTCTAGATGTACAGAGATATATTTCAGACGGATAGGTATACTTCAAACCCTTCTAAGACTTACAGAATATGGCATTTAAAATGTTGGAAGAACTTAGGACTTTTCATGACAATGAGACACATCTGCTGGCAACACCAATTACTTCAGAGATGCAAGTTGATGGGTGACTGTCTAGGCAGCAAGATGTCTCTGTAAATTCTAAAGTTTCTTAGGTAATAATATCCTTCTGGGGAGACACAGAGTTCTGGGCCTTTCCCAGGGTCTAGAAACCTACTCAGAGTCCTGCAGAGAAGTTTTTGGCTTCCCAGGATTAGGCCTGGGTACTGCATACAGGTATCAAAGCACATAATCACATGTGACGAAGCTGACTGGGATGTGGGGAGAGAAAGGGCTGTGTTAGTTGTCTGCCACTGTGTGACAATGTTGTCACAAGTCGCGACTTAACACAAATTTGTTACCACAGTTTCTATAAGTCAGGCGATGGTCATGGGTTTCCTATTTCTATTGTTGAAGTATCTTTCATTAGGCAACAATCAAGGAATTGGTCGGGGCTGGTTTCTCATTTAAAAGCTCAACTAGGTTGTTAGTAAGATTCATTTCTTTCTTTTTTTTTTTAAATTATTTTTTTAAATATTTATTTATTTATTTATTATGTATACAATGTTCTGTCTGTGTGTCTGCCTGCAGGTCAGAAGAGGGCACCAGACCTCATTACAGATGGTTGTGAGCCACCATGTGGTTGCTGGGAATTGAACTCGGGACCTCTGGAAGAGCAGGCAATGCTCTTAACTGCCGAGCCATCTCTCCAGCCCTAAGATTCATTTCTTTGAGGGACACTGGTAAGATGACCTTAGTTTCTAGCCAAGATGTCAACATCAGTTCCTTGCAGTGCAATTCTCCTTAACATGACATCTGGCTTCAATAAAAATTGTAAGCCAAGAAGAAAATAGAGCCTGTTATCAAGACAGAAGTCACTATCTTATTTAACTTCATCAAGGAAGTGGCATCTTATACTTTGTGCCACCTTCTATTAGACAGAAGCAAATCACAAGTCTGAACTGTTCTCAGCAGGGAGAACATTACAAAAGGACAGACTTCCAGCAGATAGGAATAGGGGACCACCTTGAGGCTGCTTGCCACAGGGAAGAGGAAAGGATGGCAGCCATATGCGGTTGCTTCTGGCTTTTCATTCATCCTTCTTCTAGCAATTATGTCTAGATTTTCCTTTGAGGGACAGCTTTCTTCCCTCAAAGGAAGAAAGATTACTGGAAATTTCAGAATAAACATACACCTTAAGGCAGTAGGCCAGGATACCATATATCTGGGTTTTGTTTAGATAGTTACACATGACCTATCAAGAGCCAGTGAAACTTCCTTGGAAATCCTGGAAATCTTCACATTTTAGAGTGACAAAAAAATAATCAAATAAAGAACTAGAGAGGGTCTCAGAGCTGAATTTTCTGCTTTCATCTGTGATGATACGAAGTCAAGACTGGAGAAGACAGAGTGGGAGAACCAAGAGGTCATTTAAGTCCTGATGCCATTGTCCAGAGAGTTCTGAATTCAGCTATCGCTTAAGTGAATTAATCCTAGAGTTCTCAGCCCCCCCTTAAGTCAAGCTTTCTGTGATGTGTACCTAAAGTGTATCTTATGTTGGCTTTGGACTTCCTAAAAAGACCAGTCTGGTCTTGAATTCATGATCCTCCTTGCCTAAGTCTCTCAAATGCTTGAATATAAAGCATGAGAACGTATCTAGCCCACATCTCTTTTGAAGACAATTTCTTCATTTTAATTTTTATTTGTGGTGTGTGTGTGTGTGTAACAATAATAATTATAGTAGAAGAAGTCGTGAATGAGAGAGGAGCTATAAGTGGGGAAACAGAAGGAGCTAGAGGATAAGAGAATACACTGCACTCAAGCACAACTGGGCCCTGCCCCTTGGGAACCTGGCACAGTGTGTCACCCTTCTGTGCATGGCAAGCACTCTCCCCCACCCTCTCTGTCTCTCACTCTTCCCTTCCCTCTATCCCTCTCTCATTAAACTCTGCACTCAAAAAAGAAATTCTCAACAAAATTATTTTTTTTTTTGAAAAAAACTATAGAAGCTATAAAAGTTGCTTTAGGAGACTAGAAAGATGGATCAGTGGTTGAGAGCACTTGTTGGTCTTACAGAACCCAATCTCAGTTTCTAGCACCTATGTAGCAACTTAAAACCTCAAGCACCAGGATATCCAATGCCCTCTTCTGGTTTCCACAGGCGAGCTCGCGTGTGCGTGAATACACACACACACACACCCTACTGAGTCCAATTAATGTTGCCTGTATGTACATGTTCTTTGGATTGGGTAATCAGTCATTGGGAGCACATCTCTGAAGAAAACTGGCTATCCCTCCGTCAGAAGCCACTGACTGTCTACAGATCTTCACACAGGGATGAGGCTCTGAAATATTTCCATATCTATGTTGGCATGTCAGCTGCTGTGGACATTGTGTAGGTCTTGTATGTTGCTGAGATTTTAAGAGTACAGCATCTCTGTCATGCCTTGAAGATATTATCCAGCCGCAAATGTCCTGATCTGTTGACTCTTATGATCTTTCTTTTTTTAAATTTATTTTTGTTTTTTAGTTTTATTTAACATTTTTCTACTTATTTTACATATTGACCTCAGTTTCCCCTCCCTCTTCCCTTCCCCAACCTTTCATCTACTCTCTTCCCCTTCCATTCATCCTCCATCTCCATTCAGAAAGGGGCAGACCTCCCATGGGCTTGAACAAAGCCTGGCCCATCAGGTCGAGGTAGGACCGAGCTCCTCCCCCAGCATCAAGGCTGGGCAAGGAAAGAGTTAGGAAGCCTTCATGGGACCAACCTAGGCCCTCTGCATGTGTGTGACAGTTGTTTAGCTTAGTCTGTGTGTAAAACTCCTAGCAGAGAGACCAGGACCTGTCTCTGGTGCTTAGCTGGCTTTTGGGAACCCGTTTCCCATGCTGGACTACGTCACCCAGACTCTTAGAATCTTTCCACGCCCTCTTTTATGATGTTTTCTGAGCCTTAGATGTATAGGTTATACTGTTGATGTCTCAATTGTTATTGGGCGTATTGTGGTCTGTATTTCTGTGTCTTAACCAATTGTGAGTATCTTTAGTATCCTTAATCTGTTTTTAAAAAGTTTCTTTGTCGAGGAGTGAGAACTACACTCATTTATGAATATAAGGATAAGAATTGAGTAAACAAAAGCTATATTGATTTGGAAAAATGGTAGGTATATTCTCCTCTAGAGTCATGGGTTTCTTGGCTAGGCTTACAGCTATGAGTTCTCTCCCATTTAGTGGGTGTCATGTCCAGTTAGGCAGCTGTTGGCTTTCTCCATGATATGAGTACCAATACTGCGCTAGTCACATCATCCACAATTTTATTTAGTGGCAATGTACATTATTTTTTATCAAGGATGATATATTTAACCTATAGAAAAATTTTCTAAGGTGAAGCAAGTAATGTTTCATCTAGTTTATGACACAGTTATTATATCTCATCAGTTATTACATTGCTTCTGTAATTGCCAACTTTATTCCAGTTTTTTTTTTTTTGGTTTTCTTGTATTTTCAGTAGTGTGAAGAAATATAAGGGCCCTGGATACTAGAGTTATATAATAGTATTTCATACAAAGGATTCTGTAGATGTTATAAAGCCACTCAAAATTCCTGAACAGATAGGGAGGTACTCTCCAGTTCTACTCTTTACTGAGGAGTTAATGTCAAGTGGTAACTGTTGTGGGAGGAAGACTCACTCTTCTTTGAGAGTGTGGCCACTGGTAGGTTTTCCTATGCTCCAGGGGATGGCCCTATGGCAATGCTTTTGCATATATTGGCAGGACTACCTGGACTTAGTGGGTTATCAACGATAGAAAGCTTGGGGTGGAATAGAAGGATTTGGAGGGAAATAGCAGAAGGACAAGATTGTGATATATATATATATATATTCTTGAGAATAAAATATTAATACAAAGTGATACTATAGTACAATGCCTTTATTGATGTACATTGTGTCCTTTATAGGACCTGAAACCTTCCTTTTGATTTTTATAATATTAATGAAGGGGGTAATGTTAACATTTTACTTTATTTCAACTTGGGTCAGTCTTTTGTTGGCTTTGCGTAGGTGTTATATGAGTGAACAAGTTGTAAAAGGAGTGGACACACACACACACACACACACACACACACACACACTGATTGGGTTTTAGAGCCATTAGCAAGAAACAAGTAGATGTATAGTTTAATAAGCCACAAATATTTAAGCTGTTATTTTTATGATACAGTCAATTAGGACCTAAAATTCAGTCCTCGAATACGGCTCACTTATTTTCAGTAACAAGGGAGGGTTGACACTTATATTAAAATTATTAAAGGAATTGCAGTACAGTTTCAAATATTAGCTCTGGTTATATTTAATAGACACATTGGATACCTGTGCTGAGTGTATGCTACATAAGTTTTTCAATCACGCTGTAAATATCATTGCACAGTAACTCTCTGTGGCTAAGAACAACAGTAATTTATCAATGGCATATTAAAGAATACTCTACGGCTATTTCCTAATAGCTGAGTACTTTTGGCACTGCACATAGGTACACACCCAAGAAGGTAAGCCAACCTTTTGTACTACTGTGAGAGTAGATCATTTTGGGGCAGGATGAGGGTGTTTCTAATTTGGCAGTTGATCATGTGATCCCTTGCTTAGCTGAGTGTGGAAGGAGTGAGAAGAGTAGAAAGTGTGGCTGTGAAGAGAAACATACACGACTCATAGTTCAGGAGTTTCATTACAGTGCAGTGTTATATGTGCCAACTCAAGATCATGATAAAAACATGATAATGGCCAATAACCATCCTGGAACATGTTGAATATGCTAGAACTACAAGTCGAAGAATACAGCTCACAGATATTTCCCTTTCTAATTTACGAATGAAACAGAATATTTGAAATTGGTATTGGTGGCTCTTTCTGATTATCATAGATTTAAATAAGGGAACAAAGGAATTGGTGACGAATATGGAGAAATGCATGGCATTACAGATTTCGATGAAGTGACATATTTGTTCTAGATATTTATTTAGACTTTAAAACAGGAGCATTACTTATTTTAGAAAGGTCCGTGTAGGCTGAGACTTCTTGTTCCATTCCGGACTGCTCAGACCTGAATAATCCCATAGAAACTTTATTAATTACAACACTGGCCAATGACTCAGGCATATTTCTAGCTAGCTCTTACATCTTGAATTAACCCATTTCTATTAATCTGTGTATCACCACAAGGTTGTAGCCTACCAGTCAGGTAAGGTCCCGGTGGGGCGTCTCTCTGACTTTGCCTACTTTCTTTCTCTATCTCTGTTTGGATTCCCACCTGGCTTTGCTCTGCTAAGCCATTGGTTGAAACAACTTTATTCATTAACCAATGGTAATGAAACATATTCACAGCATACAGAGGGGGCATGTGGACAAAGATGAACTGAAGAGGAATTTGGTGTCTGGATACCATTCAGGGTTACACCATACAAGTAAGAAGTGCCCAGGGTGAATCTCGATGCTGGGAATGGAAAGAAGTAAACATGAGTGTGAACTAGTTCAGAGATACGATCTGTGCTAGATAAAGGTTGTCTTAGAACACAGGGGCTGCCATAACAAAATACCTTATACTGGAACAATAGTAACAGAAATTTATTTCTCACTGGCACTGGTAATTTAGTGTTTGATCAAGAGCTGTTCTGAATGGATGGTGTCTTCTCTCTTTCCTCATGTGATGGAGCAGTGGGGGTAGATACTTTTAGCTTCTATTATAAGGATACAACTCTTATAGTTTAATCATGTCCTAAAGTTTCTACCTCTTAATATTATCACTGGAGATTATGTTCTAACATTTAAATTTTGGGTAAAGAGGGAGTTAGGGAGAGAGAATAGCTGTGACACTTTAGGTATAACAATGTCAAAATCATCCTACTACAACTTGAGTTGGGACAAATTAATAACTTTTTAAAAATTGTCTATTATTGGTTGGCTAATTATTTTTGATAGCTCTTCATTTTTTTTAAATATAAACAAGATGCTTTTATTTGTGTATTAAAGACTCTTAGGTTAACTGGTGTGGGAAGTCCTTTTGTATGTGTGTTGCTTTTGTTGGTTAGTGAATAAAGTTGTTTTGACCAGTGGCTTAACAGAATCAAACTAGGTGGGAAAACTAAATTGAATGCTGGGAGAAAGAAGGCTGGGTCGGGGAGAAGCCAAGTAGCTGCCACTGGGGACAGATACCTCCATTGGAGCCCACTGAAATTTTGCTGTTAGGCCACGACCTAGGCACAGATTAATGGAGATTGGTTAGTTTAGGATATAAAAGCTAGCTAGATACAAGCTTAAACTATTATCTAAACAGTATTGCAGATAATATGGTTTCTGTGTGATTATTTCAGGACTGAACAGCCGGGAATGAACTAACAGCAGCTTTCTGACTACAGTTAACAGTTGGCATCAAGACACTAGAAGGTTTGAAAAGCTATGGATAATCACGGTTGGTTACTTTACAGAGCATTAGATAGGTTCCCAACTGAATCGTAAGCATGGTGGGTCCAGCTAACAGAATTCTGGTCCCCTTCTATTAGTTCTCAGTGTCTTTTGTTTTTTCCTCCTTTTCTTCTTTTTATCTGGACTAGGAACTGCTGTGCTGGTGCACGGCTCTTCCTTGGAAAGTGGCCTTTCCTTAATGTGTTTCTTTTTATTCTTCTTCTTTACTTCTACTGCCCATTCTTCCTCCTCAGCCACCTCCAATTCCACCCCCTCCTCTACTGGGATAGCTCTTAAATCAGTGGTGAGGGAGAAAAAACATGGACCAGTGAAATGTTGTAACCACAGCCATCTTGGTATATGCCAAGGTGAAGCAGCTCCTCTCTGAATAGCTCCCATCTCCTCAAGCTTCCTCTGGACTCTGAGTTTCTATTTCCTTTGCATTACACCTACTGATTTTCATGGGTGTGAGTGTGGAGGAAAGCTTCTCTGCCCTCATGGTCATGTGGAGGGGTGATAGTTGTACTGACTGTGGGAGTCCTGGCTGGGACACACACACACAGACACACACAGAGACACACACACAGATACACACACCCAGACACCCAGACACACACAGAGACACGCACAGATGCACACACAGATGCACACAGACACACACAGACATACAGACACACCCGCAGACACATGCACACAGACACACTCACAGACACACCCACAGACATACACACACAGACACATAGATACACACAGACACACACAGACACATACACACACAGACACACTCACAGATAGATAGACACACACACACACACACACACACACACACAAAGTTTATTGGCAAACTGAGACTGTAGCCATAGGAGTCATCACTAGTGGTTACAGTGTACATTGTAGATACACTGGGCAAAGAGATGAAGAGATGCTTCATATCCCAGACAAAATGGAGTGGAACAAGTGAGATTTCATCTGAGAAGTCTACGATTTAAAACTTATCATTTATTTCTGAACTTTTGGATTTAGTGTTTTGGAACTTAGATTGACTATGGGTAAATGAAATCCAAGAAGGAAAACTCTGGATGAAGATGTGTGCTGTACTCCAAGATACCCTGTACTTGGTCACTGGAAATGAGGTTTGGAGATCAAGGTGGCTGTGTTCTGCGTTGGTGGCTACAGGAAGGCACTCAGGAGAAAGAAAGGCCATTCAAGAGGAAACACAAGGAAGCTGAGGAGTGGCTGGGGCAGTAGAAGGAGATCACAGGACTCTCATTTCCTCTAGGGAATAAAGCTGAGGCCTGTGGCAGACCCCAGACCTCAGAAATCTCACCTAGACACCAGTTTTTAGGGCTCATTTTGTCTTTGGACTAGAAAGAAGTGCATTAGACAAGCTGAGATATGGACTATATTTATTATATTATGCAGTAGAATTTCAAAGGATGGCAACACAAGCCTTAGGGTTTTTTTTTTTTTTTTTTTTTTTTTTTAACCTTGTGGCTGTCCTGGAACTTACTCTGTAGACCAGGCTGGCCTTAAACTCAAAGATCTGCCTGTGTCTGCCTCCTGCGTGATGGGATTAAAGGCATGCACCACCATCAACTGGCTCAGCCTTAGTTTTTTTTTTTTTTTTTTATTAAAAATTTCCGCCTCCTCCCCGCCTCCCTTTTCCCTCCCCCCACTTCCCATGCCCCACTCCCCTCCTCCTCCCTCTCCAGTCCAAAGAGCAGTCAGGTTTCCCTGCCCTGTGGGCAGTACAAGGTCCACCCCCTTCCATCCAGGTCTAGGAAGGTGAGCATCCAAACCGGCTAGGCTCCCACAAAGCCAGTACATGCAGTAGGGTCAAAACTCAGTGCCATTGTCCTTGGCTTCTCAGCAGCTCTCATTGTCCACCATATTCAGAGAGTCCGGTTTTATCCCATGCTTTTTCAGTCCCAGTCCAGCTGGCCTTGGTGAGCTCCCAATAGATCAGCTCCACTGTCTCAGTGGGTGGGTGCACCCCTCGCGGTCTTGACTTCCTTGCTCATGTTCTCCCTCCTTCTGTTCAGCCTTAGTTTTAAAGAAGTCTTTTGTTTGGGGACAGCAAATTTTACAGGCCTGCACTTGTAGTTATTTCAGCTCCTATCATGGCTAAGAGAAAGCTAGTCCGGGCACCTTGCACTGGCTAGAAAGAAGATTGCTTAGAAAGGCGAGGAAAGAGCCTCCAGCCCTTTGATGGCTGTGGGTCCAGAGGAAGAAACTGCTGTGCAGATGCTGAGAAGAAAAATGCAAAGCAACTCTCAGAGATCATAAGAGCTCAGTGCATGCCTGAGCAACGACAAGAGGATGGAGTTGTGGGAAGGTAAACTTATGAAAGGCATTAATCACGGTAAAAGCCAAAGGAAAATGAGATGCTTCGGGGTACAGCGTGTGGGTAGCAGCCGCGTGATGGAAATTGTTGGGAGAGATGCCCACACCTTCCCTGTCCAGAAAGCTCTTTTGTCAGTAGTGTTTCTGCTTTCAGCTCCTGTGGTGGGATTATCAGTCCCAGGCTGATCCTGGCAGGGGTGCTGCTCCCCCAACTGTGCCATGGAGTAGGAGGAGACCAGGGTTGGGAACACTGAAGTTTTTCTTCCTAGGCTGTCAGGAGAGAACTCAGCAAGGCATGGGTAATGCTGGTGCCTCCCTTTGACCGAATAGACCCATGACGGTCATTTGTCAAAGGACAGATAACCTCTTCCCAAGAAGAGGCAGTTCCTGAATGTAAAGCTACACAGTTTTCTTAGCAGCAAGTCTCAGAGATTTTGTTTCCATCCATTAACCCCGCCCAGCCTAGGACTCCAATCCAGGGCCCGAGTGAGTATTAGTTCCTAGGTCAGAACCTTTGCAAAAACCTGCATTCAGTAACAATTTTATGCCTTTGTATTTTCACCTCTGAAGGGAGAATAGTAAAAATATCATGCAAGTCGGGAATTATGATCACATTGTATACATTGTATCGCACTGTGTTTGTGTGTGCGTGTATGCGCATGTGTGTGCACGCATGTGTGTGCACAATGCATAGACTTGTTGTTGTGTGTGTGTGCATGCATTTGTGTGCATGCATGTGTATGCACAATAAGTAAATGTAAAAGACATGAAAGAATCTAAGAGCTGGAGGAAGATGGGGGAACAGGGGCGTGACACTGACTTGTGGGCATGATGTGATTGTTGAACTCAAAACAGTTGTGATTACTGTAAAAGATCTATACGAGACTGAGCCTGTTAACACCCTATCGTGGCTGGGGGAGGGGCTCATAATATCCTAACCTTCTCTGAGGATGTATATGCAGGTAAGAATGGGAAAGTGGGTGGGGATGGGGTTAGGGGAATGGTATCGGACTTTCTTTAGCCTCTGGCAATTTGCCCGTGCTCCTGCAAATAGACTCTCATCCACTCCTGTAAGAAATCCCAATAATTCGTGGGGATGGACACACACACAAGACAGACAGACACATACAGAGACACACAGAGGTACAGACAGACAGACACACAGACAGACACACACACAGACATACACATGCAGATACACATATGCAGACATGACACACTTACACAAATACACACACAGACACACATGCACACACACATACACATGCCCATAGAGACAGACAGACACATACAGAGACACACAGAGATACAGACAGACAGACAGACACAGACAGACACACACACACAGACATACACATGCAGATATACATATGCAGACACGACACACCTACACAAATACACACACAGACACACACACACACGCCCATAGAGACAGACAGACACATGCACACACACACACACACACATGCACAGACACACACACACACACATAGCATGAAAGTAGAAGGGGTTATCTGGGGAGAAGATGCTCATTTTCTGACTCTATTTTCTGTTCCAAGAATAGACATGTGGAAATCATAAAACCAAGCCTGCTCTTGTGATTGGTTTAGAAAGGGGCACAATGGATAATTCAGGCCAATAGTGTGTTGTAAGAATGCTCCTACTCATTCTTCAATGAGATTCTCCTAGGAGCGCCCACCCCTCTGCTCCAACCCCTTAGTCTCTTGATGCCAATGACAAAGATGGAAATTCAACTGAGACCAGTAGCCATTTTCTGACCAAGAAGAGACACAGCCATACGATGAAGCTGACATCAGGCTACAACAGAAGAAAGGCTCTTGATAAACTATAGACTATTGTTATCAGCCATGTTCCCTTAGCCCCCACCTGTGCCCAGGCTTTAGGTTCTTTGAAGGGAAGTTTCTGTCAGCTTGCAGCCCAAGACATCTGCATTTCTAGGCTCTCTTAGCTAGATGCCTGTCATCTTTCCTCCGCTTTGCAGCTTCCAAGTCCCAGTTGGCCTCACTGTAAGAACCTCCCTGGCTGCCTTTTTCTCTTGTCACCGTGAACTTGGAAATAGAATATGGACTTCAAAGGCCTGGGAACACATGCATCCCTTCCCTTTACTCCTCACTTCATTACCTTAAAAAATGACCCAATAATCATCTCCCTCTGCCAGCTTCCTCCAGCCACTTGGACCACTCCTGACCTTCCATGGCTGCTTCCGTAACAAGGAGACAGGCTTTTTGCTTCTTAAAGAAATGCCATTTTTTTTCTTGCAAAACTGAATTTCTCCTACGCACTGGTTCAAGCCTACTGTGGCAAATGCTACGAGGCACGCAGGTCAATAGAGTTGACCCTCTACCGTCTTGGCTGCATGCACTGTCACTGGCTTAATGACTTGCTCTCTTGAGCCCTAACTTGGGGCTGTATTATTGAGACCTCATTTAGCTGACTGGAGTTACCATTGACACATTCCGTCAATCCCATGCAGGAGCTGAAGAGTGACAGGGGATCTGATTTTTATGGTACTTGTCACAGCAAAAGGCATAAGCCCTGGCACGAATGTGGGCAAGGACATACTTTTTAGATGTAGATTCCAATGAGCACATTTTAGATGACTTCAAACACACATTTTGTACATCTCCCAGTCTGGCTCATTTACCACCATACATGTAAGAAGCTATGCCAAGGTAACTTGTCTCAAACAGTTTGGAAAAAGTCAGAGACAAGGTGATGCTAAGAGAATTCTAGGGAAGAGAAGTATTCTAGGAGTTGTGTGCAGGTAGAGAGACAGTGATGCTTCTGACGTGACTGGGCAGATGGAGTTGAATTCGTCTTTCCTGAATTATTAATCACACCACAGAACACTTGGGCCTTTCAGATTTACTGTCCTTGCATTCAACAAGGACTGTTCCAGAGAGGTTTCTGGCAGGTTCTATGAAGTCATTCTGAAATTGACAGTTGCTTTAGGGAACAAAAAGACAGCATGTTGCCTGCTACCCCCTCCCGCCCCCACTTTGCCTTCTTTGAGCTCATTTTATCAAGTCATGCGAAGCTTTCACTGATAAAACTGGGGCTTGCAAATGGTTGGGAGAATCACTGCCTTAATCAACATCATTTACAGAGCAGGGGAAGAAAGGAAGAGGCAAGCAGGGAGAGAAAGAACAGAAGGCTATTATCTTCTCTGTTTGGCTCTCTCTCATGCAGAAGGCAGACTTTCCGGCAGGGAGGGAGGGAGGAGGGCCAAATTATGGTAATTAGGATCTTAAGTGGCAGCTCATGATTTGCATATCCTTCACTCCATTGTTTCTCTTCGCGTTTGCTGGAAGACTAAATAATACACTTCTATGTTTGTACCCGAGGATTTCTCTTGGGATTCCAAAAGGAAGGGTCATCTGTGCTCACTGGGGCTGTCTTTTACCCGAATTGTTCTCAGTGGAATGGAGGCAGGTGGCTGGACAGAACCAGGTGATTTGTTTCCAGGGAACTTCAGAGACCTCAGAAAAAGATCGTAAGATTGTAACACTTCCCTGTGGATCTATTATCCAGGTGCTGACCACCTTGTTTGTGCAGAGGCCAACATCATTTATTTTTCTTCCTGTCTCCTACTAGATATTTTGCTTGCTGAGAGACTCACACGGTAGGAAAAAGTGCTAAGGAGATGTGCAGTTCATTTATTTATCAAATGGAGGTCACAGTAATTTCTCCTGTCATTTTCACAAATACCCTTTGGGTCAGGATTCTGGCCTTTTCTTATTTATTGTGAGATGTGATTGGCAGCTTCTCACTGGTTGTCCTTAGCTGCCAACCAGTTACTATATTTAAGTTCACATTATATTAAACAAGAAAGAAAAATAACTGCTTAATATGAGTAACTGAAGGTTGGTGGGAAGTCTTTACAATCTGTTTTAACAGGACCGTAAGCATTTTTTGAGAAGAAACTATCAGAGAAATACTGGCTATTGAATTTAAGGAATTACACATCACCAGCTTCTTGGTAAGCATCAGCTTCTAATGTTTGAGCACACTGAGAGCCTCTTTCCCTCTCCTTTGCTGTCACCAGCACCAAGCCTGCAGTGCTAGCGACTCCGGATCGTTCTCCTTGTGGCAAAGTCACACAGTCTACAGTTCCCGGCCTTTTCTCGGAGCCCTGTAGCAGCTTGGCCCATACTCCGATTACTAGTCCAGTCACTGATGGCAGGAACACCAGTGCTATTTATCATGTGCCAATAAGGATGGTGCTGAGAAGCAGCTCCAGGGCTGGGTCGTCTTGTCTACCTTCTCATTTTGGAGCACATGTTAGGATTCAAGTGACTGCCCCTACATCTATCTGGGCTATTTGGATAAGATCTGGAGAAAGAATGCAAACTACTTCTAAGGTAAATAACTGAAGTCTAATGTACCACCATACTTCTGTATGGAATGCCCTTTCCATCAGCAGAAACCAGAACCAGGAACTTTACGGTCTCTTCTCTGCCACACTCCCGTTACCTTCCACTAATTTTGCTTTTAATATTTTTGGGTTCCACATTATCCTAAGGGAAACAGCACAAAAGAGTTCCTAAAAAAGACTGGGGATAAGCAAACTCAGTCTTGGTTTCACAATTCCATAATGCTTGGCAGTGCAACAGCCTCTTGTCAGGACTGCTTCATTAGGGTCAAAATGCTGAAAACCCCCAGATCAACACTGCTCAGCTCCTGTGTGGGCCGGGGCAAGAGTGAGTCTAACTTAGTGCTGCCTGGTTATTTTGTTGACAGTTCTAATTCTATTAGGGTGAGATCAAGTCATTCTTCAGAAAAATTGATTGCTTTTTTTTTGTGGCTGATATTGATTCTCACTCTGACATATTACTATTTTTTAACAATATTGCTTTTTTCATCACTGACATCTTATTAGAATCAGAGACAGAAATACCACTGGATGGCTTTCAAATTTTCTGCACAATGAATAGTCCACTTTCTGCATCTTATTCTCTGTAATGTGATGCTTGCCATTTTGATTTTGATTTAAGCACCTAGTTTTTTTTTTTTTTTATTACAGACATTCCCCACCTCTCTTCTATCTGGTACGCTCAACACCTAGGAGCTATCATAAATCTACACGCTTTATCTGCCGCCCAGTGTGTGGTGGTTCTCACTACATCTTACACATGACAGCAAATAGGATCAGATCCAGCTCCATGGTCAGCTCACAGAGTAAGTGTCAGATTCACTACTTTTGTTCATACATCTCTCTGTGAAGTGAGATACTTACTTCCCAAGGAAGATTTTTTTCTAATTATATATTTAAACTATTTAATATTCGAATGCATATTATTTTCACTGCAGAAGAGAATGCTGATTTTAACTTCAGAGTTTCCAAGTCTTTTAGTATGGAAGCCCATCAACGCACTCAGGGTTATGCCCAATTATCTGCAGCCCCGGGATAATTTCTCTTCCTTTGTGCTCAAGAAAGTACATCAGATTGTAAGTGAGTGGCAGCAACATTACGTGAGCATCCTTGACTTCTCCACAGCATTTAAAATCAAAGGAGATGTTTTACCAACTTCACTGCTCATCTTACATAGTTTAAACCATCTGCTCTACACTTCGCAGCTGATGATCACAAGCCTGGCATAGCCCACAGGGAAGCAGATCCTATATAAATAGTGGAGATTTAATTTTATTTTTTGAATGAATGATGGAACTTATTTTAAGATAGCGGGGTCTTCTAGTGCTCCTCAAGTTATACACAGAGGCATTAGAATATGCTAAAAGATACGTGGATGCAGGATTAGGTTTACCAGCTGCCCAAAGTCTCATTGATTTTGCTCTATAAGTTACTGAAGATGGGAAAACACAAGAGACTGTCTAGGTCTAGTGAATTAAGGGTGAAGTAGCAGCAGGAAAACAAGGGCAGGAAACAAAGTGTCTGGAGACTATCCAGAGTGTGTGTGTACAGCCATGTGCCTTCTTCCCCAGAAGCAGCAGAATTGGAGCTGGAGGAACAGTAAGAGACAATAAGGAAACAATGTTTATAGTCATGCATTGTCCTGTCCGGACTGAACTCCCGTAAGAAGTGATGGCAAAGGAAATTAATTAATCTGTAACCAAGGTTAGACTCACAGAGAATTATGGTAGATTTAAATGGGAGAGGGAGACGTGTGACTTCTGGTCCAGGTACTGCCTAGAATGGGTTATTTATTTGGAATATTTATTTGTGCTTTGAAGAGCTGTCAGCAGTTTAGCTGAGGAGGAGACTAGAAATACACAGTTTTCCATTTTCTTTTTCCTTCCTTTCTTCTTTTCTTTCTTTCTTTCTTTCTTTCTTTCTTTCTCCTTCCTCCCCTCTTTCTTTCTTTCTTTCTTTCTTTTTTTATTTCTTTCTTTCTCTCTTTCTTGAGACAGGGTTTCTCTGTAGCTTTGGTGCCTGTCCTGAAACTAGTTCTTGCAGCCCAGGCTGACCTCAAACTCACAGAGATCTATCTGCCTGCCTCTGTCTCCTGAGTGCTGGGATTAAAGGTATGTGCCACCACCGCCTGGCTTCTGTTTTCCATTTTCTTTCTCAAGAACCTGGACATCTTTTTATTAGTTGGATGGCTAGAGGCAGCAGTCCTCTGTCATGGGGGAGGAGGGGAGGGGAAGAGAGAAGAGCAAGGAGGCCAACAGGATGGTGCTGGTGGGTACAGTCTGTGTCTTTGACTTTGAGAAGGAATGTGGGGCTTTCCTTCCAATGCTGCTACTGAATATTTGCTGTTCTGAACTTTTAAAAGACAAAGTACCTCTATAATTCATAGACATCTCCAGTGTGGCTAAATTCATTCAGACAAACTCTCAGAATCTTGCGAACATAGTATCCAAAGAAGAAAAACCTAAAATTGTCTTGTAGCCACAACAAAGGAACTCTCTTCTCTCTTTCTTCCTTCTTACCTCTTTCTCCCCTCTCTGATTTTTTGAAACAAGGTAACAAGGTATTTTTTTTTCTATGTAGCCCTGGTTGATTTGCTATTCACTGTATTACTGAATTTGGAACAATCCTTCTGTTGCAGTCTCCAGAGTGAGGGACTTGTTGGCATGTATTACCATACCTAGCCCAGAAGATCTCTTAAAGCTTAGGTGCCCTACAGTCAAATAGAAGATTGGAATCAAGACATACTCAGGATACAGATTCTGTGTTGGTGGGGCATAATACTTTCAATCAGGGATTCTACCTTCAAGGGCCTTAAAAATTAGTTTTCATTATTTTTTTTTAAAAAAACTTTATGTGTATGCATGTATGTCTGTGTCAGTACATGTTACATATACTGCCCAAGGAAGGCAGAAGAAGGTGTCGGATACCCTGAATCTGTACTTGAGAACTGCTTGACATTGGTGCCAGGAACTGAATCTTGGTCATGTGTAAGAGCAGCAAGGGCTCTTAATCACTAAACTTTTCTCTAGCCCCCAGACTACTAAAAATAATAGTAAAAAATTATTTGGCAGAAATGACAGTAGTCCAAAGAAATCACGACTCTCAAGGTGACAAGACCACCAGCAGTGCAGGCCACCTTTAGAGAAGACATAGTAGAAGGACCTTCAACTGTAGAGACCACCCAGTTGAAGGCTAAAAATACCAAGAAGCTTACGGTAATGAAGGAGAATCAGTTTCTCGCAGGGTTTTAATGATCTCACCCTGAGAATGTAAAGCCGGCAGGAGCCCTTTCGCTATACTTAACTCTATGATTAATTAAACTCCTTTAATTATGCCAGAATTAACTCTGTCAATAGAAAGGCTGCCCACAGGCTTCATTCTAAGCCCTTTAAAATTTTCTTTGAACTTCTGTATTTGTTTTGCGAGCAATCAGAAAGTTTCCCTGAAGTCAAGGCAGCTGAGCCTTCTCAGACCAGAGCATATGGTAGTCATTGCTTGGCTACTGGAGAAAATCAGTTCAGCAAAAGGGCACAAGTTACAACATCAGGAAGTACAAAAGAAAAGGTTGGAGAAACCTTAGAATATGAAACATAAAAACAAGAATAAAGGCTAGAATTTGTGGAAGATCTCCCGAAAAGCTCATGACTTTATGTCTTTATGCCAAGACTGTAGAGAAAGACAGATGACTTAACTTTAACCATTTGAACCATATTTTATAGGCATGAATCCCCTTTTATTGTCCTTCTTATTTGATGTTTTTATGTAAGCCTGGGAAATAGAATGGCGCACTCTTCACACTTGTAGATCAGGGAAGCTGAGCTAGAAAGGGTTATAGGATTTGTCCTTAATTATCAACGACCAGAGATCTGTCATGCGGCAACTAGCAGGTGTAAATTTCAGTGTGATAGGATGGCCAAGTCTTTCCTATTCAACATGTTTTAGAAGGGGGAATTCTTTAATGGTCTTGGCATCCTGACAAGACTTAAGTAATAATTGAGGTGACTCCGGCCTGCTGTAGGCTCCACGGGCTTCAAATGAGAATAAGATGTGATTCACAATCAAGATGAGAAGAAGGGTCCTGAGACAGGATTCTGTAAAATGAGAGAGGGGAGGAGAAGAGGAGAGGGAAGAGCAGTTTGGGGCAGGATAATGGCAGAGAACAGACAGGAGTCACACGAACTGGGATTAAACCTTCGAAGAGTGAAGTTCACAAACACCAGGTATTTATCAAGAAAGTGGGTAGGGGTGGGGAAACACAGGGAGGGCAGAAAAGAGGGAGGGAGGGAGGTCTATTTGTGGACAATAATGCTATTGATGAGCATCTGAAAGAATTGTGTGTTCTGCTCTTTTTCAGCCCATCTCAGTTCTTCTGCGCTTTTCTAGTGTGTCTTGCTGTGATTTTTAAATTTGAAGGTATTTGTTTACTTAAAAGGAAACAGCCCATGAGTATAAGATGGATGCTCTTCCAAAAAGCAGCAATTACTTTTAGTGTCAGCAGAAAGACAGGCTTGCAATGTTAAACTTAGAAACATCTAACGGGGGTTTCCAATGTGGTTTCAACAGTGTACAATGTTTCCAGGCTTGCAATGTTAAACTTAGAAACGCCAGTGACATCTAACGGGGGTTTCCAATGTGGTTTCAACAGTGTACAATGTTTCCCTTGTTTGCTTACTTCAGCTTCACCTCCACAAGCCTTGTGTAAATGTAGCCTTGTGGAAGAATGGGGCAAGGGACAGATGAACTGCCATAGACCATGGAAGCCGCCAGTGTGACTGGGTAACTCTCCCACACATTGCTGAAGACCCTTCCTTTGGGGTCATCTGCCCCAGTGGGCCTCTGCTGTGAGAATCTTCAGCTTTCAACAGTTCTTACAACCTTTCTCCAGAGGAAGACAGGGAGAAGGCAGCTTATTCCCACTAAGCAAAGGAAGTAATGACTGCTTCTGACCGGCCTTGGACTCTAAGGAGGCATGAAAAAAACTTTTACTTCAGACTCAGTTTTTCTTCTCACATGTGTAATTTAAGATCGAAATAGGCAACTTTCTCAAGCTCATAGGAGAAAAATGATAGGAGAAAAACTGGTCTTATGGTTCTGCTGGATGAAGCCTTACGACTGATGGAGAAGATGAGGTGTTAAATGGAGTGTTCCCAGAATGAGCTGGGTTAATCAGGATGGCGCCTCATTGGTGCCTTTCCCAGGAACAGTCTGGGAAACCCATCTGGAGCCCTTGACACTTATGTCCTGAGCTCTTGTGGTCGTGTGGGAGGTGAATCTGCTTTAGTAATTAGACCACAAATTACTTGATCTAAATTGCGTGTCAGAGATTCTAGGAATAGAACTAGGAAATCCTCTAAGAATACTTCCATAAAGGAACTACAATTCTTCCCAAGTGTGAGCAGTAAGAAATGGTTTCCACTCTCCCAAGTCATGATGTACAATTTGTACAAGTATCTCAAAGCTGGATTGGGTTTCAGAGCTTAGAAACTCAATGAGAAGGAACTCGAGGGGGGTGATTGTTACAGACTGAATGCTGTGTCTCTAAAACATATATTGAATTCTGAACCCTCAAGGCTATGGTGGAGACTTTTGGGGTGGTTCAGGAAGGACTGGGGGTGTCTTATAGATGGTATTAATGGCATAATAAGAGACCCATGCATATGAGGATGCAATGGCAGACAGTCATCTGTGAGTCAGGAAGTGGGTTCTCACCAGACACTGACTCTGTTGGCAGCTTCCCCTGGACCTCCTGGTCTCTAGAATTGTGAGAAATTAATTTTTTATTTTAAGCCGCATTCTTTTGTTATAGCATCTAGACTAAGACTAAAACTACCCCAATCTGCAGTTTTCATTCTTCTTCTAGTTCCAGAACTCCCAACTGCCTTGAGAATAAGATGACATTAATTTCCTGCCACACAGCTGCTTGGTGTCCTCAAGTCACCTGAATTATATTCACGGCAATGGCAAGAATTTCCTGCACTCAGGGGCTGAGAACATGTGCAGAATAACTTGGCTTCAACTATGATTCCCCCTGCCCCAGACGCTCCCAATACCAATGTGGTGAGAACCGCTTGTTTCGGGATTGGGAAACTGTGTGTTGTAAAGACTGGTGGTAAAAAAAAAAAAAAAATAATTAAGACTAATCCATAAGTGGAAGTGGGCTGCAGTAGCAGGGTGTGCCACAATATTTTCAGATTGCAAACAAGACAGACTGTACTCAAGACACAGACAAATAATATAAATAATATAATTTTATTTTCGTTTCCTTTTCTCTCCCTACTCTTTTGTAGTTCTTTAAAAATTTAAATACCTTTTAAAAGATTTTTTTATTTTTCTTTTACTTAGCAGATCTCCTAGTGTGAGTGTTTTACTTGTGTGAGTGTTTTTGGCTGGCATGTATGTAAGTGAACTATACGTATGCAGTTCTCATGGAGGCCAGGAGAGAGCCTAAGATCCCCTGGACCTGGAGCTGCGGCCATGTGGGTGCTGAGTTTTTTGCAAGATCAGCCTTAACTGCTGAGCCATCTCTCCAGCTGCTTAGTTTATTATTTGTGTCTCTCTCCATGTGTTCCTGCCATGGCATGTACATGTGTGTGTGTGTGGCAGGGGTGGGGACAGAGGGCACCTTGCAGGAGTCAATTTCTCTGTGTGCTCCTGCCATAGCCTGTGTGTGTGTGTGGGGGGGATGGGTGCAGAGGGCAGCTTGTAGGAGCCAGCTCTCTCTTTCCTGCACATGTGTTCTGAGGACTGAACTCAGGCCACCAGTCTGGGTAGCAAGCCCCTTTACCTGATGAGCTACTTGCTAGCCTGACTTTCTTTCCTTTCTTCCTTCTCCTGCCCGCCCCCCTTCTGTGACAGGGTCTTCCTCTGTAACTCAGAATGGCCAGGGCTTAGTTCCCAGGTTGACTGGGAACTCATGGCAATCCTCCTGCCTCAGCTTCCTTAGTACCGCTGTTAGTGGCATGCACCAACACTATCAGTTTGATCAGAAAATTTTCTAGAATTGTCTGGCTGTTTCTGAACAACTTTGGAATTTTAGTAAATAGATAATTTTATTTCTTTAAAGGTCATTTTTCTAATAATAATACAAATGCCTCCATATGATCTGGGCAATTGAATTAATTATGTAATTAAAACAATGAAGAGAATTAGGTTTGAACTAACCATATTTAACAGGATGATTAATTATATAAAGCTTCAGTATTTAAATGAAATATACATGCCTACATGGATGTGATTCCATTTTGCCTTATTGTACCTTAAATCTTCATCTTAGCATATTTAAGGTGGCACCTGTTATTTCCAGCACTCTTACTCCCTTGCCTACCAGTGATTACACAATGGCACTAGAGATGATAATGAGGTCTGCCAGTGATAACAACAGTAGATTGAGGGGGCTGATTCGATGATAATAATAACAACAACCGTCATTTATGAAGATCACACTACACCGGGTGTAGGGTGGACCACTCTGTATTCACTAACAACATGGACGTGGGCTACTCTGTTACAGGTGCTGGGAACGTTCTGCATCATGAGAAGCATGCTACATTGATACAGTTGATTATTATATTAATAAAAAACTGCCATTTCACACCTCTGATCCACATCCTTTTGTGTTTTCTTTGTGATAGCTGAATTTTGCAAAAACGTTTCAGTCTGTCAGGAGGTAGGGTGGCTGGACCACTATGCTAAGGAGGAACAATTTTCCAAATAGGATCGCTTCCATCATAGCTTTATGACTCAGTGGTGGGTGTTTATCCAATGCTTGTGCAGCATGAGCAGGGAGAGAAGGCTGAGGCAGTAGGGAGCCTCTCTGTAGTGTACACGGAATTACAGAAGGGCGTAGTAGTGGAAGGTGGGCATCTGGAAATGGTGGAGGGCAAAATAGGGTTTTTAAAGCTTCGATGAGTGTGGAATTGACTCTGTACAGATGGGAACCTATGATTGGACTTACTGTCTACATAATGAGAAAGGAAAGGGAAACCAATCTTGACTGGGGAATGAGCTTGGAGGAGCAAACAGAGATTAAGGAGAATGCTGCTGGAATTGCCCAGAGGAGAAATGATGAACTTGGAGAAGAGGGGAGGTGGCCATATCTGCAAGGTGTTTCTAGGGTAAGAGCAACAAGGTTTATATACCTGGTGAACGCAGACTGAAAGACTGAGGAAAATGTTACCAAGAGCAAGAGAAGGAGCTTAAGTTTCTCCTAGCAGTTAAACATATTAGTGTTAGGATAACACTTGGGGGCCCTATGGACAATCAGATGGAGACGGACCTATGGACAGTCAGATGGAGGGGGACCTATGGACAGTCAGAAGGAGGGGGACTACAGACAGTCAGATGGAGGGGGACTTATGGACAGTCAGATGGAGGTGGAACCATGACAGTCAGATGGAGGTGGACCTATGGACGGTCAGATGGAGGTGGACCTATGGACAGTCAGATGGAGGGGGACCTATGGACTGTCAGATGGAGGTGGACCTATGTGTAGTCAGATGGAGGTGGACCTATGGACAGTCAGATGGAGGGGGACCTATGGACTGTCAGATGGAGGTGGACCTATGGACGGTCAGATGGAGGTGGACCTATGTGTAGTCAGATGGAGGTGGACCTATGGACAGTCAGATGGAGGGGGACCTATGGACTGTCAGATGGAGGTGGACCTATGACAGTCAGATGGAGGTGGACCTATGGACTGTCAGATGGAGGTGGACCTATGACAGTCAGATGGAGGTGGACCTATGGACGGTCAGATGGAGGTGGACCTATGGACTGTCAGATGGAGGGGGACCTATGGACTGTCAGATGGAGGTGGACCTATGACAGTCAGATGGAGGTGGACCTATGGACGGTCAGATGGAGGTGGACCTATGGACGGTCAGATGGAGGTGGACCTATGGACAGTCAGATGGAGGGGGACCTATGGACAGTCAGAAGGAGGGGGACTACAGACAGTCAGATGGAGGGGGACTTATGGACAGTCAGATGGAGGTGGACCTATGGACAATCAGATGGAGAGGGACCTATGGACAGTCAGATGGAGGGGGACTTATGGACAGTCAGATGGAGGGGGACTACAGACAGTCAGATGGAGGGGGACTTATGGACAGTCAGATGGAGGTGGAACCATGACAGTCAGCTGGAGGTGGACCTATGGACGGTCAGATGGAAGTGAACCTGTGTGTAGTCAGATGGAGGTGGACCTATGGACGGTCAGATAGAGGTGGACCTATGGACGGTCAGATGGAAGTGAACCTGTGTGTAGTCAGATGGAGGGGGACTGAAAGTGGCTGATCTGGGTAGAGAACGGGAGTCAGCTGTTTGTCTACCCAGCACACGCACAGATCCCAGCCTAGACTGGGGCAGAGCAGTGAGCCATAGTCATCTGCATGCAAGAGCAGACAGAGCTGCTTAATTAGCTGGGTCAGGTGTGAGAACATAAGGAGGGGATGGCCCAGGGTGAGACTCAGCAACTCATCAGCGGGCGGGAGGGCTGAGAGAGTGGGGGGGGGCAGATCACATGATACCAGAGGGAACACATAAGAAAGACTGAGTCTACTTTCTTCTTTTTAAATTATATTTTAAAAACGTGGTGACGAAAACCCACCACATTTTAATTATATTTTTAGGTGACATGTTTAAGTGGTATCTACACACATTATGCAATGAATTTCTCAAACTTTTTTATTTTGTACTCATTGAACAGCTTCCTACCCTGCTCCCCATCGGGTAGTTGTCGTTATATCTTCTTTCACAAGTTCGACGATTTTAGAATTTTAGATATATGTGACATCATACAGTATTTGACTTTTTGTGGCTACATTTTTCACTTAGCAAGATATTTTCTGGTTAACTCCATATTGTAGCAGGTGACTGTTTCCTTTCTCTAAAGCTGAAAAACATTGTATTATATATATGTAATTCATTGTTTACCCTTTCATCTGCCAGTAGGCATTTGGATTATCTTTATTTCTTGGCTGTTATGAATAAGTGTGTACACATCTCCTTGAGATTAAAATAACCTCTTGGATTCTTTTAAATGTATACAATTAGAAATACAATGGCTGAATTATATAGCAACTCTGTTTCAGTTTATGAAACTGCCATGTTGTTCTCCAGAGTGTGTGTGTCTCTCTCTCTGTGTGTATGTGTGTCTCTCTCTGTGTAGGTGTGTGTGTATTTCTGTGTGTGTGTCTTTCTGTGTGTGTATGTGTGTATGTGTGTGTCTCTCTGTATGTGTGTGTGTGTGTCTTTGTGTGTGTGTATGTGTGTGTCTCTCTCTCTGTGTATGTGTGTCTCTCTGTGTATGTATGTGTCTTTCTGTGTGTGTGTCTGTGTGTATGTGTGTGTCTTTCTGTGTGTGTGTATGTATGTGTGTGTGTCTCTCTCTGTGTGTATGTGTGTCTCTCTCTGTGTAGGTGTGTGTGTATTTCTGTGTGTGTGTCTTTCTGTGTGTGTATGTGTGTGTCTCTCTGTATGTGTGTGAATGTCTTTCTCTGTGTGTGTGTGTGTGTATGTGTGTGTCTCTCTCTCTCTCTGTGTATGTGTGTCTCTCTGTGTATGTATGTGTCTTTCTGTGTGTGTGTCTGTGTGTATGTGTGTGTCTTTCTGTGTGTGTGTGTGTGTATGTATGTGTGTGTGTCTGTGTTTTAATTCAATTCTTTTCTTTGAGACAGGGCTTTATAGAACCCAGGCAGGCCTTGAACTTGTTATATAGCTGGGGCTGGCTTTGAATCCCTGATTCTTGACTCTGTCTCTCAAGTGCGAAAGTCACTATGCCTGCTGTCCAGTTGGTACTTTTTAATTATGTCACTGTCTAGTTCTGATTGGGAAGAACAGGAAGAGCCTGCATATTAGCTACACACTGGTCAAAGGATGCGTGATGTCTCATTTATGCTACAAACAGCACTCAGAAGAGCTTGGATTATTGTACTTTGAAGTCAAAGAACAGAAATGCTCACTCGGTCACAGAGTTACAGTCTGAGACTCGTATTCAACACTCATTTTCATGATTTTCAGTAGTCAATTTGGCATTTCATTTCTATTGGAGAAGGGGTCATTCTTCCAAGTTCCCAAACAATTCATGAAATTTTTTTTTATGATTTGCAGAACACTTGTGAACAATAAGGTTATATTTAAGAACACTGAGAACCAGTACTTGAGTCATTACACTGATGAATCTAACCTCCAATTCTTAAGACTTCTTTTTTGTTTTGGTTTTTTTAAGACAGGGTTTTTCTTTTTCTTTTCTTTTTATTGAGCTATACATTTTTCTCTGCTCCCCTCCTCTCTCCTCCCCTTTTACCCTCTCCCATGGTCCCCATGCTCCCAATTTATCTAAAACAGGGTTTTTCTATGTAACAGTCCTGGCTGTCCAGGAAGTTAATCTATGGACCAGGTTGGCCTTGAACTCAGAGATTCGCCTGCCTCTGCCTCTGCTGGGATTAAAGGTGTGTACCACCACCGCCCTGTTCTAACCTCCAATTCTTAATAGTCCTGTGTGCCTAAGCAGAAGGCAGAGGCAATTCTTTCCTACTCATCGTTGATAGCACTCTGGGTTTGTACCACACTGAGCCTCCCGTCTTCAGCTTGGTGTCTGCATTGTACCTGGTCACTGTTATTGTTCAGGATTGCTGTGGCATTTGCAGAGATCCCAAAGCGTGAGAAAAGTCCCAGTGGCAAATTTTGTAATGATTTTGCAGAAGTCAGAAGGAATAGTTGTGGTGATATTTTGTTTTTGCTATAACAAATAAAGCTTGCCTGAAGATCAGAGTGCAGAGCTAAGCCACTAGTTAGCCTTAGAGGCCAGGCAGTAATGACATGACACACACTTCTAACCCCAGCACTCAGGAGGCTGAGGCAGGTTGATCTCTGTGAGTTCAAGGCCACCTCGGGCTACTTGAGATTGATCCGATATAAAAGAGAAACAGAGCCAGGTGGTGATGGCTCACACCTTTAATCCCAGTACTAGGGAGGTGGAGATAGGAAGGGGTACGGCTGAGCGGAGAGAGGACCAGACAGCAGCTTAAGGCATTCAGTCTGAGGACTTGTAGAAACAGGACACCCCATTTGGGTTGAAGATTTAGTAGAGGTATGAACTAGCGAGTGACTTTTCTGACCTTTCAGCTTTCAGCCCCTAATATCTGACTCCAGGATTTTACTATTGAGACCAATGAGAAATCGATCAACAAATAGTGTGCAAGTAAGGGAATTGCCTGACATAGGAGAATCCTTTTTGTGGTTGGGAGGCGACAGGAGAAAGATGATGCAGAAGAAGAGAAACGTCAGTGTGTCCGTGGGTGGACGGTGAGGTGACCCTTTGTCTACAGTGCTTACTTTTCCAAGAGCTAGGAATAAAGGTTATGTACTGAGACTGGGGGGGGGGGTAGTTCTGTGTTTAGGACTCTTAGGATAATGGGAACATGAGATAGCCAGTAAGTATCGGGGGACCATGACAAGGAACAGGATATTTACGTCTTTGGGAACAGTACCTAGTTCTGTGGCTATTTGATTTTTCCTTTGCTACTTAATATTTCAGGTGTAGAACTACAGAAGGCAGGGTAGAAACTTGCTAGTGTCCAACAAGATACACGGAGAAAGGTTTGAGGGTATTGACAAGGTGAGTGTGAAGAACTGGGGGTCTATGATCAGAGAGCAAGTGATGACAGGGTATGAAGTCCAGTTTGAGAAATGAAAGTCTTGACCAGGTTGAAGGACAGAAAGTGGACATTTAGGGTTTTTTTTGGGGGGGGGGTAATGATAGTGTCCAGCATCCAGAAAAAGTAGCCAGAATGGAGAGGAGGCCGTGAAAGTGAGGAAAGCAGAGATTTGTGATCTTACATTCACGTGAATGGTCACACAGGTGAGCATAATCTCTAAGAACACAAGACAACCTACAATGATATATACAAACTCATGGCATCTATTCCCCTTGGCCTGGGCACACTGAGACTACCAGAGAGGACTGTGCCCTTCAGATGGCACGGGAACAACATTCTTTAGGTGAAGGGACCCAGAGAGAGTTTGTGAAACTGAACACCATTTCGATTTCAGTGGGGGGTTTTCGTAGTTAAATTGTGGTGGGATGAGGGGCTGGTGGTTATGTTTTTCTTACTGTAAAAGCCGGTCTGGGTGACTTGCAACATGACCCTGATAACATCGTCAGTCCTGTCTGTGGGAAAGGAAAGGTAATAGAAACACATAGCAACAATAAAACAACTAAATCCCACTCTAGTTACTTTTGTGGTTGTTGAAATGATGCTCTCCAGTCTTTTAGGACTGGAGGTTCTCAGTGTGGCTCTGGCAACAGCAGACACTGCCAACTCCGCCCCTGTTAGAAGTGCACACCCACAGATCTCACTCTGGACCTGCAGAACCAGAAACTCCCAGTGTTTATCAGCGGAGGTGGGTGATTCTCAAGCATGCTGATCTGTGAGGACCACTGGCGTAGACAGACATGAATAAGGAAGGATCAGTGAGAAATCCTGCTCATTTTAGACTAAGATTCCACAGTGTTTCAGACATGAGATGTTTCTTCCATTCTGCATCCTCATGGTCTAAAGAAACCATTCTATGTGCCACTAAAACTTTGTGCATCAGGCTAACACATCGTATTTTCAAATGCACTTTTCTTATCAATATGGGCATATAGTTTTAGTGGCAGCCTAAACAACTCTGGGCTCCTTGAGGGACATACTCCTTCTTATATCTAGGACATGTTCAGCATTCAGTCAATTAAAAACTCAATGACATTTATAGTCATCATTTTTTATTTTTAAGGTCTCGTACCAACCAGTCTGTATGCCCAAACTTGAAAATGCAGGCATAGGTTATTTCAGAATCAGTTTTTCTTCCTTCCAAAAAATGCTTTTCCAAATTCTGATGTAAGCCAGACACACCCTTTAGAACGCACATGGACGGCGAAGAACCAAAAGGAACATTGAGTGTGGGTCTCCTGTGCTCTGATGAGCTAAGAAAAAGAGATGTCAGAAAAAGTCCAGAGATCCAGAAGAAGAAATCCCAAAGAATAAGCCTTTTATGTTGGTTATATTCAAAAGATTTGCATTTTTAAAGTCAGTGACTAATGTAATAAAAGGTTCCAGTTAAATTATTACAGTAGCTGCTTGCTTCAGGGCAAGCAAAAAAAAAATCTTTGAGGTTTTAAATTACGTTTTTCAGTCTAGCATGAGGGGATATTTCAAACTCCTGCAAACCTGCTCTAACATTATATAAAGTTGTCCTCCCTAGCTTTTCTCTAGCTGACTCCTGATTCTCACACAGATGATATTTTTGTATTGGAGCACAAATTTGTAATGCCAAGAGATAGAAGAGGCTTCGGTTCTCTTGGGAATATTATCTGGTTAGTAGGCTGTGAAATTGATAGCTGCATTTAACTGCCTGAGGTGCAGCATGTGATAGTTAACCTGATGTTTAAGCCTCGGTGGCTGGAACCTCTGACTTGTATGCTCGCACGGGGCAGGACCCTCGGAATCAAACTCGCCCCAGAGAAGCCAATCATTTGCTGATGGTTTAACCCCAGTGCTGAAGGCTCACGGTTGGCCTTGAATCAGTGGGGAGGGCACATCTGCTCTAATGTATGAAGACACAAAGACTTCCATCCTGAAGAGGTCTTTAATCCTTCACGATCTTTTCATTGCAGAGGTCTTTAGTACAAACTCCATAAAAGGAACATGATCAGAAAGAATCAGCTATTTAAACGTACTTGAATAAATTGGATCATACCTTGATGTCCAGATTCTACATAATCAAAGTACTCTCCCCACCCCCTCCAAAAAAAGTTGGTGTTTCAGAAAAACACTGGAACATAGTGATCAGCATTTCTTTTTTTTAAATATTTTTATTTATTTATTATGTATACAATAGTCTGTCTGTGTGTATGTCTGCAGGCCAGAAGAGGGCACCAGACCTCATTCCAGATGGTTGTGAGCCACCATGTGGTTGCTGGGAATTGAACTCAGGACCTTTGGAAGAGCAGGCAGTGCTCTTAACCACTGAGCCATCTCTCCAGCCCTGATCAGCATTTCTTTAGAGACTCCACTGAGGTTTAATCACTGGAAAACCTGAGGGGTTTGACCTTGCTGCAGGAGACTTTCATCCCCTGGGCGAAGGCTTGGGAATAGATAGTGAAAGGGGTTAGAATTGGATTCCCAATTGGCTGCCAGTGGCCACGCTCTGGCCACAATGAGTTTCAGGTGGGTGAACTGGACTTATTTTGTAAGTGTCTGTGTTAGCTTCCTCGTCAGTATATTGAGGACTTGCCGTTAAGGTCAGGTGATGGGTCACATAGCATATGTTTAACAAATTTAGCAGTTTATTTTGCCAATATCCTTTAAATTTTCATCTATGAGAGTTCTACAAAAGATAAGAGCATGTATTATGTCCTCTCTCATCCCTTCCTCCAGCCTCCCTTCTCTCTTCCCATGTCATTTCTCAGCCACCTGCCAGAGGGTTCTGAAGATGAGCTGACCCTGGGTATGTTTGGTGAACAGAGCCTGGGCCCCGGACAGAGGCTTGATTTCTGTCTCTCCCTGGCTTCATTGATAACTAGCCACTTTATGCGGGGAAGCTGTCTGACCTTCTGGCTGGTTTCCTAAGGCAGTTGTCACAAAACACCATAACCTGGTGACTTAAACAACAGCAGTTGAATTGTCTCATGGTTCTGGAGGTTAGAGGTCTGAACTAGGTTTTGGTTCATTCTGAAGGCTTCCAAGAAGAGGCTGTTATACTCTGTGGCCTAGTTTTTGATGGTCTTCTGGCAATCTGTGGGACACTCCATTTTGGGGAAGCTTCATCCTGATCTTTGCCTTCAAGTTCACACAGTGTTCCCCCTGTGTGGGCATCTCTGTCTATATTTCCTTTGATGAGAGAGGGTTTTGCATTGTGGCTCCGGTTGTCTGGAACTCACTACACATCCCAGGTGACCTCAGACTCATGACAATTCTATCCTGGTCTCCTGAGTGCTGGGAACACAGGCATGAACCACCACGGTTGGCTTTCGTTTCCTCTTTTTATAAGGCATGGATTAAGATCTCACACAGCAGCACTGCAATCTTAACTGATTTCACACGCAGAAGCCTTATTTTCAGATAAGGTCAAATTCTGAGGCTTGGGGAGACACTAATCAGTAGCAGCTAAGGGCAGAATCCTATGCATGTGGCTGTGTCTCACAGTTCTTTAAGAGAAGCATAAAATCTACCTCATGTATTCTCAAATTTACCTAACAAAAGAATATTTACTCAAGTGCAGAATCCTGGAGGTTTCATGCTAATATCGTATGCCCTCTTGGGGGCTGCTGATCATGAATGACAGACAATCAGGGCTGACTAGCCAGACACAGGTAGTCCGTCTTCTGTCTCAGGGCAGAACTCACCCATGCTCTTCCCCAGTGGTACCCTGATGTCCTCTTGCTAGTTTGTCAGACAATGACGCCTCACTGCCATGACAATTCCTGGGTGGACGAGAGGGCCTTGATGGAATTTCTCTGGCCTAGAAGACAGGGAGCCTGGGTGGCTGCATTTTTATTTTAACTTCTGAGGCCCCATGCAAAGTACAAAGAAGAGCCCACGAGGGGAAAATGGCTTATAAAATTTTAATAATATGTTAAAAGCAAACCCTGCCTCATCTTCTCTTTGTATTGCTGTCAGAAAGCACATCTCTCATAAGCTGAGATCCTTGTCAACAGTGATGTTAAAAGCACTCTAGATGAGGTGAGTATCCAATAAAGTATTAATATTAGCCAAACTGCATAGAACTTAAATTAAAAATATGTCTGATTACAGGATGGAAGCCCCAGTCACGAGTCTTATCCATCAAACATTGTAATCTGCCTGCCTGAGAGTGGTTAACAGCAGGAGAGAAGAAGCTGCCATTAAAATTCTCAAGGTGAATCCACTCCCAGGAGGAGGAGCACCAAGAATGCTTTCTTCTCTACCTCTAGGCAACAGGGGAATGAGATTTCTGCTTTCGTCCTTATCTCTCCCGATGTTTTCCTTCTCTTTGCAGTGTGGTTGGGCTGTCTACAGTCCACTCCTTCTGTGGGGAGTGAGCTGAGGACGGAACCAGAAACGGCTCTGCCTGCAGGATCCTGGGTCCTTGTAAGGTTGAAGTCATGAGGAGGCAATCTGAGCTCTGTAATCTGAGAGCTTCATGGCTACCAGACAACACACGCAGGGCATGAGGTTTGAGCAGAAAGCATGAAAGACTGGGACAAAAGACCCTCTTTTAGGATGTAGGGTCCAAGAGGATGATGGTGAATGACGGGTTTCCTTTAGGTTAAAGTCTTTAATAACGGCAGTTAGGGTCTGAGGTTGGGGTTTCAGGCCACAGAAACAAGGTGTCTTCTTCTGAGGTTTCTTAGGACATGGAAATGAAGGGGGCAGGATTTCCTCATGAAAAATCATGTTTAGTTAATATGTGACCTAGGCTACTCTCTGAACAGGACATTGGGACTTGTGAGACGTGAAAGTAGCTAGGCTACTTTCTGCCTCTAGGGGGCAGGAGTGTGTTCTCGTCCTGGTGGCCACCTGAGGGTCTGGATTCTAACAGGTTCTAACAGTGATTAAGTCAGACATCATAAGAGAATTTTTTGTGGATGGTGGTTAATATAATAATCTACAAGAGGTTAAAGCACAGAGAGCAAGTGCCGGCGGAGTGCTCAGCTATAAATGGGACATCTGCATCACCTCCTTCCTCAGGGCTCAGGGACCATCATGGAAGGGAAGAAGGAGAAGGATCGGAGTGAACCGTTGTCTTCCGCACATGACAGAAACTCTACACTTAGGAGCTCGCAGCACCTGTGGTTGCCTGCTTAAGATTTGTACAGGACCAAACCAGTCAAGACTCTAGCACAAAGTGGCAAAGAGTTCCTTAGCCTGCGCCCCAGCAGAGGAGCCATGGATGGTTGATGGAGTCTCAAGGAATGAGAGTTAGTTTTCTTTAAGGTAGTGGCCCCTGATAGGCCATTCATACTTCAGTAGATGACCCCATACCCAGAAGTATGTGGCTACCACAAATTGTACTCCATAGGTTGTTTAAAAAGAAAAAAAAAAAAGACATGAAGCTGGGGGCTATAAGGGTGAGAGAAGGTAAAAGGGAGAAGTAGAAATAAATACGAAAAAAACACATCATATGGAGTTCTCAAATAATTAATACACACACTTTCAGGAAGTAGCTTTCTATAGGGAGGATTTACAGACAGAGGCTGCTCGTTTGTTTCCCAGCCACCTAGACCCAAAATAATCACACATAAACTGCATTATTATAACACTGCTTGGCCTATTAGCGGAGCTTCTTATTGATTAGTTCTTATATCTTAAATTAACCTGTTGGAATAAGGCTGCTAGTGTGTTCCCGGTTTCCCGGCAGCTCAGACGTGGATTAATCACACAGAAACCATATTATTTAAATCACTCCATTAGCTCTAACTTCTTATTGGTTAACTCTTACATCTAGTATTAACCCATTTCTAGTACTTTATATTTTACCACGAGGTTTGTGGCCTGTCTGTCTCTGGCAGGGCTACATGGCTTCTCTCTACTCCACCTTCTTCCTTTCTACATTCAGTTTAGTTCCCCCCTCCCCCCCTCCCGCCTAGCTAAGCTCTGCCCTGCTATAGGTCCAAAGCAGTCCTTTATTAGCCAATGGTATTCAATGGTATTCATAGCATATAGAGTGAAATCAGACATCACCTTCCTTTTCTCTTTAAAAAAAAAGGAAGGTTTTAACTTTACCACAGTAAAATTACATACAACAAAACAGGTATCAAGCAAGAATTATGGTTATAATATTTATATTTATCTTTTATCATATCTAAGGACAACTATAACTATAGCTATCTATTCTTCAACTCCATCAGAGACCCCAGAAGGTAATATTACCTAAGTAAACAGGAAGTGCCTTGTAAGCAACTTCCAAAACTAAAATTTCACTGCCTGGACAGTCACCCAAAGTTCTTTTGGAATATTGTTCTATTCATCCATCTTCAGCCTATTGGACCATAGCATCTGGCAGACTTTTCCAAGAAGCAGGAAATTTCAAAGACAGTTCTGCCCATATTGTCAGTTTGTCAGTAACTTTCCTTTGTGTCCTGCAGAATGTCTGGCAGACTCTTTCATGAAATAGGAACCCTGAAGGGCTGTCTCATCTTTAGGTAAGTTCAGAAGTCATTTTTCTGTGGGTCCTGCATGTCCAGTTCATACAGCATACCATCAAGCAGTTCAGGCATGAGCAGTTTCTTGCTGAAATGGCTAACCAACACCATAAGGAGCCTCTTCAGTGCCCATCTTCTTCTTGAAGTAATTGGTGCTGCCAGGAGCAAATGTGTCTCACTGTCATGAAAAGTCCTAACTTCTTAAAACATTTTAAATGCCATATTCTGTAGTCTTTAAAAAGTTTGAAGAGTGCCTATCCATCTGAAATACATCTTTGTACATCTAGAAAATCTAACTAACATGACCACAAGCTTGACTATTATAGATGATTCTCTAGTTGCCTATATTTCTTAATTATACATTACATTTTTAAATGAGCTGCACAATCACAATACCTTATTCAAGAGAAAAATTGACCATATTACTTAAATCACTGATTGGCCCATTAGCTCTAGCTTCTTATTAGCTAACTCTTACAGCTAATATTAATCCATTTCCAGTGTTTTATATTGTACCATGAGGTTTGTGGCCTACCAGCGAGGTTCTGGCATCTGTCTCTGGCAGGGCTACATGGCCTCTCTCTACTTCACCTTCTAGGGAGGATTTGCAGACAGAGGCTGCTCATTTGTTTCCTGGCCGCCCAGACACAAAATAATCACACATAAATTGTATTATTACAACACTACTTGGCCTATTAGCTGAAGCTTCTTATTGGTTAGCTCTTATGTCTTAAATTAACTTATTTCTATTAATCTGTCTATTGCTATGTGGTTGTGGCCCTACCAGTAAGGTTCCATTCAGTGTCCAGCATCTGTCTCCTGTGGCAGCTACATGGCATCTCACTTGACTCTGCTTACTCTCTCCTCTATCTCCTTAGAATTCCCACCTTGCCCTATTCTGTCCTGTAATAGGCCCAAAGCAGATTCTTTTTTAACCAATGGTTTTCACAGAATACAGAGGGGAATCCCACATCAAGGATTGGGGAAATTTTGTTACAGAGAAGATGGTTTACTGAAAATTCTATACAAACAAAATATTTAAAAATATTAAATCAATGTTTATTCATCCTGTGAGTATTTGTTGAGCTCCATGTCCTTGGCAGTCACAGTTCTAAATCCTTGGGAGTTCATCAGTGAGCACAAAGAAGATTATTCACATTTAAAGAACTCGCTACAACAGAAGAGGGAAAAGTTGAGAGAGACATACCATACAATTAATAGTTGCAAATACAAAGGGCTTTTATTGAGGAGAAGATAACAGCCTTAACACAGGAAGGGATCTAGCAGCAGTCTAGAAAACAGGCTGCACCTCTGCCTTTCCTTCAGAGTATATGCTAGTAGCTCTCACATTGAGGGCTTTGAACCTTTCTTCTGGCTCAGGTGAAAGCCTATCAGGATTGATTAATTATGTCTGCTGTGGTTGTGAAAGTGGAGAATTGAAACATGTGTGCTACATAGTTGCCAGTCCCTAGTCCCCTGTTTCATCTGTGCCATTTCAGTCTGTTTTCTTTCAGTCTTTGAGAATATGAACATACAATTAGATATTTTAAGTACCAGTGTCATTGGTCAATTTTTTCAGTCTTTATAATTGTTACAGAAAGATTGCAAAGAAACAGTTTTAACAAAATAAAAGTAGCTGCTTTTGCTTGTTCCTTTTTTGAAACAGGGCTTTACTTTCTGTTCAGTCCTTAATGAGAGCAAGAATATATGCTTGTTGACCTCTTTCCTCTTACATGGGGAGCACTCATGGACATCCTTCAACTTAGCTTTAAAAGCAGCATGAAGTCTCAGTTGTATTTGCTCGTTGGATAGTAAAAGTATTTAATGAGAAATGCTTGGAATGTTTAAAATGATGTCCATATATCTACTTCTTTCTGAAATGACAAAGAACAGTTTCATTCTATGTTGATTATTGACTAATACAATAATAATATTGTGTTTGATAGTTTGCAGATTCTTCAGGAAGAGCAGGCTGGATGTTTTGCCCTGGCACACATGTACAGGTGAATATTGACACGTGTGTGTGTGTGTGTGTGTGTGTGTGTGTGTGAATATCGACACACAGGCTGCTTTGGTTGATTCACGTTTGTATGAAGTGCTGCAGTCAACTGCAGAGCGCCACACACTAACACTATCTGGAAAAGGACTTTTCAGCTTGACAGAAATTGGCAGCAAACTTGTCCTCTAAAAGGAGGGTCTGCTGTTCTTTTCATGGAAACAAGTTAACCCAGTAGCTTTGTGCCAGGGGCTTTGCTAGACCCATTTCTTTTCACCTGACAACTGCCAGTTGTGGAAATTCAACCAGCCACCTAATTAGGACAGACTCTGCTTGCTGGGAAGTATAGGTGGATGACAAGGAGACACTGAGCATCCTTGGGAATTTTCTAACCTTCTCTTTGTTTATTCTTTGTATCTTTCACAGCATGCATCTTGATTCCATTTATTTCCCATCCCTGAGTATCTGCCCTCTGCCCTTGCAGCCCCCCCTAAAATTAAAAAGAAATAAGAAAGAAAAGGGGGGAGCTTGTCATAGAAGCTAGAGTCTTGTCATAAAGCATAGAAGCTGTGACATCGTGAGTCACACAGTAGCCCCTTTTGTCCATAATTCTGCACTTGCAGGTGTTCATTGTAAAGAGTCATCCATCTGGTTCGAGGCCTCTGGTTTCTGCTACACTATTGGTGCTGGGCCCCCACTGGGACTCCTCTTGGTTGTCCTGCCGTTGCCCTGTGCCTTGGGAATTCTTTGCATTGATATCTCGAACAGCGTAACGCAGAACACCTCAGCTGTGTGCTGAAGGAGGCCCAAGCCCAGGTCTGCCGATTTCACTATGAAAACACGGGTGATGAGGGCTGTTTTCAGTCCCCAGAGAGTGCAGTGTGACGTCAGTTCACAAAAGGCCAATGAGATCTTGACCGCTTACCTCCACTTCTTCTCACCGAGGAGAAAAGCATTTCCAGCAACTTCTAAGACTCAGTCAGCTGAGTGCAGCGACAACACAGGAAAATAGAGATCAGAGTGAAGAAATGAGGTAGTACCAGGAGGAAAGAAGACAGAAGTAACGCTTCTGTCTCATTCATTTCCGCCTCTCCCTTTTCTCCCCTCCTTCTCTTCTCCTTCCCTACCCCTACTCCTTTCTCCTATTTAAAACATTTCCAAATTAGGGGAATCAGAAGTGTGTTTGGATATCCGCTTCAATCTTTCACAAATAGTCCCCTTGAATACCGAGGGGGAGTTCCTTTGTACATTTGGTTTTACACTTTATTCATGCTAACAGCTCAACAGCCATTAGGTAAAGATGAGGCAGGAAATGTTGTTGTCTCTTCAGGGAAATAACTTTCTCTAAGATAGTTAGGTTGAAAAGACGGCAAGAAGCGAGAATGAGTGCTTCATGCTAATGTACAACTTAACCAATAGAAGCAATGTCTAAGGTATATTAAAATTGGAGATCATCTAGCTATTTCTTCATAGATTAGCAAAACTACCATAAAGCTTTTGGCCAAATGGTGAATCAACAGATACAGTCTGTACTGGGCCTTAAACTCGTAGGGGAAAAGCCTTCTAATCACTATTTCTGATATGCTTATTGGTAGCCTTCTTAGTAGCCTGTTAGAGTGATAATCTTTCTTATCATGCTAAGGAAAATCTTGCTTATAGCTGGGAGGAGGTATACCCCCACTTCATCACTCTTTCTTTAGATTTATGGGACTATAAATGTCCAACAGAAATTTCCCTAACCATTTCGTCAAAACCAAACCAAACTCAAATGAGGCGTCATCCTGTTTTCTTCTTATTGGGAATGGATTTGAATTCTGATCTATTACCCTGTGTGATCAAACTCCACTTTTATTTTAACTTTCCCCATGTTCACCCCGACACGGATTTATCTAAGAACTAAAAGATGGAGATTTGAACTTGGTGTGAGCTTGAATAAAATATGTGATCCGGAAAAGTCACCCAACTTCTGTGAACATCCACTCTCTTGTCTACAAGTGGGATAGCAATAGTAATGGGAGTCTTGAAAGGACCAAATAAGACTGGGACTATGAAAACACATTATAAACTTAAAATTATGAATACCGAAAAGCAGCGATGACTCAGCAAAATGAGAACTGGGATTTGAGGTCAGGTGACAAGATTTTAATTTTTGAATAATCTACTTAACAGTGTCTGGCTTAAGACAAGTTAGATAACCTGTATGAAAGCTAATTTACTTAATTGCAAGTGTGTGTTATTAAACTACTAAAAAGTCTCACAGGGTTTTACAACTGAAATAATTGAACCAGAGTGGATACCCGTTCCCAAAGTAAGCCAATCAGAGTTTCCTCTAAAGTACTATCTATTATTTTTGGACAAGTATGTGTCAAATAGAGAGGAACTCAAAGTTAATTATCTAAAGAACTGGTTGGTGGAGAAAGCAGGTACTGCTAGAGAGGAATGAGGATGGCTGGAGGAGATACACACAAGTGGGTGCTGGGTTCAGTGAGTCAGTGAGTGATTCACCGGTGTGCAAGTGTGAAGACTTTGATGTTTCCTTCCCTTCAAGAGCTGGTTGCAGTGGCATTCTTGTAATTCCGATGCTGTGGAGATGGAGACTCAAGGCCCAAAGACTCAAGACCCAAAGACTCAAGATCCCAAAGACTGAGGCTCTTTGGGCAGCTACGCTGGCCCAATTGGTGAGCCTTGGGCCCCAGTGGGAGACCATGTCTCAAAAACAAGGTGGACAACATGCAAGCAATAACACTTGAGACTGATCTCCAGCCTCTACACACATGTGTATACCTACATGTACACATTTATGTGCACCCGTATACACACGAACATGCACCCCTTCGCATAGAAGGAGGCACACAAATGCAGACTTCCTTAGGAGGTCCATTTCTAGGTGTCCTCTCTGCATAGCCTTACTGTAAATTCCTTCTGAATTAGTCAAGGTTAAGGTTCAGCTGCAGATGATAGGCTCTGCTCTAGCCAGTTTGAACAGAGATTTAATCCAGAAATTAGGTTATTAACAAAGTTGTCTGCAGGGAGAGGAGAAGGCTGGAGGACAGTAGTTGGGGCAGTCTTCCAAAGTAACTAAACAACTCTACAGAAGGGGTTCAGGAAAGGAGTTTTCACCCAGGCTAAACAGTTGGAGAAGCAAAAAGGTGCTCCCTCAGTCTTCGGCTTTACAATTGAACTGATGTTGTTAGAATCCTTACCAGGGAGAAATTTAAGCCCAAAAAAGCCACAGAGTTGCCTCACCTACAATTGGACCTGGCCTACATCTGGTGGGAACTTTATTTTGTGGAAGCTAGGTGAGGTACACATAGATAGTTCAAGGAGTCTGAGTAGTGCTGTCTCTAGGGTTGCAGGCTGTAGCAGGCACAGCCTCTGTGGAGAAACAATGGAATTGGGTGAGCTAATCTGCACACTCCTGCCATATCTACCTTGCTTTCTTTTTTTCCCTAAACCAGGTCCAGTTAATTTCTGTTCATGTAACTCAAGACTACTTTAAACATAGTCATATGATTCACAGGCTCTTGGATATATTGCACTAGAGACTTGGAACAAGGTGTAAGATTAAATCCCATGGTGATGACCTCAGAAATGAAAAGTTATGGTTAAGGCTGTAACCTTGTGACGTTGACAGTCTCTCTACTGTTCCTTTTTATCACAATGATTTATTGAAAAGCCCAGAGTTTAAAATGTGAATATGTTCCACATAACATGAGATAAACATAGAATAATTAACATGGAGATAGAGTTACTTCTAGCAAGAAAACACTGAATTCTAACCTTAGTAAATAACAGGCTTTTATCAGGTCTCTCCTCTTTTGTCTTTAGTTCAGATCCAGGGTCTCACTGAAGGCTGACCTACCTTATTACTATTTTTAATGAATTTATTTATTTTTAATGTATTATTTTAGTATTTTGAGAATTTCATACACATACAAATTTGATATTATTAATCCCTATTCCTTCCCCAAACTCCTTCCAGATCCATTCTTGTGTTCCTTTTTTTAAAAAAATAGTCCATGGTTGTGATGCATCCATTGGAGTATAATTGACTTGCCAGAGTCTATACACTAAAAGAAAAGCAAATCAGTGAAACTGACTGTCCATCAGAAGTCTTTAACTGTCACTATATCTGTAGGAAGGATGGGAGCTCATGAGCTTCCCTACCTCTCCGCTGCAATGTTGATCGGCCTGATCTAGTACAGGTCTCTTACAGGCAACCATAGCTTTCGTGAGCTCCCAAGTGCAGCAGTCTTACCATGTGCAGAAGATACTGTTTAACTCTGGTCCTCCCGGATCTTTGGTTCTTACAATCTTTCTGTTCCCTCTTCTCCCTGAGCCCTGGGGGAGAGGGTGTGATAGAAATATTCCTTTTGTGGCTGAGCACTCTACAGATGGTTATTCTCTTCCCTTTGATGAGTTGTAAATTTCTGTGTTAACCGCCACCCACTGTACAGACTTCTCTGATGAGGTCTGTGAGATGCACTAATCTACTCATTCTTCTTGACTTGGGTTGGGGAGAGGCATGGTATCCAGGCGATTCTGTCTATGGTTGCTGAGCTGGTTCAGGGACTTGCAAAGAGCACAACCAACGAATCATTGGTTCTGTCTATTACTAGGTAAGGACTTTAGGTCAGGCAAGAGATCTTTCTGAATCTTGATATATCTTTAAAATGGAACAGACATGTCTTCTTTACAAATCTTGAAAATGATATGAAACAATGCATACAGCAGCCTTCGTGACAGAGGCTTGCAGAACAGTGCATGCATACCGATGTGAATTTCTTTAAGTCTGAATTTCCATATCTCTGAGCTCTACTACTTTTTGGAAGCTCTGGCTTTGGAACTGAATCCTTATGTGGTTATCTTTGGTCTAATATTTATCTCAATTCTTTAACATCCATTTGTCCTGATCAGAATCCGTATCTCTTCTGTGTCCTTCCCATTTCCTCCTTTATCTCTTCTTCTCTTATGTGATTAAATAACTGCTACTCAGAGTTAGGTTTCCCAGCTGCCTGTTGGCACAGCTGTCCAATGCACGCACCATTTCTTCAATGACCAGGGCATCTAAGTTTCTACTGCTTGCATGGGCTACTACCTGTCACGCTGTTCTCAGGATGCCAAGTCTTACTGCTTTCCCCTTGTCTCTTGTGGTTGGATCCTTACTTTTCCTCCTCTTACCTGAATTCCTTATCCTCCTCTTCTATTCCAGTGACCACATCAAGTCTTAGATCCTGGATCCTAACCATCTCACTCCAGCTGATATTCTTAGATATGAAACAGAATTGTTTGTCTATATTTGTATCCTTGGAGCATATTAGACACGAAGAATCTCCCGAGCCACTGCCTGCATTTCACAAGATCTCAAGGTGGTTGACAGGCATGAAAGTTTGCTAAGTTCTTTGCCATAAGCAAAGACCTGTAGCTAGATTATAAAGCACATCTCATGACGCTCTACAAATGGCTGCTTCCTAATACGGCTTGCAAAAGGGCTGGAATGCATTATTCTATGTCTTTTCATCCGGGGCTTAGGCTTTGTGCTCAATGGCTGAGAAAGCTGTGTCAAGGTGGAATTAAATGGAAATTCTGGCAGGCTGCTGACCTGAGGAAATTCATTCTAAGACTCCTCCACCTGCTTTTGAATCAAATGAAGGGATTATGTAATTTTGAACTGTGTAATGAAGAGGAAGAACTCTTGATATCCAATTTTTAAATCTATCATGTTTCCTTTTTTTTTTCATTTCCAAACTTTCTTTCTGTAAGTTCCCCTGGAAGGAAACCCAAACACACAGCAGAACACAGTGGTTATGGGCAAAATATGGGATAAGGCTTTGAGAACAAGTGTCAAGGACCTTGAGAGACATGTTTGAGCTGGTGGCCCTTTCTTTTAAAGTTTTGGTTCAAAATGTTTTTGAGACAAGGTATTCTCACTCTCATTTTGTTTCTTTTATTCAGGTGCATCCTGCTTCAGTTTGAACCTGAAATGCTCCTATAGGAATCACTTTCTGATTTTCTGTTCTTTAGCAGATGGCACTACTTCTGGAGGCTGAGCCTAGATGTCAGAATTAGGTCACTGGTGGTGGCCTTTGAGGGTTATACCTGGCTTCTAATTCTGGTCTCACTCATTCTCTATCTCCTTGTCTCACGCGATGTGTGTCCCACCAGGCCTTCTCTGTCTTGATGGACTAAAATTCTTTGGAACCATAATCCAATATATATATATATATTTATACACACACACACACACCAACACACATAAATATATATTTCTTCTTAAATTACTTCTGTCACAAAAGTAACCAAACACACCCAAACCCTGCCTTTTTCATCATAGCAGCTAGAGCTACAAGAATGAATTATCATAAAAATCTTTTTTTTTTAAGAGCTTGGTGCTTATTTATTTATTTATTATGTATACAATATTCTGTCTGTGTGTATGCCCACAGGCCAGAGGAGGGCACCAGACCCCATTACAGATGGTTGTGAGCCACCATGTGGTTGCCGGGAATTGAACTCAGGACCTTTGGAAGAGCAGGCAATGCTCTTAACCACTGAGCCATCTCTCCAGCCCTATCATAAAAATCTTAACCCTTCTCCTTTAACATCAGTTAGGTCCCGTTCTGATGAAGAAAGTCTTAAAGCATGAGCTGTGAGAGGCCAATCCACACTGTGAACTGATGTGGGAGTGTCATATATCAATCTGTTGACTTCATTGGTTAAAATAAAGAAACTGCTTGGCTGGTTCTGATAGGTTAGAACATAGGTGGGAGGAGTAAACAGAATAGTATGCAGGCAGGAAGAGGAAGTGAGCTCAGAAATCATGCAGCTCCGCTTAGAGATGCCAGGCTCCTGTCTCACGGGCGGATGGGATAGCTCAGCGCTCTGAGGCACACTCGCGATGAAGCTCCGACCCAAGATGGACATAGGCTAGAATCTCCCCGGTAAGCGCACCTTGGGGTGCTAACACAGAATATTAGAAATGGGTTAGACCAGGTGCGAGAGTTAGCCCGTAAGAGGCTAGAGCTAGTGGGCCAAGCAGTGTTTAAATGAATACAGTTTGTGTGTTGTTATTTCAGGCATAAGCTAGCCAGGCGACCGGGGTGTTGGGGACGCAACCCCGCATGCCCCCATTTCAACAGTGAACGAGACTCCCAGGTGCTCTCTGCGGCTGGTGCTCACCCTTCATTCTCATTTACATTGTTAAATTAGATGACTGAAAACCCTACACAGCCTGTCTCTTCTTTTCAGCTTTGAACACAGTGATGCTCCCCATCTTTCTGATGCACCATCTATTAAAGATGACTTCCATTATTGGTGCCAATATCAGCTTGACCCGATCCTGTCCCAGTAGTACACCTGGGTCCTTCGTCATCTTATACCACGATGGGCTTCACGTTAGGTGCAAGTAATCTATTTTTTTTTTTTGACAAGGCTTGGCAGTTGTGATAAAAGAAAAGACTAAAAGTTATTAGAAATAAATATGAGGAATGAAAAGGATGGCTCTTGCAGAAGTGTAAAGGGCCAGAGGTCAATGGCTAGGAAGATTGAAATTGTCTCCAAGCCACTTAATAAATCGAGAAGAGGGAGAACTTATAGTTAGGTGAAATTTGTTGCTTCTCTGGCACAGCAGGGGTAGTTAAAATATGATACGTTAAATTTAACACTCAGATAGGATTTTTATAAACTGTGGCACTATGCAGTGACTGTCATTTATTTGTAATAAAAAACCTTACCAAGAAATTATTTATGATGTAAGTATACCCTAGAAGAAATGCTAAATCAACTTTCCAAAAGTAATGACTTGAAAGTGTGTATAGTTTGAGAAAGACTACCAAATGTCCACAAGGTACAAGACATTCCCATGAGTTATTTCTTCTTCTTTGAGGGAACTGAGTGAAGAGGTAAATGCTTCCTTATTGCAATAAAGACTTTAGTTCAATGATTAATTGTAAATGAAAAAGGGGGGGTTCCTAATGGGTGCCCCCATTCCACATGCACTATTTGACAGCCAGCTTGGCCTGACAAAGGGGAACAACAGTGGAATAGATCAACAAATCCAAGTTTGGTCTTCCAAAGTGCAGGTAATTATTAAAGCATATTGACTCCTATGTAAGTAATCAGAACCAGTATCTACAGCTGACTTTCACTATGACCTGTGGGCTCTTAGCATGAACATCAGGGACTTGGTAGAAATACAGATGTCCAAGCTCCATTCTGATTTGCTGAATCAGTAACTGGCTGGGTGGCCCAACAACCAATTCTTTTACAGACATCTTTCTCTTTAGATGCCTCCCAGTCTGAGAACCCCGTTACCTAGCAGTGTATGAAAATGGTGAGAAGTACCAGGGCTCGGCAGCCAGCCTTGAGTTTCCTGCTGGCTTTGCTACCATTGGCTGAATGACTTTGGCAAGTCCTTGAGTCTACAAACCTTAACTTTCTTCTCTGCGAAATAAGGGTCATCTTTTGTGCTCCTAGATACACTATGCTGTTGGGCAAATAAGATGACGTAAGTCCTTGTTTTCACACTAGCTCTCAAATTACACTATTTTCTTTTTCCTTTACTTGAAGCTGAATTCCTGCTGAAAACATATAGGAGTTAGTTACCAATATTTATAGATAATTAAGAGTACTTTTGCAGGCTTGTGAATATTTCTCAATTCCTGTGTCATCTGTTTATTGTGCCTGTGCTGTACTATACAGAACTACTAGCCATACCTGAATTGAGACAAACTAAAGTATAAAACGCACATTGGATAAGGATAATATGAAAACATTAGCTTTTAAGTTTATATATTGTTTTATGTTTCTTGTGTTGGGATCTTGTTCCTCAGGCAATGACATTATTTTGGGAGGTTCTGGAAACTTAGGAAATAGAGTGTAGTTGGAAGAAGCTTGTGACTGGAGGTAGGTTCTTGAGTATCCTGTCTCTAGCTCCTTGCTGTGTGCTCTGACATGAACTGCTTTCCTTTCCATGATTGATGGAGTCCTCTGAAGCTATTAGCACAACAAATCTTTTTTTTCCCTTTAAGTTGTTATTGCAAGTATTTTGGCTGTAGCAAATGAAATGTTAGACAGAAAATGAATACCAGAGAAGTGGGGTCCTTGTTGTGATTAAGTCTGACTATACATTTAGAAATCATTTGTAGGAGAAATTTGGATGAATTCAGAGAAGCAGGCAAGAGAAAGACTAAAATGCTATAAGCAGAGTTATACGGGCAGCTCCGCTAGAAGAACAGACAATTAGAGTACCAGTGGGGATAAGAGAATAAGAACAGAGAAGGTCAATTTTTTTGTGTGTGCTTAGTGCCAATATTCTTTTTATTGATTTTATTGAGCATACATTTTTCTCTGAAGGTCAATCTTTTGATGTTTCAGATGGGAATGAGCCTTTATTGGAAATTGGCTACAGGCCACCCAGATTACTTTCTGGCCAAGAACTTGTTCAAATTTTGTCAGTGTCCTGAGACTTTGTATGGAGTTGAATTTAAAGGCGACAGACTAGTTCCTATGGTAGAGGGGATTTTATAGTTGACCAACATTTGAGTTGTGGCATTGTTACTGTTGGCAGCTTTTAGACAAATGTATAGTAACAATTGGGAATAAAAAGAAAACCAGAAAGACTCGAAAGGATTGCAATTTATATAGGAAAGGTGGCGTAAAAGCTGGGACAAGGAAGGCGGCTTCTAAAGAGTTTAGTGCCATGGAAGAGAAGTCAAGACTTTGCATCAGAACTATGGAAAAGTTGCTTTGAAGGTCCTGCAGGAATTGGTGCTCATGCATTCTGGGTTTAGAGGTCTAAAACAAACAAACAACAAACAAACAAGCAACAAACAAACAAACTCCCTTGGAAAGAGCTTCTTAAGTGTTTCCCTTATTCAGGGCCATCTAGAAAGTTATTACCTTGCAATATTCAGTCAACCAGGAACTCAGAGGCTGCTGCAATTGTGGCCAAAGGATGCAAGGCTACTGCTGGAGCTGAGAGTAGGACATAGTGTTGGTCATGTGATGTTGGTTCTGCAGCCATGCAGAATGCAAGAGTTTGTTAATAGTACCTTCCACTCAGATTTCAAAGAAAGGCATTGTAGGCTAAACAATATAGAGTCAGGCCTTGAGAGGCCATTGTGTGAAGCTGTGAGGTTGAAGCCCAAGCTTCCAGTGAGAACTCAGGAAATTAAATAGATATACAGGAATCTAGAATCTTTGCTGAAAAGCCTCAGGTAGGAAGTAGAACCAACCCAGAAGAGAAAGTAACTGTCGAGGTCACAGGGGCAGTAATGCCCAACCCATTGTGGGTTGGGGTACGTGGGGTGCTCACATATCCCAGATGCCAGGCATGGAGCTATGGAGTCTAAGCCTTTGTTCTGCCTCTTTGTAATGGGATCATTTATTCTATGCTATAGTATCTTGGACGTAGGTAACTTTCTTTTTACTTTTACAAGGGTTCAAGCTAAGAGTGTGCCTTGAGTCTCAGAAGAGACTTTGAATTTGGATTCTCGAACCACATTAGGACTCTTAGTATTTGCGTATTTTTGGAGATGGACTGAAGGAATCCCGGATTACAAGATGTTTATGACTGGGCAGACTGTTACTATTTGAGTGGGCTGTACCATCTACAAACCCATGTCTTGGGAGATTTGTTTCCAGTTGGTGGTGATAATTTAAGATCTTCTAGAAACTCCAAGAGGTGGGACCTGACTAAAGAACTAGAAACCTGGGGTTGGGTCTTTGGGGATATATGTTCTCTCTAGATCCCTCTCATTGTATTTTCTTCTTTCTAGATGCATGTGAGCTGTCCTGCCATGATGGCCAAATCCTATGGAGACAAAGACAAAACAAATCCTTCCTTTTTATTTTCTCAGGGATTTTGGTAACAGAACACAAAGTTTCACTAACGCACTGAATACACATTCAAGTGAAATTTGGGATAACAGCAGGCTAAATACATCATCTTCTTGAGACTTTAAAAATTTGTGTACCAGGAAACGGGAACATGTGGTCACCATATGTTTGTTGGGTGACTCTGGTCAATGTGCCTTGTGGGGTATGTGTCACTGCATTGCTCTGTTGGCAGACCCTACGGCAAAGGGAGAACCATTGGACAAGAGTTGCTCGTTTCTTGGCCGCAGATCTCCACACAGCTTTTCCTCATTATTGTCTTTGTGGTTTTTTGTAGCGAAGAGTTCCAGAGTGTTTGCATCAATTATTATTCATGATACATCTATGTGGTAGATGCTGAATTCAGAACCCTACTGGAGAAATCTTTATTGTTCGAAGTCCAGTGGATGTGAGTGTGGGAACATGCATGTGCGCATACACATGTGCAAGCATGTGCACATGTGCGCACACACACCAAGAACAAGGGAACTATCTTTGAAGAACTACAGACCAGAAGCTGGGGGGTGGGAAGTAAATGCAGAATGGAGCTGCCCTTTGGTACCTGAGGCTGCTAACAATGCCAGCTCTTAACACTGTTCACTGACTGACAAACTTCTTGCATCGTGCCCTGCCCCTTCCATGGTGCTTTCCTGCAAGCAGACTCTAGAGATGTGATTAGCTCTTCAGACATTTAGACATTTAGAAGTGCATTTTTTAAAGCCTACTCTCTCTTACCTCACTTAATGAAAGGCAAAGAAAGAGCAGTTCTCCCAGATATCTGTTTGTCCTTGCTTGATTTAAACATTGGCTGTGAGATTATCTGTCAATCAAATACATTAGAGAGGGAAACAGGAATGACCTGAGCTTGCGATGTTTCAGATGACAATTTCTTCTTTACACTGCTTCAATTATTCAAGACAACACAGACCTGCTGTGATCTTTAAAAAGATTTTTGGGTGACAGGAACCTGCAGTCTGTGTTTTAAGTAGGTAGTCTATTTTACAGACTCACTCTTAGAGGAAACATAGGAGCATTCCAATAACGAAAACAAGCCCTCTCCAAGTGGGGAATATAAGGCTGATCACAAGAACCTGCTTCATGGCTTTCCTGGGGAATACTACACTGTGACAAGCAGTTGTACAGACAGATGATTCCATTCCTGAGAAGTGCATGAGAAATGGTTCATCACTCCTGTACTCCAGGATTTTTTGGGTGTGGGTGTGGGTGTGGTCGGTACAGAAAATTTCCAGTTAGTTAAATTCAAGTAAACACAGGGTTTTGCCAGATCTTAGTATAGCGGAAGCAGACCAGAACGACACATAGCCCCATTCCGGTCTGGATTAAAACAGGACTAAATGTCTTTACACAGCTCGATGACGGCTTTCATCATAGGTGACTGGGTTTCACTGAGAGCGCTCATGGTTCTCTCTTCTTTTTACTTGGATGGAATCATTTAGAATCAAAAGTGCCATGTTTTTAAAAGTTAAAAGCCATATTTAAATTAAATTTTCACAGCAGAAAAAATGTATTTTGCACACACCAGAGGAAAACATTCATCATAATCTGGATTTGGCATTCAAACCAGAAATACTTTTTTTGTATGAATAAGAGTTTCCTTTGAGTATATTATTTTATATGGGTCCACATTTCAGACTGTTTAAGATGTCCTCACCATGGGCTAAAGGATTTTTTTCCCCTGAAGAAGCTGTAAGCTGTGAATACTTATTCACTCATGAGAAGCTGGCAAATTTGTATTCATATTTTGTATGGGCCAGACTGTAGCTGTTGACATTAGTACAAACAACATCAGGTTGTGATAATAAAACTATCAAAGGTGGGAGTGAAGGACGGTTAGTTAGAAGTCAGGAAAAAGTGTAATATTTGTAAACTGTCTTGGTCCTTCCCATTACTCATTTTGTATTCTATAAAGAATTTGTTATTATTATTTCCAAACAGTACACTTTATTCAATTGTCTACTTCCTCTAGTACATCTTTGCACCATTCCAGCCTCTGGTCCTATCTCAACTCTGTCCTAACTTCAGTAACCAAGCTATTACTACATTTCTATCACAATGTGTATATTTTTCTTTCTCTCTGACTCACTCTCTCACTTCCTGACTGACCCCTACTTTTTCTCTCCCTCTCTCTCATGTGCATGCCCAGGGCAGAGATAGAGAGAGCTAACATGAGGGTTCTTTGGTCTTCTTTTTGTGATAATTGGCTTTAAAACAGCTTCCCACATCTCAGCTGTGTTTCCTTTTTCCTGTCATTCCTGAGAAGACTGTGGCTCCCTGAGTTGACTGCATGAGTGTCCTCAGTTCCACCCCGTCCCCTGTGTCTTTTACCTCTATGTGTGCATTCCATGACTATAACAAGTTGACAAGCAGAATGTGGGAATGCAATAGAGACTTTGCAAGTGATTGGGTGGTTTGGTTGATTGTTTTATGTCTCTGTTATCAATGGGACAAGGCACAGGAAATTCTAGGAAGAGTCTGGGAGGCACACAGGTGGTGCTAGATTCCCCTCTCCAAGGTGTGTCCAGTCCAAATGGTCTACGTCCCAGACAAAGACTTGGGGGTGTTGGAATGGTATACACAACATCCAACATACTCTCTTTTGACAGATTTCCACTTTTAGATTTCTCTTATGTGTAGTTTACACTGTATATAAAATACATAGTTTTAAAATATAGTTTATACTTATATTCTTTGTTACTTCATTCTGCCCTAACATTGGATAGCCAAAAGTCAGAATTTCTTTAACTGGGAGAGGAAAATGAGGGGAGGAAACAAGAGTAAAGAAGAAAAGACCAGGGGCTGGAGAGATGTCTCAGAGGTTAAGAGCATTGCCTGCTCTTCCAAAGGTCCTGAGTTCAATTCCCAGCAACCACATGGTGGCTCACAACCATCTGTAATGAGGTCTGGTGCCCTCTTCTGGCCTGCAGAGATACACGCAGACAGAATATTGTATACATAATAAATAAATATTAAAAAAAGAAGAGAAACCATGCTAATGCCAATCACGAGGTCACAGAAGGTCACTGGCCCATTGTTTCTCTTGCTTCCAAAACTACCATTCCGTAACCTTTTCTGACCTTCAGACGTCACTTTGATTGTTGAATGGATTATGGATGTTTGTCATTATTTAGAGAGTTAGCTACAAAGTATTATTAGTAATAGTCAGGAAAAAAGTTAAAAAAAAAGAAAATTAGATTCAAGGTCCTTGTTTTGAAAAGATAAGGGGGGATATAGATATGATAAGGTAAAAGGATAGAATATTGAATCTACTCTGTGAAGAAAAAAGGGAGGATATAGATTTGATAAGATAAAAAGGTAAACTACTGAATCTACTTTGAAAAAGAAAGTGCTAGTTTTAAATGTCTTATATTAAATTAAACTTTTATATATTGTATATAAATTTTGTATATTGAGATTAATTTTGTTAAAACATATTGCACATACATTTTTACTCTTGTTCAAGGTATTGCACTTATTTAACAATGTAATACAAATTTCTAGTTCTTGAAAATTATTACTACCAACTCTTTAAGGTAATATGGAAATTCAGGTTAGTAGTTAATCACCTAGTATATATAACTGAAATTATAGTCACATTAGGAATGTTTTCAAGGTCAAACAAAGATATATTTCAGATAGACAAGTCATCTTCAAACACTTCCGAGATCTAAAGAATATGGCATTTAAGATGTTTTAATAACCTAGGCTCATTTTTATGACAATGAGACAGGTCTGCTCCTGGCAGCACCAATCTACTTCAGAGAAGATAATGGGCATTGAAGAAACTTCACATGGAGTTTACTTTCTTTGTGGCAAAAGAGAATATCTTTGCCTCGACTGCTGACCTAATTGGTCAAGCAGGACACAGAAGAAAGTGACTTCCAAAGGGTTGTCAACATAAAGAGGGACAGCCCTTCATAATATCTGATAGAAAAGTCTATCAGATATGCTAGGCCTGTAGATCGTAGATAGATGCCTCAGCATTGCAGAAGAACTTTGGGCAGCCAGCTGTGTCTGTCATTCTTACATTTTTTTGGAAGTCACTTGCTTGTACTTCCTGCTTACTCAGTTAATATTATTTCCTTCTTGGGTCTCTGGAGGAGTTGAAGATTAGATAGTTATACTATAGTTTACCAGATGCAGAAAGCAAGCTATGATAGAAAGTAAATTAGGTACAAGACTTTGTACTCAGCAAGATAGGATAGATATGGAGTATTTTCACTGAATTTGTCAAATGCAAATGGACTAGACATTGTTGATGTATTTATTGCCTGTATATATTGTATATGGTCATTGAACTTATTGTATATAATAAGTACATTATATACAATGTGCTTATATTAATTATAGTACGTATATTAGTTATATTATTCTTTTTTATTCTAGACAAAAAGGGAAAATGTAGTGATATTTAATTTGTATTTTAATAAATAAAGTTTGCCTGAAGATCAGAGAATAAAATAGCCCCATTTGTCAGTCTTAGAGACCAGGCAGTGGTCACACACATCTTTAATCCCAGAAGCCACACTAGTTTGCCAGAGAAACAAGGCAGTGCATGCCTTTAATTCCAGTGGTGCACACCTTTAATCACTAGAGAAGACTATAAAATGGGAGGAGATAGCTCACAGACACAGTCTCATTCTGAGATTCCTGGAAGCAGGATCCCATTTCAGATTGAGGTAGAGGTAAGAGCCAGTGGCTGGCTGTTTTGCTTTTCTGGTTATCTGGTTGATCCCCAGTTTCTGTCTGGGTTTTTATTAATCATGTTTATTTCAATTATGTCTTTTAACCTTCTCTCTGATACTTCATTCTTCCTGTGACGTATATTGTCTTTCAAAATTTTTTTGGAATCCTGTGGTCAGTTAATTTGTTGTGTCTTCATTGCTGCAAAGTACTGAATGGTTTCCAATCTCTTCGAATTCACTATCCTCTTTCCTCAATGAATGATTAGATTTTTTGAAACTACCCGCTACAAACAATGCTTCAGTAAACAACCTCATACATAGTCTGTTAATGCCTTAGAGCAAAATTTCTAGATATGAGTCTAGAAGTTTAAGTGGTAGGGCAGAGGGATTATTTTATCAGTTGGATTATATTTCGGTTTCCATGATCTGTATTCCTCTAGCACTACAAGAACACAAATCCCTGCCTATTACCTTGTCTAAACTCTGCCGGCATAGCAGGTGTGAATTGATGGCTTGTTGTTGCTTTGATTTGCATTTCTGTAATAATGAATGCTTTAGGATAATTTATATCATGTGCTGATTTTTGAGTTTCCTCTTTTACAAATTACCCCTTCATAATTTGCTCATTTTGTAATTTGTAAGTAAGTTTTTCCTTCCTATTGGTTTGAAGGAATTCTTTGATTATTGTAAGTACTTTTCAATTTGAAAAATTCTAGATAAAATCCATCAGCACTTTGCTGTTTTTTAGGACATGGCCCCTATTTTGGTGTCATTCAATGAATGTACATTTTTGCCTGCCTTATAGTTTATAGCCTGGAAACTTGGTTTAAAAGTCTTCCCTGCCTTTAATTCTTAAAGATTTTCTTTTTTTGCGGGAATGGGTGGGTGGGTGGGTACATATGTGTGGCTTTTATATTTTGTCTGTAAGCTTCTTAGGTTTATATTTAAAAAAATAATTTATTTTATTTTATGTACATTGGTATTTGCCTGCATGTATGCCTGTGAGGGTGTTGGGTCCCCTGAAACAGAAGTTATAGATAGTCGTGAGCTGCCATGTGGGTACTGGGAATTGAATCCGAGTCCTCTGGAAGAGCAGCCAGTGCTCTTAACTCCTGAGCTATATCTCCAGCCCATTCGACTGGGATTGGGTTTACCTTTTTAATTGCTCTTTTAAAATTGTGATTGCTTGGGCTGGAGAGATGGCTCAGAGGTTAGGAGCATTGCTTGCTCTTCTAAAGGTACTGAGTTCAATTCCCAGCAACCACATGGTGGCTCACAGCCATCTGTAATGGGGTCTGGTGCCCTCTTCTGGCCTGCAGGCATACACACAGACAGAATATTGTATACATAATAAATAAATAAACATTTAAAAAATTGTGATTGCTAAAGTAGCCTTATTTCTGTGTCATTGTAAGTATCAAGAGATGCAGTATGATAAGGCACAAAAACTTGAGCTTTTGTATGCCAATAGTTTCTAGGAAAAAAATGTGCTCTGACTTACCAAACATCAGTTTAGAAGTGGGATTTGGAGTAGAGCCCACTTACAAATTGAAGGTTGCCGGAGTATTTCTAAGGAGGAACTCTAAAGTAATAACACTGGCCTGCCACTGGTTTCAGCTTCTTTATATTATAATCACAGTATTTATAGGATTATATATGACCTATAGCACTATTGTTTGAAGTATGGTCCTAAAATGAATTGTGTCACATTTCTTAATGTATTTGATGAAAATGAAGATATCACTTGTCAAAACCCATTTAGCAAGCTGGGTATGGTAGTGCCTACCGTTATACCCATTAAGGACTGGTGTGGGAGTCCTCTCTGTATGTTGTGAATATGTTTTATTACCACTGGTTAATGAATAAAGCTGTTTCAGCCAATGGCTTAGCAGAGCAAAGCCAGATGGGGAATTCAAAGAGAGATATAGAGAGAAAGTAGGCAGAGTCAGAGAGATGCCTTGTAGCTGCTGAAGGAGAAGGATGCCAGAACAGAACCTTACTGGTAAGTCACAGCCTCATGGCGATACACAGATTAATAGAAATGGGTTAACTTAAGAAGTAAGAGTTAGTTAGTAAGATACCTGAGCTAATAGGACAAGCAGTGTTGTAATTAATATTGCTTCTGTGTGATTATTTGGGTCTGGGCAGGCAGGATACAAAACACAGCCGCTGCTTGCAAAGGACAGCCTAGGCTATAGACAGACTCCATCTCAACTACTTCTCTATCCCCCCAAAATCCACCTCCCCAAAAAACCACAACAAATAAGCAAAAACAAAATCCATAGAATTCATAATACAGAGTCATGATTAAACACGCCTAACCTGAGGTGACATTGGTTTTTCACTTGTAAGATTGGACCACACTGGTGCTGGCTGTGAAGGGTTTTTCTATGTGACCTAGGCTGGCTTTTAACTTTCACTCCTCCTGTGTCTGACTAAAGAGATCTTGGATTCCAAAAGTCCAGGCAAAATCTGTATTACAAAATAAGCATCCCTAATAAATGTTGAACATAAAGAAATGTGATAGCCACTACTTGAAATTTATTATCGTAATCATAATGATGATAATCACATGGCTTGCTGTAGATGCTACTGAGTGGATGCAAACTACCTAGGAAGAGAAGAACTGTGGTAGATTATATTCCTGAGAGATAGCCAAGGAGAAAGAGGTTTTGGAGAGGTAGACTCTCCCAGGATTTATTTTAACTTCTAATAAAACTTTTATTACTTATATTTATTCCATACAGCTTTTATATGAAATGTTTATGGTAAAAAAATAAAGATGTATTTTGACCCCAAACACAGAGACCTAATAGACAGGTTGACATTAAATTTTGATGGTTCATTGGATGAGCTAAAGTGGTAGATCCCCTGCCTTAGAAGGTTTTGTCTTTTCTGCTGTTTCTTAGTGGGAAGAACCTCTCCTCTAAACTTCTGAAAGACACCTTTTTAGATATTTTTAACGTTTGACTTTGCTCCTCATCTGTCTGGCTAGACTGCAAAGGAATTCTCAGCTGTGTTGAAAATGAGTGTGAGAAGCCACATTTTTATCTGGGAAACAAGTGTTCTCCTTGGGGACTGTCATTGAACTCACCAAAATAATTACATGGTTTGAGTTCTGTGGATAGCAAAGGCTGTAGGGGAATAAATATTGCCAAAGAGTACCCTTGTGGTCCCTTTTTTCTATAGATACAGGCATATGTGAGAAGACTGCACAGAAGAACATCTAATCAACCTAATTAGTTTCCATTTAAAGTTATGCAATATCTATGACACTGTAAGGTACTCTGCAGGCTACTAAACTAGAAAAGTAAACACCAACCCAGCCACAAAACCTTTGATCTGTAATCTGTCCTGCCTGAAAATTATGCTAGGCCAATGGTAGTACAAACCTTGTTGGAGTAACCAAATGTTGTTTGATTTGACTCAAGGCCCACTCTGTGAAGTGGAACCTACACTTGACACTGCTTGGGTGATCAAGAACCAGAGTCTAGATAGCCCAGAGTCCTAGAGTAAAACCAAGTACTTCTGGTAAAACAAACAAACACAGAACAATACAAAGTAAAAACAAAAACACCACCACCACCAACAAAACAAAACAAAACAAAACCCCACAAAGCTATAAGATGATAAAATCATATTTAAGCAGGTGGAAGAAGCAAACCCCATATATTAAAGGGTCTCCATTAAAAATAAGAGTAGTTGGGAGCAAAGAGAAACAGGAGGGCAAAGTAGTTAGGGTCATGGACTCCACGCCACAAACTAAGCACTATTTGTGAAAAATAAAGGACAAATAATAACAATACCCATTAGACATTAGACATTATGACAATTTATACACTTTTCCTCAAACCCCCCCCCCCCCCCCAGAATTCCTGTAAGTCAGGTTCTTTTTATGTTTTTTGAGTTGAAAAGAGTTAGACTTTTCCAAGTTTTCAGAGCTAGTAGGTGACAAATCCCTAGTCTAGAAGAGACCTATTTCTCAAAGATCCTGTAATGAACTGTTTCTTTAGAGAGGTGAATGTTTTAGCTTATTACTGAATGAAGCTTACCTAGGTCATAGCCCCCCAAATGATCTCAGTTATAGTATTTCCTATTGAGAGATCTTCTTCATTTCCTCTTCCTCAGCCTCAGTCTCTTCTATAGGGGGATGCTCCTGGCAGCACCAATCTACTTCAGAGAAGATGATGGGTATTGAAGAAACTCCATGTATAATTTGTTTTCTTCATGACAAAAGCTACGTATATGGACAAAGAAACTACCCTTGTCTCAATTGCTGACAGTTACTGTCCAAACTGGACCAAGAGGACACAAGAAAGGTAACTGCTGAACTTTGCTAAGACAAGACATAATTGTCTTTCAAAATCCTCTGCTTCACGGGAAAATCTGTCAGACATGCTAGGCCTGCAGGCCAGAGTTGAATGCCCCAACATCACAGAAGAACTTAGGGTAATTGTCCAGGTAGTCCGATGTTCCCTGTCATTAGGTAAGATTTCACACTTCTTGGATGGAGTTGAAGTCTAAATAGTTATAATTATAGTTTTCCTTAGTTACAATAGAAAACAAATTAGATACAAAGCAGTTGATTTACCAAGACAGAATAGATAGGCGTTTTCTTTATTTTTGCCAAATGCAAACAAATTAAATACTGATACCGCAAATCTTACTTAACTGTTTTTGTTGTAGTTTCAATATATTAAGGTTAAACCTTCTTTTTTAATTAGAAAAAAGGAGGAAATGCTGTATAATAATCCTCTTGTATACTGCAAAGATTTGTCACTCAAATTGGTTTAATAAAACACTGGTTTTATTAAACTGGTGGGGTGACCAAACTAAGAATGGTGGGGAGGAGAAGGGCAGAGTCAAGAGTCACCAGCCAGATGCAGAGGGAGCAGAAGATGAGTGTTAATCATGCCAATAAAGACACTACCATGTGGCAGAGCATAAATAAGGAATATGGGCTAACTTAAAATGTAGAAGCTGATTAGTAATAAGCCTGAGCTATCAGCTGAGCATTTATAAATAATATTAAACCTCCAAGCCAATTGCTTGGGAAGCAACTACCAGGTATTTGAGAAGAGGTAGGTAGAAGAGAAACATCCGACTACAGGGGAAGGAATGTGGTGAACCCAATTTTCCTCAACTCTGACTGTATATCAGTATCATCTAAAGAGTTCTCTCTCATACCTGGACCCACTTCCTGCCAAATGAATAAGGATTTCCAGGATGAGACCCTGAACTGGAAAAACTCTGAAACCTTCCCAGATGATTGTAAAGAACTAGGGCTTTCAGTGTCTCAATGGTCTCCTGTTTTCAACAACAACCCTTTAGTTTGATTCCCAATAGAAGTGAGAAGAGTGCTGAATTTTAATGCTACATCAGAAATGCTTTAAAATCTACAAAGTACCAAGATACTAGAGCTGCTCACACGTTTAGAGCATTTTCCTGAAAGAGGGAAAATCAGCTTCATCTGTTACTAGGGCCAACACACACAGGCTCTTTGTGATGCATCCCTTGGGTCTGTGATCACCACCAACTGCATCTCTCCTACCTAACAGAATGTCTGAGGTGTTGTATGTTGGCACCAAAAGGCCAGCCTCTGGTGAGGAGATGTCAGGTTAGGAGATGGAGTTTGCATATGGAACTTCTGTATTTGCCACCTTCACTTGTGCAAGAGATAGTTATTTCAGACTTTCTTTGGAGAAGACCTACCCTGTCTTTACATGGTTCTGGATTTTAGTGAGCCTGCCTGCAGTTTCCTCCATTTGGCTTCTCTCCAGGAAGCTATTTGTCTAACTGCTCCATCAGAACACTTGTCAGGGTTGTTGACATGCACATCACAGCTGCTTTCATTTCCAGATGTGGGTGAATTCTGCCTTCCCCGTCTCTTAACAGGGTTGTCACTCTTGCTCTGTGGATACTGACAGTACATCACTTTGCAGATACATCTCAGAGTAGTTGCTAGCTTTCTCCTGTCACATCTTGATTATTCTAGATGTATCACCTAAGGTCAAGTAAAGCCAAGAGAATGTATCAACTCAAGTCAAGCTACAATTCCATGCTGGTGAATTTGAGGCAATGGTTTGTCCAGTAAAACCAGTACAGGGCATGGATACTGCACCTGCCTGTACCTATTGCTGGCTGTCTTCAAAGGTGTGCACAAAAGTCATGTAATTACAAGGCACTTTGTCCAGTGACATTTATAGATATAAAACGCTAAGTTGTTTATTGTGAAATTAATGCAAGTAAAAGACTTCCCACTTCTTGTGTGTTTTCTGTTCACAACATGTCTATCATTTTTCCCTCCTTTGCTTTGTTTGATACTAATAGAGTCTCATGTTTTCTACAAGCTAATTTTTCAAAAGCCTCACAGATGATGGATACTTCTATGTTCATTTGTCCTTGGGAAGTAGTCTCTGCTTATTAAACCATAATTTTTCACTGATGCTGGTGCACATCAGCTGTCAGCATTGGGCATTCACTCATTTTACACAGAAATCACCCTACCAGGTGTCTTTATGAGTCTATGAATGTCAGAAGAGGACTGGATTTCAGAACTCTACTCAGTACTAAATGCTCTCATCAAAGATACTTAGGATAAGCCCTGTCTAACTCAATTTTGAAACCTCCAGGTACACTCACCATATATGCATGCATTCTGTATATAGAAAGTGTTTGGTGGGGTCCAGTTGAATACTGTTTGTTGCCCCTTGCATGGAATAAATACAATGTGCACTTTGGTTCTTAAAATAAGGGTCTAAGAAGTAAGATGACTTGGTTAAAAATGTGGAGTTGTATGTTGTTCTAATCTACCATCTACTTGTGGAATCTTTTAAAAAAATATTTTACTATTTTTTTTTTCAGGAAAAAGGCACAGATTAGTAGACCAGATTATAAAACAAGATTTGTCCTTTTCCTGCCTCCAAGAAACACATCAAACCATCAACAATAAACACAACTTTAGGGTAAAAAAATAGAAAAGGTATTCTGAGCAAATAGAATGAAGAGTCTTTGAAAAACATACATATTGCTAACAGGTAATCTACAGTTGAGTTTATTCCTTTGCAGTTAATGAAGGGACAAGCTGTTTCTTGTATGAAAGAGATAAGTGGAAACATTAACAATTTCCATAAATATTTTTATTAAATTCATTAAGTAACAAATGCTAAGGTTTATTAAGCACATCTATAACTAGGAATTTGAACACTGGATATAACATTAAAAAAGACACAATTTCAAGACCTTAAAGTACAAGAAATAGGGTGGGCAGATTTGTTTTCAGGTGGGTGAAGATTTGGGGAAGCATTCCCAGAGACAACACATTTCTGCCACTAGCCCAAATTTATTTTCCATGGCTGTATTTTGTTTGTCTCTGTTGAGAATGAGAAGAACAACTATATTTTTCCCTCACAGGAACAAATGAAATGTGTAGTTGTTCCTGTGTGCTCTTTCATCCCACAATGGAGTCACTGGATATGGAGTAAGAATGGAGGAATCTGTTTTTCACAAAAGTTTTAAGAACATGGAAAAAATTGAGTAGATAAGTTGGGGCTCTTGGGGATTTACTAGGACTATACTCATAAAGACTAGTGTTTTCTTCATGTATGCTCTTCTCTGTACCGGGCACATAAAGAAAAATCCAGAGAGTGCAGCATGTATGAGAGAAGCTAGAAGGGTAAACCAACAAGATCAAACAGTGAGAAATTAAACTAACGCAGCTCAAATGCTAAACTGTCTGGTGAAGCTATGTGGGCATCCTGCCTTACCAAAGAAAGTAGACTGTGTACAGAAGGGTAACTTAGAAATAAACACAAGTCACGAATTGAGTTTCATAAAGGTTGGCCATGTTCACTGTTTTTATCCCTTGAGAACAAGATGCCAAAGAGGAGAAGGAAGATGGGGATGGAGGGGAAGCTTTAGTTTAACTCAAAGTTCTCTCTCTCCTCTCCTCTGCTTTCCTCTTCTCTTCTGCCTTCTTATGCTTTCTTCTCTTATACCCCCTCTTTTTTAATAACAACAAACCTCCTGGTTCTTTTCTTTCTTTTAACTGGTTTGATATTTTCTGAGAGATTTTTGGCTCTCCAGGCCTATCTCAAGGAACAAAAATAGCATTGAAATGACAAAATCTATTTTGATTCTGGAAGCAGAGTTGACGATGGTGTTTCTTGGGTCAACACCATCAACTCACGAATACTCAATCATCTCTGACTTTGCTCTCAGACTCCTAAGCTACTTCAACTGGAAGTCAACTAATTGGAATGGAGCAGATCTCCCCAGCTGGAGGTTGGGTACTGGTCGTAGAGGAAGCTTCTCTTAGAGCAAACCACAGTGAATGAGTGATTTTGGCGCATAGCTTTCGAATGGGTGACGGTGTCCTACCTCTAGATGTTCCCCAAGTTACCTGTAGAACGGTAAATTGATGAAGACAATCTCCAATTGCACATTTGTAAGCAGTTCCTGTGACGTTCTCCCCCCACCATCTTTGGTTGTCCTCTCTATGTCCCTCCTACCCCCACACCTTTGGTTGTCCTCTCCTTGTCCCTCCTCCCCCCACACCTTTGGTTGTCCTCTCCTTGTCCCTCCTCCCCCCACACCTTTGGTTGTCCTCTCCATGTCCCTCCTCCCACTGTACTTTTGGTTGTCCTCTCCATGTCCCTCCTCCCCCACACCTTTGGTTGTCCTCTCCTTGTCCCTCCTCCCCCCACATCTTTGGTTGTCCTCTCCTTGTCCCTCCTCCCACTGTACTTTTGGTTGTCCTCTCCATGTCCCTCCTCCCACTGTACTTTTGGTTGTCCTCTCCATGTTCCTCCTCCCACTGTACTTTTGGTTGTCCTCTCCTTGTCCCTCCTCCCCCCACACCTTTGGTTGTCCTCTCCATGTCCCTCCTCCCCCCCACACCTTTGGTTGTCCTCTCCATGTCCCTCCTCCCCCCACACCTTTGGTTGTCCTCTCCTTGTCCCTCCTCCCCCCCCACACCTTTGGTTGTCCTCTCCTTGTCCCTCCTCCCACTGTACTTTTGGTTGTCCCCTCCTGTCCCTCCTCCCACTGTACTTTTGGTTGTCCTCTCCTTGTCCCTCCTCCCCCCCCACCTTTGGTTGTCCTCTCCATGTCCCTCCTCCCCCCACACCTTTGGTTGTCCTCTCCATGTCCCTCCCCCCACACCTTTGGTTGTCCTCTCCATGTCCCTCCTCCCACTGCACCTTTGGTTGTCCTCTCCATGTCCCTCCTCCCACTGTACCTTTGGTTGTCCTCTCCATGTCCCTCCTCCCCCACACCTTTGGTTGTCCTCTCCATGTCCCTCCTCCCTCTTTGTCCCCGCCCACACCTTTGGTTGTCCTCTCCATGTCCCTCCTCCCCCCACACCTTTGGTTGTCCTCTCCATGTCCCTCCTCCCACTGTACCTTTGGTTGTCCTCTCCATGTCCCTCCTCCCCACTGTACTTTTGGTTGTCCTCTCCATGTCCCTCCTCCCACTGTACCTTTGGTTGTCCTCTCCATGTCCCTCCTCCCACTGTACTTTTGGTTGTCCTCTCCATGTCCCTCCTCCCACTGTACCTTTGGTTGTCCTCTCCATGTCCCTCCTCCCCCCACACCTTTGGTTGTCCTCTCCATGTCCCTCCTCCCCCCACTACTTTTGGTTGTCCTCTTCATGTCCCTCCTCCCTTGGTTGTCTCCCATGTCCCCCCCACACCTTTGGTTGTCCTCTCCATGTCCCTCCTCCCCCCACACCTTTGGTTGTCCTCTCTATGTCCCTCCTCCCCCCACACCTTTGGTTGTCCTCTCCATGTCCCTCCTCCCCCCACACCTTTGGTTGTCCTCTCCATGTCCCTCCTCCCCCTGTACTTTTGGTTGTCCTCTCCATGTCCCTCCTCCCCCCACACCTTTGGTTGTCCTCTCCATGTCCCTCCTCCCCCCACACCTTTGGTTGTCCTCTCCATGTCCCTCCTCCCCCCACACCTTTGGTTGTCCTCTCCATGTCCCTCCTCCCACTGTACTTTTGGTTGTCCTCTCCTTGTCCCTCCTCCCCCCACACCTTTGGTTGTCCTCTCCATGTCCCTCCTCCCACTGTACTTTTGGTTGTCCTCTCCATGTCCCTCCTCCCCCCACACCTTTGGTTGTCCTCTCCATGTCCCTCCTCCCACTGTACTTTTGGTTGTCCTCTCCATGTCCCTCCTCCCACTGTACCTTTGGTTGTCCTCTCCTTGTCCCTCCTCCCCCCACACCTTTGGTTGTCCTCTCCATGTCCCTCCTCCCCCCACACCTTTGGTTGTCCTCTCCATGTCCCTCCTCCCCCCACACCTTTGGTTGTCCTCTCCATGTCCCTCCTCCCACTGTACTTTTGGTTGTCCTCTCCATGTCCCTCCTCCCACTGTACTTTTGGTTGTCCTCTCCATGTCCCTCCCCCCACCCTTTGGTTGTCCTCTCCTGTCCCTCCTCCCCCCACACCTTTGGTTGTCCTCTTCATGTCCCTCCTCCCCCCACACCTTTGTGTTGTCCTCTCCTGTGTCCCTCCTCCCACTGTACTTTTGGTTGTCCTCTCCATGTCCCTCCTCCCACTGTACCTTTGGTTGTCCTCTCCTTGTCCCTCCTCCCCCCACACCTTTGGTTGTCCTCTCCATGTCCCTCCTCCCACTGTACTTTTGGTTGTCCTCTTCATGTCCCTCCTCCCACTGTACTTTTGGTTGTCCTCTCCTTGTCCCTCCTCCCCCCACACCTTTGGTTGTCCTCTCCATGTCCCTCCTCCCACTGTACCTTTGGTTGTCCTCTCCATGTCCCTCCTCCCCCCACACCTTTGGTTGTCCTCTCCTTGTCCCTCCTCCCCCCACACCTTTGGTTGTCCTCTCCATGTCCCTCCTCCCACTGTACCTTTGGTTGTCCTCTCCTTGTCCCTCCTCCCACTGTACTTTTGGTTGTCCTCTTCATGTCCCTCCTCCCCCCACACCTAGTTTCCTTTTCCTAAGATGCTCAGGGAACTGGACCAAAGGCTTCGAGACCAGAAATGAAATATCTGTCCTGATATTCAAGCCACTATCATGGTGCCCACCTGCTTATGACATGGTGCCACAACCTGTTAGCTCTGACTCATTCCGCTCTTACGGCTATGAACGAGCAGGAGAGTGAAGAGTAGGTCTCTGGGACTGCACGTGAGACAAGAAGACTCAAGGTACACAGAGCCGCATCCCTTGACCTCTTGAGTTTTCCTTTTCCTAGACTTACCCCTGCTTCCCAACAAGTTCCAGAAAGCATCTACTGTGTTCATGGCTGTAAGGGCGGGAGCTTTTACCACCCAGATCTCCGAGTCCTGGGAAGAACCTCAAATACTATTTGTATAAACCCTGAATTTTATGGACTAGGAGGGTTAAGGTGTTGGTGTCAGCTAGCGTCAGGGAAAAGTATCACTGCTGGGCAGCTTGAAGCCTCCTACAGCTCTTTTTTTTTTTTTTGGTTTTTCAAGACAGGGTTTCTCTGTGGCTTTGGAGCCTGTCCTGGAACTAGCTCTGTAGACCAGGCTGGTCTCGAACTCCCAGAGATCCGCCTGCCTCTGCCTCCCGAGTGCTGGGATTAAAGGCATGCGCCACCACCGCCCGGCTCCTACAGCTCTTTTTTACCACACTATACAACACTGTCACTCACAGTGTGGTCATAGCATAATAGAACATCTAACATCAAAATCCCAAAGAATTACTCAGTTAAGTAAACAAGCTATATTTATTCTCTCTTCCCTATTATAGCATTAAAAAGGGCTTAAAGCACTTAATATATAAACGATAGCTTGAGTCACCTCTAGATCAAGTTTCCTTATCTGCAGTTTAAGTACTCAAAGACAAAGTGACTTCAAGGCTGCCTAAGAGAGGACTCGATCATCTGAGAAGGGATTTTACACACACACACACACACACATACACACACACACACACGGACCTCTTCATAAATGATGTCTGACAAGGAAAGAGATATTTGTGGCATAATAGCTCTGGAAAATATAATTATTTATCCTTTCATAGCTAATGAAAGAAATTGAAATTGAAGCTCTCATTTCGAATCCTTTTTATGTGGGTGAAACTTTAATTTTACATAATTAAATTGACTTCACAGTTCAGTGTGTTAAAATATGCAATTAAATGGCATATCAAGGTTAAATGGCGACCGCGGTTGGCTCACTTAGAAATCACACTGCTGCACTGACAAACAAGAAGGAACACCTGCCTAGCACTGTCGTCCCTGTTCAGGGACCACACAGCCTGCAGGGCTGTGTACCCTGGTCAGAGCAGGAGGAGAGGTTGGTGGTTTGTTGGTTTTGTCCCCCCATCCCCCACTAGTAGGCCAAATCTGGTACAAGGTTAACTGGATTGAACTGGTTTTATTTCCCTTTATTTTTCAGTGGAACCTTTTTTTTCCCCTTTAAAAATTCCTCTGTCACTTCCTCTGAGCTCCAAAGCTGTTAGAACACATGGATCTTTCAAGCTGAGATTTTCTGTAAATCAGACACTGCCTGATCTCGGTCTAAAGGCAGAGACTGAGCAATGCAGCTGCTGTAGTTTGGTTAAAGGTAGGGGAAAATACCTTTGCTTTTTCATTTTGTCCCATCCCACTATTTACACTCTGTTCCGGTTGAGGTCTCTTTCAATCTTTGTGCTGCCCCTGGAGAAGGAGAGTCTCAAGAAATACTGGAGGGTGTGTTGAAGTGGGCCTGGGGCACGGACACTGGAGATGTGTCTTGGGAGACCGCTGTAGCTGACTGAGGTGGGGACTTCTAGTTACTTGCCCCTTCCTTGTTTTCTCATGGAATAACGTCTTTGTGGTGATTAATTTATGATTCAGTAGCATCTTTTATTCCCTTTTATCTTAAGATCCTATGAGTGGAGTAAGGTCGGCAATTAGAACCAAGTTCCTTTTTCCTGTTGATTCTGTACTTGATGTGGCAGTGATTTGTTTTTTCCTATTAGGGTAGCTGCTAAGAAGGATTTATAAATCTAAGCAATATCCTTGCTATAATGATACACAAAGAACCGGGATCTATCTGGTGACTTTTCCACATACTGCAGGGGATGGGTTGCAGAGTGAATTACAGCAGCCCCAAAGAAGACAAGGTCCTTAGTGGTCTATCTCGTGTCCTGGGCGTATCTTGTTCCTTGTTATGCATCTGTTGCCTATAAGATGCGTATTAGTATGGCTGGTGGACTATTACACTGAGAGACTATAGAAGATGTTACAATGTGTAGTGATATTGATATAAAATGTATATATATATATATATATTTACTCTTTTGAGTCATGTCTTCACATATACCACTGCCTGGTTCCTTAGACCCCAAAATCATCCTGGGGTATATACATTCTTCTAAAATTCTGAGTCAGGACTACGTTTGTCACCAATTCAATGTATTACCATGGAACCAAAACAAAGATTTATCCCCTCAACAGACATTTTGGTATTTTTATCAGTAACAACTAATACTAGAAAATATTTTAATTAGTCAACAGTGATATTAATATATCCATGTAATTGTAAGGATGCCCATTCATGATTGTAAATTAGGTGCATGCATACCTAATTATAGATTCATTGACTGGTCTCAGATAATCTGAGTTCAGAAGTTTGAACTTTGAACAAATTATTAAATAATAACAAACAACAAAGGTTGTACAGGAACAGCAAATCTTGTATCATATCTCAGAAACATGTAGGTTTGGTTAAATTTTACACAAAGCTTAGAAATCTTGATCTGATTTATAGAAATCCATTGCATAGCAGAGCTTTGATTATCTTCCCAGAGTCTCACATTAAGGACTTTGGGTTGAGAAATTGAAATGTTCCATCATACGGTTTGATGCTTTCTGCACTTCTGTGGATCTCTCTGATCTGTGGCCTATGAATGGCTGCCGACTTTAAACTATATTTTTTTTCTGAATTCTCTTGTATTGTGGTCAAAGAAGATCTGAGAAGTCAAAAGTTTTCAGTGTAACTTTGAACATTAAAGGAACACAGAGCATTCTGACCCATTACTAGAGGCTGGAGGAATTCGAGTATCTGCAGAACAAAGTAGCCATAACTCACTCCTTCCAGAAAGGTAATTTGGCAGATCTGAGCTATACTTACCACTAAGTATGAAGCGAAGAAGACAAAACCGGGTATATCTGACAGACCACAGAGATAGACATGAGCGCCACGCAGCGAGCGCATGACTAGTATGTTTGTACGTGTGACAACAATGAGAGCACAGCATGATGGGAAGAAAAAGGAGAAGTTTGACCATTAGGAGATGAGAAAGTCCTGAATGCTGGTAATGGATTCAAGTTATGAAAGAATATAAAGTTATTTTTTCTAGTTTTAATTTTATCATGGATTTTTTTTCTTTGGTTTTTGGTGTTGGCTAAACACATAAAATATATTCAAAACTGAATGTATTAAATCTGATGTGATACATAACAACTTCTATTTAGAGTGCTAATTCTTTTTTTCTCTTTTTTTATTTTTTGAGACAGGGTTTCTCTGTAGCATTGGTGCCTATCCTGGAACTAGCTCTTGTAGACCAGGCTAGCCTCGAACTCATAAAGATCCACCTGTCTCTGCCTCCCGAGTGCCGGGATTAAAGGCGTGCTCCACCACCGCCTGGCTAGAGTGCTAATTCTAACTGTATATGAATTCATTATGTTGTATAGGCTTTGGGTCTGGCTAATTTTGGTGTGTGATATTTTTCTTTATTTGCAAAGTTTTTTTTAAAAATAATTAAGTTTATAAAAGTGACTAATGAATGCGTAGAAAGGACTAAATCTGTAGTATAAACAAAATTATAACTGTTATCTTCATATTGAATGTTTTTTAAATCTAGAAGGGGTAAGTCTGAGGGAAAGGGTTTTTTTTTTTTTTTAAGATTTCTTTATTTAATGTGCATTGGTGTTTTGCCTGTGTATACTCTGTGTGAAGGTGTCAGATTCGCTGGAACTGGAGCTACAGACAGTCGTGAGTTGTCATGCGGGTGCTGGGAATTGAACCTGGGTCCTCTGGGAGAGCAGCCAGTGCTCTTAACTGCTGAGCCCTCTCTCCAACCCTAGTAGTTTTGTTTTGGGAAGTTTTAAAAGCATTTCCTGTGGAAGTTATTTTTGTGCTTAGAGCATGTTTGGTAGGATTGAGTAAATAAAGCATGCTGTGTCTACCAGCCAGGGGGTGAGCGTTCCTGGGTGTCTGCTGCATTCTTAGGCAAAATGACTCCATTTGCTTTTTCATGTTCCTACTTTACAAGCACGGGCGATGATGGCTGCCTCTGAAGCTCGCTGTGTGGCCATTACCTGAGATGTTCATGTACCGGATAATATACGCTTACATTAGAGACCTTGTCAAAAATAGTGAAGGATGCTTCAAATTAACACCTACTTGAAGTAATATCGAAATTTTATAATTCAAGGATGGATTTTGCTTCTTATTAGGGACCAAAAGCGAGAAGGAGCCACCCACCTGAAGGTGATAATGTAACTGAAAAGCTTGAAGATTAAAGATAGCATGCAAAGTCAGGCACGGTGGCACGTGGCTCAGTCTAGGGGCTGAGGAGACTGTGTCAGGAAAGGAAGGTCAGGGGTGTGAGGTCAGTCTAGGCTACAGAGCAAGACCTTATCTCAAAAACCAACCAACCACCAACAAAAGGAACCCCCAACCTCATAGAGTTAAACATATCAAACAAATCTAAGACTATAACAAATTCTTGTCATTAAAGTTCTACCCAAAAGAATAGGTCTAGTGGGGCTGGAGAGACGGCTCAGAGGTTAAGAGCATTGCTTGCTCTTCCAAAGGTCCTGAGTTCAATTCCCAGCAACCACACGGTGGCTCACAACCATCTGTAATGAGGTCTGGTGCCCTCTTCTGGCCTGCAGGCATACACACAGACAGAACATTGTATACATAATTAATAAATAAATAAATAAATATTTTTTTTTAAAAAAAGAATAGGTCTAGCTGTGTGGAAGAAAAATTATGAGATTCACCTTGAATAATGACACACTAGCTCTTAGTCGCCTACTCTAATATACGTCGGTACATTAGGACACCAATCAATGTCCTGTCCTTTCTCTCAATTTCCTTGTATTGCTGTAGACAAGTTCCTTTTGAGAAGAAATCTGAACAGTTGGTTACCCAGATAATACACTGAAAAGTCCAGCCAACTGGGGAGCTACCATAATCTTTGTAACTATTGGTGTGGGAATCTCTCTCTCTCTCTCTCTCTTTCTCTCTCTCTCTTTCTCTCTTTCTCTCTCTCCTTTCTCTCTGACAGGATGAGTTTGAATTCAAATCCGGTGATTGCGATGGTTGTGAGAGATTTCTTAGGTTTTCATTTCTGTCTGGGAAAACAGCCGTATCCATAGAGAGGAAGCACATTCCATTCAATCATATAGACACCCCTTCCCCAATGCTGCCTCTTCTTAGTCATTTACTCTTGACCGCCAAGGTGTTAGAGAAGGAGGGAAGAAGAAACTGGAACAATACTTAAACAGTCCACCATGGACTTAGAGAGTGCCTCAGAGGGATAAGGAGGTGCAATGTTATACTTCAGTCTTGCAGACACCTTTGTCTGTGAAGTCTAGAATCCCGAGCATTAAAGGTTGCAGGGAAAGCGACTTGGTGGGCAGGAGTGAGAGGGGCTGCTGTTTGGGGTTATCTTTTGTGCTTGAGGTATCCACTGAGAGTCCCTTAAGTAACCTTACCTTTGTTTTCTGCCTTCAGTTCCTCTGCCATCAAGCTGTCTTGTCGGTTTCCGAGCACAAACGCGAGGAATGAGAGGATCAGGGCATCCAATATCCCAATGATGGCCAGGATGTACGCCCAGCGGACGGAGCAGGCCCCAAGAGTGTACTTGTCTGTCTTTTCCCCGCACATACGTTTTACTTCATCTGAATCCCAGCCATCGGGGAAAATCATACAGCCGAGCACAAGACAGGCGGCTGAGAGAGAAAGACGGAAGGAGACATTGAGCATTTCATTTTAAAAGGTATTTCTATTGTTTGTCAAACATTCCAAATGATTGATTTTGAGAGTAGCAAGTCTCGGTACCGTTTCCTGCCCCTCCCCTCCTGCTTAACAGAAAAGCAGGCCCTGAACTCTGCAGCAGAGAAATTCAGGGATTGTACTTTAGAGGGAGCCCACACTGAGATGTTGAGGAAGATTTAGCTACGAGAAAATATTAAGAAATTGAATTTTTGTGCACGCTTGCAAAAAGGCTTCCATTGCAAATAGCCCAGAAGATCATCACACTGCATAATGTCAGTCCAATGCTGTCTTTAAGAGCAAGGACAGCAGTCACACAAGGGTTAGGATCACATAATGTCAGTCCAATGCTGTCTTTAAGAGCAAGGACAGCAGTCACATAAGGGTTAGGATCACATGGGAAATACCAGCGTGTTTATTGGCTTTGAATCTCTGGGGAAAATAACATTGCGATCCCTGCCCCAGTGTCCAGACATTCCTTGAAATTCTTATCATGTGTAGCACTCATTGATACTTTCTATTCTAATATTCATTCTGTTTAGTTTTTGAAATATATGTATATATACATATGTATTACAATAAGTATATCATATTCCCCTTTTCTTTAATCCCTCTTGTTCTCACTTAAATTCCTCAGATCCTTTTCTTTTTGTTTATATATATATTTATATACACACTTATACATATACTTATATCTGTGTTCTATTTAAAGCTCTCTCTCTCTCTCTATATATATATTTCTATCATACATTCCTAAACACATAAATACAACCCACTTAGTATGCATGATGCTACACATACACACACGCACGCACACGTGTGCACACACACACAATTTCAGGGTTGACCATTTGGTATTGGATAACCAATTGCTGAGTTCTTCCCTGGGGAAGACTCTTTCTCATATTATCAGTGTTCTTTAGCTGCCTGTAGCTCTTTTTGTAGAGTTGAGGTCTCCTGGGCTGTCTCCATCCATGTTAGCATATCTATTGGTGTTGTCCTTGTTCAGGTTATGTTAGGGTGACTGTGTTTAAAAAAGAAAAAGGTTGTAAACTACAGTAGTACACAGAGTTTTAATGAAAATTAAGAGTTAGGAAACTGTAGTGGCATTCATTTGTATTTTAATAAATAAAGCTTGCCTGAAGATTAGAAAAGTAAAACAGCCCCACTGGACAGTTTTATAGATCAGGCAGCAATGACACATGTTTAATCCCAGAAGCCACACTAGTGGCAGTCAATACCACCACCATTAGTCAATGGCACAAATTTAGTTAAAGAGAGATTCAAATTAGGTGGTAATCAGAGCCAATTTTGTTGTGACTATACAACAGATTACAAGTACTTGGGGTGGATTTAACTACAGTGAGCTGGTGATTTGAAGATGTTTTCACATGTTGGCTCTCTCAGCACAGCACACAGCATGCTCTTCATAATTTACAACAGATTATCTGTAATCCAAAAATGCAGTTTTCACAAACAGAATTAATTTATTTTGGACAATGCAGAAGATCTTTGAGTCCAAAACTATATTTGAAAAATTTCTAAATTACTTTGAATATTTAAAAATATTTAATCTCTATATATTTATCAGTTGAAGGACACTGAAGTTTTTTTCCATTTTCCAGATATTGTGACTAGAACAGTATTGAACATGACTGAGTAGGGAACTCTGTAGGAGGCTATTGAGTCCTTAGGGTACATGCCAAGAAAATGTGGTACACATACACAATGGAATCTTTTCAGCTTTAAAGAAAAATGAAATCATGAAATCTGAAGATAAATGGATAGAAATGGAAAACATTATATTGAGTAAAGCAACCCAGACCAAGAAAGGCAAATGCCTCATGGTCTTCTCTTATTTGTGGATTCTAGCACCCAATAAAATGTTTAGATTTGATTCAATAACTTGCAGTAACTGAAGAAACCAGGATAGAGACTGTCGTGTGTGTGTGTGTGTGTGTGTGTGTGTGTGTGTGTGGTGTGCACAAACTCTAGAGTTGGGGATATTAGGACACTAAGAGGAAAACAGGGCAGGGAAACTTTAACAAAGAGAGAGGAGGGAAGCAGAGATAAATAAAAATAAGCATGCTTGCTAAAGCCTTAGGGAAACATTCTTTTATGAGCTTACTTAAAGGACACAAAAGTATATATGTGTGTGTACATATGAATACATAAACACGCACACACCATACATGCACATACACACACACAGAGTTTAAATAGAATTATACCACACAGAGTGATGATCCTCTTTCTGCAACAGCAATAAATTATTTAACAAGAATCCTAGTGCCAGCCATAGGAAACTTCTCTTTGAATTGTTGGTCATGGGGACCCGAGAGACTCCCTGCAAAGAGAGGTTGTTATAATTGCCTCAATTGTCTCCCAGACCTTGAAGATAAGATTCCACTGCTGAAGACACCACACACATAGAGCACAGGGTTTGGAATTAACTGATCCAGAACTGACCTGGAGGTCTAACTCTCATAGAGTCAGAAGGTGCTATGTAAGCCGTCAAGGTCGGAATACAATCAATAGTCCTGCCTAGCTGTCAAATCTGTAACAACCACAACAAACGACTTGATGGGATATCCCTGATGGGGCAATAGTGGTACTTTTATCTTGGGGGCAACCAATAGCTGTGTAACTGGCTTGAAGGACAGCTCAATGGGAATGGATTCATGCCTGGTACAGTAAACCTAGCCAACCACAGCTACTGGAGAGGTCATATGCCTGAGAGGATACTGCATTATTGCCATTTTACAAAACCAAAATGATTTCCTACTATATCCTGAATGTTCACACTCACACCCATAGATGAGTTCTGACTGTACCCTAAGTGTTCATACTCACACCCATAGATGAGTTCTGACTGTACCCTAAGTGTTCATACTCATACCCATAGATGAGTTCTGACTGTACCCTAAGTGTTCATACTCACACCCATAGATGAGTTCTGACTGTACCCTAAGTGTTCATACTCACACCCATAGATGAGTTCTGACTGTACCCTAAGTGTTCCTACTCACACCCATAGATGAATTCTATGTCCTAAATATTCATACTCACACCCATAGATGAGTTCTGACTGTACCCTAAGTGTTCGTACTCACACCCATAGATGAATTCTATGTACTAAGTGTTCAAGCTTACACCCATAGATGAATGTTGCTCTTAGTCTTCACCAAAGAATATTCCTTGTACACCAGATAGAGACTACCACAGGGGTCCACAGCTCGAAGGACTATGTTACTGTGGTTTTCCCATCTCCTGTTAGTACCTCTACAACAGCCTCTACATCCATGGCTTAAGGAACATTGTGGAAGATGGGGCAGCTTGATTATTAGGCCAGAAGATCAGGATTTCTGAGGTACTGTGTTATAGACATGACAGAGAAGTTGTTCCTTGAAATCTCAACAACAAAGTTGCCTAAACAAGATGTGTACAATGACAATACCAGTTGTGCTGACTAGTTTTGTGTCAACTAACACAGGCAGGAGTCATTTTGGAAGAGAGAACCTCAACTGTGAAAAATGGCTCTACAAGATTGATTGATGTGGGCCCAGCTCACTGGGGACTGTGCTACCCTTGGGAAAGTGGTCCTGGATGGTTTAAGAAGATGCTTTAGAGTTTCTATTGCTGCAACAAAACACCATGACTAAAATGCAAGTTGGGGAAGAAAGGATTTATTTGGCTTACACTTCAGCATTGCTGTTCATCACTGAAGGAAGTGAGGACAGGAACTCAAATAGAGCAGGATCTTGGAGGCAGAAGCTGATGTAGATGCTGTGTGTGTGTGTGTGTGTGTGTGTGTGTGTGTGGCTGCTTACTGACTTGCCTCACATGGCTTGCTCAGCCTGATTTCTTATAGAACCCAGGACCACCAGACCAGGAATGGTACCACCCACCATGGGCAAAGCCCTCCCCCATTGATGACTAATTGAGAAAATGCCTTACAGCTGGATCTCATGAAGACGTTTCTTCAGCGGATGCTCCTTCTTCTCTGATCACTCCAGCTTGTGTCAAGTTGACACACACAACCAGCCATTATAAAAGGCAAACTGAGCAAGATCTGAGGAGCAAGCCAGAAAGCTACACCCTTCCATGGCCTCTGTGTCAGTTCCTGCCTCTAGATTCCTGCTTTGAGTTCTTGCTCTGACTTTCCTTAGTGATGAAGTGGAACTTGAGAGTTGTAAGGTAAAATAAGTAATTTCCTTTCCAAGTTGCTTTTGGTCATAGTGTTTTATCACAGCAATAGAAACCCTAATTAAGATACATACATAGAAGCAACCCCAAAATAAATCTGGGAATATATACACACATATATAGATGTATGTATGAATATATGCATGTTAATGTAATTATGAAGAAAGGGTTTTGAATTTGAGAGTGAGTGGGAGCATGGGAGGAGTTGGAAGAGAGGGAGGGATAGAAATTATGTAAATAAAGTACTTGTATGAACATAAAAGAATAAAACTGACCATGTAGAGACACCTACACAGTCACAAGCCACCGAAGGTTTCCTAACACCTGACTGCCCGGATACAGCTCAGAATAATGAACACATCAGGGCACAGATGAAAACCGCTCATTTAAAGTCTTGCATGCTTCATTTCTCCACCCAGAATGCAGGAGAACAACCAGGGCTCTCAGCTTGCCATTTTGTGTTTTGTTTCTTAGATCAGTTAAATCCATGCCCTTTGCTAATATAACCAATCTCTTAATGTGTCAGAGCAGCTACTCTCACCCAGAGAGACGCTCTGGACTCAGCTAAGCCTAGGATAGGTTTCCAGGCTCCCCACCCTGGTCACCCACCCTGAGTGCCTCCACAGGGAAGACCAATGTGCCCGACTCCAAACATGATGAGCTGCAGCTGGACACCCGGACACTTTAGGATAAGTAGGACCTGGGGCTAGTAGGGGACATACTGAGAGATTTCGAGGTGCATTTCAGCAATTTCAAAATTAGGTAGCCTTTACAGAAGTGAGTTAATACACATGGTCATCATGGGAAGACAAGTGTCAGAGGGGTTCACAGTCACAAATGGACAGCCTGCTAGACTGCAGGTTTGGGGTATGTTGTCATCAAAAGACCTTTTCTCCTTCAATCTTTTCCTGCCTCAGTGGTAGATTCAACTCTCTTTTAAGTTTGCATTTCTGTGAATTCTGGGTTACAACTTGCAACTGATGAAAATGTAGAGGCGGAAATACCCCGGACAAGCCGCCACAGAACTGACCGGACATCCACAAACCTCTGTTCTCAAATGTAGAGACAGATATCCCCAGACCCAAGCCGCTAGAGAACTGATCAGACACATGCAACCCTGCTCTTAAAGGGTATCACTTCTTACGTTATGTTCTCAGAAGATTGGGCAAAAAGATGGAACCACGTGTAACTCTTCTTTGTGCAATAAACAACTTCTTGAAAAGCTGTGATTGCAAAGCTCTGAGACCTGATTTTTATTTTTAATAATCTAAAGGAGTTGGGGGTTTAGAAAAATTATAAAACACCAAGCAGAAGGTTAGGGTTTTGGGCTCCTCTAGAAAACTATTTAGGTTTACGTGGAAAGGACACCCTGGTGTCATACAAGGTAGCACCCTGATATATACCCAGTTTTCCAATTTGTTTTTGTCAACCTTTTCTTAATATGAACTTCTTGATATTTCCTAGTTTATCTGTTTTGAAATGTAAATCACTGCAAAGCAGGAATAAAGGCCACAGATGTGTTTAAATGCTTTTAAAGCTTAAGATAGGTTCCCCAACAATATATTACCAAAGCGTATGTCTTTTTCCTTTCTCTTTCTACTTAGCTTTTCTGGTTTTGAAAGGGAAGGACTCCCAATTTTAGTGTATTGAACTTGTCCCCAAAACAGATGAGGCTCTGTTGACTTCTTTGAATCAATGATTCAGTGATTGAATTAATACAGTTTCTGTGTGGTTATTTCAGGGCTAAGCTAGCCAGGCAGCCGGAACGAACAAGCAGCCCCTCCTTGTAACACTTGGGTGCTGTGATAAATCCTGCTTCCTGGCATTCTATTAGTCAGACTTTCCTAATCAGCTTGATTTGTAGTCAATAGACACTAACAGCTGTTCTCAGTCCTGTGTAGGATGTACCTCCAAGGTCCCTAGCTGCCTTCGTTGGCAATAGAAGAAATAGTGTTCTTCTTGGCCCTAACTTTAACTATTTGTAAGTCAATCAACCCTAAGATATAGTATCACCTCTACAGCAAACAAGAGTCAAGAATATCTGATTAATTCACACATTATATCTTGACCACAATGGATAGCAGAGAATAAATATCAATTGGAAAATTATAAAAAAAATGGCCTTCTTATTAGAATGCCTAACTTCCATGCAACTAGGTATTCATCCATTTTTTTAAAAACAGGTTTACTAGGTGTATACTAGAGAACGTTCTTGAATGTTCAGGAGAAATGGAATCTCACAAGTTGGAGGTAAGCATGCAAAAGTGGAAAGAAACTCACAGCCCAGTTATACGGTGCCATGGGTCCTTCTAATCTAGAATACTACAAGGTGTCCTTGTGAGGGTGTTTCAGTTGCTTTCCATGTTAATTGTGTTTCAAGTGGTTAAAAGTGCTCACATTTTACAAGGACACTGTGTCAAGGCTGCTAATGCCACAGTGAGTTCTGAAATAGCTCAGAATGGTTCCCAAGAGCCACTAATTACAGTCGCATTTTTCTTGTTAAAGAGCTGAACGTACTCTCTGTAGAGGAAACATCCTTAGACAAACCCACAAGCCTTTGCAATAGGCTCTGTCTCCAAAGGGAGAGACAATGGGAAAATTAGCGGACAGGGCAGTTTCTTGGGCCTGCTTCTGTGGCTGGTCTAACTGCCCCACTAGGGCTTTGAATGCTATAGACTGAGAACTGAGAACTGCCTATATCTGAACAGAAAGAGAAAGCTAAATTCTCTCTTTAAAGAAATCTTTGCACTGCTGCACCAAAGCAAGATAAATTGCCTCACCTCGCTGAGGCACTCAAGGGGAACATGGGAAATTATTTGGGCATACGGTAGCTGGAGAAATGGATGCTGGCAGCAGCTTCTAGGGCATGGAGGGCAAACTTTCACACTGGGACTGTCACTGAACACCTGGTGAAGAGAGATGTCTAACTCCCACAGCTCCTCCATCAGCTCATGGCCAGCCACGTCGAGTTAGGGTATTTATACTGCTGGAGAAAGATTAATATTTACAGCTCAGTTTACTTCTGCAGTTACTTGGTGACACAGAACATGAAGTACTGTGGTTTCGAGTGCAGCTGAGAAAACAAATCGTATCCTGGGAGATTATGGTTTCAAATACAATATATTTTTATGGCCATTTAATTTGGTGTCATAACATGAAAGACATAATAGCCTGTAGAATGGTTTTGGTTAAGAGAGAATATAAACAGACTCTAGGCTGTCAGAAGACAAGAGAAAGTGGCGTTCACTGATGAGAAAAGCTGCTATTCCCTGACCAGCGCTTTAGCCCCAATTTTCCTGAATAAAGGGGCCCAGAATATAATATTCATGCTGCAGTGAGAACCTGGACTCTATATAGATGATCAGGCATCCACTGACACCTGCAGATACAAGTGCTATAGTGAGTGGGGAAAAAGCTCTTACAGAATAGGATGCCAAATAAAAGCGCAAATGCTTGATTGATATCGGTTCAAATCCATCTAGGTCTCGAAGGTTAAATAGTCACATACAGGGGTCGGGGTATGATTGAGTTATAGACCATTCTTCTAACATCAGCAAGGCACATGGCTCAACCCAGTTCTGGAAAAAAGTCACATATAATAAAATTAGAATCTAGAATGTAGAAAACATGTAAAAGACCATTCTGATGAGCACAACACGGCAAGATGACTTGATTTATGTGATAACGCAGGTCCAAATTCTGTGAAATCCTGAATGTGATTTTGTTAGTGGGAAATACAGAGTAAGAATAGTGAGTGTTTATTGGATGCCTCCCACATGTGGGTAGACTTGATGTGAATTTTCTCATTCGATCCTTAAACAGCGATCAGAGAAACGTGAGAATACGTCTTCACGACAGTCCGTTTCCACAGAGAGGCGTTTTCCTGGAAACACTCCCAATCCCTTAGCCCTACTCCCTTTCTTCCACAGAGGTACAACGTGAAGGAGAGAACTGGTCTTATCTGCCCTGCCTGCTTCCCGACAGGCATGGCTTTTGAGTTCTCCCTGCCTCAATCACTTCACTACTCCAATGAAATGCCCTATGCACCTTATGAAGAAGAGAGGGCTATCTACTCTACAGTTTTAGAAGTTTTTAGTTTGGGTGGCTCTTTTGGTGAAGCTTCTGGGGAGGACCTAATGGCGGAAGCCTTCTGGGAAAACAATCTACGGTTCAAGGCAGTGAGCCTGAAATAGAGCCTTAGATTTAGGCCCAGTGTTTTACAACTTACCCTCTTGGGCAGTAGCTTTCCCTTTCCCAAATTGTTCGTCCTGGCCACCCAGAACTGAAATAATCACACAGAAATATGTATTGTTTAAAATACTGCTTGGCCCATTAGCTCTAGCTTCTTATTGGCTAACACTTATATCAATTCTTACTGGAGATCAACATATGATCATAATTAGCTCTTAGAGTTTCTTCTTCTTTTTAAAATTGAAAACTGAGAACACCTAGAACATCCATAGCTGGTCTTGATTCCTCATTACCTCATCACACTGATAGAAAAACATGTATATTCTGTCGTTTCTTACTGCGTATTCCCTCTCTCCAAGGTACTGTTAATTCTTCAAAGGGAAGTTGATTTCTGTGTTCATGTGTGGTGTGTGGTTTATGTACTTGTCAATATTGGTGTGTGTGTGTGTGTGTGTGTGTGTGTGTGTGTGTATGTGTGTAAGCCAGAGGCTGCTGTCAAGTATCTTTGCTTGATTCCTTCCACCTTTAGTTTTTGAGACAGGGTCTCTCGCTGAATCTAAAGTTAATTGATTTGGCTGGGTAGGATGGTCAAATCTGCCAGTACTGGAGCTACAGATATCTGCTGCCACTCCCAGTTTTTTCTAGGTCCTAGGGATCTGAATTCAGGTCAGGTTGCTTGCATGGCAGGAATTTTACTGGGAGCCATCTCTTCAGCTCTGGAAGTTGAGTTTTATACACAAAAAATATGATTTTGTTGATTCCAAAGCATCTAACACACATAGGTTAAACATTTTCTAACCTGTGATATGTATTGATTTTCTGTTGCTGAGATAAAAACCACTGAAAACACAATGGCTTAATTTACACAATAGGAGAAAATCTTTGCCAGCCATACTTCTATGTAGTGATATTTGGTTTGTATTTTAATAAAGAAAGCTTGCCTGAAGATAAGAGAGTAGAACAATGCCATTGGTTAGCCTTACAGACCAGGCAGTGGAAACACACTTTTAATTCCTGTAGCCACATTAGTTTCCCATAGAAAACAGGTGGTACACACCTTTAATCCCAGCCCTAGACAAGAGGAGACAGCTCTCACACACAGTATCTTTCTGAGATTCCCGGAGGCAGGATCGCCATTTCAGACTGAGGTAGAGGTAAGAGCCAGTGACTGACTGTTTTGCTTTTCTGACCTTGAGGTTGAACCCCAATTTTTGTCTCTGAGTTTTTATACTATACTTTTACTCCAGAAAAGAGACTAACATTTAAATCACATAAATAATTTTAAAAATTAGACATCAAAGAACAAAACTTTCAATTAAAGAGTAGGCTAGTGACCTCAACAGACAATTCTAGAATAAGAAACATAAATGACCAATAAATAGTTTTAAAAATGTTAAACATCCTTAATTACTGGGTTCTCTGGCAGATAGGGCAGTGGCAGAACCAATCTAATCCCGCCAGTCTCTCCCTGGGGCTGAGCTGGATGGTGAGTGTTGGTGACCCAGACCTCCCCAGTAGCCACTGGGGAGAAACACACACACACTGAGTCGGGAGTCTGTCGAAACAGGATCTCATTTAATTGTATTAGGCAGGAACTTTTATAGGGTTGTGATGGGGGTGGGAGTCTTGGGATGGGGTGAGGCGGAGTAAGGAATAAGGACCAATAATATTCTGCCACGTTAGCAGTGGCTGGGCAAAGGTGGGCTTAGGTTGGTCTGTGCTGAGTCACTCATATGTGAAAGTCATGGCCAAAGACAAGCCTCCAAACTCGAGCTAGGTTCAGGAAGATATACTAGGTTCAGGTACCGGACCTTATGAGGCCCAACACTTATTCATCAGAAAAATGCCAGATTAAACCACTTTGAAATTTCATCTTGCATAGTTAGGATGGTTATCATGAAGAAAGCAAAAACCAACAAACGCTGATAAGAACATGGGGAAAGAAGAACTGATTTGACTATAAATTGGTATAGACAGTATGGAAATCATGTAGAGTCTTCTAAAAACATTAAAAATGAAACTACCATCTGATTCAGTTATACCATTCCTGGGAATATACATACTCAAAAGATTTTTACCACAAAGATATTTGGACTGCATATCCATATTTACTAAAGTTCTAGTCACAATATCAAGGGAATGGAATTAGCCTAAACACCCATCGACATATGAAGAGATAATGAAAATGCAGCTAATATTCACAATAACATTTTATTCAGTAATAAGGAAAATAAGCTTAAGGTTTGCAGGAAAAGAATTCAATATGGAAATTACTAAATGAAGTGACTCAGACTTGCAAAGACAATACTGCATGTTATCTATCATATGTAGATACTAGTTTTTAATATTTGTGCACGTGAGTGTAAGTGTGGATATAGGAAATTGTAAATTGTACCACATGAAGGGAAGCAAGTTTTGAGGGAGGATAGGCAGGATATTAAACAGGAAGGCAACTATTAGGGGCTGGATGGAACAAAAGGCTACAGAGAAATCAAAGAAGGAAGATCACAAAAATTTATGTAGAAAAATGCTGTGATGAAATCTATTAATTTGTAGACACAACATTTGTGGTTTAGAACGACACACACTTATTAGCTGATTGCTTTAGAGATTAGAATTCCCACATGCATCTCAGAGACAAAAATCAATGTGTTGGTAGGACTATATTCTTTTCTGGAAGTTCCGTGGTACAATCCATTCCTCTGATTTTTCCAGCTTCTAAATGGTTTGTTCTCAAACATTCCTCAGGTCACAAGAGCATTTATTTCCATCTTCAAGACCAGCACTGGTAGGTATGACAGACAAATGCTCGTATCTCTTCTGAAACCAAACATAGGACCCTAATCCTCCATGCAATGGTACCTGGAGGTGAAATGTTCAGAACATAATTAAATTATAAGGATGGGGTTTTCATGAATGGAGTTAGTTTCTTTATTATAAGAAGCCACAAAAGGCCATAATGAGAAGACAGTGCTCTTCAGACTACCCCCACTGACCACTAGATTTACTGGCACCTCTAGACTCATGAGAAACATATTTCAGTGATTGAAGGTGTCTAGTACAAGGTACTTTCTTATTATAATCAAATGAAAAAAGAACGTGAGTTTAGTTCGTCTCACGTAGCATCTCTCTCTCTTTTACCTCTTCTTCCACTCTAAAGGCCCACTCAGATGTTATAAACTCTCCATCATAAGGCCAACAGATTGGTCTCATTCTTTCAATCAGAACCAAAAGCGGGAAGGGGGGATGAGGCTTAGGGACTGTGAGTTACAAAAAGGAAAAAAAAACAGTATGTGAATGTGTGGGGGGGCATAGTTGTTTAATTAGAGCATGCAAATATTAAAATACAGTTGTGAATATATTTATTAAGAATAGGAAGATATTCAGGATCAACCAAAGTATACAGGATAGTTGGCCATCTTAAGGGGAGACAAAACAGATAGCTTTTAAATGCTAATAATTAAAGCAAAAGAAATGAACTCTTACTACTAGCCCCAAACTGAGGAGATCTAGGGATGGACATTACACAATAACATTTGAATTCCATCTCCCTACATCACCAGAAGTGTTAATTCATCTCGTCTCATGGATGTATAACAAATACCAGAAGTGGCTGTCTCTAGTCAGGATATTTGTCCTGGGTAGAGTCCTCCAGATAACAAGAAAAAAAATGATTTTCCATTCTTGAATTTGATTGAGGAAATCACACATATTTTTCTAGTGTCAGGTCACAGAATGCTGCTTAGAAACCTCAAGTGATTCACGGATAGCAGAAACTACCAAGGACCTTGCCCATGGGCCTTCTGTACAGTTACAAGTATTCAGTTTCTATCAGCCAGCTAAGCCTGTCCTTGAGAAGAAGGGGAAAGAATTCTAGACACAAATATGCCTGCCTTCTTCTTATCCTTTCTTTGTTGATGATATGTTTTACGTCTTTGGGCCTCTCTTGATGTACATTAGAATTTGCCTGTTGTGGAATATTAGTGTAAGATGTGTTACATTTGTTTATGCTGTGGAACATTTGTTCAAAGACGCAAAGATGTGTTGCATTCTTTTATGTTGCATTTGTTTAACTCTGTGGAAACTGTGTTTCTTTGCCTGTGTAAAACACCTGATTGGTCTAATGAAGAGCTGAAAGGGCTGCTTAATCTGCAATGCTAATTAGTATTAATACTGTCATTAAAGTGCAATAATAAAAAACATATAGTTGTTCAGTGGAGACCTTATTTCTATTTTAGAGCTAATGTACAGAGGAAGTTGTCGTTGGGTGCTTTGTAAATATCCTTTCTCCTTTAACCTGAAAACTGACTTCTAGTCAGTAACTAACCTGTAGGTTTCTAACTAGCCTAATCCAGTAAGTTCTTTTACTTAATCCAGTAAGTCTCAATCCTGAACATCCCCCAAATACAAGAGCATCCACATACGTAAAAGAAACATTATGACAAAACAAACCTCCACAAATAGAAGAGAATTGGAGTAACCCTCTAGGGAAGAACGTATTATTATTACTTTGCTAAATGGACATAGTATTAAACTGTTTTCTAATGAATTATTGACATTCCCATCGATTGGAACATCCTGTTCCCCTCACCAGAGAAACTTCTTTTTACGGTACATGAGGATTAATACACCTACAACTGGTGGTCAAGGAACAGAGAACGTTCAGCTTCAAGTAGGATTTTATATCACATGTCCTCTTATTGAGACTCAGGGATAATTGCAGAAGAGCGAGCAGAAAGATTATAAGAGCCCAAGGAATTGGGCGACAGTGTTAACTTTTATATACAGTAGAGAAATGCTGATGTGATTACAACCGTGGGAACTAAAAGGAAGCCCTTGGAAAACTGAAGTCAATTGATTAGAACTTCCAAATTAACAGGGCAAAATAGAACAAGGAGAGAGCTGATCAGGAGAGGTAAAAAGAACAAAGTATGCTGAACTGTAAATCTAAACTACACAGAAGAAATAGCTCAAAAATCAATTATCACAGTAAAAGCAAAACTCTTGAATTTCCTTCACCAAAATGTTTGTTATAACCAGTGAAAAATTTTTACTTAAATGTTAAATGAGACTCAGAGTTAGAGCTGTAACGAAGTAAGATTGAAAATAAGGGTACAAAGAAAACCTGGCAAATGAATGAGAGTAGAAGAATTCAGAATAAAAACCATGAATGGGGTGAAGTAGTTCAGGTGCTGATAAAGATGGTTTCCACAAATGAAAAACTTTCATGCACAAACACAGAAGGTAAAATTTCTAAGAAGTTTGAAAGGAAGATGTCAAATCCACAGTGGGATTTTTAATAAACTTCTTTCATAATTTGTAAGATAAACAGACTAAACATTCCAAAAGACTTGAAGAACATAATCAAAAAGGTGAAATTAATTGACATTCTATAAAGAATTTCTATCCTACAAAAAGGATAATCCGAGTTCATAGAATACTTACAAACATCATTTAGTATAAAGGGTCCTAATAAATTCATCACAGTTGTGATTTAAAAAGCTACATCTTGATTTGAAAAGATAAGAAATTAACAATGGAAAGATGACCAAAAACTACTTGGAAATTAAATAGACACTTGAAGTGAAAATTAAATAGACAAAATGAAATGTTTACTTCATTGTTCCCCTGAGACACTAATTAAATTGACAATACCAGAGAAAAGATATACTCTCATAATAAATGGGGAAGTGGACGGGAAAGGAGGGTTGTTACTGGCAGCTGAGAACATCCAGAATTTTTTGAAGCTGGAAGCAGTTGACATAATGGCAAATGATGAAACCAAGGAAGAGACCGCAACTTAGCACATGAGACAGGTGACCGGTTGTGAGGCCAGACCCAGACACCAGGAAACCCACACAGACTGTGGTAGAAAGCTTGGCTTAATTAAAGGTGTCTACAGGAGCTCCTGACCCATTCCTTTCCCACTTCCATGGTTATAGCTGATCAGGAGTTTATATCTCAGGGGAAAAAAATTGGAGTTTTCTCTTAGAAATTGTGCAAATAGTTTGAGAACTGAGGCGAACATTAAGAGTCCTGACCTTAAAAGGAAAATGTCTTTGTTGGGGCGTTTTTGTTCCTTAGCCCAGTTCAGCATACTGTTTGCTTATTTTATAGAGAAGCCCAGCAATTAGTAAGCCCTACCTAGGGTTCACTAGGGATTAATTTTCCTCCTGTTATGAGTTTTTAAGGCAAAATTAAAAATTAAGAATTAGAAGCTATTTGAGGAAATCTTGTGTCATGAGTAAGAGTGTGAAAAAAAAAGAAGGCAGGGAAAGAATGAGAAATAACACAGCAAACAGGAGATAATCTAAAACCACAATAGACTAGAACTCAACCTGTTCTCTTTGACACACAGAGCAATTTCTGATTAAGATCTTAAAAAGAGTCAAAGATGTCACAGACTCTAAAACAAAAGCAGTTTTCGGAAACACAAAACTTGTCAGAGAAGAAAGATGTGAAGCCTTAGGTTGAAAAAGTCACAGTGTGTGGAAAAGAGGAACAAAAACACATATACAGTGTCACAAAATCGGAAAACAACGCAACAGTTCCTTAATATTCTAAGGAAAGAATGTTTTCAATGTAGGCTTTTACACCCAGGGAAACTATTCATCAAGTAGGAGGCAGATTAAAGACACAGGCTGATAACTCAGAGGTTCTGGAGAAATTTATCAGACAGCAACAGATAATTCATACAACACAAAATCAATCGAGTAATTTGAAGCATGTTTTCTTTTACATTTTCCTCATGAAATCACTGATATTTTAATTTAATTTACCAGGCACTTCCTCAGACTAATATGAACAGAAAGAACAAAAGTACTGTTTTTACCAAGCAAGAAATAAGTAAAAGTAGCCACACTAATGTTAGTGTTCAAATGCAGAGTTAATTGCAATATAACGGAAGCTTAATTGAAAATTTTATGCTTGCTATATAATTATGCCTAAATGCTTCTGCCATAATTTCATTACTTCTAAAACATTATTCTCCCATTAGAGTATAATAGTTATATTATCTTAAGTGCTATAAAATCTAATAATCTCGGTTAAGAAGAATTAAGAATTGGGTCTTTTTTCTAGTGAAAAAAAAAAGAGAGCATGTACATCTTAAAGCTCCTAAATACATTAAATTTGACCTGGGGAAATATAGCTTTTGAAGCACAAGCTGCAGCATAGGGACCAGGAAAGAGAACATTTTTTTTTTTAAGTGTCACTACGAGGTGGTTCTTCATATGTCACTTTCTCTCATTATTGCTCAGGCATTTAATAAAAAGCAACAGCATACCTGAGCTCAGGTAATCCTACTGCCTGGAAGACAGACAAGAATATTGCCAGAGTTAAAGGCTTACATAGTAAGATTCTAAAAAAGAAAAACAAACAGCAAATAAAATAAAAGTAGCATTTGGTTAAGTGTGCTAGTCTCTTATTTAACACATCATAAGATTGTCTGTACTGTTTTGGTAGCATTTACCCTATCCAGAATTCTTTTCATACAAAGATCTGAAAAAGTTCTATAATTAGAAAATTAAAGCATGATAACAATCAAATACGCAAACTAAGAAAAATCTACATTCTAGAGCGGGAGTTTTTGAGAATACCTAAATCACATGCATCTCTGAAGTCTACACACTAGACTTTGGAAATAAACTTCTAACTTTTCTTAGGAATCTGGTCAGGAGCTGAAGCTCAGTGGGACTGATGCTCTCAGATCTTGTCTGCTTTGGACTCCTAACATCAAACCAGACTTTTCAGGGCTGGAGAGACAGCTTGGTGGTGAAGGGGAATTAGTGCTCTTGCAGAGGGCCCAGGCTTGGTTCCCAGCACAGCTAACAACCTTCTGTAGCCCCAGATCCAGGGAACCTGATGTTGTCTTCTGACCTTCAATGGGTAGGCTCTTGCATAAACATGGTGCACATAAACTCATATGGGCACACATCTATCACACAAAAATAACAAACAAATATATCTTAGACAACAGAAACCAGATCTGCTCATTCTCTGTGCTCCAGACCAATTCACTCTACAAAAGCAATGTCCAGTGCTGTAGCCCCTTTCTCTATGTGGCTCCAGAAACATAAATCAATAAATCAAACTTAAATCAAACAAATCATCTTCTGCATAAACAAAGAAGAATGTTCACTAAGTATCATTTTGCCACGAACATGTAAGCCCATGCTGTCTATGGAATTTTTATTCTTGTCATTAGAAAAAAAAATCCATTTTTTAGCTGACTAGAACACGGCACACACTCAGTAGGCATATGGGGTGGTAGCTCCAGCTCTGGACAGCACAGACCTAGAGTATTTCCTTCACTGAAGAGCAATCTAACAGACAACACGACCCTAAATGTTGCCTGTGTGTCATCTGCATAAAATCTCTAGACTTCTCTGTAATTGCCCCAAAGGCAAACATAATTAATAATATGGAAGCCAAATCAGAGCAGAACACATTATATGTATGTACTAAATTCTTAATCAATAAAAATCAGAATAATGAATTTTAATAAACTTAAGATCATTTATTTTTTTCTTACTCAGACATGGTTATACCATTTTGGCTTCTTTTATCCCAGTCTATACCCTAGGTATATATAAATAGAAATGATTAGGATAGTGTTATTTAGGCTATCTTGTGAGGACTATGTTGTGTCAGACTTGAGCTGATATAATGTTCTAGTAAGGAAATGTCTGTTCTTTTCTGTGACTGATTCTGCCAGAGTTAGAATTTCTAACCAAATTAGAATTTGACTGCTAGCGTCTAAGAAATTGACTGTTTTCAGGCTTTCAATATAAACTCATACATTCACCTAGAATATATATATATATGTATTTTACAAATATATATATTTTACAAATCACCAGTATTACATCAGAAAAATTATTTCTTGATCTCACATCCATTCTGAAATGCTTTTTGTCTATTTATGGATTCTATGTCATTTTGATATAATTTATTAATGAGTAAAGCTAAATATTCCAAGTCTTCACTGGTGGTATTTCTAGGATATTTTCCTTGATCTAATATAGCTGTCCGATGATTTTGTAAAAGACCAGGCTTGGCTTGCTTGATAAAATACTGTATATATAAAAAGAACGCTTGAGTCACATACACATCATACAGCAAAGCCGCCTCCGAGACTTTTCATTCCAAATTCATCCTTACACTTGGATGAATATTTAAATTTTATGTTTTCGTTATTTGGAGGCCAAAGCCAATTAAACAACTCTTATTTTAAATTATGTGTCTCTGTCTGTGTGTGGGTGTGTGCCTGTGAGTGTAGGTGCCCATGGAGGCCTGAAGAGGGAGTCAGATGCCCCGAGACTGGACTGAGAACTACTTGTGAGCTTCCTGCTATCGGTCAGTGCTGAACCAAAATAAAACTTCTCTCTTTATAAGCTTATTATCTTAGGTGTTTTGTATACTGACAGAAAACTTATTTACATAGAAACATTGTTTTAATTTTCTAAGAGCCATTTTAAGCATGAGGTTGTATAAAATCAATGTCTCTCCCCCCACCCCAAAAAAAGGGTATGTAGGAACACATGGCAGAGGTCTCTTCAAGTTATATTATATTTAATATTCTAGTTTTGGAACTTCTTAAGCCAAATAAAAACTTCATATCATGTGTGGCTAAGTCATCCTGGACTTGTAAATAAAATCTTTCCTACTGTTCTACAGTGGTTTTTTTTATTTTATTTTTTAGATTTATTTATTATGTATAGTGTTCTGTCTGCATATATTCCTGCAGGCCAGAAGGGGGCACTAGATCTCATAATAGATGGTTGTGAGCCAGCATGTGGTTGCTGGGGATTGAACTCAGGACCTCTGGAAGACCAACACCAACCAGTGTTTTTAACTTCTGAACCATCTCTCCAGCTGTTCTACAGTGTTAAAATTGTTTTTTTTAATTCAAATTTTCTTTATGATATTCTCTGAAGTACGGAGACACTAAAATTTCACTTAGCCATTATTTTTTGCCATAATTCAACTGTTGACTTCTAGACTATAACAAACTACTTTACTATGTCAAAGTGAATCAAATAAACACATTTTTTTTCAAGAATTTTTTTTTTTTTTAAATTTTGAGCTTAAAGAAAAAATACCCTGTCTGGGACTTCATTTGCTGTACAGGGTGACTGGCAGTGGAGAAGCCAGGGGTTTCAGAACACATTGTTTGGTTTAATCTTAAGAAAAGTCACTCCGCCAACACAAATAACTCCAATCAGACCAGATTAGAGCAAATTAAAACTGCCCGCATTTAATAAATGCAGCGGTCCTGGGTGTCTGGGAGCATGGTGGAGGGAAGACAAAGGGAGAACACAGGCAAAACCCCAAACCACGCGTTCCTTCTCTGGGAAGCCACCTAAATACCCTGTGGGAGTAGCTCTTGGCAGGCTGGGAGTTGGAGTCCAGACCAACGTAACTCCCAGGCCAGGGGCTGGGGTGATGCTCCCAATTTAATATTACATTCCAGACTCTATGGATATAGGGGTGTGACAAGGAGCTGAGGTGATATTTACGGCCAACATTTTAGGCTCTCTTTGGATAAAGGGGCATTGGCTCAAGTCTGGGTACTTTCTGTGGGCATGGGGCAAGGTGGGAGAGGAGAGAGCGAGAGTTGGCATGCTCACGCTCAGGGAGAAGAATGGCTGGGGTGGCGTCTGGTTTGCTGTCATCCTGGAGTATGAGAAGGCAGGGGGCTAGAAGAAAAATATTGTTATTATTGGCCATGCGAAATGGGGCTAGCCATGGCATGGGACACAATAGTAGATAAAACAAGATTTAAGTTGGCAGGTGTCCTTGACCCAGAAGAGTTGTTACCAATGGTGAAGTCCCAGGAGCTGGTATTGGGGAATGTTTTGTAGGTTGGTCTTGGCCCAAGCAGCAGGAGTGACCTGTAGAATATGCCTGAAACTGGCTGGGGCTAATGTAGACTCTGGAGACTGTTAGTAGAACTTCTCCAGAACCTGTGTAGTAGCTGTAAGAGAACTGGAACAGATTTTAAAAGAAACTGGGAACTCTGAACCTCTGAAGATACACCTGAAACCTGTTAATCCTGGACTGTGAAGCCTGTTAAAGAGGCACACCTGTCTGTATTTTAGCAGGAAACTTCATTAAATGTCATGGATGAAGTAATAAGTTAATAGTACCTTAAATTATCAAATGCCAGTAGACAGATCTGGGAGGGATAAATGAGCAAAAATGAGACAGCTTTTTAGCTATGCAGGCAATCCTAAAATCTCTCCCAATCCTTGGAGAACACTAGTCTTAGAAGCGGAGATGCCATTAGCTGCTGAGTACAAGAGGCCCAAAGATATTTTTCTGTGGGGGAAAAATTTAGTCTACCTGTCTTGGCAGGATGAGGAGATCGAGGAAGCATCCAGCAAGCTGAAGAGGTGAAAGACCGCTTTTTGGTGTAAGTGGCTTTGCCAAGACCAAGGGCAAGCCTGGAGGCAGAAAGTCCTTCTGTAACCACGCATCTTCTTGGAAGAGCTATAGGATGCTGCAGGAGCTGCATGTCTGTGTTAGAAGCTCTTTGATAAAATGCCATAATCTCAGATCTGTAAGGCACTTGAGAACTAGTGCAGGCTGGGAGTTGGAGTCTGGACCAATGCAACTCCCAGGCCAAGGGCTGGGGTGATACTCCCAACTTAATATTACACACATGATTGATTCTGGAATGCTAGAACACATACTGAGTTTTTCCTCTTGTTGCGTAGGCAGTGTCCTAGTATCTGTTGCTGGGCTCTCCTGTCCTAGAAAAACCTCCGCTGCAAGAAAGTCTTGCTGAAAGCTGAGCACGTGCCATCTGCCTCCTTCCCCAAGGACTGTAGTAGACCTGAAAGTCTTCTTCAACAACCCAGTTTCTGGATTGTTTGCTGAGACAGGCAACAGTGTTTGGTGAACTAGATACACAGATGAGCCGCACAGACACACAAACATAATCCTAACACAGAAGGGCTGCAGGTACTCCATGCCTACTCTTGCTGTCATTCCCAGGGACAATGGCTGCTCTGACTTCAAAACACAAACAAATATTTGTCTTTATCATTTTCTTGACCTTTGGAGCTTTGATAGCACATGACAGTGATCTGGCTTCAATCCATAAGAGCCACAGCTTTTTACGGGCAATGCCTTCTAGCTTATGTGGTAGTTACAGTCTCTAACGGATAATCACTGAACCGTTCCCTAGGATGTGGTCTCTTTATTCCGCATGCAATGTCCATTCCCCAAAGGAAAACAAAAGTTCCCCTTCCCGTCCAATATACAGTGCCTTTGAAAAACATCAGAAAACCTCACACCGGACTTCACTGAGCTCAGAGTTCATGCAGCGCACGGGGCAAAGGGTAGAGATGGGTGGTAACCACCAGTCAAAAGGTTCCCTGAATGTTGCCTTTTATTATAAAGATCTCTGATCATGCACCAGACATTTCAAGCATTAGACTATAAAGTCTACGGCCCTTTGAAAAGTGTTAGACAAGAACACACGACAGAGACAAAAGCAGGTTATCTGATATTTAGTATTCTAGCTTTGGAACTTCGTAGTCAAACAAAAACTTCACAAATGTGTAGTTAAGTCACTCTGGACTTTTGTATAAAATGTTTCCTATTTTCCTAGAGTTAAAAAAAAATACGATTTACATTTGATGTCAAGGCATTCCCAGGATTTTAAGCTATAAAGCCTCATTTGAAGGGCAAGCTATGAATTCATGGGGGGGGGGGTCTCTTGGCTAGCATAATGAGATTCACACATAAATATAACTTAATCAGTAAGCGAGTCACAGCTGAAAAGGTTAAGAGGGGAGCACTACTTTGCAGATTAGGATAGCTGAGAAGGGACATGTTTTCTGTTTTTGACTAGGCAGAGGAAAAGATGCAGGAATCCCAAGAGGAGGGTGGTTGCTCTCAGAAACAGGGTAATAATATGCAACCATTTCTTTATATACATTTAATGACCTCAGGGGCAGGGTAATGGTGGGGAGGAAAGACGCAGGTGAAGGAAAACTGAACAAGCTCCTTGAGAGTTCAGGGTGACCCGGGAAGGTGTCCTCATACGCCATGACGCCATGACGACATTAAGTTGTGTTCAGGCGCAAGGCGCGTAACTCCACTTGGCTGAGAGGACATGAGTCTATCACTGGCACTCGGGCTACCTATGTGTCTGGCAGAGTCACTCTCTTACAGTGCTAATCCCCTCATCGCTTGTGTAAGACAAAGAAGAGGAGCCTGAGTCTTCTTTGTCACTTTCTAGAAGGCGACCGTGAAGAGATTATTCTTTGCTCTCAGCCTTGGCTTCCTGTCACTCTTCAGTCATTTCTCACCCACTCAAACTTTTATTAAACACATTCACTGTGTTAGCAGCAGAGAATACAAGCATGAAGGAGGATATTAACTCCGGCCTCCAGAGCTCCCCCCAACTATCTAGACACTCCCTCCAGGAGCCGTGAGCCACAAGCATTATACAGTAAATAATTACTGACAGATTAGTAGGCAGTCTCACGGGAGTAGTGAGGAACCCGATGTGCAGAGCTTTGGAAACACCTGTCTTTTGAATAGTCACTGTTGTGAAGTCATGGCTCTTCTCTATCCCATTATGGGATTCGTCCCAAAGTATCCCAGCAGTCTATAAATCGTTTGATGAGATAATTTCTTCCTGTTTGGGCAACTTCCCGCATCATCAGGCACTGGGGTGAAGCATTTACTCAGCCTAACTTTTGTTCTCATGGTCAAATCTACATAAAGCTAGTAGTAGTTTTCCACAGGACTTACTGTTAAGAAGGGAGCCCTGAGGAGGAGGCACTGAACAGTAGAGACAGTATGTCTGCTCTTGCTGATAAACAGGTCTGTGTGGCCTTGAATTCTCTAATAGCAAACTCAGGAGAGTAAAACCTACTGGCCTTTGCTCTACCCTAACAAGCTATTAATATTCTATACTTTCCGTTGACACAAGGTCTTAGTCTAGGAAATTAACTGTTTGTACTTTTACCCCTAAAATATACAGGCAAAAAGCTTAGGTTGCTAAACCAGAGCCAGAGAAAGAAATTCTTTCTCACCTGGGTGCCAGTGGATACAACATCCTGATGCTTAACTTGGGGTGCCAAGCTCCATTCTAATAATCCTGGTATCTGCCTTGTTGGGGAGCTTCACAGCCACACCCCTTCTGAGACATAAGGTGCCTACCTTTTCAGTCTTTTATCCATTCTGAAAGCCCTTAAGAAATTATTGCGTGGGGTCATTGTTATTTACCAGAAAATCGTTAACTATGTGTACTTATATAAACTGGAAACCTTGTGGGATGGGAGGAACTGTGAGGAACATCAAAAGAGGAACATCAAAAGGGAAACATCCAAGACAACATTAGAGAGAGCCTAGGAAGAATACATGGAATATGATAAAAAGACATATGAACTAATTTATTTCATTTAGTCTCAGACCTTATTAGTCAGATTTTCACACATTATAGCAATCCTTCTGAATCCGGAGATGTTTAGTGTGGCTTAACCCCAACATAAACCTCACTAGTTATAAAGTAAGATGGTTGGTGTAGCTACAAGAGAGGAGTTGGTGAGTTAAGATCATTTACCCTGACACTTTGGTTGGCATGGTACTGATGAGGGATACAGCTGTGAAAAACCAAACTGTTGATCAAGCTTCTCATCCATCCTCTGCTTCCTGCCTCGCGGTGTGGCAATCCTCCACACAGCCGACATGAAGTTTTGCTCTTGAATTTTTCATAAGCAACTATTGCACTCCCAATAAAAGAAGTTGAATATTAAAGTCAAAAATTAAATGATATTTAAAAATAAACCTTTTCCTACGTTCTTGCACCAACAAATCTTGAGTATGTCCATTATAATCTATTAAGGTAATGGGAGGTTATAAAAATTGCTATAAATACAGTGTGACACCAAAACTAGAAGAGAAAGAGAAAGACAAACATCGATTTTCCACATAAATTATAAAGCTGGTATAATAATGTCTTGATAGATCATTAGAAAGACATTAAGTAATGACTAAAAAGAAAGACATCTCCCATGCTTAGTCCCTGAAGGTCCTGTTAATGCTTTTCTCTTTCAGATAAAACCAACGCTGAAACAGGGAAGCCCACAAATCTGGCTAGCAGGTAATGTTGGAGCCAGACTGATATCAGTATACCACTATGTAATTGAAGGTCTACACATTCCCTTCGCATTAAAACATATTTCCATAAGTTGTAAAATGCAAATATCATGCCATGTTAACCTGAGTTACTGCTATCCTTGGCTGTGGGGACAAGTTCAGTGTTGTGCCCTGGATGAAAAACGAACATTAGCAATTTCAACTGTTATGGGGGCCTTACAGGAAGATAAGTTAATGCAGCCACGGGTTCATCACCCGGGTAGTTTTGATTCTACTGAGGCAGCTAATCTAAATTACAGGCATAAACACCCAGGGGAATGAAAGCAGCTGCAGGAATGTGAGCCTTGAAGAGCCAAATCTATAAAGTGACAGCGGTGACCCATGGCATGTGGTGTTTAGTACAGGCGGTGAGCGTGAAAGTGATTTGTGATGACAGGAATGTAGGCACCGCCACCACAGAATACCTTATGTGTTCTGATGTAACCGGGACCACGCAAGTCAGTTAGGAAATCCCCCTCCTAATCTGTCACAGCAAACCTGCACCTTTATAAACTTCCATCAGAAACGATTTCAATGCTTTGAATCAGATTACTAAAGATAAAGCAAGGAAAACCTGCAGTGGGTTTGTGATTTATAGTTCTAGGTCTGAGGGAGAACTCTGAGCAGGAGATTAGCAGCTAGAAGTCACAACAGGGCATGGAGGCAGGAAGTCTTCGCTGCTAGTGGGGAGGAAAAGTCAGACAAAATAGATCCTCTCTTCCCTTGGTCCACTAGAGACAGGCCATTCCTTTCTCACATATCTAGAGAAACTCAGCTTTCAGTAGAGAAGGCACATACAAACCATCACCAAAAGATCCTGTTTCATGCCCAACAAGCTCTGACTGAAGCATTTGTGTGAACTGACTCTTGCTGCTTTAGAGGTTATGGAACCTCTGGGAGACAGGGAAGGTCATCACTGGAAGCAGGCTTTGAGGTTTTATAGCCCAGCCCCACTTCATGTTATCTCTCTCCACCTTTCTGAATAGATAAGTGTAGTATCTGCTTCCTAAATCCGAGGTCAACTCCTGAGCTGCAACTATTCCTTCACTGCTGAGATGTAAGGTAAAACAAACCATTTTATCTTTAAAGTTGCTCTTGGTCATGGTATTTTTATCACAATAACTAATAACACTTTTTATTTTATACTACGTTCATGGATTAATAACAATCTTCCAATTAAAACCAGCAAACTAGTGATTAAGTGTTGATTGAGTTTTCTGTTCTATCCTGTTCCCGCAATCATCAAGTCCCAAAGAAATCATACAGAGGTGTACATTAGTCATAAACTGATTGGCCCATTAGCTCAGGCTTCTTATTAACTCTTATAACTTATATTAGCCCACTTTTTCTTGTCTATGTTAGCCACGTGGCTCAGTTCCTTATTCGGCGGGGCAGTCACATCTTGCTTCTTCTTCTGCTTCCTATTCCCAGAATTCTCCTGTTCTCCTTGCCCCACCTCTACTTCCTGTCTTGTTGTCCTGCCTGGCTACTGGGCAATCAGCGTTTATTTAAAATATAATTGACAGAATTCAGACATTGTCCCACTCCAATTAAGAGCTAAAATAGGGCACTGTGTGTAGAGATCTGTAAGTTGGCAAGCACTGCTCTCAGTACCTGCAGATCCATTGCCACGTATGCGTATTTCTGTGGCTGAGATACCCAAATGTCTGTTTCTCCTTCATGACGCGGAGCTGTGGCTGGGAAGTGGCTTTTCATCTACACCATACATTTCACAGGAACCAGGGCATAACGATGCAGTCATGAGAAGCACAAGTGTCTGTGACACTTTGGGGGCAAGGTGGTGTCAGTAGAGAGAGCATGTATATCTCTGCTCACATTTTCAACAAGATTCAAAGGCAGGGGTCAGCAGACCATAGCATGTGGGCGGAACGCAGCAAGCTACTTGTTTTACTGGAACCAACAACACTCTGTCATTGTCTAGGGCTACAGACTTCAGAAGCCATCTCGCTAGTCCCTACAGGGGAGATCTTTATCGTGACCTAAAGAAAACACTGAGTAAAATTGCATCGGTACCCAACTGGCTAACGTCCCAGGATAGTAAAAATATGACATTTTGGTTATCTCTTCTATGGGACAGACTAAAAGACACAGTTTTTTTTTTCTATCTGTACTGAACAAAATTCATTGTGATATTTTCGCACTAGAATGATTTTTATCATGATCAATCTTCTGAATGGCAGTATCTGTCTTGGTCTACAGTAAATAGCAGGTCAAACCAAGGAATGTACAGCTAGAGGATGGATAATCCCAGGAGGATCTGCTGCTCTGTGTCCATCATGACCAAAAAGACACAAAACAAAGTCTTCTGTGTATTTTAAAGTTTGGATGGTCTTATGAACACAGTGAACAAAAATGGCGTGAATAACCGAATTCCGAGCACTCACCTCTAGTGACCTCTTCTTCACACGGACCTCACTAGAATACTGATATTCTGTAGCAGTAGATCTATCTGTTTTTGTGATGTGTAAGATCTCAGATCTCTAGCTTTTAGGCTGTTGTGTTTCTGTGTATTACGGTATGTACTTAGAAGAAAGGATTTTGACTATTTTCACCATATAGAGATGATGTTTAAGGAGACAGGTATGCTCAAACTAACTCAAAGCCTCATGTAATGTTTACATGGCAAACATCATGTGGTCACTAATATCTACAATATAATTTTTAGGTTTTATGTATTAGTTAAAAATAAATTCAATTTTAATTAAAATAATACACACACACAAACACATAATCTCTCTATGTTGTTTCCTAAATTTTTCCACCTGGACAATTTGGCCCTTTTTAGGCATCTTGAGAGGGAGGCTGCTGTTAGAGCATCTTACTTGTTACTGCTGTGCATGTTGAATAGGGAGTCTTCTACCAGAATGTGTGGCCATGCTTCATTTGTGATCACTAGGTTGGATCAACGCCAAGTGGCAGGAGAGTGGATAGTGGTCTTTCTTAAGTTGAGGCATTCCACACAGCACTGGGGCTTGGTGTTAGCTAGGTACCGCTAGAAAAATGTTTAGTTCCTTCTAGGTTTGAATGCTAACACGTATTACCCAAAGATGCTGGGGAAAAGGGACTCTCTTTCCTGTGTTTGTTACTTTAGATCTTAGTAGGACTTTTGCTTCCTTTTGTTTGTTTGGATTTATGAGTGGGTCTTATCTGTAGTGCGCAGTTAAATAACTGTTCTAAAGACTGTGCAATGGATTATATAAACTCTAAATGAATTTACCTAGAAGCACAAGATAAACCAGAAAACTTTCAAGTTCCTGAATTTGGTCAAAATTACTACTTTATTTTACATTCTGTGTTAACTTTGGTAGAACCAGCAGTCAAATAAATACTATTATATAATGTCAGTTGTTGCCAAGTTAGAAAGAGAATGCATCGGTAGGCTGCAGGTCTTAAGTAAACCACAATCAAGAGAAAAGCGTTTTTAAGCAGTTGAGATGAAGGTGAGACTGTCAGTCCTGAAAGTGTTTCTAGAAAATGATATATTTGTTTGATTCAAAATGTTAAAAAATCAGTTATTTAGTAACAACCACATATAGGTTTCTGTCTTTATTAAGTTAACTTGAGCCAATATTTGGGAAGATCCTTTCCCCAAATTCACAAAGTGTAAATCAAAAGACCCCCACAAACTCAGGATGCTCACTTTCCCTCTGTAAGCTAAGCCCTCTCTGTAAGCTAGTCCAGTCTAGTCCAATGTGCTTTTACTTGTTTACTCTTTGCATCAACCATCTGACAACAGTCTACCAAATGCTTTCAAAGTCTGGACATTGTTCTGGGAGCTTGGACATTGCTATGCGCGTTTCCTGTGTGACACATGGGCACAGAAATAGCTGCCTCAGAAGATACACTGCCTGAATTCAACTCTGGGTACTTCATTTATTAGCTCTGTAAAGTTCTGAATGTTATCAAAAGTTCTTGTGCACCCTGCCTTCATCTGGAAAATAGAAATTAGCAGCGACATCATCTACATCATTGTGTCCTTGGAAGGGTTAACTAAAACAATCTTTGAAAAACACCTGGACCAACACAAGGCACGCCAAGTAATAACCTTCTGCAATTATCATCAGCTTGAGCACCTCATCAGAACTACACACACACCAGTCGCAAGCTGTGACCTGCTCTCAAGGTGTTATTCATGTTAAAAAGGAAACCAACTACTGTTCTGCGTCTTCATCTCCAAGTAACACAGGAGTACCTTTTTCTCCTCTCTCAACAAAGTAAACTGAGATAAGAGTTGGAGTTAGGTATTTTTGCTTCTGATTCCACTGTCTGTAGTTCACGGGAGAATCCTACAGGAAGATGGTTCCGTGTTCTTCTCGCTTTGTCTAAAGTGAGTCGGGGCATTTTGTTGCAATATTGGCACTGCACTCATTTATGAAAATGCCTCTAACAAAGAACACTCTTGAGTGGGATGGGTAGGGCAGCCGCCTTCTCACCCCTCAGGAAAGAGGAGTAGAGTAAAAGTATATAATGGAATACTTGGGAAACCATTTGACCTCGGCATTAGGAGGTAACTATGAATGCCAGAGGGCTATGCTCTGAGGCCAAGTGTAGCAGTTTTTGATAGAAAATCAGGCAAATAACATTTATCAGATGTGTTTATCGGATGACGGGAACCAAAGAAGTTTCTCTGTGTCGTTTACAACCACATCTCTAGCTGTCCTTGCTTCTTCACAAGAACCCAAATTTCCTTTGACATCGTCTTACTCCCCCTGAACCAGAGGCTCAGAAACCTGTGGACCATTGCTGCAGCACATGCCAAACTTTACAAATGCCAATGCTCACATGACCACATACTAAGACACGCTCTCCAACAAGAAAAACAGCTGTACTACTAATAGACAGGAGGTACACCCATGACTCCGCCGCTAGCAAGCAACGGCTCAAGTTTTAAGATCCAGGCCACCTAAGCTTCCGTTCTTAGTATACTATGAATATGTGTGGCATGTTCTTTTAGAGAAGATGGTCTCGTGCTGTGAAAAGAAGGGAAGAATATAGGTATATGCTAGAGTACTTGGGAAGCCATTTGACTTCTACGTTATGCAAAACGAGATGACTATGGATGTCCAAAAGGCCATGTTGCAAAGCCAAATGTATCAGTTTTTGAAAAAAAAAAGTAGAAAGTCTTTGCCAATGTGTTTATAAATAGAACCTTCAAGGCCAAGACGAAACTCTTCAAGGATGATTTAATTGACATTGACTAATGAGTGACTTCTTCCTGCACGTACAACAGAAGGCGAATAGGAATTTCACACTGCGGCGTTTATATAGCAATTTTCTAACCCACTCTGACACTCAAGTCATGTACCTTCTGCTAAATTTTCATCCAGCTGATAGGAAGAGACAGCTTGGCATGGTACAAACAGGCAGTCCTGCGTGACTAATAATCTCCCAATCCCGGTGAAGGGAAAAATTCATTATTTCTTCCAGTCAGGATTGATTCAGAAGGGATGCCGGCCAGGAATCGGAGAAGGAGGGGTAGGGCTGCTGGTGCTGACAAAGCAGATGGTGAGCTGATCACTTGCTGTGTATCAGCTCCAATTACATAAAAAGATAAGAAACGCAAGGCCTAGAAGGAGGCGTAAACAACTCATTATGATCATGGAGGAGCGACAAGGAGGAAGAGCAAACACATTAGGGGGCTATTTCTAAATTTTACCTCTAAATAGACGCACTATCTGGCCGTGGCTAAGCCAGGCCAAGGCACCCTGATCGTGCAGCCTGGGGTTTTGAGAAGCAGGCCATTTAGTATTCAGCTCAGTTGCTCATTTAAAGCACTGCACTAGGGTAGTTATGCTAATGGCTTCATTTCTGTGCTGAAAAGCGGTCTGTTTGGGATTCTCAAATAACTCCCCTAATTTATCTAAGGAATTCCCCTAAGTCACCACAAGTGTCCAGAGAAAAGACACGTGGCTAACCTGTATGTCACGCACTTCCCTGGAGGACTTCTGCAAGCCCAGGCTCTACTGTGGAAACTAGGGGCTGTATTGTCAGAGGAGGAGCACGGAGCAACCGAAAGATGGTAGAGGACCAGATGGCGGCTCTACAGCCAGAGTGCCATATATAGGAGACAGCTTCGGAGTTCCAGGCACGGGGGTTAGAGGCTCACGGTGTGTATGAGATGAAGCCCACTCTAGTGGAACAGCTAGTTAATGGGGGCATGAACGGATCTAGAACTAGGCGTATTTTCAATGTGGCACATGTCAACTCTCAGAACAAGGAAGGTTCTCTGAGTAGTGAAAGGATGCTACGTTCTGCCTAGCACCCAGTTGGCTCTGGGGGTGTTTAAGTTTCCTACCAGGCAGAGGAGAAGAAGTGGGTTTCAACACGGGAAGGTCACGTAGAAAGGCACACAACTGTAGTGCAGGCGTGCTCTGGACCGCTGGTGGAGGAGGAAGACTTGTTTGAGCCTCAGTAAATCACCTCATATACTTGCCTTTAATCCAGTAAGTAGGGTTTTCTGATTTGACCTCTCATCTCGTGTAGCTTTCTTTGAGGTTACATCTGGGGAATCACTGGTGCCAGAGTTGCTTAGAGCTCTTGTAAGAAATCCAGATTCTTGAGTCCAATATCAGTACATTGACTTTGAATCCAGGCTACAGCCCTGTGAGCTGACCCTTAAATACATATTCCAGGTATTAAAGATGGGGGGCCACTAAGGGCCATCCATACAGATCCTGAGCAATTCAGAGATGAGCCAATCTGATTTCACAGGCTAACTATGTAGTTGAAACACTAGATCAGTATGTTTTAAAAGTTATACTGGAACAAAAAAATATAGAAAGACATATTGTACAATATTAGGAAAAGGTATTTCCCGTGATCATTCCTTTCTGCTCCAACTGAAAAAAATGTACATTATATTAAAAGTCGTCAGAACTGAGAACTTGCAAGAGTAAATATATATGTGTATGCATCTATATTTAATGATGTATAAAGTGTTATATAAATATTATATAAGTCAGCACTAAATGCTAAGCAATTCCAACTGTAGGGCAGCAAGAAGTTTGAGAGTTCTCCGCAATTTTACTTGAAATCATGTATTATTTTCTTCTAGTGAACACTTAATGATTTAATATTATGCCCTTAAATTTTTTTTCTGCCAAAATCTTAGTATTGAAAAAACTGTATTAGAATCTCAGGAAAAATACTTGATTAAGTGGCCCACATATCACTGTAATTGCGCTCTACTGGCAAGTTACTAGGCAAATAAAACGGGATATTATTCACTTGTCAGAACTGAGGATTTACTTTGTTACAGTAGTTCAAGTTGAGCATGATTATGGACAGTTTCATTGCAGTGGGAAGAGTTGAAAGCGGTGGCCTCTCTGATCAAGGAAGGGGAGGCTTGCAGTAGATCGAGACAGAAGCTCTAGAGAAGGAAGAGGAGGGATGGAGTGTGAATGAGGGCAAGAGGAAGGAGGCAGGTGGAAGGGACAGGAGAGAAGAGGAGTGTGTGTGCGCGTGTGTGTGACAGTATGTCTCTGTGTGTGTAAAGCCAGAGAGAAGGGAGGGAGGAGGAGGGATGGGAAGAGGAAGAGAGGAGAAAATCGGGTCGTAGGTCAGTTTCAAAAGGTTGTGGGTTGGCAGCAAGGCAGTATTGTCATTCAGGTACCTCATGCATTTTGTGGAATGTCAATTTCTACAATAGGAACACTGTTTGCCTTACAGGGCTGCTCTGAGCATCCAACCTGCAGTTTGTGCACATTAAAGAAAGGGTAGTGATTTAACTAGATCCTATACATGCAACAGAAACCTTTTAAAAACTGGATTTTATTTTTGATACCTGGGGTGAATGTCAACCAGTGACTTTCTGCCCAAAGAATCAGACTTGAACTTAACCTTCCCAATTTCATAAGCTTTAGAAGAGTTGATATAATGGACAGACAAGTACCAGGGCATGCTTTTAGAGGCAGAGCTTCTATGGGCAGCCTCCCAATTTATTCTGAAAATTTCAAAGACTGGTTGTATAAACTGCTACTATTTAAAGTATACCTGGCTGTAAAAAATATGTTGGTGACAATAATTTTTTGCTTAAAGACCACTTGCAGAGATTCAAAACACCAGTTAGTATGCACACAGAAATAATATAATATAATATAGACTTCTTATATAACTGCATGATTAAAAACAAATAAAAGGGGATATGTGGAGAAACTGAGCTTCCAGCATCGGCAAGGTCAGGCTTAGGGGTCATGTCTGTAACTACAGCATTCACAAAGCTAAAGCAGGGAAATTATTTTTGAAAAAGGTAGACAAGAAGCCAGGAATTTCTAGCCAGACACGTTTTTTTTTCATGTATGGACTTACAGGTATTCAAAAGTTTAGAAAATGTGACTTGGGCTCCAAAGGGAAGTGATGTCCACTGTGATTCTTTAAAAGAGCGATGGACTATCACATCCCATAAAAACTAATCTGTGTGGTGTCCTTAAACCTTAACTGCTACTGTTCAAACAAGTCAGTTATGGTACCCAGCAGGACCCACGGCATCGATCATGCCCACCTGTCCTTTATCTTCTCCACTCCCAACCCCAACACCTTTCCCGTTCCTTAGTAGCCACTCTTCCACCAGGTTCCTTTCCTTTGTGTCTCTCCACCTCTCTTCTCTTCTTCTCCTTTTCTTAGTGTTTACACTTCCACATATAAGAGAGACCACGATGACACGTGTGTGTTCACCAGTCCTCTTATTGCTGTGACAAAAGACCTGGCAGAACCGATTTAAGGGAAGAAGAGTGTATTCTGGTTCACAGGTGAAGACAGTTCAGTGCATCATGGGGGGTGCAGAACTCATGGCAGCAGGAACTCACATTTCAATGGACAAGAAATGTGGGAAGACTTGGACCATGCTGTAGCTCACAAGGCTTGCTTTCCAGTTACCCACGACCTTCGATAGGCCTCATGTTTTAGTCTTAAAAGAGTCCTGGGCTCAAGTCTTCAAACATAAGAGCCTATGGAAGGCTTTGTGTATTCAAACCATAACCGTTTGTCCTCTGGGTCTGTGTTGATTTGTTTAAAATGATGCTCACCAGTTCTGTCTATTTTGTTGCAAGTGATAGAATTTTATTCATTTTTTTGTAGTTGGATAACACTCCATCATGTGTATGTAACTTTCAGTCTTTGTATCTCATTCATTGTTTGATGAGTGCTTAGCTTGATTTCGTATTTTGGCTGTTGCAAATAGTGCATCAACACACAGCTAAATCTTTAATATGTTGATTTCATTTCTTATAGATCTACACCTCGGGTACTATAGCTAAAGAACATGGCAATTTAATTTTAAGTTTTTTTTGAAGAATCTGTATACTGTTTCCATAGTAACTGTATTCATTTACATGTCCGCAGAGTTGAAGGGCCCCCTTATCACCAATGTTTACTGTTTTATTGGTTTTTAGAACAATAGTCATGCTAGCTACATGGCATCTTTAAAGATAAATAAAACATGGTTGTGAATGGTCTTAGAAGACATCTAGCCAGATAGGTCCAAACCTCTTATTGAGAGTCCTTCAGGGGAGTCCAAAGGAAGAATTTTCCAAGGTCTGAATAAATTTGTGATCACAGGCTATGGATTTCCTCTGGGCGGACCCTCCTCATGTTGACCAGTGTCTGAAAGGACACCCTTTGTATCATCTCTGGAAGCACGAGGGGGTCACCTATCCCCACTACCCCAGAGCTGCGCATCAGCCTCTTCTGGGAACTCTGGTCAGCAGGTCTGGGGTCTGTCAGTCAGCAATGCCACACTCCGGAAAGCAGTTCCCAACCCCAAGACACTTACATGCCAGCCAGAGCCGTTCCAGTTCCTATTTTCCTGCCCTGCGGCTCTTGCCAGGCCTCACTAAAAGTTCATTTAAGCTCGCTGTTGGGTAGACTGGTACTTAGCAATCACATCAAAATAGATGCCTGTAAGGAACAGGCTCTTTATCCACACTACTTGATTTCCATTTCACCTGCTTCCCCTGGAATCAAAAACATAAAGCATATTTAGCCCTTTCAAGGATGTTGCATTAAAAAAATATATTAGCAGTGGTAATCTTATATATTTTATTTAGTCAGAGATGTTCAAATTGCTCTTTCTGGGTACAATCAGATTGATTATATAGAGTTAAATCAAATGTTGAAATTCTGAAATCTATTACAAGAGAAATGAATCTCTCTAGCAAGGAAGACTGCCATGGGCCTTTTATTGAAGGAACAAAATGCAATACATTTCTGGAGACAAAAGCACCATCACTTGTTCTAACCTTTTTCAGTCCAGCACACAAAAGAGGAAAGATATTTTGTTTAACACCAGAAACCTACAAATAAAAAAAATCTGAAAGTCATCGGTAACCAAGGAAACTAACGTCGAGTGGCTGAGTGTCACCGGAACTCATTCAAAGCAAGATGAGGCGGGGTAGGAGGAAGATAATGGAACATGGGTTGAATCCCATGGCAAGGAAAGCCGCGCTGGTGCAGGATTGAGGAAATGCCAGTATAAGCTACACTTGCCGATTCCTCAGATTAAATCCACAGTTACTAGCAACACAGCACAAAGAACACCTATCTTCAAGTTTTGAAGTTCTGTTGATAATAAAGTCAATCTGGTATTTCATTCTGTCTGTGGCTCTTTAGGGATCCCCAGTTTTATACTCAAGGATTGTCATTCTAGCGTGTATACCAAATGTTATTCACTGCTTAAATGCTGACTTGCTTTTGTGATGGCCAAATCACCACTTCTTGAATATAACACTGTCAATCACGCTAATTTAAGATGGAGATCCAACTGCTTATACACACAGCTCTCTTGATACAATTTTAATAACCAGTCAAAAGTAGTCACAGTATGCCAACTGTCCACTGAGTAGGAAAATAGAGAAGAGGAAACAGAACTGTGGGCCCAGGAACAACACTTAAGAGACATAGCAAACATGCAATGGGGTTTAAAAGCAATTGACTTGGTAAAAGAACAGAAAGTAGGCACTGTGCCTTTCCAGCTAGCTGCACACAGTGTGTGGATATGTTTTAAGTGGAACAAGAGTTGGCATCAGCTTGGGCAGCCTCCCCAAGGTGTTGAAGGAGAAAGGGCAGAAAGACTGGAAGCAGCTGAAAGAAGATTCTATTATGGAAAGTATGTCAGGTGTGATTTCTCAGCAGTAAGTGTCAACAGTTGGTGCTTGAGGCAAGGGAATGAGTGCACAAGTATGTATTGTGCATGCACATGCACGCACACGTGCGTGTGTGCTGCAAGGCTTGCTTAGCATAATTTGAACTGTGGGCAAGGGTTGGTGGGTAAGGGCATGTGATTAAAAGTCAGATGTTTATAGAATCAGAATGGTAGTCGGCCTGTTAAGAAAAACCAGCCCTTCATTTCCAGGCAGACAACTATCCAAACCACTGTATATAATGTCACCTCATTCATTTTTCTGTTTTCTGATATGAGATTCTATAATACTACGTATAATTCTCATTACAACATTTAATAAATGCTTTTGGGGTGCTAAGAACCTCATCCAGAAGGTTATGAATAGTTTGCCTTGACTTTATATCTCACAAGGCAGATGCAACTATCTTAATATTACAGATGAGAAGCAAGGTTTTAGAGAAGTCAGCTGACTTGTCCAGGGTGGCCTGCAACAGGACTGCAGGAAGAGGTTCGCGCAAACAAGGCTGTTCCTTCTGATTTAGTTACTTCGCTATTGCTGTGATAAGACATCATGACCAAGGCAACTTATTCAAGAGAGTGGTTGCAACAGAAAATAAAAACAAACAACCAAAGCAAACCAAACAAAAACAAAAAAACATCGGACATTCTCATCACCAGGGAGGAACCAGGCGCTGAATTTCCACTACTGCTGCAAAGCCAATGCCAGCACAATGCCCGCTCTGCCTTCCCAGTTCCGTTCTTAGACGATACAACTAAGGAGCCCATTAATTATAGCACACGTGGACTACAACCCAAGGGGACCTGGAGCTGCCTACTTGTGGTTCCTGTTTGGAATCAAGTCAGGAATTTCTTGGCGCGGAGTGAATGGGCAGACCTTGGGTGCCATCCTAAGGTATTTTTTAATGTGAGCATCGTCATGCATGAAGTTCCTCCCAGTTAAGCTTAAGTCGTGGGCAAAAGGCACTGTCTCCAGGGACACGGAATCACCCGGCTTTGAAGAGAGACTGCTGGCATACATCTTGACAGAATGAATCAGGCCTGTGAACTTGGGGCCATGCCAAGCAACAAATTAGTTCTGCATCGAGTAGATGAGGCTGTAATTTCTTTTTCTTGGCTGGAGGAAGGGAGTGAACTTATATGGGCAGACATTCTGAGAAACCCTCGAAAGCAGGTGGGATGCCAAAGTGTTCTGTGTAAGTCTGAGGAATGGAAAGAGTGAGACTATATGTACACCGGGTCAGACGGATCTCTATCTGAGATGGGCAAAGTGGGCAATTAAACACAGCTGCAGTCTTTCTTGGTGAAGCCCAATCTATAGGCTAATAATGACCTTCAGGCAGGGTCTCACACTATAGCCCAGGCTAGCCTCACACTATAGCCCAGGCTAGTCTCACACTATAGCCCAGGCTAGTCTCACACTATAGCCCAGGCTGGTCTCACACTATAGCCCAGGCTAGTCTCACACTATAGCCCAGGCTGGTCTCACACTATAGCCCAGGCTAGTCTCACACTATAGCCCAGGCTAGTCTCACACTATAGCCCAGGCTAGTCTCACACTATAGCCCAGGCTAGTCTCACACTATAGCCCAGGCTGGTCTCACACTATAGCCCAGGCTGGTCTCACACTATAGCCCAGGCTGGCCTCACACTATAGCCCAGGCTAGTCTCACACTATAGCCCAGGCTAGTCTCACACTATAGCCCAGGCTAGTCTCACACTATAGCCCAGGCTAGTCTCACACTATAGCCCAGGCTAGTCTCACACTATAGCCCAGGCTGGTCTCACACTATAGCCCAGGCTAGTCTCACACTATAGCCCAGGCTAGTCTCACACTATAGCCCAGGCTAGTCTCACACTATAGCCCAGGCTAGTCTCACACTATAGCCCAGGCTAGTCTCACTCTCGCAGCCATCTTCCTATCTCAGCTTTCTGAGTGCTGGGATTATTACTCTGCTCAGTAGTTTCTACACTTCTTTTGTTCTTTTCATGTTTGTGTGTGTGGTGTCCATTTGTGTGTATATTTGCATTCACATGTGTGCATACCTATGTATGTGCACTGGCGTGTGTGTTTGTGTGTGTGTGCGTGTGTTTGGGCCCAAGTCTGGGAGCAGGAATCTTCCTCAAGATCTCTTCAACCCTCTTCTTTGTGTCAGCATTGCTAGTCACTTTAATGATCTAATGACCTCCTGTCTCTGCTTCTGAGGCTGGAATTACAGGCACACTCTAGACATGGGTTCTGGGTTCCAAACCACAGTCCTCTCCCTGGTGTGGAGATGTTTTAACCGCTGATCCATCTTCCTGGCATAAGGTGTACATTTTTAAAGGGCTGGTAAAAAGAAGAGAAAGATTATAAAAAGATTGTATATGGCCTAGAATATTTACTATCCAGCATTTTAGAGAAAACTTCAGGGGTCTCTGGTTTTGAACCTTGCTTCCGTGGTCTCTCTCGGGCCTCATTCTGGGTATGTTATCACGTTTTAAAAACTGACATCAATTCCCATGTCAATCTTTTTTCTCTGTTGAATACTTATATGATTTGGCCGTCTGTGATAAGCTCTCTCCAGGCCCTCACTCAGGTTTTACTTCTGTCCTAGGGTTCAACTTTGGCCAGTAAGGACCACACACTGAGTGGCCCCATCCATTGTTTTCAGTAGCTCAAGGTCATGTGGCTGGGATGACTGTCAGCCCAATCAGCACTGGACAAGTACCCTGGGGTCCTGTAGTAGCCCAGCTCTGAGAAGCAGCAGTTAACAGACTCAGATGGCCAACCTCATCGGCCAGCATCTCTCTCTGATGTCTGTGATTTCCGCTTGGCTAGCTCTGCTCCAACTTCTGCTGGTCCTGATGTCTATTTCTCATCCTCTCAAGATGCCTTGTCAGCCCTGCATAGCTGGGATTACTTCTCATTGGATTTTCACCCAAACATAGTGATGAGCAAAATCTGCTTTATGCTGCCTTTAGCCTGTATCCATCTTTGCTTCTCTCCGACACAGCTATTGCATCTTTGGTTTGGCAGTGGCCTTTGTTCTTTTACTACACACCCCACAAATCACCAGCAATATTACTTGGGACAGTGCTCAGAATTCCTTCTGTGAATCTCCCTGAGAGTTCATCATCTGGGTTTATGCCTTATTCTCTGATAACTTGGTTCTCTTTTCTACATACACCTTCCAACATTGGTGCTGCTTGGGACTACTGTTCTAACCTTTCACATGTTCCATACCTTTACCAACGGTTTCAAGCAACATTGCCTATATCTTTATGGCACCAATTCAATTTTTAAGTATGTGAACATCTTGTTCTGTCAAAGTTGCTGTGCATCAAACCAAACACCCTCATCCCCAAACCTCATCCTCTTGTACTTCTCTTATCAGCTGAGAACATCTCATTAAACTAGTAGCCAATCTGTGATATTCAGACACTTAAAAGCTCAAACTATCCCTCCTCTCTCATATTTTATAATAAAATCCCCTAAATTTTATGGTGAATATGGATAACCAACGCCATTGACCCTTTACCATGCTCTATATTTTACATATAATGTAATGTATGTCATCATCCTCACAACAACTCCTGTGTTTGGCATTTTATAAATCAACAAATTCAGGCTCAGATGGGATGTTTACTTTTTCAAGATCACCACTGGTTAGGGACAGGGGTACTCCAGATTGTATGCTTGCGTGTGCTCCAGGGGCAAGATCAAAGTGACCATATAAACTGGAAGTGTAGAATGTGGAAACAGAAATGTGTCATTATTATAACAGAGACTTGGAGACAAACATGAGAATACCTGGCTCAAACCCCTTTATCTCTTTTGTATATGTCTATAAAATAGTTATACTGCTGAGGCTCTCAGAAACTCCGCCATGCCTACATGGAAAACAAAGGAGGTACCTGCCCCCTTCCCTTTATACACTGAAAGCCAAGGGCAAGTGTCAACGTAGGCGTTTGATTTCTTGCCAGGCCCAGTGGTCCATGGAGCAGGTGTCAAGGCCTCAGGGTACAGGACTGAACATAGTCTTGTGTCCTGGGGGCGGGGGGTTCTCAATCCTTTGAGCACCTGGGGTTCACAGACCACAGAGCACTCTCATCAGCGGTCTGCTGTCCTATTCTTAAAGATCTTTTCAAAATCCTGGCCGCAAGCAGTCCAGACAGTCGAATCTTTGTTTAAATGTCTACCAGTTTTAGAGCTCAAGGAAGCTTGAAATTTTAGCTTTTGGAAAGAAATCGTATCCCCATAGAATGTTTTTCTCAGTGTGGTCCATTAAACTGCATCCTGGTCCCCTCTACTCAAAGATCTGATAAACTCTCTATGGCTTGTCTCAGATTCATTCATCCCATAATGCCTGCTGGGTTAGGCAGGCTGACTTATTCTTGCGGTGGCCACTCCCTTACCCAGCTGCTGCACTATGAAGTGACCCTGCTGTCACATGAAGATGGTTCATTAGACTCTTCAAAGTCTAACGATGAAAACAGACTCATTCTGAAGCAAGTCACCGACGACTCTGGTATTTTTTTTTAAAGCCAAACTCTCTGACATCATGAATCATTCATTGTACATATTCCATTGTGATGCTCCATAGAATTCTCGAATCACTCTAAGTGGTTGCCTGTTTCATTTTTTTTACAACCTCTCCCCTTTCTCCTGCCGTTGATTTCTTTTTCATTAACCCCATGATTTCCAGGGTGCCATTTGTTCCTTACATGTTATGAGTCTGTACTCATCAGACTTTTTTTTTTTAAAGCAAAAGGTAGCCAGTGAGTAACTTATAGTATGAGTGTTCTCCTTCATTAGGCTGAAAAAAGCCTTCTGAAACTCACAGGCTCTAGTGTTGAGAAGCAACGGAAGCAATGTTTTCAACATGATCCATTAATTTTAATGGTACTTTAATTTGCTTAGTGATAGCCATTAATGTCATTGCTTTCACTGCAAAAAATGCTTGCAGATCTAGTAAGCAGAGAATTAGTGAGCTCTTCTAGAATGGTTGTAATGGAAGAAAAGGAAGCATAGAGAAACAGTAGTTCCTTCTATCCTTACTGTCTTTGCATGGGAGCTGTCTACTAATGTGCCTCTTCTCTAGTGGAGCCACAACTATGGGTTCTCCAGCATTTTCTGAGGCTGCTGGGAATGTGGACACTCAGCCCAGAGAACTGTCTGTCCCTGAGAAAGCCAGGGTCACATTACAGTGGCTTAATGATAGGCTCTAATTATAGGCTGTTTCTGCCTTTCATTGCCCCGTATCACGGGGCATCTGATCACAACCCTTGCCCTTTTTATGGGCAACTGTAGGTGTGTGTTTCCCCCATGTAAGCTTTCTACTGGAAGTAACTGCTTGGTGGGGATTAAATAAGGCACGGTGACAAGGCTTTCTCCCTTGCCTCTGGGTGCTGGAGAGGTGCTCCTAGATCTAGTCATTACGCTCATTGAAGTTACGTGAGCATCCTACTGAGAGACTCAGCAGGTCTTCCAGGCGGGACTGAGAGTCTGGTTTCTTAAACACACTTCAGCTATGTCTATGTGGACCAATGACTACACTTTTGAATTTAAGGTCTTGGGTTCAATGACACCGTGACACCATTGAAAGCATTTTAAGAAGAGCTTCTCGAGGAAAGTCCCGATTGCAATTTAGAACAAAGAGGTGCTTTCCTTGTACCCGCTGCCCTACCCTACTTCTCCTTGAAGCTGTTTACTTAGACGCTTAACTTAAAAGAATCACTTAATTTATTTAGTGTGCACATGAGAGTACTGAGTGCTTGTGTGTGTGTTGTGTGCCCCCATGCCCTCTCATTTCCAGTTGATTTCCTTTCATCTTGTAAGAGAGACCCTTTCTGCCTTCTTTCACTACACACATTTCATTACACCATTTCCCATTCACCTAAGATCTGCTTCTCCCCCACATGATCTTCTTTCTACTTCCTCTCCTAGCCTTTCTTGTGACTGGTGGCTTCCCAACAGGAAATGTCAAAATATTATCGTTTGATCCCTTACCTTTCTGAACTGACTACCACTTTCATCCCTCATCACACCCACACTCCTAGAAACCAATAGTGAACTGAGAGCTTGCTATGGCCCAGCTTCCATCTTTTGGTATCCAAAACACCCACGTTCCTTCACTCCTTGGGGCTCTTGCACATACTGGAGTCCTCTTCACCCAGCACTGAGTCTCAAAGATCCACGGCATCTTCTCCGAAAGCACTCATACATTCCCCAGGTTGTTGAATCTTCTGCTCTTCCAGCGGTTCATTTCCTTCATTCACCTGTTTCATTCTTCCACATGCACCCTGCAGCTTGTATGTTCTTTGAGGACCTCAATAGTCACCCCTAGAATGCAAGCCAGTGCCTTTCTCTGCTCTTCAATTTAATGAAATAAAGGAATTTCTGCCTTCAAATGTATGGCTCCTCAGCACAGTGACACTCTCTCGACACTTAGACTGCAAGGCACCATCCAGCGATACTGTCCGTTAGCTCAATGGATAGGTAGCCGAGGAGTGAAGACAAATAGTAAGGAACTTGGGAGGCCCAAGCAGAATCTGTCTACACAGATCCTGTGGGTTTGGGGCTGGGTACTTAGAAAAATGTCAGATGCAGCAGAATGACATATTCCTACATGTTTCCTAAAGGGTGGTGCTACATTGCCATGAAGAGAATGGCACCATGGATCAGATTGGCTGGCTGAGTCTAAGCAGGCAAAGCTGATTGTAAGACCCATTTACCCGATAGAACTCACCACACAGGCAGCTGGCCAGAGATTTAGTAGGTTTATGCATGACCAGCATTTATGTCAGGGCTGGCACAAGGTGAGAACCATCCTTATTATAGCTATCGTGATGCCTACTACCATGCCCTTGAGGATGACTAATAAAACAAGCTTGGTCTCCAGCTGGAACCACACAAGAAAAGTTAGCAAACCATACCTTTTCATCTTTACAACCCCAGATAGGAATAACTACCTCAGTTTTTTTTAACTCTCTGATGTCACCCATGAAATGTTCTTCACTGATATACTGGGCAGACTTTCTTTTGTGTAGAATGTCAGTTGAGCACGTAACCTGAGAGCTATCTCTAAAATATAGAAAGAACTCAAGAAATTGGTCATCAAAAGAACAAATAACCACATTTAAAAATGGGGTACAGACCTAAACAGAGAACTCTCAACAAAGGAATTGAAAATGGCTGAAAGACGCTTAAGGAAATGCTCAACTTCCTTAGCCATCAGAGAAATAAAAATCAAAACAACTCTGAGATTCCATCTTACAACCGTAAGAATGGCCAAGATCAAAAACACTGATGACAACTTATACTGGAGAGATTGTGGGGTAAAGGGAACACTCCTGCATTGCTGGTGGGAATGCAAGCTGGTACAGCCACTTTGGATATCAGTAGGGCAATTTCTCAGGAAATTAGGAAACTACCTACCTCAAGACCCAGTAATACCACTTTTGGGTATATACCCAAAGGATGCTCAATCGCGCCACAAGGACATGTGCTCAACTATGTTCATAGCAGCATTGTTTGTCATAGCCAGAACCTGGAAACAACCTAAACGCCCCTTGACCAAAGAATGTACAAAGATGATGTGATACATTTACATAATAGAGTACTACACAGTGGAAAAAAATTATGCCATCTTGAAATTTGCAGGCAAATCGATGGACCTAGAAAACATCATATTAAATGAGGTAACCCAGATCCAGAAAGAGAAATATCCTATGTACTCAATCATAAGTGTTTTTAGACATAAAGCAAAGAAACACCAACTTATAATTCACAACCCTAGAGAACCTGGACAGCAAAGAGGACTCTGAGAGATACATGATCTAATCCTCATGGGAAGTAGAGAAAGAGAAGAGCTCCGGAGTAAACTGGCAGCATGGGGAATCATGTATATTGCAAAGCATTATCTGCTTGCATATGATTATTTCGCTTTTGGTAAACTCTCTTGACAGAAACTTGTCTCAGAGACACAGAGCCCAGAGGTAATTTCCCCTTAATCCTTTGCTTACTGAGGTTGGCATCTTAGATGCCCCCCCCGAGGCATCTAAGACAAGGGCATGCATGACTGGAATACATGTACTGAAGATGGGTAAGTCTGGAAAAATGGGAAAATGTTCACCTAATGCAGACACAATCATCTGTCCTGAGGAGTTTAAGTCTTGTATTAGAAATGGCTTGGCTAAGTCATAAGAAGAAAGTAACTATGACTGTCTTGTTTTTAACACCATTGAAGACCCCAGAAGGGAGATGATATTACTTGAGTAGACAGCAAGGTAGCAAGTGCAATCAAGCAGCTTTCAAAAATGTGCAGTAAATGACAGGGACAACTGGCTACCATTTTTAGAGGCAGGAAAATTGTCAAAATCATATTATTCTGTCTTGGAAAGGTTTGGTAGTCTTTTTTTTTTTTAAAGTCAGGCTTGTCCAGTCTGGACACAGTGCATTTTGTCAGTGGTCAAGGCATGGGCAGTTTTTTGTTTAAAGACCGATTTTGCCAAGAAGAAAACAAGTTTCAAGTGGAGTGTCAGACACACATACAAACACACAAACAGACACAGACAGACACACACAGAGACACACACACGCACATACACATTCTTTAAGCATTCAACATACTTCATTCCCTGTCTAGCTACTCATAGATGCCCTATATTCTAGTGTCCAAATGCATCATAACGTAACTACTCCCACTGATGGAAGTTTAGTTTATAATATCTTAAAGTTGCAACAACTAACCTAGTAAATATATTTTGTAGATGTTCTAGTCTGTCTGTAGGATAAATTCCTAGAACTTCAATTGTAAGGTCAATGGCTGTGTGTATTTGCTGTCTACTAGACAAGGGTATCCATTGAAATTGAGCTAATTTTCTCTGCATCAACTACACATGAAAATATTTCCCCAAGTACTCATTAATATAATAAATTATCACAGTTGTGAATTCTTACTAATCTGATATGAGAAAAATGTTTTCCCAGAGCAATTTGAATTTGCTTCTTATTATAAAGAATGCTATTCATTTTAAGTCACTACTAATTAATGTTTGTATTCTTTTCATCAATACTTTCCTGATTTTCCCTTGTCTATTTCTAGGAGTTCTTCATATAATTGAAGAGTCTAGACTTTTGTCTGTGGACTAAGTTACAAACATTTCCCCTGTTTCGTTGGCCAAAATTTGATTTTGCTGAAGATATTTTTCTCAGAAGTTTTCCAAGTTTCATTTATTTGAAAATACCAATCTTCTATCCACTACTCATTGATTTTTAACTAACAATGTAGAATATCTTTTTTTACTCTGTTACTTTAAAATTATCTTTGTCTTAAGGAAAAAGCCAATTTGGTTTCTCAAGTTTCAAGCCTTCTCCCTTTGATGATGCTTTTGGTCCTCTCTTTAAAATTTCTTCATACACCTCCTCTCTTTCTTTCTTCTCTAGTCAAGTCTTCTATGTATCTCAGGGTGACCTTGAACTCAATATTCTCCTCCTTCTGCTTCCAACTCAACATTCTCTTCCTTCTACTTCCTAAATCCTGGGGTTCCATCTGTGCACCCGAATGGCCCAACTTTATTTTTCCCCTTAAACAAAAGATACTATTCGTCACAGAAAATAAAAACAAGAAACCACTCACTAACTTATGATTCAGGTATGGGTACTTCTAGATCTGTTTATTTATAAATGTTTCTTACAATTAAAATTATAATATGCTGTACATACTATTTTTTTTGTGTATGACGGGTGTTTAAGTTACATGTGTGTGTGTTCTGGTGAGTGTTTACCATGGCACACACGTGGAAGGCAGAAAATATCTCAGTTGTGAAAATCCACCTTTTACTATGCTTAAGATCTCTGCTGTGCGTGCCTTACTAGCTGGGCTGTTAGCCTCAGGATTCTCCTTTCATTACCTCCCGTCTTGCTGAGAGACACTGGGATCACAAATGTTTGCTCCCTGTTTTGCCTGGTATTTGTGTGAGTTCTAGGGATTTGAACTTAGGTTCTCGTATGTGCTCAGTAGATGCTCTGACCACTCAGCCATCTCCCAGCCCTGTACCACTTTTGGTATAATCTTGTACATTTGAACTTATTAATATGCATGGTACGACAGGAGTTAAATTTGCTCTTCATTCAAAATTGCACTGAATTGTTTTAACACCACTTAAAATAATTATTACTTTGGTTATACAAATTTATAAGGCACAGTGTAATATTTTAAGGCATGGATATGATATGGAATGATCAAACATTTCCATCTTCTTAAGTACTTAGTGTAGCCAGGTAGTAGTGACACACACCTTTAATCCCAGCACTCAGGAAGGAGAGGCAGGTGAGTCTTTGTGAATTCGAGGCCAGCCTGGTCTGTTGACCAGGAAAGAGTTCCAGAGCAGGCTTCAAAGTTACAGAGAAGCCCTGCCTTGAAAAGCAAAAGGACAATAACAACAATAAATACTTAGTGTTTTTGTTGATACATAATAATTAATTACACACTTATAAAATCATTTGTTGACTAGTTCATCCTATTGATGTACAATGTTATTTTGCTCTGTATATAAATGTCATATATGTGGTTCTATCGTTGAATTGTTTATTCACTTTCTTTGATGTGATAGTTTAATCATGTTCTGGTCCTCCCTAGACTGCATGCTTTCCTTTTTACTCTTATTGAGTATCTTGGGATGTTCTAGGGAAAGTCAGGCAGCTTCAGTGAGCTGATTAACTTAGCCAGTTAATGTTGCCATGTAAAACGATCAATCCTAATTATCCAATATGAAGAAACTGAAAAAGTAAATCCCTCTGAATTGAAAAAGTCTGCTAAACTCTTAAAAATGGTAACAATGAATATCCATTGCACGGTTATCGGTACTGAGTTTTAGCATTGTACATAGTGTCTCATTCAGTAGGCACACCAAGCCAATCTTGTTTTATGGATGTGGACATTGGGCAATGGTAGCTTCAATAAGTTGCCTGCTCACTGTTTGGAGAAAGTTAAGGTTCAGACTCAAGGAATCTTTCCACAGTCCTGAGCATCATAACATGTTCAGTTTGGTACATGAAGATGTTTGCACTGATGTCTTAGGACAGATTCTAGATGTTGCTTTCTCAGGAGTGGGCAGAGGCTCATTTTTACTTTAGGGCATCTTTTAACCAGCTTATGACATCAGCAACAAGCTATTTTGACTACTGATGATTCCGAACTGTGAAATATTCTATCAGTGACTATAGTAATATTCCACAAAGAAGACGTTCAATAATGATGCTTGGGTCTGAGTCACTTTAGCTTCCCAGGCCTTTAGCTGATTTCTCAAAAATTTTCCAGAGAGAAGATTATGGTTCTGTGATTACTATCCTCTACCAAAAGACAGGGCAGTTCATAACAGAAGTGAGAATAATTTCTTTTGAACTGACTATGTATTGGTATCATTGGAAGCTAAAATAATTAAGAAATGTAGCATACCATGACTCAAATGAACCTGACTGTAAACAGAAACAGCAGCTCCCAGCCATGGTTACCCACTATAATCACATCAGGAAAATTTGTAGGGTCCAGACTGCATTCCACACCAAATAGTTTAACACCTTTGTGGGGCAGAGTTCAGGTATCAATAGTTTAGACAGTTCTTATATATACTGTTCTGACATACAGCCAGGATGAAGCTCTACTCACCTACAGTCTTTTATGGGGGTGCTTAATATTTCTTTTCTGCTCAAGTTTTACTCTCAAAGATTCAAGGTAAAGGTAGAAGTTTTAAGAAAATCCATATGAAAAAATGGCGATCAAGGTGGCAGTTGAAAGTAGCAAGAGAATAATTCCATCATTATAGATGATCTCATTCATCATAAGAAAACCCCAAAGTAGATACTATTATTGTTTTTTCAAATGTGCAAAAACTGAGTTTCATGTAGGCTGTGGGGATCTCTAAGAAATTTCAGAGAAGCCTCTCCTTATTGTACTCCTTTAAAAATTTCCATGTCGAACAAGGGGCTGAAAGGAAACAATACCCAGAAAGGCTGTCTTCTTGTAGAAGAGGCAGAAGAACACATCAAAGGTTTAACAGGAAGAACAATTTAGGTTGAGTTGGTAGGTCGATGCCTTCTTGATGAGATGTCACACAAGTTTAGAAGGCAACTTCCTGTAGGTATTTCTGCCACCTCTGCAGAGCAAACACAAAACTGAGTCTGTATGGGAAATGCTTGGAACAAAAGAAGTAAATAAGAAATTTCAAACCCTTGGTTCAATATAACTGATGTTAGAAATGAAAAGGCATAAACTTTTAACTACATAAGACTGAAGAAAATCACCGAACTCTGCAAGATTAAAAGCATTCCTAAGGAGACAGCAGCTCAGATCCAAGGGTTGGGCTGTAGTTCAATGACCTTTCAGCATTCAGAGCGCCAACTGGTAAAGGGAGCCCTCAGAAGCTGAGACTTGCAGCTGATGCATTAAAATCAGATCTCCAGCACACAGAAACTGGGCACGCTGATCCTCTCCTGTCATTCCTAGGGGAGGTGGGGCCTTGGTTTCGGGGAGGAAGAAGGGGGTTTTGTTTTTTCACACAGAAGGAAGAGTTTTTGCAAAGAACAGAAAGGGAAAAGAAAATTCTCAAGAGCCACTGTTTTGCAAACATGAGACATAATGGGCTCTGAAAATTGAAGCAGAGACTAAAACAAAAATTTTCAACTGGAACACTTTCACTTGCATTTTTTTTTCTATCATATTTATTTTTGGAACAACCAGATTACTCCAGGGAAGAAATGGAAAATCCCACTGCCAAGCAATTTAAGTACTGCTCCCAAGTAATTTCAAAGAGCGAAGCCCAAATCACTATTTTAGCCTTTGTGTTACTGCGGCTCACAAAACTGGGGTTGCTTTTACTCATTCATGTATTCTTCAAAAGTATGAGCTAATATAGTAAGGCGTAGAGGACAGACGGCCACCAGATCCACAAGGATGCTTTGTTTTGCCTTTCCTCTTTCTGAAACAACAACAACAACAACAACAACAACAACAACAACAACAACACACAGCAGCAGGGCTGTGTTCCAGGCAGAACCTCGTCCCCAGAGGAGGTGAGTGGAGAGTCCTGGCGGTATTCTGTCACAGCGCTTTCTGATTGCTACTATTTGCCTCTCCTTTCAGACCATGCTTGAGTCAGTCAATATAAGAAGGAAAATGTCACTAAAACTGCATTTCTGCTAGCCACCAAGGAAACCCCGATTCTTTTGAAACTTATGGGAAATTTCTCAGAAAAAGAATTATTTCCTCGGAGACTGTCTCCCCAGAAGACATCAGTTTTGGTTTCTAGAGTACCTCAAATGAAAAAGGAAGAAATGAGGGCTGATGAGTGAGAGATGCACCAGTATATAGTTATTCCTTATGGTTATTCCATAACAATCGGCCAAGTCATCCTTAAACCCCAAAACCAGTTTACGCATGTGCCTCTCTGTGTACAGGGTGTCCTAAGTGCTCCCCATTGTTGTGCTAAGCTAAGCACACTTCTATTCAACTGAGGGACTCACAATTCTAAGTTGACTCATTGGTTGACGAGATAAAATCAGGCCTTGTCAGCTTTTCCTGCCGTATCGCTTATCTGATATATTTGAACATTCAAACGTTATTGCTGTTGGTTATTCATAAGTTATTTGCCATCCAACTTGGGAGATAGGTGGTCCAGGAATTGGTGCTTAATTAAAATGTTTAACACACCCAGTATCAGAGTCCACTCATTCTTAATTTCTCTGGGTCCCTCGTCTATAAGATGTGTTCTCTTAGAAAATAAAAGCCTGGCCGGGCGGTGGTGGCACACGCCTTTAATCCCAGCACTTGGGAGGCAGAGGCAGGAGGATCTCTGTGAGTTCGAGACCAGTCTGGTCTACAGAGCTAGTCCCAGGAAAGGCTCCAAAGCCACACAGAAACCCTGTCTCGAAAAACCAAAATAAATAAATAAATAAAAAATAAAAAAAGAAAAGAAAAAAGAAAACCCTGCCTTCAACATTGGTTTTCCTAAGTAAAGGTTATATAATGGCAAATATAATTTAAGGTGAAGGAATATGTCAGTATCAAGCATAGGTATTTTTAATTCAGTGTTTCAGATGATCCATGCAAGGCCCTTCTTGAGTAATGTTAATTAAGAGTTAACAGTCAAATGTCCACGATGACTTCACAGATTATCCTAATTTAGGGAATAATGCCTTTTCCAGAAACCATACAGTTTACGGGTTTCTCAAGAATTCTGATTCTGTTGAAAGGCCTGTGCCATTTCTATGTGGCTGGTGTCCAGCTGTGTTGCACCAAGATGACTACACAGATTATCCTAATTTAGGGAATAATGCCTTTTCCAGAAACCATACAGTTTACGGGTTTCTCAAGAATTCTGATTCTGTTGAAAGGCCTGTGCCTTTCTATGTGGCAGCTGTCCACCTGTGCCGCAGAGGAGTCTGGTGTGGGTTGTCTGATGGAGCATTGCTTTGGCATCAAACTGTTTTCCTCAACACCTTAAAACAATCTGACTGCCCTGCTAAATCATGGACCATACCTGCCAGAAAACCAGGCAGGCTGCCCACAGACTTTCTCCTGTCTCTCTGTTCCCCCAGACCCAATCCTGCAGTCTTGCCCCTAGCTCTTCAATAGAGCACCAGCAGAAACCTTCCTTCCCCATTGCCCACCAAGATCAAGTAGTCTTCATTCGAGAGATGCGCGGATGGTTCAACATACATAAATCAATAAATGTAATCCACCATATAAACAAACTGAAAGACAAAAACCACATGACCATCTCGTTAGGTGCTGAAAAGGCCTTTGACAAAATGCCCTCTATGATAAAAGTCCTAGAGAAATTAGGGACACAAGGGGACATACTTAAACACAGTAAAGGGAATTTACAGCAAACCTACAGTCAACATCAAATTAAATGGAGAGGAACTCAAAGCAATTCCACTAAAATTGGGAACAAGACAAGGTTGTCCATTCCTTCCATAGCTATTCAATATAGTTTTAACTATAGCAATAAAAAAACCTGAAGGAGATTAAGGGGATATAAATTGGAAAGGAGGAAGTCAAAGTATCATTTTCAGATGATAGGATAGCATGTGTAAGTGATCCTAAAAATTTCACGAGGGAACTCTTAAAGTTGATAAATACTTTTAGCAAAAGTGACTGGAAACAAGTCACTAACTAAAACCAACTAAAAATAAATAAATAAAAAAAGTAGTCTTCCTATATACAAATGACAAATTGACTGAGAAAGAAATCAGGGAAACAATACCTTTTACAGTATCTTCAAATAATATAAAAAATTTTGGGTAACTCTAACCAAGCAAGTGAAAGACTTGAAGACTTGTATAACATAAACTTTAAGATATTAAAGAAAGAAATTGCTGAAGATATCAGAAGATGAAAAGATCTCTGATGCTCATGGATTGGTAGGATTAACATAGTAAAAGCGGCCATCCTACCAAAAGCAATCTACAGATTTAGTGTAATTTTCATCAAAACTCCAACACAGTTTTTTAGAGACCTTGAACTAACAACTGTCAACTTCATATGGAAAAAAAAAAACAAACCTAAGACAGCTAAAACAATCCTGAGCAATGAAAGGACTGCAGGTGGTATCACAATCCCTGATTTAAAATTGTACTACAGAGCTATTGTCACAAAAATCCCATGATATTGGCATAAAAAAAACCCACATTGATCAATGGTGTTGAGTTGAAGACCTAGACATAAACCCAAATCCAAACACTTATGGACACCTGCTTTTTTTTTTTTAATAAATAAATCAGAAATACACAGTGGAAGTAAGGCAGCATCTTCAACATGTGGCACTGGTCAAACCGGATGTCTGCGTGTAGAAGAATGCAAATAGGCCAGGCGGTGGTGGTGCACACCTTTAATCCCAGCACTCAGGAGGCAGAGGCAGGTGGATCTCTGTGAGTTCGAGACCAGCCTGGTCTACAAGAGCTTGTTCAAGGACAGACACCAAAGCTACACAGAGAAATGCTGTCTCAAAAAAAAAAAAAAAAAAAAAAGAAAAAAGAAAAGAAAAGAAAGTAAAGAATGAAAAAAATTTCTATCTTTAACTCTGCCCAAAACCCAATGTAAACTGAATCCTGGACCTCAACATAAAATCAGATATACTGAACTTGATGGAAGAAAAAGTATGGGATAACATTTACAGATTTACACAGGAAATGATTTCCTGAACAGAACACCAATAGCACAGGCACTATATATGGGACCTCATGAAACTGAAAAGCTACTATAAGGCAAAAGACAAATCAGCAAGTAGCCTACATAATGGGAAAAGATTTGTACTAACTAACGCCACACCCAATAGAGAACTAATATCCAAAATATACAAAGAACTGAAGAAACCAAATATTAAAAATCCAAATAATTCAATTAAAAATGGGGTGCAGATCTAAACAAAGAATTCTCAACAGAGGATTCTAAGATGGCTGAGAAAGACTTAAAGGAAATATTCAATATCCCTAGCAATCAGGGAAAAGCAAATCAAACTATTTTGAGATTCCATCTTATACATGTCAAAATGGCTAAGATCAACAGCACAAGTGACAGCAAGTGCTGGTGAGGATATGGAGCAGGGGGAGCTCTCTTTCATTAATGGTGGGAGTGAAATGACCTCTTAAAATTTGCAGGCAAATGGTTAGAACTAGAGAAAAAAATCTGAGTGAGGTAACCCAGAGCCAGAAAGATAAATGTAGTATATATTCAGCCATAAGGGGATATTTTCCATTAAGTAAAATGGTAGTCAATCTGTAATCTGTAGAACCCAAAAGGTTAAATAAAGAGGCGTCTATTGGTGATACTAGGATTTCCCTGGGATGGGGAAATACAATAGATTTTATAGGTGGATGAGGGTGGGTAGTGATGGGAGTGGGGGAGTCAGGGATGGGAGGAGATGGGGTGGAGGGAGAAAGTTTGGGGAGAGATGGCTGGAAACTGGAGCTGATGGTGGTGTGGGATTGGGTGCTGTGGAAACCTAGTGGTGTGGAAACTCCCTGGAATCTATGAAGGTGACCTTAATGAGGACTCCTAGTAATGGGGATATGGAGTCTCAGCTGGCCGTCTTTTGTATCCAGGTGAGGCTTCTAATGGTGGAATTAGGTTAAAATTCAATTGAGTTGGTAAAGGAGGTCCCATGGATATCCTCAAACAACCCAGACTGTGTGTTAAGAGAAAGAGATTCTTCTCTGCGATCTGGTCCCATTGCCAAGGACAACACCCACACAACTCATTGGACGTGGACAAGTCAAGATGGGTCCTACATGGAGTCCTCACCCCTACATTTAGTCTCTTGGCTGCAGAACTGGTCTCAGGATTGATGGATGTGCTCGGAGGGTGAGGATTGTGACTCTGAGAGGTTAAATAATATGCAGACAGCCTTGGTCAGGGTTTAAAGGTCCCTAAAGCCTTTCACAGAACTGGAAATTATCTCTGGATTTCCCCACTCTCATTGCCGTCATCAGCATCTTCCTTTGCACTATTGGAAAAGTTCCTTATTCTGAGCAGCAAAAAACATTGCTGAAACCAACTGATTTCTTGCATAGGAACCATAGTTTGCAATGGTATTTCCTTCTTCATTTGACATACAACTGGATACCCCATTTAAAAGGGTAATCTGTGTGGAAAAGCAGAATCGAATCATACTTTATGGAAAGCATTTATAAAATAGACATTACTCACTTTTAAAAATATATCCAAGTTATTTTCTAATAGTTACATATTAAAATGTGTCTGCACTATCAGACTATAATAGTCTTTAGGCTAAAAACTTATTTAATAGTTGAAAATGATCCATCAATTTCTCACCTTTAACGGCAACAACAGTGTCTATATCTTAAAGGGTACATTCAGATGGCTGTATTAATAATGATCCTATGATATTTAATTTATGGTGGAATTAATTATTTGGGGAAGTTTTCAGTAATTGCACCAATAACTAGGTCTCCACTGGAAAGAAAATTACTCCTGGTTCAAGGATGATTGTAAGTCTAAGTAGAAAAAGTTGATTTTAGAGGTCTCTTCATTATTTTCTTCCTAAAGGAGACATGGCCTCAAAGGGACAAAGGTTTTTAGAGGACACATGAGATGTAAAGCCTGAGCCTTTTGTCTTTGCAGAAGTGTTAGAATAAGCAAATCTACCCTGGCCTACTCAAAGAACCCCCCAAAAATGGTCATGAAAGAAGAGCATTCAAAAGAATGTGTTCCATCCTGTCCAAAAATTATTTTGTCTCCTCAAGCAATCTGAGACATTTTTCCGGCACTTTTGAGGTTGAGAACTTCTTAGTTTGAACCTCACTAATTGATCTTGTTTGTTGTGGTGGTTTGAATGTAACTGGCCATCATAAACTCATGGGGAATGACCCTATTAGGAGGTGTGGCTTTGGTGGAGTAGGTATGGCTTTCTTTGAGGAAGTATGTCATTGTGTGGGGGCAGGCTTTGAGGTCTCATATATATTTAAGATACACCCTCTGTTTCAGTTCACTTCCTGAGTCAAGATTCAGGAAGCCTTTGGATCAAGATGTGGAATTCTCATTCATTCTCCAGTATCATGTGTGCCCGCACACCTCCATGTCCCACCATGATCATAATGAACTAATCCTTTGAACTGTAAGCTGCTACAATTAAATGTTTTCCTTTCTAAGAGTTGCCAAGGTCATGGTGTCTCTTCACAGCAAAAGAAAGCCTAAACTAAGACCTTTCTAGGAGTCAACTGTGAGCTCATTATTTGCTAAAAGCAAACAGCTACCCTTCCAATTCATCCCTTTTCATAAAATGATTAATCCTGATATCCCTCTATCCTTTGCATGCAGGATGGTCATAGTCTTGCTGAATCCTATCAGTTTAGATCACAGACTCTTGACTGTGTGTCCTTGTCCTTCTAAAGACTAATTTGGGAGTTTTGGAAGAAGTGGGGTTAGGTGGATAGGATATAGTTGAGTCGTTTAAAAAGCACACTAAGTATGACATTGAAAGTGGATATTGATAAACTTGGGAATGACAGGCATGGTGTCTTCACTTATCAACTGTAAAATCATGTCTCTGCTGGCTCAGAAAAAAAATTACGTGGACCTTTTAAGTGCTTCTCTTTGCCAGCAAGGGTGGTGGTAAGCTACATAAATTATTTTGCAGAGACTCTGGGTGGGGAGGAGACGATCCCTTGTTAGCAAATTTTCCAGGCAGCCAAAGGCAGGTTTCCAGAAATCTCTACCAGCATAGCACAGCACCAGATGCCAGTCAATGAGTCAAAGCTTTAACCTCTCCAAAAACCCTGGGTCATAGTCCTGGGAGATGGAGAAAGGGCTTTTCTTTGAATACTCGTGTCTTTAAAGTTCTGAAAACCTTCAAGAGACAGAAATAGCTTTTAGACAGGGTAGGTCACATTTAACTAATCTTTTATCCTTCCTTTGTTTCTTACTCTTCTCATTGCTGGACACTAAATTTAGGGCCTTTTGTATTCTGGTTAAGAGCTCAACCATTTAAACTTTCTCTCTTTAAGCTGCTTGTGTACAGAGGGCTTCAGAGAGCAGAAAATGGTGTCTCTTATCCATGCTCTCTCTCAATGGGTACAATTTTCTATTATTGTTTTACTCTAAGCAGCCAGCTAAGCGCTTGAGGGCTGGTGTACATTTAGTCTCATCATGAGGTTGTGACACTCACTTCTAGGGCTTTCAGCTCCTCACAGAAACCCTGCTGGCTAAACTGCCTATGGCTATTATGCAACTTTGCAACCTCTGTGGTCATGTAAACCAATCTACCAAAACCCTACAAATATATGTGTGGGAACACTAATGTAACATTCAATATAAAATATGAATGTAACTTTTTGAGCTCTCCTTTAGACATCTCTTAAGTCACCAGGGACCAAAGCAGGGACTTTGTCTTTTCTTTGTCCTGTATTTCTTCCTTCAGTGACCTGGTACTTTGGCCATTGGATACTTTTTGATGAATTGGATCTAATAGAATAAAGAGAACAGGTGGAATTTTTGTTTGTTGGTTCTTTGAAAAATAATGTGATGACAGCGGCTGTGGGAGAAAAATAATGCAAAAAGAAGTATCATACTCTTGAAGCATATGCAACATTAAAAATATACATGGTCCATTTGAAAAGTTTCCTAACTTGTCCAGTGGAGAATCAGCATTACATTCAACAGAGGCGTCAACTAAAGGCGGATGCACCAGTGCCATTTCCACAGTCTAGCTGGGATGCGGAAGTTACCACAAACAGATTTTAAAATCATTTTCTCAGCAACTTTTAAGCATCAGTTGGCAGGTCTGAGGCATGAGTGGTGAGCTGGAACATAGCCAGCCCATCAGCACGGAAGCCAGCCCTGCTGTCTCACTGGCTCTGCAGGGTTGGACATGGACAATGACAGGTAACAGAAGGCTTGTGCATGAGCTTCCAAGTAGAGAGGGGGTAGGACGGGCAGGACAGATGTGATGAGGAGCCCTGTAGAAGGTGAGTTGCTGATAACAGCTCAGCAAGTACTTCAAGGTGAACAACATTGGCTTGTTGCCCTTTGAAGCAGATTAAATGATTTTGAACTATGGGGATCCCCCAATTCTAGGAAGTAAAATAAAAAGAATTATAAAATGGTTTCCCATAGATATGAAGAACAGATTGCTTCTTCACACCGCGTGCTGAGCCACACTGATCTCAGTGACATCATCAGCGACCTTTGAATATCAAGGACTAAGTGAGAGGCCACCCTGATAGGAAGTAAGGAACACACAAGAGAGGACTTTGCCAGCTACCAGCTGGTAACATGAATAAGCTATTTTTGGCCCCATAAATGGCTGTATTACATTTACACAAAAGGAATAAAAGGAATAAACCTCAAACAAGATGTGTTTTTACAGAAAGCAAGGTGATATTTTTAAGCAATATTTCAGACACTTAGCTAAATGATACTTTTAGAATATCTTAAGTTAAGCTATAGATACTGCTGAAGACAGTCATTGATCCCTTGGATTTGAGAATCGTGTTTCGCACTCAAGATCAGAAAACTACCACATAAGGAATTGCTCCTAAAATTGATGACCTAAATGGCCAAAGATGTCATCATTAATCAATGAGAGTAGAATTGGAGCCTTCATTTAATGTCCTTAGAAACAGAACTAATCTTCAGCTAAAATTACGTTGGAAAATCCTGCAAAAATGATATATTTAATTTGGGAAAGCCAAAATTTATCTCTGAGGAAATCTCAATAATAGAGCTATATCTGTCTATCTTTCTTTCATATAATATTGCTACTTACTCACCGCGCTTACAAAACAACGCTACTTACTGCAAATAATCTAATAATTCTGCACACACAATGAGATCCTTGACAACTGCACCTGAGACTAATAGGGAAGATTTATTAACCATATTTAGTATCCCAGCAACAGAGGCTCAAAGCAAATGTTATTTATGCTATCACTGGCAAATCTCCAAGAGATACCTGATAAATAGCTTTGTTACATCATTAGATACAAACCCATTGAGCATTTGATTTTTCTTTCACTTGTCAAACTCAACAACTTTATTTCCCAGTGTCTGAGGACTTGTTGCTTTGAGTCCTGGTGTTTTATCTTGGCAGCACTGGTGGTGATTTAGAGAACAATTTGTCTGGATCGGCAATGTACCTCATACACCATTGTAATGAGATCTCTCTCTCTCTCTCTCTCTCTCTCTCTCTCTCTCTCTCTCTCTCACACACACACACACACACACACACACACACACAGACACACACACACACACACACACACACACAGAGCACACACCTATGCATGCACGCGTGCCCATGACTACCAGCACAGATGAAGAGGAGGAGTATGTCACATAAACCTAATTTTTAGTGAGTGTGAGAATGGTTGTCACTGTCATACACCACCTCAGACTTGTGGTCCCCTCTATTTTCCAACCCCATTCAAGAGTTACTTGGAGCATATTCCCTGACCTTAGAAGTATGTTCCTTAACACCTTCCAGATGAAAGGGCACTTAATTTACTGTATTTAATGGGACTCACAGCTAGTTTTGGCCATTTACAGTAATTTCTCGCAAACACCCCTCCTCTCTTTTGGGAGAATTACTCTCCCTCCATTCGGTCCTTCCGTTTCTCCACAAAATGTAACTGAAGTGCCCTTTAAAAGAGTTTATTCTGGAGGAATTATGGTGTGATTTGGAAGTGTGGTCATTGGTAAAATTTAGGTTAGAATTCTAATAAAAGCTCAAAGCAGGACCTGTCCTAGGTACTGAATTTCCCCTAGTTTTTCATGTAGAGATCCTTGAGCGCAAGTAATGAAAGTAGAGCATTTTCAAACGCTTTAGAATCAAAATAACAAGCAAGAAAATTCAATTTATTTAAAATAATAGCAGGAAATTTCAACAGTCATGGTATGACATCAGTCTAAGTATCCAGTAGAAGAGTGGATGAAGTAATTGTGATACGTGCGCACTATAGAATATTTACTACTTAGTAATAAAAATGGGAATTTTCATGTTCAACAGCATGGATAAACCTAGACATCATAGTAAATAAAATAAACTGAGGACAGAGGATCCTTCTCCCATGTCTTCTCTATCTTGATGAGCTGTTTCCTTTCAAACACATGACAGGGAAGCAAACAAACCTTTCTTTCCTGCAATGGTTTCTTGTTAGGGACTTGGTCACAACACAGAAAAAGTAGTGCAGTGATTATAGTCAACAACAATACTCCACGACCTTACTTGTATGTGTTACCTATAAAAGATTAATTAATAGAAGCAAAGAGAACAGTGGATGTTAGGGAATGATGAACTGTGGACTGGGGGGATTTGCTCAAAAGCTACAAAAATTTAATTAGAAATGAACAATAAATTCTAGAAGTTTATTGTTTGGTTTTCATTTTGGTTGGATTGTGAACTATTTAAGCATGTGTGAGGCATGCACTTTGGCGTGTCCATGAGGGCGGTTACACAGAGAATTAGCTGAGTGGATAAGACCCCCCCCCCAAATGTGGGAAGGTGGGTGTCCTGGACTGAATAAAATTGGGGAAAGGTGAAAAGTAAGCTAAGCCCAGCATTCTTTGTTCTCTGTTTACCAATGCACTGGGGTTTGAGCAAAGTTTCCCACTACTGCAATGATAAGCTGGTTCTGCCACCTTGTCTTGCCTACTCTGATGGACTGTGCCCTCTGAACCATGAGTGAAGAAGAACTTTCCTTCCTGAACCTGCTTCTTGATCTGGTAGTTGGTCATATATCAATCTGTTGATTTCATTGGTAAAATAAAGAAACTGCTTGGCCGGCCCTAATAGGTTAGAACATAGGTGGGTGGAGTAAACAGAATAGTATACGGACAGGAAGAGGAAGTGAGAGAACGCACGCAGCTCCGCTCAGAGACAGCAGCCTCCTGTCTAGCGGGCAGACAGGATGGCCCAGCTCTCTGAGGCACGCACGCGATGAAGCTCTGACCAAGATGGACGTAGGCTAGAATCTCCCCGGTAAGCACACCTTGGGGTGCTAACACAGAATATTAGAAATGGGTTAGACCAGGTGCAAGAGTTAGCCGAGAAGAAGCTAGAAATAATGGGCCAAGCAGTGTTTAAATGAATACATTTTGTGTGTTGTTATTTCGGGCATAAGCTAGCCAGGCGACCGGGGTGTTGGGGCACAACCCCGACGCCCCAATTTCAACAGATGGCGCCCAACGTGGGGCTCGAACCCACGACCCTGAGATTAAGAGTCTCATGCTCTACCGACTGAGCTAGCCTGTCTGGTATTTGGTTATAATATTGAGAAAAGTAACCCAGAGGTTATGGTTAATAACAACATGTTCACTTGGAAATTTCTAAGAAGTGCTCTCATCATAAGAAAGTAAGCAAATAAGGTGAAGGATGTTAATTGACCCAGTCATATCTGATGGGAACAGCAAAAGTCACCAAACCAGCACAGCTGCTCGACAAATATACAGCAAAGTTATGCCTCATGACGGCCACTGTGCCACCTTTGGTTTTCATATTTGTCCAATTTGCAGATATTGGATTGATGGAAATTTTCTTATGAATCATTTATTCCTTCTTCAGGAATGCTGTTTCTAAGCTTCTCCAGTACAGTCCTGAACATACTACACTCCTGCTTTTAAGGACATATCCTTATTTACTTGAAGGTCTTCCTTACACCTTGGAGGTTGTGACATACATAAAGAAACCAGAGATCTCTTTATGAAGCTATGAGGCATTCTTGAAACATCTTAAAAAGTATAAGTAAGTCCCTATACTTACACAGGAGCAAGATAGTCAAAACAAAGTAAACTTGAAAAGGTCAATAGATTTGGCTGGCAGGAGGAGTTGGCCACAGATCAGATTGCAAGCCTCTTCCCACTGTACACTCAGGGAGTTACATGGCATAGACAGCAACAAGTTAGATTAGCTGAAGTTACCTCTGCCCTAAAAGGAGACTCACGTTGATGAGCAAAGAGTGATGTAGAAAGATGATAGAGGAATGAGATGTCAGGACCTCCTTTTCTTAGAGAAGTTAGCTCATGCAGAGCCATTGTGGGGCCATATGACCAAGGGACAACAGAATGCCAGGATTAGACACATGGTTTGGGAAGTTCTTCTGTATATGTGTTGCTTTTATGGGTTAATGAATAAATCTGTTTTTGCCAGTGGCTTAGCAGAATAAAGCCAGGCAGGAAATCCAAACAGAGATGTCGAGAGATCGTAGGGAGAGTCAAAGAGAAGCCATGTAGCCACCACAGGAGACAGACCCCTCTTTTGGAGCTCACTTAAATTTTGCCGGTAGGCCACAACCTCATGCCGATACACAGATTAATGGAGCTGGGTTAGTTTAGGATTTAAGAGCTAGCTAGAAATATGCTTAAGCTATTGGCCAAACAGAATTGCAAATAATAGTGTTTCTGTGTGATTATTTCAGGTCTAAGCAGTTGGGAACGAATGAGCAGCCTCTGCCAAGAGACATATAGACAAAATTCTATAAAGATATAAATATAAACATTGTTTTATGCCAGTATTATGTCAGAATTTGAATAAAAACTGCAGCAGTTTTGGCTTGAGAATTTTTCTTGGGTACTCTGACCATTAAGAATTAATAAATTGGTTGGGACATGGCTTGAAGACTTTGCTTTGATAGGGTGTTCTTGTAGCCACAAAAGCTATAGAACAGGCTGTCATATACCTCTAGATTTTTAAAAATCGGGTTATGGGGTTAATGAGTAAGAACTATTAAAAATGATAACTGTTTATCAATGAGATCAAAACTTGAGGCAAAATGATTGATAACTCTACGCTGGCAGAGTTTATTAATGGTGACTAAAAGATGAGCAAGAGGAAGTGAAACACATGTCCCAAAACAAAAATGATACGATCTATGTTTTGGAACAACATGAATGTGTCCCTGCTTACTGAATTCTGTATAAATAAAGAAGCACTCTGTCCGCTTGTCAGTCAGTTCTCAAGATTCTCACCATCATCATGCCTGACTCATTTCTACCCCCACCAACTCCTTACTCCTCTTACTCTTCTGCTGGGACCTGTCTACCACCAGAGATGGCTTCTGGTAGCTAGCAGGTCAACAGCAGGTAACCATCCATGACATATTAGAACAATATGCTGCTTTTAATCAACAGGCATGATCCTTGCATGTCGACAGAAAAACATCAAAATCGTGGGCGATGTGATGGATCTCAAGACGTAAAGCAACAGAACAAGCCTTCTGAACCGAAGAAAAGGAGACACCTATGAAATGCCTGTGAATAAGTCTGATCGCTACAATTCCGTCTAATATTACAGTGTCTGCAACTTCTCCTCAAGGATTTCCCAACCATTTTGGCTCATGCCCCACAGCTGTCTCCAAAAGGAGCCTGAAGGGCTCTGTATTTATCAATAAGTTGACTTTGTTTCTGGATGTTACTAAACAAGGCCTTCCTGGCATTTGATATCAAAAATTATTTGTTCCCTTGCAATATCCTAAACTACATAGTTTTGTGTACTGGACTGGTTGGGAATCCCAGGTTGCCATGGAAAGGGAAGACAGGAACGAAGGTAAGTGTCTGAAAATGCTTAACTGGGAAAATAGCAACAAAAACAGATAGGCCAAACAGAGGAAAAATCCGTTTATTTATAGAATTAGGTTTAGAAAACTAAAGCAATAAAGAGCCAATCTGAAGCCCCATGACAGTTGTGCTTGTAACTCTAAAGGATGCAAGAAGACGGTGCTCTTAGGGTCCTGTCACTAAGTCTCCGAGAGGTTGATAATGAGTCACACACATCATACCTTCTGATCATATAGATGGTAAGGAAGCAGGCTCTCATGTCTAAATGTTAGGCCCTCCAGCTAGTACATATTTTCGCTCAAATTGGAAAAGTGCACAGGTTCAGAGATGTTTCCTCCAAAACAGTGCTGTCTTACTTAGAGGACAGGAGACTACAGTATATAGTGCTGTTTATTCTTCCTGGACATATGCCAAGGGTAACCATGGAGCCTATTAAGCCTTGTCAGGTGATTTGACTGTGGCAGGGCCATGGGCAGGAAGATTACAGCTGGCTGGCTGGCTGGAATGTTGTTTTGGAAGCTCTAAAGAACTTCCCTGGTGTGTGTGTGCCACGTGAACATTTAAACCTCTGGCCCTTTTGTGTGGTAACCTTGATTGCATTTAGTTAACAGGGCCATAGTCATTGAATGAAAGAGTCTAAGAACTGGCAAAAACACGTCCTTCAGCTTCCAAGCTGACCTGTTGGTGATGGAGAAGTGTTTGTGATGTGTAGGTGGGGGAAAAAGATTCGGCTTCACGGACGGTCATTGAGAATGACTAGTTGAGTCTCAAAGACTAAGGCTGAAAAATCATAATATGGTCTTTCCCTCCCTTAAGGCTAAAATATAGAGGTGCAAAATCAAGAGAGGAGTGTGGGAGACCCTAGATGATAGAGAATGCCAAGTACTAATTTCTCTTTCTGCTGTCCCTTGTTGGTTTTGTGCCCATGATTGGGAGACTCTTTGTCTCCAACACCGTGGAGCTAAACTGCACAGCATTTTAGTCGCAGAACAAAAAGGTGGTGTTTGTTGCTCAAACTGACTGTTTTCTGTGATAAGAAGCCCTTAAAGCCAAATGTAATTACAGTCATTATTCTTTGAATGAATGTCATAATTAATTCAGACTGAAGGGGTGCCTTCAGTTTTATTCTATGAAGAACGATGAGCTATTCAATGTTATTATTGTCTTTTCAATAAATGCACAGCCCTTAAAACTATCCAGGTAAAGACTTAGTGTAAAGACAGTGCTAATGAAGAGATTCTCTGACCATAAATGATTTCTAGTGGTGTTTTCATACATCGGGATGTCAAGGGCCCTTTACAGGTAACCTATTGGCCTCATAATCCTTAAGGAGGTAAAAACACAATGCTGATTATACAAAAAGCCATCTCGCTAATTAATATACACAAAACTAGGAGGTTCTTTCTAAAACCTGAACTGAAGCTTTTTTTTCTACTCTTCTTGTTTAATAAATTCTTTGGAAATAATTAGATCTTATACATAGCAAGTTAAAGATCTATCTCAGATTTTTCCAATAGGCAAAGAAAGACATGACAACCTACTGGTCTTGCTCTCCCACTTTCTCTGTTACCTTTGCCCCTTACCTAAGAGCACATCATTAGGTGGTCCCTCTAAGAAAATTGCTCTTCCTCTGTTTCTTTCCACCCACTCATCACTTTCTTTCTTTGAGATAAGGACTTCTTTGTTTCTAATATACACTGTACGGAAGCAGAACTGCCGTGGCTGAGGGATGAGGTTAAGGAAACCCAGTCACTGGCTCTATTCCATCCCTATAACCCAGCCAGAGGTGGAGCTCAGCATCTCCATGAACCCCAGGAGACTCTGGAACTCAGGAGAAGAATGAGGATTCAGGAGATAGAGTCACTTGTTGATGACTGACAGAGATGTTTCCCAATTTGCCACATATTTTTCTGTATTTCTAAGGCACAGAAATTAATTGGAAAAGTCTTTTATTTTCACTAGTTGGGCATGTTATGTCTGATTTGAACTTTGAATATATAAAGAACTCTTAAACCTCAGTAGTAAACCACTCACATTGAAAACATTGGGCCAGGGTCTTGAACAGACATCTTTTGCTTTCGGTAATGTATGGGAAGATAGTCGCTATCATTAGCCACCAAGGAAATGTGGACAAAACCACAGTGAATTAACACTTCACACTCTCCAGGAACGGTATAATAAACAGTACTGATATTAACAAGTGTTGGCAAGGCTATGAAGAAATTTAAAGCCCATTTCCGCCATGGATGGAAATATGCAATGGTTGGGTGTTGGGGTGGTTCCTCAAGAGTGCAAACAGAAGAGGTGCTGGAGATAAAGTTCCCCGATCTTGCGCCTCTAGGTGAATACCCAAGAGAAACATGGAAGTGAATTTTCACAGCAGTGTTGCGCATAAGGACTGCCTAAAGCAAACAGCCTATGGGGCCATCAACACATACGTGACTGAGGAAAATGTGTTATATCTGCACAGTGGAATCTTCCTGGACACTGAATACAACTGAAATACAATTGCATGTAAGAATGTGATGGCTCTTAAAAATATGATAACCAGAAGAAACAAGTCGGTACTTACTACATATTTACATGATTCTGTTTACATAAAATGTCCAGAACAGGCAAATCTATAAACACAGAAAGATTAGTAGTTGCTCAGGGCTGTGGTGCTGAGAGGGAAGGGGAAGAGAGGGGACCATCAATAGACATGAGGATTTTTTTTTGAAGAATCCAATGAAAATATTCCAAGTGTAAACCAATCATGATATGATTCTACAGTTTTCAAATATATTAAAAACACTGGAGGATATATTTTAGATGGGTAAATTTCAAAGGTGTGAATGATATCCCAGGAAAGAAAAAAGTAAGATGAAGAATATTGTTGTAGCCATCTCTAGTGACAGCCTACTATATATCCTGAGCGACCTTTATAGTTGTCATGCTAGAGCAAATATGAAGTGCTGAGAAGTTGTTTTACCTTTTGGTGGGGAAATAATATTTTCCGTCAGAGTTATTAAAAGCCAGAAGGTGGAGCAAGCAAGGCCTTTTGTGTGCGTGTGACTTTGAGGTCAGAGTTGTTATACAGCTAGGGTTTTTGGGTTCTGTCTGCAAAGTGGTCATTTCTTCCAGCCTTCTTCCTTTTAACAATTATGTGCCAAAGTAAAAGGACTGAAGTTGGAGTGTGCACATTGCCAACCCCTTTTCTAGTTCCAGCTTAAAGGACCATTACAACCCCCTTGCAAGACACATAACAATTTCCTAGTCTGTCATTATCCCCACAGATGACAAGATGAGGTGATCTACCAGCTCCCTGGAGGGAGAGGTGTTGATGTCAGCAACTGTTTGGAAGCTTTGGTAGAAACTGTGTGCCCCTTCTCCTGACGTGCACACTCTTTGGCCATCTTTGTCATTTATTCCGCAGCAATTGCTTCTTCGAATGAGTCCAGTACAGTGGGCAGTAACTTAGTGTGCAATGGGTTAACTCTGGGAGATTACACGTTAACATCCCGTGTGTAGGAAAGGGCTGGGACAGCCTGGAAGGCTGTTTCTGAGGTGGCAAACACTTTTAGCAAAACTTCACTCATAGAGTCTTAGTTACATGACTCTACTAACTCATTAAAGTAAAACTCAATGCCGGCAAACCTCAAGAGCCGTAGAATTAATTGTCAGGATAGGGTCTTATTTAAATTTGGATTGGTGGAAGTGGTCTCATAGGAGACCAAGGATAGAGAATGAAAATTAGAGATTCAGGGATTGGTCCAAAAGTTAGTAGGTGAAGAAAATTTTCAGAATCCGAGCCCTCATTGTGCTCCATAAGACACCTGAAGTTCTAAGAGGCAGGTGGGACAAAAGCTGTGTTTCTATTAGATACATTTTCTCCTTGTTGCCAAATACCAACACAAGCACCTTCAGGGAAGATGGGTTTATTCTGGATCATGATTTCAGGGACCCAGTGGAGGGGGCCTACTGCACGTGGCTCTGTGGATGTGGTCACAAAGGTACTTTTATCACATCTCAGTGAAGGAGGAAGCAGAGTGCCCATCCCCCAGTACCCACTTCTGGAGAGGTCCCACCTCCTAAAAACGTATCACAACGTTCTTGAAAAACCCTCCACCAGGTGACCAAGTTTCACAACACACGAGTCTATGGTGGACAGTCCCCTCCCAAATCATAATGAGTGTCCACAAGGTCAACTCCTGTGAGCAAGGGAGAGGATTTTCCTAGAAATATAGATTACTAACAGGGTTGCAAACAAGCTGTCTCTGTGGAAATAGAAACAAGACAGGAAAAGGGTCCCTCAGTCATGGTCTCATGGCTTTTTTGTCTCATTAGTACTCTGGCTTCCAAGAAGATGTCTGGGTATCTAATTTAGTCTTTTCTTTGAACATCAATCCTCCAAACTGGACTCCTACACATGGGAACTGTTGCTATTTCAAGATTCTCAATGGTGAGGTAGAATTCTGGCCAGATACTCACCTAGAAGTAGAAAATCTCTAGAGAAAGTGTGACACTGTGGATAAGAAGCCTACATATTTCTGTTCGTCCTGGGGTACTGCACATAACAAAGAGTCAAGGCAGAGTATTTACAAGGCCATGGGCCGGGTTATAGCTGTCTTTCAGTGTGAGGATTTCTGAGAGGTAAGAGCTCTCTGGTGGCTTGGATGCTTTGCTTTTCTGACCTTCAGGTTGAATCCCGATACCTGTCTCTGGGTTTTTATTATTTGTGCTACAAAGTGCCTACAAAGTGGAGTGGATGCTGATTTATGAAAATATTCAATGAATCACAAACAGGAAGAGGAAAGTGGAGACCATCATACAGAGGTGAATAGTCAAAACAAGGAAAATGTGCTCCACTTGACAATGAATGGGAAGGAATAAGCATAAGATGAAACTAGTCCCTCTGAATGTGGTTGACAGTTTCATGGCTGGGGCATACTGATGATTCCCCTAAATCATCTTTATATCTGAAAAAGTATGAAAAAAGAAGTCACAATTCTTTGAGCCCACTCATCCATGTGAGACTGTTTCCCACGTATGTGTATAGATTCTGGTACAATGTTAGGGATACTAACTAGACAGGTTCATATCCACTCAATAGTTCAATAAATCTTGTTTTCTTTCTTTGAGAAAGGGCCTTACATAGAACACAACAGTCTTGGACTCCCTGTAAATCTGAGTATGATCTTAAACCCCTCATCCTCCAGCTCAATGTCTCAAGTGTTGGAAGGAAAGGAAGGCCCTACTCTGCTAGGTTTCAAATGAAACCGTTAACCCTCTAATGCCAAGAAAACAGGAGAAAGTCAGAAACAATGATTTTTTTTCAGAACTTTGCATCATTCCATAAGTAGTGAATACAGATTATGTACCAAGCACTCTCTACTCTGTATGATGGGTACTCCGGTAAGTAAAATGAGACATTGTCTCCATCACAAAGGACAGGTATTCAACAAGCTGGTTACAGTGTCAGCACAGACCCTGTGACTCTTCATCAAGACCACTTCTTAAGCTTGTAAATTCTCATGCCTTTAGAGACACAGTATACAATTATAATTCTAAACAACATGATAAAAGTGACAAGGATCAACTAATGGGTAGGAGGATACATGGGTTGTCTAATAGTTCCTACAGTTTGACTAAACCTGTTTCTTCCTGAGTGTGGCCCTTGACCTTCTTCTTAGGCTATTTGGTTTAGAAATCTTGTCAATTGTTTCTCTTCCCCTTTGAGGTATAAACTTTCCAGTCAATCCCTGGTCAGCTCTAAAACACAGGTGTGTCCTTCAGACAAAGGGACAGCATTCATTTAAAGTGTAACAATCAAGAAACAAGTCAGGAGGGCGCATGTCCTTTAATCCCAGGATGCAGGAAGCAGAGGCAGGCCAATCCCTGTCCATTCAAGGCCAACCCGGTGTACATAACAAGTTCCAGGACAGTCAGAGTTAAAAGAGAGATCCTGTCTCAAAAACAGAACAAAAATAAAGCAAAAGCCCCCAAAACCAAAAGAGAAAAGATTCAAGGAAATTAAGTTCTTGACCTACAGGCAGATGCTTCTGAGTGGAAGCACCTGGGGCCGATCAGGCACCTGCACCTGGGTATTGCCCTTTAGGGAGTTCTGAGGCTATGGCATCATTTTGAATAGATTCTCGTAAAGAAGGTAAGCAGCTGTCTTTGAAGGTGACACCAAAGAGCAGGGCAACGCTTCAGAAGGGCATGCCTTTGCTGATCATTTTCATGTCTGAAAACATCCAACATACCGCAGTTAGCCGCCCGTTTATCTAGCTCCCAGTTGTAGTCAGGAGGGACTTTCATTGTAAGTGCTCTAATTGTCAAATACAATTATTTGCATGTTTATTTCCAAGTGAATTGTTCCACTTCCACCTCTGGCAGCCAACATGAAGGCTGGGTCTAGCATGGGGAAACACTGATTTGAAAAGTTCTGGAGTATGCAAGCCATGATTGACACTACAGGTTGTAGAAGAACAAAGGAACCATTTACCTAGGCAGATAGGAAACTGAAATGCCAGTCCCTCGGGGATAAGCAGTGCCACTGTCCTACCCAGGTGCCAACCTCCCCGTAGTGGCCCAGAGTTCCACAGTTAATCACGTGAAGCTCATGGAGATCTCAGCACAGGCACCTTCACATCGCTCCTTAAAAGCTCTTTGCAAAGTTTCTAATTCACGATCATATTTCAGAAGTCAAACACATCATGTTGCCATTCAAATACTCATAATACTACCAACACGTATTGGGGAGATGGTGGTGTCCTCTAGAAAGTTATGCGACTTCTCTTTAGGGTCAGTCTTGGATGTTCTCAAATCCATTTATTTATTTTTGGAGCTTCTATATTCTACTTGCTTTCCATACTCCTCCTCTTTATATTTACCTTTTGCCAAAGAGTCATGATAATATACACTCATGTATTTTTCATTCAGTGTTTACAATAACCAGACGTGGCTTTACACACTAGTTTATAAATAAAAACAACTGAGATTTAGAGAGACTGAGCAACATATTTAACATTAGAGAGTTAATAGGCAGAAGACCTGGGATTAAAAAGAAACTAGTTTTTTTTTATTATATAGTCAATAGTCTTTATTTTTTGTCTTGAATTTCCAAATATATTTAAATAGTTAAGACCCTTGATATTTCATACACCATGTAACTCTGAATGACGACAACTTAGACTCTGACCTACTGATGGAAAGTTGTGATAATCTAGCTCAGTGCTGAAGAATCACTGTGTGTCATTGAGTCTTGTCGTTAGGCACACGGTGCACACGGAAACATGTGACTCAACAACCTTGGTGCAGCCCGAAGCAAAGAATTCTGCCATCTTTAGAGAGGGCAAGCATCTGTTTTCTTCTTTCAAGTGAACTAAAAGAAATGCAATTCATACAATTTGTAGCTGCTTTGATTCTATTGTCCTTACACAAAAACTCCCCGAAATTCTGCTAGAATTTTCTGCCTTTTTCTGAAATGCCTCATTTTTCAAGTTCTGTTCCTTCTTTTCTTCCCTATAATTAATTTCAGCTACAGTAATGGAAAGATTAAGTAGAATAATCTGTTCTTCTTATGCTCTTGCCTTTTTTTTCTTTCACAGCATAAACTATCCTCTCTGCCAACTTTTCTGTGTTGAACTTTGGGAACTCATTTCTTGGTTTGCCCATAACTTTTAGATGTTCTAACACTTTCCTTCTAACTGACTAAGACAAAACAGTACATATTGCTCATGAAGTGTGCTAATGTAGAGGGTTGGCATTGCTTTAACCAATGAAAAACCAAACAAAAACCCAAACAGCAAACAAGAAGGTTGACTAAGTTGCCCAAATACTTAATGAGCCTCTTAAAAGATTCAAGGAAAGACTTATTTATATCTCAGAACCCAACATTTCCTCCATGGTTTAGTTTTATTATATTGAATCTTTAGCCACAGAAAAACAGTTACACAGTCATTGGTAGTACTATAATGGGAACCCGCCAAAAAGATGCTTAAATATAATTTTGGTTTTTGCAGTGGTTATAAGACCAGATATTGGTGTCTATTTAAACTTAACTGTGGTAATAAGTTATTTTGTTACTTTAGGGACTTGTGCTAATTAGAATAGTCTTGTAATTAGAAATTAAAGGAGAAATAACCATGTTTCCTCTTCAAAGCTCCAAATGTTTTTATTGGAAATGTCTGGGAATGCAATACTGTGTCCTCCCAGAATAGCTGCTTCCTTTTCTCCCACCGGAATTGCATTATTTAATTACAGTACTTTTAAATCAAAATATTTTAAAACTAATTAGACACTGTTTTGTTTTAACTATTTTTCCAGATGTCTTCTTTGCTTCCCAGCCAAATTTAGGAAGCAAATGAGCTTGGCAGACACTGTGCGTTTGACTTTTTCCTGGGCGCCGTGTGATGCCCATATTGTCGTTTTACATGTGTTTAATTCTTCTTCTGGGATTTTATGTTCTCTGAACCCTCTCCATTACCAGCCAAGCTTGATTTTTCTCTCATTTAAGCAGAGGTTTGTTTCTTGGAGTGTCCAATCTCTTGCACTTTTGGTGCCTCTGTTAAAAGTATTTCCTTCCAAAGAAGAAGTATCTGTGCATGTATTCACAAGTTGCACCTAGGCCAGAGAAAGAGAGGGTTCTGTCCTTCCAGGAAACTGGGACTTTCTCTCAGTTATGTTACGAACAGGAGACAGAGGTGAAGGAGTTTAAGACAATTAAAGAGAAAGATAAAAAGATAAATAAAAGATGAAAGATGATAAAATAGAGGTGGTTATGACTTGTTCTGGAGGCATTGCTTGATACTCTTTTATACCATTCAGTCCTTAAACAGCTCAGCAGACATGCATTATCATTGCCTCTCTTTTGTGAAGACTAAGAGGCATAGAGAGGTTTTCTCACGTGTCCTATGGTATAGAGACTGCGGTGTGTTGTAGGAGGACACTTGTTTGCTTCTGGCTTCCCAGACCCAAATAACCACACAGAAACTGTATTAATTAAATCACTGCTTGGCCTATTAGTTCTAGTTTTTTTATTGGCTAGGGCTTACATCCTAAAGTAGCCCACCTCCATTAATCTGTGTATCGCCACAAGGCTGTGTCTTACCAGCTAAAGTTCCAGCGTCTGTCTTTGGCAGGGCTACATGGCTTCTCTCCCTCGACTCAGCCTTTTTTCTCCCACTGTCCAGTTTAGTTTTCCTTGCCTAGCTAAGTCTGCCCTGCTCTGCTATAGGCTCAAAGCAGTTTCTTTGTTATTCACAGAATACAGAGGGGATCCCACATCAGGGGTACAGTTCAGCTGCTACTGTTTGCCTTCCCTCCATGAGGCCCAGAGTTTTCTCTCCAGCCCCATAAATGAATGAATGAATGAATACTACTTACCAGATTGACTTACATCTGACGTATTTCATGTATAGTTCATTCCCACTTTAAGTCAGGATGTCCCAGATAACCCCTAGGTGCAGCTCCTGCAGCCTCAGGCTGCCAGTGGTGGGAGATCGTCCATGATCTCTAAATCCTTACTCTTGCTCGACTAATCATGGTGATGTTTTGTAGAGGAAATATATCATGCCAGAAGTTTTGCACAGTCTCTGGTGGACATAGAATTGATTGATCTGAACACATGACTCCTCGGGGAGTTAAGGGTTCAGGATGGCTTGATGTATTTTGGGATAGACAGCACTTTGGAAACCGTGAAAATAAAACTGTACAGGGATTTGCGGGTTTCAAAGACCCTTATCGTTTAAGATCTCACACGATTCTTTTCGAAACCCATTGAGGCAGCTTTTTTAGCAACTAATGAGACGAAGATGTGGTTTTTATTTTTCAGTTTGTTTATAGGAAGAATCACATTGACAGATTTTTGTATGTTGAACCTTCCCTGCATCTCTGGAACGAAGCTGACTTGATTATGGTGGGATGATTTTTTCTGATGTATTCTTGGATTCGATTTGCCAGTGTTTTATTGAGTATTTTTGCATCAATGTTCATAAATACAGTTATTCTTGATATCCCTGGTCGGTTGTTTAAAATAGCCAAGACAGTTGTTGTTTATAGACATTACCAAATGATGAAGTTACAGAAAAGTGACAAAAGGAATAGAAGCTTTGGGTATTTGTAGTTTCCTGTTTCCCAGTTTCTCTCACTACTTCCTTACTAAGGCAGGTGGAAATACAGATAGGGAAATTGTATTGAAATCCATTGTCAGCACCAAGGCTGTCACCTGAATGTGTTTCTGTGGTGTGTATGCTAGCCAGTCAAGTACCTTTGCATGTATCTAATGACAAATGCCTATCAAAGTCTGTAACCTTGCAGCACCACGAGGTGGTGGCTTACCGGAAAAGATTCTAGCCTGCATCCATCTCGGAGAGGAGAGCTATGGCATCTGCCTCACTTCCCTTCTTCCCAGCATTCTGTTCTGTCTACTCCGCCTACCTAATTTTCTGTCCTATCAAAGGGCTAAGGTAGTTTCTTTATTAACCAATGAAAGTAACAGATAGATGACACTCCCACATCAGTCTGCGCCATAGTCACTTTTTCCTTATTCTTAAAGTATCCCTTTCATTTTAATTTTGAACAGCTTCAAAAAAGGAGCTGAATTTTATGCCCTCTTAATATGAAGCCTGTTTTACTCTTTGACAGTATCATGCATGCAGGTAATATATTTTGGTCACATTCACCACCCCACACTTTTATTCCTTCCCCATGAGCCCAAGTCCTTCGTCCACTGTCCCGTGTTTTTGTTTTGTTTTTGTAGTGTGAGTCACTGAGCTCAACCTGGACCACCTGTGTGGCTGTGGGTGTAGGGTTATCCACCGGAACACAGAGAACTCAACAGAGTTATAGCGGTGATTGAGCCTTTCAGAACCATACTTTCTAGACCAGACTTGGCTTATTATAATGTTTATAATAGTGGCACTGGTTAAGTACCAGCAAAAGGATGAGAGGTTTCAGGCTCATTCTTGGATAAACAGAACATTGGGACCCAATCTGAGCTACCCTGTCTCCAAAGCAAACAAACAAATGGAAGGAACAGGGAAGGAAGGGAGGACACTTTTAAGGAGCACCCAACATCCCTGTAACTGCCAAGCAGTGTAACAGCTTAAGAGTACTTACCACAGAGCAATGAGTGAAAGATTTATTATCATGTTCTAGCTGATCACACTTGTGCATATGGAGTCACACACAAAAATCCAAAGTCTACTCTGACTTGGAAAAGCCAGTTTACAAAATTGTAAACTCACAAATATTTCTCATAAAAGAATTTTTAGCCAGGTGGTAGTGGCATAGGTCCTTAATCCTAGTATTTAGGAGGCAGAGGCAGGAAGATCTCTGAGTTTAAGGCCAGCCTGGTCTACAGAGTTAGTTCCAGGATAGCCAGGGCTACACAGTTTCTAAAAGAAAGAAAGAAAGAAAGAAAGAAAGAAAGAAAGAAAGATTCCTTATTCAATAAGACTTAAATCATGTGACATTACAGTTTGTAGATAATTTTTTAAACCTACATTTCATATAAAGCCAAGTTTACTACTGTCAGTGCAAGGACAAAATCAATTAAACTAGCCATTAAGAAAATTAATAAATGCCTCTTGTTGTCAGTAGGTCACTTGAGATCAGGGAATTGATTATTTCCCTCTCTTTATTCCCCCCTTCCACTGGATATAATATTGTCTTTGTTTGATAAAGGCAACATGACATAAAAACTGAGATTCAGTAATACTAAGAAATGTGTCAAAGGTTACATTGCTTGTAAGTAACAAGGTATTCAAATCTAGATCTTTGTAAGATAAATCATACAGGATCACAAAAGTGTTGGGAATAGCAATGAATGTCTTCCATAGCTGCTGTAATGCTCAAGTATATTTATGAAATACTAATATGTGTTTATTATTTTGATAGCTATTATATAGCACAAGTGTTGGCCTTATAGTCTTATTATTCTCACACAAATTGGTATATCAGTAATACACGCATCTACCTTAAACTACCTCAAAGCAAGAGTGTTTTGATTGAGTTTTTTTCATACAATATACCTTGATATGAAATTCCAACATAATTCTTCACAGAAACTGAAAAGCAATCATATGAAAACATGAGAAAACCCAGGAAAGTGAAGACAATCCTGAATAATTAAAGAACTGCCGGAGGTGTCTCCACTTCTGATTTCAAGTTGAATACAACTGTAGCAATGGAAACAGCACAATATCGTCATAAAACAGACATTCTGCTAAGTGGAATTAGAGACCCAGACATAACTCCACAGACACCTGATTTTTGACTGAGAAGCAAAAATTACACACTGGAGAAAAGACAGCATCTTCAACAAAATAAGGCTGATCAAATTGGATAGCTGTGTGGAGAAGAATAAAAACAGATCTATATTTATCACCCTGCATGAAACTGAACTCCAGATGATTCAAGGATCTCAACATAAGAGCAGATACCATGAATTGGATAGAAGAGAAAGTGGAGAATATGCTCGAGCTCACTGGCACAGAAAGGGTCTCTCTCTCTCTCTCTCTCTCTCTCTCTCTCTCTCTCTCTCTCTCTCCTCTCTCCTTTCATTTCATTTCATTTCTTCCTTTCTTTTTCCCTTTATTTTCTTTTTGAGATACATTAGGCTCAGACTCCAGCTCCTGCTGTTTCAGCCTCTGAGTTCTGGAAGTGCTGGTGTGCTAATATCCTGCTAACAGGATGTCTTTACTTCTCTAGCCCTTCAGTGAGGAGGTGGCCCTTTGGATAATCAGATAGTTGGAAAGGAAAGGAAAGTTTAAGTATTGACAATGTGAAATGAAGTAAAATCATTATTTTGGCTAAAAATGACAAATATTTATACTAAGTAAGACCTTTATTTTATAATGTAGAATTCTTCCTGTGAATTTTGAAAAAAGGTGTTTTTTCTTCAGGCTACCCAAACCTAGGTTTTATTTCACCGCAGATACATGGACTAGGCTGTTGAAGAAAACACAATCACATTCATTAAAAGTCATTCCAGAACCTTGAATGGTGAAGGATATGGCTGGGAAATCCCAGCAGGAAAATGACTACTATCCCCAGCAAAGGACAATTAATTCTGATGTTCTTGGGGGCCACTTTGAAACATTCCCTGGGCTCCCTGGGGACTGACAATCCTGATAACTTCATCCTACAGTGGCGCAGTCCTGGAGCAGCTCTGAATGACCTAGCAGCTCCAGCAGCTAAATAATCAAGTGGAAAAATCCATTATTTGAGGAATTTGACCTTTCTGCTCTTTGCTTTCTTCCAAAGTTGCAAAAAGAGTATTTTCATAGTGACAGGGACAGTTGACTTGGTCATTCAAGAGGTCCTGGTTTTGGAGTTTGTGCCAACCTGGGAGGATTCAAATGAGACACACACATTTAAAACAAAAGACCCTCACGGTGAAATCATCTGGAATTCTGTGGATTTAAAAACTGGCATCTCTCATTTTCAAGCCCCCCCCCCCCAAGTAAGAATAACTCATGTGAGCAGCATACTTTCATGATAACAGACATTTCCCTAAACAAAGGATAACTAATTTGCAGTCTAAGTCCCCAGAGAGAACTTATCTTAGAAATTCAGTTTGTCCTAATGGGAGTTTAGCAACTCCAACAGGACTGTGAAGGAACCAGTATAGAACCAAACTAGGTCCTCTACATGTGACTGACAGCTACATGGTCGGGGCAGACTGCGGGACCACTGGCAATGGGACTAGGATTTATCCCTACTGCTTGTACTGGCTTTTCAGAAGCCGTTCTCTTTGGAGGGAGGGATACCTTGCTCAGCCTAGATATAGTAGGGAGGGGCTTTGACCTTCCCCAAAGCAATGTGCCCTACTCTCTCTGAGAAGAGAAGTGGATGGGGTGGAGTGGGAGGATAGGGAGTAGGGGAGGGAGTGGGAGTTGGAATTGGTATGTATAATGAAAAAGATAGCTTTTCTTTAACTAATAAAAAATGAAGGAAAAAAAGAACACTTTCAATTACAAAAGGAAATTCAATTTGTCAAGATGCACCAATACAAAGAAGGGAAATTTCACAGTTGATCTGAATACAACAAATTTTACATGAAAAATCTTTACTGTCTGTGTACAAGACACTGTGGGAACTATGATGGAGAAAAACAGCCCCCTGCCTTCACAATGAGATAAAAAGACTAAATTTCAAGTTTAAAAACACAAAAGTGCAATGAATTATAACTGTGTAGTCTTTATAGACAAACCATGTATCTCAGAAGAGTAGAAATTGATTAATTTCCACTTTGAGTCGGCAAGAAGATGTGTGCCAACCTTTACTCCAGGAAGACAGTATGGTAGATTTAATGAAGATTGGCCCCTTAAGACTCATATATTTAAAGACTTGATTTAAATTATTAAATATTAAATACCTGGTGGAACTGTTTGGGAAGGATTAGGAGGTGTGACCTTGTCACAGGAAATGTGCCATTTGGGGTGGGCTTTTAGGTTTCAACAGACTCCTGCACTTTGCTATGTCTCACTTCGTCTCATGAATGTGGATGAAGAAGGCGTTCTCAAATGTTTCTTTCTTCTGTCATCATGGACTCTAACCTATAAAACTGTAAGCCAAATTTAACTCTTTCTTTTGGAAGTTACCTTGGTCATGGTGTTTAATCACAGCAATAGAAAGGTAACTAAAACAGGTAGCTTCTGTATGCTGCAGGTAGTTTGGCTTTGTGAAAGACTAGCTACAGGATCAGAAAACCTCTCTAATAGATTCAAGAATTTTCTCTCCATTCCAATATAGACCATGATTAGCAGAACTGAGCGTGATGACTTTTGTTAAGGGTGTGTCAAAGGATACACCCAGGTCAGTTACAGTTTCTTTTCCTTCCTCCAGGCAGAGAAAGTAACGCTAAGTTGAAAGATTTCACTAAGGAGATACCTTTCTTTTACTGTGTTGCTGATGTTTTAGGATAGGGTTTAAAGTTTAGTTTTCACAGGTTTAAAGAGTAACTTATAGAAATATAAACTTGGTTTGCATTCACCACAAATCTTTTTTTATTATTTATTTATTTATTAAAGATTTCTGTCTCCTCCCCACCACCACCTCCCCTTCCCTCCCCCTCCCCCGATCAAATCCCCCTCCCTCAACAGCCCAAAGAGCAATCAGAGTTCCCTGCCCTGTGAGAAGTCCAAGGACCACCCACCTCTATCCAGGTCTAGTAAGGTGAGCATCCAAACTGCCTAGGCTCCCACAAAGCCAATAGGTGCAGAAGGATCAAAAACCCATTGCCATTGTTCTTGAGGTCTAACCACAAATCTTAAAGACTCCTAAATCTAGACTTCTAGCTCCAGACTTCAGGAATTGGTTTGCATGAAACTTATCTACTAAGACTGAAGGAACTGTTGAATCCATGTCTTTGTGGTTTCATTACAGGGAGGATTATTACCACAACACCTCTTTCTGTAATCAACACTGGGGAGAACGTACTTGCCAGTCACAGTAGATGTTTGCTTGGATCATATGCACCCCAGCCAAGGGATCCTAAGCTAAGCTGCTTTGGAGACTCTTTTAGCATTCCATGAGAATGGGGTGGAAAGGGATCTGTGTCTTTAATGAACACAAGCTTTTTATGACTGATAGAAGAGCTTCTCTGCTCTGGAAAATTCTGACATCCTAAAGTCAATCATTATGTGAGTCATGGGCTCACCTTGGCTAAAAATGGAATAGATGCACCTAAAGCTTTGGTTCAAAACACAGGCCTGGCTGTGGTCCCAGGGCATGTGAGCAGAGTCAGTTTAAACTTTGCCATTAGAAAGGCTGGTGAAGACAGCCTGGCAGGAGCTTTGAGCTCCAAGCAGAGCACGGGAGGTGGAAGATGAATAGTCTGAGTTTATGGTAGGCAACACTGTGTGTGGGCAATCAGATGCTTAAATCTTGTGCCCCTCACAGAGGACTTTCTTCAGTAGTTATGATTTATCATGAATAGGCTCCTGACCCCACCTGCAAGGGATGCTTCTTGAGTGTAGGACATCACAGATGTTGTTCACTGACGAATGTATAGCGCCTAGAATACATTTGGTCCATGCAGAGACTCAACATATTTTGTTGGCAGGATAAAACGGAGACAAATTAGATCTTTAAAAAGGACTTTTTAATTAAATGATATAGTTTAGTCATCAGTGAGGGAAGAACACTAATTTTCTTGTCAAAGTCCCTCTTTCTGTCTCTCCTCCCTTTTCCCAGAAGACTCTGATAAATCTCCCAAGGGAACAGAAGTCTTCTGAGTCATCTCTTCAGTAGAAGGAGAAGCATTACCAGTAACTATGTGCTGAGTTAATAAATGGAAGCAGGAACAAGACCGAGGGTTTCTGGTTTAAACTAGAAAGCATTAGAGAGGAGTTTTAGAATCTGGTTCCAAGACTGGAAAGAGGAGACCTGAGCAATTCATTGGCTAGCTCTTCCATCAAATATGAATAATTTTACTTCATTCAGAGACTTTGATATTACTAAATGAGACATTATAGATAGGTGTACCCAGCAGAGTGCCTGGCCAAAAGTAGATGCCTAATGCTTCTTATATAACTGTGACTATTCAAGACCTGAGAGACCAACAATATCTCTGTTTACTTTGATTTCCTTATCCATAAATGATAGTCACTCCATAAGAGGGCCCTATGAATTCTGAATGATAAAATAGTACATGGTCTTTTTGTTTGTTTGTTTGGTTTGGTTTTGGTTTTTTGAGACAAGGTTTCTCTGGCTGTCGTGGAACTTGCTTTGTAAACCAGACTTGCCTTAAACTCATTGCTCCCTCTGTCTCTGTCCCCCCAAGTTCTGGGATTAAAAGTGTGTGCTACCACTGCCTGGCAGAAAGTTCTTAAGAGTAGGCAGTATTATAATAATAAAGTCTCGTTCTTAGAGATTCTATCTATGATTGTGAATTTGGACCCCTTCTCTGCCCCTCACTTCCAAGCATGCCTCTTCGGTGTACCAGGTTACAAACCCAAGGGTTAAACACAACCTAAAAGTGTGGTAAGGATTCTGGGTGGTTAGTGGCCACAGACCTCATACGGGGGAAGGAGGCAAAGTGGCAGCATTTCTTGTCAAAGGCTTCTTGTGTAGTTGATGAAGGTATAGGATGGTGAGTCTACAGGGCCAGCCAAGGGAAGGAGTTGAAAAGTTAGGAAAGTCCTTAGTGGTATCTGAAGATAAGAAACCTGGAGCTTTTTACCAAGTTTTAAGTGAGAGCAGCCTAGTTATGCCTACCTGCCCAGACTTGCTGATTACCAAATGGTCTCACATGAGCCACCGGTGAAATGTGGTTGGCTGAAGCACTTTAGTCGGATGGATAGGAAAACAAGAGAGACCAGACCCTGTGAGCTCTCTATACCCCCATTGCCATGAAGACAAACATTCCTGGCTTAGGTCCCTCTAGGAAGTTTCCCTAATACCTGATAAATGTTTGTGTCTTCCTCAACTGCGTGTGAGCACGAGCTATCTGCTATTTCCCTCTTCAGACAGTATTCCACTCCTCTTTTTATTCCCAGAGCTGTGCACAGTCAAAAGTGCTCAGCCAATGCTGAGTGACTGCACTAGGAAGGGATAGCTAGATGATACAGTATCAGGGACTGGAAGACAATAGAGGAAGGAAAGGCATTGCTGAGGGAATTGGGCACAAGAGACACAATATTTGACTATCAGTTCTCAGGCCCTGACAGGACTATATTCACAGAAGAGTTATGGACAAGACCAATTCTACAGGGACCTTGGAGCTGGTATGGGACTTCAATGACCTTGTAAAGCCCCAAGGTGGGTCATTATTTACAAGATAAGAGGGGCTTTGGCAGATCTAAATAATTTAGAGGGATGTAAGTATAGCAAATAAAGTGCTGAAGTAATCAAGAGAAGAGGAGGGACAGGAACACCAAACAGGATCTAATCAGATACTCAAAAGCAAATGTGGCAAGATTCATGTTGAGCTAGAGTTGATAGGCAAAGCCTTCATAGAAAGTCAAACGCCATCCTTGGGACCCTCAGAAAGGTTGAGGCCTGACCACTAACAGGACGTTGGGAGCAGAGCAGAGATAGGCAAGTGCAAGGGACATCTATTGCTTCTTGGGATAGAGGAGTCATTCTTAGTGTTGGCAGATACCTGAAGAATGGTGACATAGGATGGGGTCATAGAGGTGTTCAGGCTCAGAAAAACACACACAGGATAGGGCCTGCCACACAGTAGGCTCTCCATAAAAGTTTGTTCAGTTAATGATATAATAGCACATTCTTCATGGCCCTTTGCCAAAACTGGCAAGGTTGCCACGCACCTTCAAGGTTATAACGACAACATTTTCATTGCTGGAAGCTCTGCTGTGAGATCATGACATTTTCAAAGAGAAATTTTCACTTATTATGAAGGGCAACAGAAAACCTTTTGAGAATCACTATTCACCGGTAATAGTCAATTTCTAAGGGATCATGCCTCTAGAACAACTCAGCTTCAGGGAGTCGGTAGAGATCCTGAAGATTTCCCTGAAACCAAGGTCTTACAAGGGCAAGGCTGCACTGTTGGGTACAAATTTAGCCACATATCATGCAGGCTACAGTTGAAGGTCAAGGTAAGTGGCCCATATTCATATTCCTTGTAGTGTATAGATATTCTTTTCTCATTTTTGAAAACAAAATGCCAATTATGAAATGTTTGTCAGAAAATCAAAGTCTTCCAGAAATAGCTTGATACTCTCTATACAATAAGGCTTAAAACAGCAAACCATGAAAAATACACTTCTTTAAGTCATTCTCTTATTTTCACACTATACCTTATGAGTTTTATTTTTCCTACAATCTAAATGAGGCAGTGGCTATGTAATGTCTGTGCTCTGAGGTATGATTGAAAAGGAGATTTAACTAAAACACAATAATAAACATGAGTCTTAGTTGGGGTTTCTAGTTCTGTGTTGAAAACCAAGACCGAAAAGCAAGTTGGGGAGAAAAGGGTTTATTTGGCTTACACTTTCAGCATTGATGTCCATCACTGAAGGAAGGCAGGAAAGGAACTCAAACAGGACAGGCTCCTGGAGGCAGGAGCTGATGCAGATGGAGCGGTGCTGGCTTGCTCTTCCTGGCTTGTCCAGACTGCTTCCTTACAGAACCCAGGATCATCAACCCAGGGATGGTACCATTCACAATGGGTTGGCTCTCCCCATCAATCACTAATTAAGAAAATGTCTACACCCTGATATTATTGAGGCATCTTTTCTTCTCTCAGACGAATCTAGCTGTGTCTACTCGACACAAAGAATCCAGCACAACGTATTAATCCACTAGTCCATCACCAGCATCTGAAAGTTTTGAATCCTTCAGTGATTCAAACAGAGTGATCTGCAGAAACATCATAAATTTGTGCACAGTGCCCTTGTAGACAGCAGCTACCTCTTTTAGTGTTTTAGCTGCGGTGTGATGTGCTGATGCAAGAGGAGACCACCAAGGGTCCTCTTTGTCAACCATTCCACTGAGCCTTCCTAGTAACTGTCAAGATATAGCCAGAATATATTATATAAAGGTGTGAAAATGCCAAAGAACCATTTTTGTATTTATAAACAAATTTTGTTCTTTGGCAACTTCCCAATTTCTTTATGCTCTTCTATATCCTTCTATCACAGCACCCACAACAATCACTGCACCTTGTTGGCTTGCACAAGACTGTCTTCTAGACAGAGATCTTTCTGATAGCTGCAGGACCATACTTTCACACTTATTTCTTTCTCTCAAGTCCTGACAATAATGCCTATAACAAACTAAACAGAGAGAGAGAGAGAGAGAGAGAGAGAGAGAGAGAGAGAGAGAGAGAGAGAGAGAGGTGGGGGGAGAGAGAGATCAAATGAATGAATAATTCAATGTGTTCACCTCTTGATTTCTTATGGCATTAAAAGGGGGCAATATTTCTGTCTATTTCACACTTGTGGAAGTTTTCCACCTTAAGTCTGTGAGGTAGAAAGCACTGGTACACAAATTTTCAGCAAGTATATTTTTGAAGGACCATTGCAATGGTTCATGTGCCCAGAAATGTCTATTGCCTTTTGCCATCTCTAGTTGACTATGGGGTACCGAAGAGTTGTTTTACTATGTTTTGTTAGAAAACATTTTGTAAAACCTTTGCTATCCAGGACAGCTGTCCCCCTCATAGCTGCGGAACTTGGGAGAGTGGCTCCTACACCTCTCCTGGGCAACACAGTAGAGATGGCCCTGAAGGTGTCGGTGTGGGAGAACTGGTCATGAGGACATGAAAGCAGAACTGGCCCTGGACCTTACTCATCACTGTAAGGGGTGAAATAAGCCAGGTCAATGACGGAGAGCTCACCCTGGTGGTGAGGACAAAGGAGCTCTGGCGGCTGACCAACCCTGCAACTACGCAGGCCCAGAACCAGGCTTATGAGTTGGCCCATCCCAATATCCACACCATCTGTGTTCTTCTGGAGCACATGAAGGAACCTGTCTTGCAAACCCAAAACTGTAGGGTCTTCATGACACAGGGCAACAACAGGATATTCAAGAGAAGTCCTAGTGAGGGCCCAGCATCTGTAGTGTAGCAGAAACCAGAGCCCTCAAACCATACTGGTGACTCTTTCCAATGAACATTTTCAAGTGCAGATACATGGATTAAGCGTTTACTGTGTGACTCACTGTGTCACACTACAGCTTCTGTGATGAGACTGATTTTTCGTTTCCTTTTTTTTTTCTCTTAAACTTTTTTTTTTTTTATTTTATGGGTGGCAGGAGGTTGCAAGGGCAGTAAGTGGATATGAAGGGATGGGAAGGTGAATTGTATGGATATTCATGATGTGAAAGGCACAAAGAATAAATAAAAAATAAAGTTAATAAAAACCTTTGATAACACTTCACAGAGAAGACACATAAGAGACACAGAGAGTCAATAAGTTTTATGTTTATAGTTACTACACTGTTGTAGCTGTCTTCTATGGAAATGTAGCCAGTATGTAACACTAGTTGTGAAGTATAAATGATGCTTTCAACCATTGGAAATCATTAAAACACACTTAAAGTAACTTCATTTAAAAGAAACCCATCCATACCTTTAGGAAAGGAGACTCAGGGAATGCGATAGGAAATAGAAAAAAAAATCTCATTTGGCAGCTCAACTTTCTATTTTATAAAGCTCTGTACAACCCAACATTCTTGAGACATTAACATAATTGACAGCATTATCCCTTCATTTGAGACTATGGAGGAAGCTAGGACACAGGCCCAGATGGCCACCATGCCAGCATCACTACTATAAGCCAGTGTGTGGTGGGGAGAGAAAGAGAAGCAGGGTGTTTTGTGCCCTATGAAGAGAGATGGATCTGGAGACTCAGTGACAGTGAGAAACAGCCTAATATGAGAGGCTTGAACTGCCAGCGGAGGTCATGGTGTTGTCTAGGCTCATGCTGCCTCCAATGGCCATGTCTCAGTCCATGGTCTTACAGCAGCAGGGGTCTGCGTTGATGTCTGTGGCCTGTGTTACCATCAAAGACCATGCTGATATGGTGGTCTGGGATGCCATATGAGCACATGTTGATGACCCAGTGAAGGACTGAGCCCCTCACCTGGGAAGTTAAGAAGAGTTGGCCCTGATGGCATGAGTTGGGGGAGAACTGGTTTGCCCCTGGCCTGGGCTGCTTGGGAGAGCTGGCCCTGGTGGCATGGATGTGGGAGAGTTGACTAACTCAGTAATCCCCAGGCCCAGACCCAGGGCTTTGAGTTGGCCTACCTTAACATCTACCCTACCTATGACCTGCTGGGGTGTGTGACGTGGACAGTCCTGCAGAAACAAAGCTGCAGGATCTCCATGACTCAGGGCAACAGCAGGATATCCAAGAGGAGTCTTGGTGAGGCTCCAGTATTGATGGAGTAGCAGAAACCAGAGGCCTCAAACCAGACCAAGGCCTCATTGTGATGAATATTTGCAAGTATAGCCATTTGGACAAAAGGAGATGCTGCGTGACACACCACGATAAGTGCAGCTTCTGTGGCAAGATGTCTTTATGGTTTTTTTTTTTTTTATGGGGAACAGGTTACAAGGTTGGAGAGCAGGTATAGAAGAACTAGGAAATAGTGGGATTGGGGTGCGTGGTATGAAATTCACAAAGAATCAATAAGAATTATGAAAAAAGCTAAAGGTTTGTATGGAAATGTGGGGGGGAGTGGAAATGTGGGGGGAGTGGAAATATGGGGGGGATCTGCCTCATAACAGCTGTTTTTACACCCAAAAGTGAGACAGGCATAAAAATAAATAATCCCCTATAATTTTCCCCTCATTTTCCCAATCACCCTTATCTCATCTTTTTTATTCTACCAGAGTTGCCTGATTCTTAAGTTTCCCCTAAGTTCTAATTTTACATACTTTTTTTTATCATTTCCTCCCAAATGAACACAAATTTTATTTCCATGGTTCACTTTCTCCATCATTTATGCATACTGATATCTTACTTCAGAAATTAATTTTCATTTAATTTTCAACTGACTGACCCTCTTCATCTGTAATTATTACCACAAAAGCTTTGAATGTATCTAATTTTTCTCACCAACTGCAGTAAGGTTAAGGTGATTTGATTAATTCGGCAAGGCACTAGTAGATACAGACTTTCACAACTTGAAGAATTTTTGCATGAACTATTTTGCATCAACTAGACCTAACAGATAAATGAAATCTTTGGATACGGGATTTTGAAATTCTGTTTATTTCCGGGTAAAATTTTAAGTAAGCTTTCAAAAGCGTGTTCTAAATTATTTTCCCCTGAATTGCAAGCAGAGCATTCATCTACATTTCTATATAGTCTTGGTTCAATAACTTAATTTTCGTAGAGCCTGTATATGCCCAGCACTTGCTAAACATTTGTCTTTCGGGAAAATATAAGGACTCTGCAATAGGAAGAGTTATCAAGAAGTAAATTGTAGAGCAATATGAACTTCCCAAGCCTACAACACGTCAAGGGTCTTGTTCTCTTTGACACACATATCGGGCAAAGCTGGGAGCTGGAGGGAAAAGTGGAGAACAGAGAGAGGAAAGTGGAAGAGAGAGGGAGTGGTTTGTTCTGCTTTCTCTACCAGCTGATCATCTTAGAATACAGTGATGAATAAAAATGCTGAGGGAGATATGGGGTGTTTGCTTTCAGTTATTATTAACTTTCTCCTTTGAAGGATCAAAGAATTGACTAGAACTCTCCTTTGAGGATTAGCCATCTCTCCAGGTGAAGTGACACCTGTGAGATCCCAGCATCTCTCCAGGTGAAGTGACACCTGTGAGATCCCAGCATCTCTCCAGGTGAATGAAGTGACACCTGTGAGATCCCAGCATCTCTCCAGGTGAAGTGACACCTGTGAGATCCCAGCATCTCTCCAGGTGAAGTGACACCTGTGAGATCCCAGCATCTCTCCAGGTGAATGAAGTGACACCTGTGAGATTCCAGCATCTCTCCAGGTGAAGTGACACCTGTGAGATCCCAGCATCTCTCCAGGTGAAGTGACACCTGTGAGATCCCAGCATCTCTCCAGGTGAATGAAGTGACACATGTGAGATCCCAGCGTCTCTCTAGGTGAAATGACACATGTGAGATCTCAGCATCTCTCCAGGTGAAGTGAACTGACACCTGTGAGATTCCAGCATCTCTCCAGGTGAAGTGACACCTGTGAGATCCCAGCATCTCTCCAGGTGAAGTGACACCTGTGAGATCCCAGCATCTCTCCAGGTGAATGAAGTGACACATGTGAGATCCCAGCGTCTCTCTAGGTGAAATGACACATGTGAGATCTCAGCATCTCTCCAGGTGAAGTGAACTGACACCTGTGAGATTCCAGCATCTCTCCAGGTGAAGTGACACCTGTGAGATCCCGGGTACCACGATAAGCTGTGATAGATGGTGATACAGAGAGCAGACAGTAGAAGGAAGAATCGAGGCTAGGCTAGGTGTTAGCGAGAGGGAGTGTTGATTATAACAGAGAGCCACAGGATCCGCAATACAGAGGTAACACAGTGAAACAAAATATCTTCCTCCTACACATGCATGAGGCTTTCATGTATAAATAAACATGTGCATACAAAAAGAAAAACGCCATGTAATAGCTGCCACCCTTGCTGTTCTATTTCGCACTTATGACTGACTTGGGTTGCTCTGATTTGCTGACTCCTATTGCTTCCTATTTATTTTGTGGCCCACTTTCACCCATGAATTCTTATTCTATATTCTCTTCTTATTCTAATAATTCTTTCATTTTGATGACTTTTGAGAAACTATTCAAATTTCTTCTGCAACTAAACATACACCTTCCTTTTGACCCCATGTCTTAGCTTTTTACCTCAAGGAAATAAGGCATATTCACAAGAATGTGCACAATAACTTTATCTATTAAAGTATAAATTAGATATAACTTATGTGCCCATAAGCAACAGAATAGATTAATAAACCAGATATATTCATATACTGGGTGCTATCTAGTGATAAAAAGAATTGCTATACATACATCAACTTGGATGACTCTTATAAACATAATAGAAGGAAACTTTACACGAAGGAGAAATATTCAGTTAATATAAAGTTTTATATCATATCAAACCAATCTTGAATAAATAAGAGAGCAATAGCTTTGTGAATGTTTGTATGGGAAATCCAATGTAATAGATGTCTATAGGTATTTGTGGTACCGAGGTACATTTATTTGTCAAGAGAACGCTTAAGATTCATACATTTTATATAAAATGGAGCACTGAGCTCCAGTTAATTGTATGAATGCCGAAGTGCTTCAGCGTGAAAGTCACTGTGTCTCAGCTCACTTTGACACATGTAAAAGAAATAAGATAAATGGATGGGTGGATGGGTGACCAGATATGTGATGAAGGACAAACTTGTCAACCTACAATCTAGACGGTAAGCACACAGCTACAAGTCTCTCAACTTCTCTTGTGTGTGATAATTTTCACGACGACATGTTTGGGAAAAGGAAAGACTAGCATGCACTTCAGTTGACACTTGTGATTGATTATATACTCCTGGGTCACCACCAATAGTTCCTAATAATTTACATATATCAGCTCTCAAGAGGGAACTGAATTGTCAACTGAAAGGAATTTCCTATGATAACGTTCTTAGACCTTATTTTCCCTAAAGATGACCTGTAACTTGTGGGAATTTATTCAGCCAATAACCTTTTAAATACCAACCCACTGGGACACGATCTGAGGCACAGACAGGAAGTGTCCCCCGCCCCTCTTTTTCCTTTTGCTTGTTTGGTGTCAGAGTTTGATTATAAGGCCACAGAGCAGAGGAACACAGCGGCTTTCTATTGTGAGTGATTCCCCAATAAACATTTGTTATCCTTTATCATGGGGTCTTGTGGACCTCCTTTAATTACCCAAAATTCTGGCACCCAAAGTCCACTTGGTCTGAGGCCCCCCTCACTGTCTTCCTCCTCCCCCGTGCCTGAGCACTGCCACTACCCGCCACCCTCCCCATCCCCCTCCACTCTCCGCCCCCACCCCAACTCGAGGCTCCACTCCCTGCAGCGCCCTGCCAATCCCTCTGTGCTCCTGCGGCTTGCTGAGAATCACCTTTCCTGCAGGAAGCCTTTCAGAATGAGTCTATAGCTATGAATTCTAAACATAAATCACAGGTCCCAAAATCTCTTTCCTAGACATGCTTGGGGCCCATAACCTTTTCTTGACACATGGCACACACACACAAAAAATAACCAATGTAAGTGGCTTAGAAAAAAACTATCTTAAATAATGTTTTCTATCACATTTCTTTACCAACAATACAATTTTCCCGGTAGTCTATATATGCCACAACAAAAGATGATGGGCTGACAGAATTTCCATCTAGAATTTATTTTTTCCTCCATAGAGAAACAGACCCAGATATATTTTTTCCCACTTTCCTATGGCTGAGGAACCAAAGAGAGCCTATATGATTGTGGGAACATTTTATGCACTGATTAAAGACAGAACATTAGGAACTTTGGGAATATGGGCACAACGCTCCTTTTGTAGAAAGCACAGATTGTAAAAAGAGTGACCGCTTATGACCATTTAAGCCAAGGCTCAATGTACCTCACATTATTAAGAATAAACTCTGCCATCTGCTTGATCATTGATATGTATAGAAGGTATGAGTTTTTAAATTTTTCTATTATTTTAGTTGTATGGGTATTTTGCCTTAGTGTCTTTGTGTTCATCATGCGCACATAGTGCCCGAGGAGTCAAGAAGAAGGCATTGGGTCTCCTGGAACTGGAGTTATAGATAGTTGTAAACCACTACGTGGGTGCTGAGAATTGAACCCCAACCCTCTGGAAGAGTAGTCAGTGCTCTTAACCCCTGAGCCACCTCTCCGGCCTCTGCAAGTTATGGTTTATGAGACAAGAAAAGAATTCCTGCCAAACAGTGAGTGTCAGTGGACACTAAGGTTCCACTTACAGATTTAAGCCCTTCATAAGAAATAAGAATCTAGTCTGTGCAGGGGGAATACACACACATCAATCTGTACACACGTATGTTATATGAACTAATCATGCTCCTATTTAGATATTGCTTGAATTGAATTTCCTTACTCTACTCCCAAGTGTGAATATCTTTGGCTTGGTACTAGTCTCCTGGCCATGGGGAGCCTCACACCCACAGATCGGTGATTCATGGTACAAGTTTTCATCTATGGCACCTGTCCTGTTAAACCTCACAATAGTTATAGATATTATAGATAATTGATATCTAAGTAACCTAAATGAAAAGAATAGAGAAGAAAGAGTTCTTGTAAACTTTATGTGTTTGTAATAAGATGCTGAGTTAAGCCATTGATTAAAATCCAATGTATGCTTTAGCATTATTTAGTAAGAGTAAACAAAGCATCAAACATAATACCTAGTGTAGATGATGTATTTGGTAAACATTTGTTGAATGAAACTCAACAGCTTCTTCTAAAGTTATTATGAAGTAGAAAATGTAGTGTCAAGTGGTTCTATTTTAGGGACAGACATAGGTAAAATACTCTACGTGGTTCAGGCAGCTAATTCCTGCCTAAGGTCCTGTCACATAGATGATGTCTTGCAGGACAAGTCACCAAAGTAAAAACTGGGAATTCAGGATTGAGTCCCTTCTGGCCCAACCTTGTGACTAGGGTGACAGCATCTGTACCCTAACCCCTTCCAGCTACGAGGAGATTGGAACCAGGTGAGCACTAAGATGTTCTGCAGTCTTAATGTGGATTCTTTAAAACAAAGACTTTGACACAGGAAATCACAAGGATGACTAAAAGAGAGCCTCCTTCTAGCCTCAAAGGGACTTCAAAAGATCATCCCTCAGACCATCCAAAGTCTCTTTCAAAGGCCAACTTTATACAAAATATTCTCTTTGATAAGAAGTTAGACTTCTAACAAAAATAGGTTCTTCAAATGGAAAGCCATACTGATTTTAGGTGATTAAATGTGTAGGGCAAGAAAATATATCATTTGCATCTACATTTTCTGCTTGCTTGATTGGATGCCTAAAATAAGAGAATACGTAAATATGGTTCATAAGAATTTTCTTTGACATTAAAGCCTTCATAAATATTAGAGCTGGATCTTAAATGTCCCCAAAGGCCCATGCAAAGAAAGTTTGGTTTCTAGCCCTGGACGATTGTAAAATTTTTAGGAAGTGTAACTAGTAGAAGGAAATTTGGCCATTGGGGACATATCCTTGAAAGAACTATCGGAACCCTGGTCCCCACTCCTCTCTCTGCTCCCTGACTATGATATATGTGTAGCTACAATCCTGAAAAAACCTGGTAAAACAAGCATTAGTTAAAACTATTGAGCTAGAAACCAAAACAAATCGTTTCTTCTTTTTCAGTTGATTGTCTTTGGCATGTATTGCCGTAATGCAGACTGACACACAACAAGGAAATGGAGGCCTGGCAAGGTGGGCACAATTCAGCATCTTCATGCGAGGCTTGGCAAATGGAAAGGAACAAGAGAACAAACGGTTATAAGTTAAGCGTTCTGCCTGGGGGAGATTCAGCCATAGGCCCGTTACAATCTTCCTCCCAGCATCCAGTCACTGAATTGCCCCTTTCCCCTGAGACTAAGGAAGATGCTCACAAGAGCATCCAACAAGTCAAAGTCAGAGAGTCCTCATGTACTCATTTCTAACCCTTGTCAGTTCCAAATATTCAATGTATCAAGGTGTGAGTACCAAATCCCATCAAACGTGGTTTCACGACAAGCACATGGCTTCAAGGCCTTACATAACCACACGTGTGACCACCATGTCTCCCTGATGGGCTCTTCAGTTATTTTCAGGTAAAGGGATGTTGTTATGTTGTTTCTCTGGCTTGACAGCCTTTTTTTTTCTCTTTTAAATACCTCAGAAGGACACACTCATGTGGAAAATTGCCCTCACCTCACGCTCACCTAAATTGCCCATTACTGGTCACAATCTATTCAGAGTAAAGAGTAGATTTACACTAACAAAAATATCATTCAGAAATATAATAAGAAATTTTCAGGCACAGCCAAAGTGGCGTAAAAAAATCTTAATTTAAAATTTTTAATAGTTTCTCTTTCAGCAGGCATTAATAACACAGCAGGCAGCACTGGCTTCTAGGGCAGGGGGAATAGATAATTCAATTTGCAATTACTGGACAGAGGGAGAATCTCTGTGGAAAAGGTTAAATATTTGAGAACCTTGATAGAAAACAAATTACACGCGGTCTTAAAGTGAAATGTGGTGGCCCCCATTTGAAGCCCCTGCATACACAAAGGTTAAAGCACGAGGCAGAAGGAAGTGATTACTTTCCTCTCACACATCAAGAGAACTCTAAGCAGAAGCTAGGCTTTCAATGTCAAAAGGAGGTGAAGAAGGAACAACTTGGTGTCACTTCAAGGAAAAGTGGTAGGGAATGGTTGGTGTGAGGTGTCTGAGCTATGAAACAAGATGCAGAATGTGTAGGGAGTATGCAGACCCGTCCCAGGGGAGGTGGGAGGTAGGGGATCCCCTCGAGGATACGAGAATGGGAGTCCCAGTGTTACATAGTAGGGAAACTGAGGTACACAGAAATTTTAGGCCTGACCTTCGAGCTTCCATCAGTGGTGTGTTGGAAATAAAAACAATTCCTAGGTTCTATGGATATTCTATCAACTGAAACAACCTGAGAAAAATGCAAGGAAATTTTGAACTCTTGCATTTATTTTCATTGCTATTTCTGGACTGGAGGAGATACTAATTGGTGCTGGATAATATTGGTCATCTGATGACTCTTGGCTCTGAACTGTTTAAATCCTCAAGAATGACTGACTGTGCTTTCCAAAGCAGAAATCTGTCTGCCTAGTCTGACACAGGTAAAGGTAACCTCCTATGACAGAGGTCACCACAAGATGTTGCAATGATGGTGCAGTCTCTGTGTCTGCTTCCACTGTGAATGGCTTGCATGTAGCATACAGATAGGGCACATGTTAGGTGCTCATGAATTTTTATTGAATGATAGAAACCACAGACTTGCTAACATGTTGTACAACCTGCTACCATTGCTCTTATTTGTCCACCGTACTTGGATGTTGACCCTGTTGCTGAAGACACAGCATACTTTGGTTGTAGGAATGAGAGAAATCAATCTTGAACTGACTAAACATTCTACCTGCGGGCTGGTTTTTATGGTGCTAGTTGGCACTATACAAGCTAGTAGGGGAGAAATATGTCAATGATATTATTCAGTACAGGACCCTGCACACCACAATACTTATTTGCCAGGCAAACTGTGCCCACGAGTGCAATAGTGGCACCGTTTATGGGAGTAACCAACTGTTCTTTTGATTGGAATCAAGGCCTGCTCCACAGAAGAGAATTCATGCTTCATATTGTAAACAGGGCCAGAAACTGTGGCTAGGAAATTAAAAGGCCCCATGGGAAAGCTTACTGATGTTGCTAAAGGATTATGTTGTCAAGTTGTCTTCTAAATATTTACATTTATACCTATAGATTGGTGCTGATCCAAACCTTGGTCAGAGAAACTTCTTACTGCAGTAGATTGTGGTTAATGAAAAGACATGTTGCTGATCAAAGTACTGAGAACAAGAGACTGTGAGCGGAAGGTTGTACATCAGATCCCGGGAGGTTCAGGGAACATCATGAAAGATAGTGTAGGAAGACTGTAAGGGCTTGAGTTTGGGGAAGAATTCCATGAAATGTTGTAATATGGACATAACACAGTTATGGTACACACGAAGTTACAGTAGCCATGACTACCTGCGTAAGACCGGCACAAGAAGAAGCCAATTAAAAATTTCGGAATGGATAGGGAAGCGGCACCCTAGACTTTGCCCCTAGCTGAGCATCTAAGAATAGTTGATGGGAGCTGGGGAGGGAGAGTCTCCTCTTTAGGGGTGGGGCACTGGAGGCTTTTCCTTGTGCCACTGGATGACCCAATGCCCATGTAATATGAGAAACACTAATTGGACTCAGCTTGTTATAAATAAATAATAAACAAACAAATGTTAAAAAAGGAAATTAGTAGAGATAGATATAACAGGGAGTACTGGGGGAAGTTATGAGTGGATATGATCAAGATACACTGTATGTATTTATGTAAATGTCAACGAATAAATAAACTAGATATTTCAAGGAGAAGTTGGCAAATTAAAGGAAATACAGTCTAAATCAAGGGTCTCAACCTGTGGATCACTACCCTTTCACAGGGGTCACTTAATCTTGCATATCAGAATTTACATGGTGATTCACAATAGTAGCAAATTTATAGTTGCAAAGTAGCAACAAAAGTAATTTTTTAAACATTTTTTTATTGATATTTATTGAGCTCAATGTTTTTCTCTGCTCCCCTCCCTGCCTCTCCCCTTCCCCTTTCAATCCTCCCCCATGCTCACAATTTACTCAGGAGATCTTGTCTACTTTCTACTTCCTATGTAGATTATATCTATGTAAGTCGGTCTTAGTGTCCGCATTGTTGTCTAAATTCTCTGGGATTGTGGTTTGTAGGCTGACTTTCTTTCTTTTTTGTTTGTTTTTTGAAATAGAATTTTTTTTGATGTATAGCTCTTGGCCTGGAACCCGCTTTTTATTTAGCCCAGGCTGGCCATGAACTTATAATGATCACCTTGCCTCTGCCTCCAGTGTGCTGGAATCAAAGCTGAATAAACCTTCCTTTTCCATTTCTTTTTGCTTCCCTCCTTCTTCCCCTCCCTCCTTTTCTCTTTTCCTCCTCCTCCACCTCCTCCTCCTCATTCTCACTCTCTCTCTCTGTCTCTCTCTCTCGTTCTTCAAATGTGGGTTGTTGGCAGGGTTTTGGTCTTCCTTAACTTTGAGTCTTTGGATTCTTTTTCTGACAGTATTACTCAAGTATTTTCAAGTAACTTGTCTGCATTTCTTATTGTGCACTGCACTTATATATCTGAGTGTCCCCTACTTTCAGACACAAAGTTATTATTCTTTGTTGCAAAGGTCTTTTATTGCCTACTCTGGCCAGAAGTCACCCTTATCCACCCAACCTTCACACTAGTTTCTAATGCAAATTTGACTTCTGCCTCTTCCTCGTATACCCCAAGGCCAGCTAATCACAAAGTTCTCCTTGATTTTTATGCAGCTCCAAAACATCTTTGTCCTTGGTCCAGTTCAGGCCTGTGTAACCTTTCAGTTATTTGTTTCCAGATTGTGTCCACAGCCTCCTCACTTATGTCCTTCCAGCACTGCAGATTTTAACCATTCTCCATTCTTTAGAGGAAGCTCTTTTCACAAACCAGGCTGGTGTACTTTCATCCTCCACCTCCCCAGTGCTGACCTCCCAGTCCTCCCAGCACTGTGCCCTCCCAAACACGCTTTCAAAATTTTCATAAGCTCTTGGCTGGTTCTTGCATGCAAGCCTTTGCTAAAATCAATATTTCTCTCTATAATTTGTCTCCTGTTGATTTCTTGTGATTGACTTCTCCCAGAAAATATTTCTTAAGATTTAATCACGTTCCTCCTGTTTCTCTTAACATCCGCAAACAAGTATTGTGTGTCTCCCAGTGCGTAGTAATTGTTATCCAGTTGACATAGGCATCACACTTTCCTGCCTAATAACTACCTTTCTTTTTACATTGTTTCTAACTTTTTGTGTGTATATGTGTTTTTTTCATATTTTTAAGTAGTGTGTGTGTGTGTGTGTGTGTGTGTGAGAGAGAGAGAGAGAGAGAGAGAGAGAGAGAGAGAGAGAGAGAGAGAGAGAGAGGATCTCTCACTGAATCAGAATCTTCAGATCTGACTAGACTGCTTGATCGGGGAGCTCTGGGCACCAACTTGTCTGCCATCGACCTGCTCAGTGTGCTGGGGTTACCGATGCACGCTGCCAAGCCTGGCTTTTACAAAGGGTTTGGGAATCCGAACTCAGGTCCTTATGCTAGCATTGAGCCATTCTCCCAATCACCCCCCCCCCAGATTATAATTTTAGTAATTTTAGTTGTGTGTGTGTGTGTAAATATGGGTTTGTACATGTAAGTACAGTGCTCATGGAACCCAGGAAAAAGTGTCAGATACCCTGGAATTGGAGTTACAGGTAGTTGTGAACTGTTGGGAGCAGTGAGCTCCCAGATCCTGAAACAACTTGTTTTCCCCGATCTGAGTGCCAACAGCTGCTCTGAGCATGAGACCCTCAGGAGCTCCTGATGGCAGGAGAGTGGTTTCTGGTGGGTTTGACTGGGGCGTGGCTATCAGTTAAGGATCCCTATATAACCTGCCCTGGAATACAATAAAGGGGGTGTTCTTGGGGCATTCTGGCATCAAGGATGACCCGTGTCTCTCTCTGTCTGTGAGTCTTTGTGTGGAGATTGAAATCTCCAGCCCCTTGCTCAGTTCACAAACTGTATGGTGGTGCATAGTGTGCAGACGGGTGCGGTGCACTACAGTGAGCTGCCTTATGTGGGTGCTGGAAACCAAAGTTGGGTCCTCTGCCAGAATAGTCCCTGCTCTTCACTGCCGAACCCTCTCTCTAGTCCCCCATATATCTCTTTTTTTAAGGGCAAGAATGGGGTCTTTAAATCATTAGAATTACAGTGCCTGACTTATATTTGTTATTCAGTAAAGTTTATCCAGAATATAAATCAAAGGAAGATTGGGTGCTTTTCTTATAATACAGGATATTAATACAGGAGTTTTCTGATTTTGGAGTATTTTACAATGATGAGATTCCCTGGAAACCCAAGGAAGATATGAGCAGAACCTTTGAGGAGGAAAGTTTCTTTGTGGACAAGAACCCCATGTAGGACTCTCAGGAAGTCTAATACATTTGGAAAGGTGTCTGGGGACTGATGGCTTTAGAGAGTTTTGGAACTAATTTGTTTTCAAAACCTGGGGCTGAGATGTGAAGGTGTAAGACTGGCAATTGAAGGCACTGGGGTGGCATAGTCTATGAATTAGTGTATGGTATGGCAAGAAGAGCACACTCTCCAAAGGGATAGAGAACAGATAGGAAGACCTGTGTTCACTACAACACTGAGAGAGGCAAGCCTATCCTGTATTGATCACCCCCGGTGGCTAGGAGGGGTAAACAGGATTCAGGCTCATCTATAATCACCACTAGTTCTCCCTCCAAATCGCTTAAGATTAATAAATGAATACACACAATGCATTCGGAACATTAGCTGTAAGTCATGTTCTCTAATAGCTCTTCTCAAAATGATTGCTTCCTTCATTCTGTTCTGCACAGAAGTTTCGGATACTCGAGTGCAAAGCTTTCGAGAAACCAGCAGGGGCCCCCTGGAGAGGCAGAGGCTGGAAGAACACTACAACTTTTAGACCAACTTGGACCACAAAGTGAGAACCAGCCCAGCCAGCCCTGGTCACAAACCAATCAACAACCATTTTGCAAAGGCGAGGAGAGAGGCAGGTTTCCTCTTCCTAACCCACTATGCAGACTCAGGGAAGCCGGTTGTTTCCCTTTGCTTCACCTTCTCAGGGTGCCAACAATTTGAAGACAGGTTCTTGCTAAGTCACCCAGGCTGTCCTTGAATTTGTAATCCAACTGTTTCACCTCCCCCAGTAGTTGAGGTTACAGGTGTGCACCATGGTGCCCAGCATTAATTTCTCGTAAAAGGAAGCCTTCTGTTGTATGTGCTGCCTTTCCATTCTCTGGGGCAAATGGATGGCTGATTTATTGATGTAACAGGCATTGATGAAGCTACACCAGAAGCAGTGACTCTTTTCTCATGCACTCTCAAAGGTTATGTTATGAGCACAATACCCAGGGATCCATTCTCAAAGGTTATGAACTCTCAAAGGTTATGTTATGAGCACAATAGCCAGGGATCCATTCTCACTCTTCTTTCATGGGTGGTGTGTCCTATTTTCTGATGAAATCCCCACTCCCCTTTTCTTTTAACTCCAATTTTGCCTTTCAGGATGTGAACACAATGTGTGAAAACATTACTGGTGGCAAAACCTTAAGAGTTTTGCAAGACAAAGAGAAAAAGCACATAATCTCTTAAGTAAAATAATAAGATTTATAATGACATAAAGATTCCTTATCATGTACTATTTGAGAGTATTTAGGTGTACTCCTACTTACCAAGAAAATGTAAGAATTTCCACAGTGTGTGCTTGTCACTCTCAAATTCTTCCTGCACCTTCTGTTTTCTGTTTTCTTCGGTGGGACATCTCCTAAGTTCTTGGGTGCTCCTTGAAATCTCTATCAGAACTGGGCGCTCTGTGTCCTGTCTGCTATGGGAAGGCTTTTTATAGATTTAGTATTTGCCAAAAATCTCACTTCAATAATGTAAAGAAGGAGCTGGAGAGATGGCTCAGCAATGAAGCATGCTTATTCTTGCGGAGAGCCTGTGTTCAGTTCCCAGCACCCACACGGCAGTTCACAAATGCCTAGAACTTCAATTTCAGGGAACCTAATGCCCTATCTGACCTCCATGAACTGCTGCATTCATATGGTGCACAAAAACTAATGCAGGAGCACATACATATACATAAAAGTACACAAGTCAATCTTAAAAATACAAAGAGGCTCTCTCTGAATGAACAGATGATAGGTATGCTTTCTGTATAATTACGTACTAAGTATATTTTGCTGTACTGTAGTCTCTAAAACTCAATGAGTCAATATTAAAAAGTTTTGTTCCTTTGCTAGCATAGCTTGTTCCTATCCCTGACCCTAATTCTTAGCATAACTCTTAGTATAATTCTCAGTATAACACACTAGGGTGTGTGCTGATGGGCTGATCAGTTAGAGTTAAAGTAGTGGAATTCTGCACAGACAACTTAACCATCACTCTTGGTTGGGCTTCCTTAAGTCGACAACCAGAAGCGCTGAATTCATCCAGGCTCCCTTGATAGGACACTTGCAGTATTGGGGACTTCCATAATTTCGTCGTTTGGTTTTACTTTTTCATAGTCACCAATTTCTCGGCTCCGCTTGTACTACTTGGACACAATCACTAGTTCTAATCTAGTAGTAAATAATTTCCACACAATAATCTTTGATCCCATATGTCAATCCTTCCCCTCTCAGTCTATCCCAATTTGTGTTCTTCTGAGGATGGGATTCATCTTCACTGACACAAAACATTGAAGTTTTGTAGTCTCAAAGACAAAAGGGAAAACATAGATGGGAAAGTTATAAAAAGAAGAGGAACGTGAGACATGCATTTGTGCAGGCAGCACGGACGATGGTGCTTGACCGGAAGCTGATGCCTCCACATAACCGCTGTCCAAGCAGCAAAGGCTTTTCCCTGGCTCTCGCTTAGACCATCGCTGTTGGCAGGAAAGTATTGCTTCAATAACTTACAAGGTGTGAATGTGTCTGTGAACATGAAAGACAAAATTACAATGATCCAATTTCCAGGGGAAATGATCTCATTCTGGTCAATACCTCATTTATTCCTCAATTTTCTAAGGTGAGCTGTATGGCACTTAATAGTGATTTTTAAAAATTATCTCATATTTCTCCTCAAAATGGGTTGACTTAAAGGAAATGTCTTCTAGTCCTTTATCACCTTTAATGGGAAGCGAATATCAACTGCCATGAATGCAGAGATTATTCATGCAAGTGCAGTGTGAGGAAAATAACTCTACTTAATTCCAGATAAATCTTGTATCTGGGCAAAGACTGTGGCTGAATAGACCTGATCATTTTAAACAAAGAGGAGCTGTCAACGTTACAGAGGATTCTAAGGCACAATAGTGTGGCAGCATGTTATTCTTAATTAACAGGACCGAATACTTTTTCCACCTAAGATTCAATGTTATTCAGCCTAAAATGCCTGTTCTGTGATGAAGTTCCAGAGCTGTAAAATATTGATCTGTTTCAATCCACACTGAGGACCGATCCTAAGAAGAAGAACACTGCTGGGAACTGCATGCTAGTAGGGGATTGCTAATTAATTCCGTAGTACAGACACTCTTTTTCTCCTTTGCAAAATTCTTGAGTAAATAAAACATGGTAAATGAAATTTTTCAGAGAAATAGAAAATGTAATTTAAGGACGTACGTGGGTTATACAAAGGCACTTGGAAGTTATTGTGAATGTTCCTAGTCTTTCAACGAAGGAGGCTCCCCTCCCCAAAGGTTTGATTTTAGCACTGTCACGGCTATGGTGTGGGCCTGCCTCCTGAAGACCTCTGTTAAAGACTTGGTCATAGTTCATGACATCACTGGCAGGTGCTGGAATCCTAGGAGATAGGGTCCAGTAGATGGAGCTAGGTTACTAAAAATATGTTCTTGAAGGCTGCTGTATGGTAAACTTGCCCTTCTCCTTCACCTCTTGGCTACTGTGATGTACTGTGCTGTCAGAAGCACAAAGTAACAGAGTAACAAGACAAGTGATCATGGACTACAGTCTCTGACACCATGAGCTCAAATCAAGCTCCTTTTTTTTTAAATTGACCATCATGGGTATTTAGTCACAGTAGCAGAGAACCAACAAGCACACCTGATCAAGACCATGAATAAATAGAATTCTTCCTCTTCCCAAGCAATTTATCAATTATTTTGGCTAAAAAGGACTTGGTCATTTGTCTAACTTTAATCCATATCTCTATTTTAGTCCAAAGTCGCATTTCCAAAAGACTGACCAATGGTGCACTTAAAAATTTAGTTTTAAGTTAATTTTAAAAATTAGTATTTTTGTCAGGCAGCGGTGTTGCACTTTAATCCCAAGTGCATTTAATCCCAGCACTTGGGAGGCAGAGAAAGGCAGATCTGTGTGAGTCTGAGGCTAGTCTGGTCTGCAAAACGAGTTCCAGGACAGCCAAGGCTATACAGAGAAACCCTGTCTTAAAAAGCCAAAATATAATAATATTTCAAATAACAAGAAACATTAAAATACAAGAGAAGTACTCCACAATGCTAACACACTTCTTAATGTGGAAATCTTGTTCTTTCTAAATTGAAATGGCACATATTTTGAAGGGAATAGAATATTCCCTTGGAAACTTCATATTATTAAGATAACCTAGCTAGAATATCTGTCCACCTAAGAGATCAGAATAGTTTTTATTTCAGTATGTAGAGGATGCCTGCAAGTGGGGTAAGACTATAAAAATAACTAACTTTGCGAATCCTTGGTGGTCTGCAAGCACCTACAAGATGCTGGGGATAGGAGAGGCAAAGAGACTGCTGTGTGCATATTTCTTCTGAGTACAGTGCTGATGGACAAAGCAGGGGAGTGAGTGGCTTCTTGCTTCCATTCGAAATGACTTTTTCTTATAGGCTGAGACACCCATCAGTGTTTTTAAATATGTAGATTCCTTTATTTTACTGATGTGTTCATGAAAAGCTTGGAAAACGCTTGCTGGACACTAATTGCTGCAGTAAGGAGAAAGATGGAGCTGAAGGCTGCACGTCTTCTGAATGAAAGAGTGGACCATGGGTGGAGACGGTGGTACCCACGTTCCACGTCTCATCCTGCCACTGAATGCAGATTAAAGATACGTAAGAGACAGTTTGGTTTAATGGAAACATCATTTTTGGTCTTTTGACTGGTAATAGAAAATATTTTTAGTTTTGATGCCCCTTTCATTATCAATTCTTTCATAGACACTTTGGAACATCATGTAAAAATGGGTTTTGAGAAGTATGAATTGCTGACATAATAAACCATTTAGGGTGAAGTTGCTGAAAAGATTTATAAGAGCTTTATAACACTAAAGAAAGAGGAGTTTAAATGGAGTGTGAAATATGATCAAATTAACATTTAACTCAGGTATTTCTCCCACTCACATTTGCTGAGTTCCCCAAAGGCGCTTTTCCCCCAGGTGAACACTAATCACCAACATGGTCAAACATTTGGTTCTCACAAATCTTTTCCTATTCATACAATTCAAAGCAACAATTTTTTTAAAAAAAGGTTTTACTCAAGTATTCTAGAATTCAAAAATAAAAGGGAGTGGAGGAGGGGGAGGGAAATGAAGGAAGGGAGGAGGTGGAAATTTTTAATAATAATAATAATTAAAAAAAGAAAAAACATTCAAAAAATAAATAAAAGGGTTCCTCAGATTTCAATGATTAACATAATATTTTTTTTTACAGGTGATTGGAAATTTGACTGAAATTTGAGAAACTTATTCAATCTCTTATTATTATTTTATGATACTTGAGGGGAACAAATACTGATCTCTTCCCTAATTTCTTTGACTTCTGAGAGGAAAACTAACAGTGAGTCTGGGGGAGACAAACGTCTTCATCATGCTTTGAGTGATAAGAGTAGATGCAAGGAGAGAACTGGAAGGCCAACGAATGGTCAGTGTGACTCTTCCTGTGAACAGAGCGAAGCTGAACAGACACTACAAGGCTCCAGGATGAGGCTAGATTGGTTGTTTCAGAGTCATGAAGATGACAATGGGATGATCTGAACCGTTGGTGTCCACCTTGGGACACAGTCATCATTTGTGATTGGTTGCTGCTTGCCAGCTTTGGCTTCATTAGTGTAAGAGATCGGCCTTCTTCTGTAAACACTGAGCAGCTTCCAGAAGGTGACAGTACTAGGAAGATCAATGAAGATCAGAGTGTGGTCTCTGCCTTTAAGCAGCTCACAGTTTGGTGAGGAAAAATGAACAAACAAGCCCTTTAGCGGAGGAGGAAGACTGTCAACATGCTAGGTTAAAAGAAGCTTAGTCAGGACTCACATCAGAATCACCCTTGGAATTCTACTCCCATGGCTACCTAGTTAGTTTCTTCACATGGAGCCTGAATTTGAAGAATCTGAAAATTCCCCGAGGTAATTCTCAAGCATCTATGTATTGAGTCATGTTGTAAATATTTGGTCTCCAAGATTTCTTGAAGGTCCATAACAAGATATGGCGGAAAGGAAGGGCAAGTCTAAGAAAGGAATTAGATTTGTACTCTCAGGCCCAACTCTGACACCTTTAAGCCTACAGAATAGTCAAGCACAGCTTCCCAGGGGAGCCATAGTTTGTGTTTTGCAACTTGACTAAGGGCTAAAGCTGTGCGTGATAAAAGGGGAAGGACCACAGTTGTGTAAGAGGACGGAAGACCTACAGGATGGTGGTGCCGATGAGACCCTGTGTTCAGCAATGCTTGTTAGTCTGTCTTAAAAGCATGCCCCTTACAGATTGAGGAAAGATCAGAAAGTACAGATGTAAGGTTAAGTTATCTTTGGAAACACCACAAACAAATCCAGAGAAATTTCCATTTCCTCACCTCCTTCTCCATCTTGCTTTCTTTCTTAGGTCCATTTTGTTGACATACAATCAGCACACTACAAATCCACCCATTTAAGGTATACAGTTAAATGAAGGCAGCTTTCTCGTACCATCTAAAAGGAAAATATACCCACAAAGGGAACTGGGCTAATGAGCTTTTCGAGCAGCAAACACCTTTGTCTTTATCCTGTGTTGGTTTGGTTTGGGCCCTGGAACTCATCCAGGTGTTCATGTGATGTCTCTGTGGCTCAGCACACCTGCTTTGGTGATGCCAGTCTATTAAAAGAAAAGAATATAGAAACGTCTACATCTCCTCAGACTGTTTGGGCATAACCAGGTGAATGAAAGCTGCCTGGACCCCTAAAGAAAGATTCCCCAACAAAAAAGTGGTGGGGTATAATGGCACATGCCTTTAACCCCAGAACTTGGAAGGCAGTGGCAGGCAGATTTTGTGAGTTCAAAGTTATCCTTGTCTATATAATGCATCTCAGGCCAGTCAGGCTATATAATGAAATACTGGGGGAGAGGGTGTGGGGTGAGGAAGAGGAGTATAAGGATGAGCAGGATCCTCCCACAAGCCAGGAGCATCTCCTGAGAATGGTCAATGTTTATGGGGGTCCAAAAATCTCTGTGACTAAACATCATCCTTGGCATATGTGTCCTTTTAAATATAGTTAGTGGAAATTAATCACTGACCTCTTGATAAAGGAAACAGAATCATTTAACATATAGATGGTCTCTCAACTGGTAGATATTGCTTTGAAAACTTGCTTTCATAAAAATCAAAGTGATTAAAAAGACAACATCAACTCCAAACTTAGTGTGATATAAAAGTGACTGTTTTGCATAAAAATTATAGTTGCACTAAAGAAACTATGCAAATGAAATCAAGTTTGAGAAGAGTTATAATAATCACTGGGGCACAGAGGGGATCTAAGAATTAGCTACATTCATTGCTTAAAGAATAGAAACCCTAACCGAAGGCAAGTGAGAATTTTTGGTTCATTTGATAGGCTGTACCTTTTCTCCTCATAAGTTCCTGTGCAAAGCAGTTATAGAATGGAGACTTACCTGTGAGAGAGAAATAGTATGTTCCCCTGGGGCTCAGACAGCCAGAGAAATAGTACAGATAGAACTGGGTCAGCTTTGTGTAGTATTTACATAGCCTTTGAATCTTTTAAAAGTGCAGTTAATCTTCAATAATTAGGCAAGGCAACTGCTTCAGATTCATTGTTGGAACTCTCCATGAACTCAACTGACTCATGAGACTTCTGGCCCATGCTACAGATGTCTCCACAGCCATCAGTCTTAGCAACATGAGTAGTCTTGGGTTCTTACCTGAAAATTCATTTTCCTGTTTTTCTTTCTTAATATTAAAAATAAATCCCTAAATCTCCTGTACAAATATTCATTATTCACAGCTCAATTTCCAACATTAGTAGCTTGTTGTTAGAAGTCAGAGTGGAGATGTGGAAAAGTGTGGGAGGAAGATACTGTCAGAGTCACTGGACATTTTAGAGGTGATCTTCCAGTTTTTGTTTGGTTCCTCCAGTGGGAAACATGTTTTTCCTCTGGTGAGTGGATCACATTGGGCCTTAATATTAATAGAACATCGTGATTGTTGGCTCTGTCACATGTAGTCACAAACAGCCATTACTCAATCATGTTATCTTAGGATGGGCGCCTAGAGTGGTTGATGATGAAAACTTGTTAATGGATAACAACAGGGAAGAGTCTTGAAACAGTCTTCCACACCAGTACGGGGTCTTCCATGCCTGTATGGGGTCTTCTACACCTGTTCAGGGTCTTCCACACCTGTACAGGTTTTTCCACACCTGTACAGGGTCTTCCATACCTGTACAGGGTCTTGCACATCTGTACGGGTTATTCCACACCTGTACAGGGTCTTCCACATCTGTACAGGGTCTTTCACACCTGTACAGGGTCTTCCACACCTATACAGGGTCTTCCATACCTGTACAGGTTCTTTTACACCTGTGTGGGGTCTTCCACACCTGTACAGTGTTCTTCCACATCCATATGTGTTCTTCAACACCTGTATGGGTTTTTCTACAGCTTTAATGACTCTTCCACATCTGTATGGGTTCTTCTACACCTGTATGGGTTCTTCCACACCTCTAAGTATTATTCCATACCTTTACAGGGTTCTTCCACACCTGTGCAGTGTCTTCCACACCTGCACATGTTCTTTCACACCTGTACAGGTTCCTCCACACCTATATGGTGTTCTTGCATACCTGTACAGAGTCTTCCTTACCTGTACAAGTTCTTCCACACTTGTATGGGATTTTCCATACCTGTTTGGGTCCACACCTATAAGGGCTCCATCTTTATATAGAAGTCACTTATTTTATTTTTGATTATATTGTCAATTACAATGCTACAGAAGCAATGTCTGTGGTTACAGTTGCCCTGGAATTGGTCTTTTGGAAGCTTTTATAGAAAAATTTCTGAGAAGCATATATAGATAGCCAATTAAAAATAGGAGACAGTTTTGTCAACAGGAAGCTGAGGACAGAAGGGAGAGTAACCATTATCTAATTGAAAGAAGTGCACTCGTTTGTAGAAAGAATTTTTTTTTTTAGCGAAGAGCCAAGCCACAAGGAATTTTGTATTTGAAATTAGTATTTTTCTAAGACTTAGAATTCACATAGCTTTTATTTTTCCACTTCTACTTCCTGCAAATTCCTCCTGCTCATTTGCTCTTAACACAATACTTTAACTAATAGTCACATTTGGTCCCAATTCTTAAACACATTTGCTTTAGATAGTGATCAGATAAATGACATTTTATCTTATTAATTAATCTCTTATCACTCATTATTATCTAAACCACAGAGATTTATTAATAAAAAATAGACTCAAAGTGATGATTTTCTGGAGGGCTTCAGTTTCTTTTAAAATATCCATGACACATTGCATTGACTAAAACATCTCCACAGGACTTGATGTTTTACAGTGTCTCTACCATCTAATATGTTTGAATGTTTAATGATTTCCAAGAACTGTTTTCACTTTTCTCAAGACTACTGTTCGGCTGTATAATCTCCATGCTCTCGTTTGGGTGTGTGACTTCTCTGGCCTCAATCTCTGGGGCTGGAGGACTTGTCCAGGAGTTGTTTTGCTCAAATAAACCTGTTCTTTTACTTTTTCAAAAAAAAAAGGACTACTGTTCAATTATAATTTTAGTTCATTAGCAGAATTATCTATCAATAACAAAATTATAATCTTTGTACCCAGAGCCATGACCAATGTCTTGGAGTACGACTTTTAAGTTTCAGAACCAGTTATGTTAGCAATGATCTGTAGCTTTGGTGTCAAAACTGACTGAAATCAGTCCCATCCGATCCCACTTACTGGCTGTTGCATTTACTGTGGTGACATGAATTCTAATCCACATCCCACTTACTGTGATGGCATGCATTATAATCCACAGAAGAATTTTCCAGAAGTGGTGTCACTCTGTCAAGAGCCACTGAGCCTAGAGCCCACTAAGCAAAGCTGTAGCCCTAACTCAGACCTCTGAACGCCAGTCAGGAACCCATAACATGATGAGATGGGAAAGATGTTTAAGTGATATTATAAATCCTGATATTCCCATGTAATCTCTGCTGTAAAATAAGTGTGGTCATGCCATAATGTTTTTAAAGGATCAAATAAGGTATAAAGTGTTTATGCATGACACACAATAAGCAAATGGTAGGTGTTGTCATTATGATTGGGCATTTTGTGGTTAGAAGATCAGTTAATGTCACCACATTTTCTTACCAACAAAATATAAATTTCTCCTCTGAATAAAAAATTTAGTATTTTTATTTACTCTGTTACCTTTGTCTATTCAGACTGCTATGGCAGAAAACTGTGGACTTGTAGATTTGGTGTATGGTAAGCCCCTGTATTCTGGTTATTATGGAATATAGTCCCCTGTGTGTCCTTCAGTGATGGAAAGTCCAAGAAGACTTTCTGAAGTATTGGGTAAGGGTATAAACTCAGTTCAGACAGCTCCATTCCTGTAACCTAACCACCTCCCGGGACTCAATTTGGTTGTCAACTTGACTGAATTAACAAGTCCACACAGTTAGTAAAGCATTGATTCCAGGTGTAGTTGTTAGAGTATCTCCAGAGGAGACTTGTTAGGCGAGATAACCGAGGGGAAAATCCACCTTCACTGAGGCTGTGCGTCCTACAGTCAGCCACAGGTTCAGGTAGGATGAGGAAGCAAATGAAATGTATTCCCTGTTTGTTTATCTCTCTGCAGGAACCTGAGCACCCTTACTATACTGTTCTTAGACATCTGGATTTGGTCTGTGATACTCTTGGGCCTTTTTCCTTGTACTGGTAAAAGTAAGAACACTGTTTCCCTGGTTTCAAGGACTTTGGATGTAGAAAGAACTATGCTATAGATTTCCTCCCTCCCTCCCTTCCTCCCTCCCTTCCTTCCTCCTTCTCTCCCTCCCTCCCTTCCTCCTTCTCTCCCTCCTTCCCTTCCTTCCTCCTTCCCTCCCTTCCTTCTTTCCTTCCCCCTCCCTCCCTCCCTCCTTCCCTTCCTTCCTTCCATCTGCTGACTATCTGTCTAGCCTGTTGGCCCCTCCCTCTTAATAACCCTATCAATCAGATGTTGAGGTTTAGTGTTTCCAGATATGAATTTTAGGGGTATTTAGGCTTTTATTCTCTATTACTGGCTGACTTCGTTTATACTGATTCAGTCTTGTATACAGAATGCTGTGTTCAGGGGGCTGAAACACATTGCAGGAATCTTCCAATCAGATTTTTAGCTAGAAATTCAGCTAGAGTGAATCAAGTTAGAGTAGAGAGAACATACTAAAAGTCATCTTCCCCCACCCCAAACAAAATACAAAAAACCCAAAACTCCATACAAACAAACAAAACAAAATAAAACAAAACAGACAAAATCAGCCTCAGCTCTTAAAGTATTAAACTGTGTGTTAATGTGAAAATGACAAAAACAATCTATTATAAGATCAATAGGCAGTCTAGAAGAGTGTGTAAAGGCTCAGAAATTTATTACTGATTAATTTTTGTCAGACAGAGAACGTCACATCATGAGGAATCTCAGTGTCATCTATAAAGGGTTTAGGGACAGAACACACACACACACACACACACACACACACACACACAGAGAGAGAGAGAGAGAGAGAGAGAGAGAGAGTCAACACAGCTCTACAGTGGCTCACACTCACACAGCCAGCTCAGATCCCCTAGAGTTTCTGGGAAGGAGGGCTTTCCTATTGGCCTGGTGAGCTAAGCTCTTGTGTTTGCTCCTTAGCCCGTAGCATCAGTGACAGCAGACGCTAGCACAGCATAAATGCACTTGCTTCCTTGTAGAACGTGCAATGATTTCGATGCGCTGGACTCTTCATTTGTAAGCCACCCCAAGACTGCCAAGGAGTGTGATGTGAATCAGTAAGGCTCAACCAGGGGAAAGTTTGATTGAAGAGGGAGTAAGACTAGGTGAGCTCATTGCTTTTGTGCAGATTTGTATTCCTAAGTACACAGGGGGCCTAGGGTGAGAACATTTTCTGAATGCTGCTCAGAGATTAGGATGTGGTTTATGATCCCAACCCATCACTTTCATGAGAGATGATAGGAAAACTTAAGTCTATTTAGGCTGAAAAATAAAATATTTTATAACTTTAAAGCAAGGCAAAATAACAAGAGAAAACAAGTCTGTGTGTTTTTAGTAGATTTTTGGTGGCTGTCTTCTATACTAAGGACCAAAGTCTGACTTCAATTCAAAGGGTGAAAACTCACAGAACCTAAAATACTGACTCCTCTTGGGGAAAGATACTGCAAAAACATCTATAAAACACGATCTGGTTCTTATTTCAAATTCAGTATCAAAACAACGTGATAAAAATGCACTATATACTGAACTCTGGGAATGGGAAAGCACCTTATGACAAAGAAATGATACAAATATATAATCAAAATTATACACAGATTAATATTCAATGACACAGCAGCCAAAGTATGTTCTGAATATTAACCCACCAACCCTTCAAAGGAGCATTATACAATATGTGCCGTTTTTACCCCATTTACAGGGGGGAATGTTAGAGCAGAGAGAAGCATTCACACAGGTCACGAGCCAAGAAAAAGCAAGAGAAGGTGTTGGAATGGGAGCTTTATTTCTACTTTATAGTTCCAGAAAATAAAAGTCATGATTTTAAAAAGAGACTAGAAAAGACAAAAATTAGGAGACAGCCATTTTCTTCATTAGATTCATGACATTGTAACTAGATAAAAATGCTGATGCTTGTAAAAATACTTTCAACACTTACATTCAAATTTCATAAAAGGATTAATTATAGGTGGTATATAGGCTGCATAGAAATATTCAAGAGCAAAATTTGTTTTGTGAGGAAGGAAGACATGTCTTCCCACTTTTACTTGACCTCTGGGAAATACTTACATCAACTTCACAGAACCCCCAGTGGTATCAGGAAACTCAAACACATCAATCTCATGCATAATGATGCTTTGAACTCCTCGAAAGTCCAGGGAGCCCTAAGCAATCAAAAGGAAATGTCTACGGGAGTAAGTAAAAAAAGCAAATGTTCTGCCCTGGGACACCAGCTGGCTCTCTTTACGCTGTCCAGGGTCCTGACTGGACTCTTGCTTTTCTGCCTTCCCTACAAGCAAGGCTGGGTTCACTAGATTGCTATCTGACAATTCTTTGATGTAGCTGTGGAATTAAGTTCCGTGGTTCTGATAAGCAATCACCCTGTTCTGAGGAAAGGAGGCATGGGAGAATGAATAAATTGGCAAGACATCCAGCTCCTTAGTGTCAGTCACGACAGTCCCTGCACAGAAGCTCGTGAGGCTGAGAGAGGAAGTGACCCAGAACTGGGCAGTTCTGGGGAGGAGAAGGTGACTGAGAAGCAGAGAACACTGTGAGGGCAGCAAAGGGCCAGCTCACCATAGCCAGCAAGAAGTTCCTTGTGGCAATGGGTGTGCTTCAAAGTAACCTGCCTTCTCATTCTCACTGTCTTCCCTGGGAGAATTTACTTCTAAGAATAGGATTTCCTGATTTAAGATAATCTTTTTGAGTAATTATGTTGCCAAGAGATGAAGCGAATACCTGGTCCCCTACTCTGTCATCAATGTCATTACTAGTGTTATTGTTAATTCTATAAAAAAATACTTTGGTGACTTCTACATTAAAAATATATTGACAGTTGGGGCTGGAGGGATGGCTCAGAGTTTAAGAGCACCGGAAGCTCTTCCAGATGTCCTGAGTTTAATTCCCAGCAACCACATGGTGGCTCACGACCATCTATAATGAGAACTGATGCCCTCTTCTGGCATGCAGAAATATATGCAGACAGAACACTGTATACATAAAAATAACTAACTAAATAAATACATTCTTAAAAAAGTATATTGACAGCATTACTGAAGCCTATTTAAGCAAAGCAAAGTTAGGTGATGTGGGGAGCTTTGTTGTGGGATATAAAAGAACGGACTTTTCGTGCTTCCCTATAGGGTCAGCCTCTGCATACAGATCCCACTGGTAAACCAAATCATAGCTAAGAAAGAAAACCAACAGAGAGCTATTCAACATTAGATTGACAGCAACTGGAAAGATGCCAATATCATTCAAACAGAAAGAAAGGCTTCCCAAGAAAGGAAGAAATCAAATCTATGCTTTCTCGCAGCGCAAAGAATATAAAGCCTCTTTAAAGCTAATTTTGTTTGCATAATTACAAAACATCTGTTTTCCTCTGGACTCTAACTCAACAGTTATGTCCCAGAATGCCTTCAAACAGGAAAGAGTGTGTGGACAAATGCGTTTCTGTGTGCACAAGGCCAGGGTTGGGGGTTCATCCACCTCATTCAAGCCTATTAAGAAATGCTTAGATTAGTGCACTGTGTTCTGCAGTTTATTAAGAAGGCCAGGGTCTACAGCAAGGCTAAATATAACCCGGTGAGGAAGGAAGCAAGCAAGGAAAGCTCTGGAAAATTATGGGGGGGGGGCTTTCATGTGGTTTTGAAGATAAGCAGTTTTTTATTACAAAACTTTCATTTTCATTATAAAATGTTTAATTGAAAAAAAGAGGTATCAAGGTCAACTATAACTTCTTGGACAAATAATTTTAAAGGGAAATCTATAATAATTTCTTCCTTTTTGAAAAAGTCATAAAAATGATGCTGTCCGTGTTCCCCTGTTCTCTCTTTTCTCTAAGGAACTTAAGCCATTTTCACAGGTTTCAATGTAGCTGGCAATTTTATGCTGCTTTCTGAGACTGCAGGTCAGCGTGACCTGTCTAACACAAGCACAGTGACTCACAGTGGTCTTTGGATGGAAAACCAACCCCTGTGTCATGCAATCACAGTTTGTCGTTTCTCTCTGCTGATGTCCTCAGATCCTCTTTCATTGTCTTCTTTCTACTTCTTCTGTGGTCCTTCACATGACCGTGGTGTAAGTGCACCCTTTCAACAATGTCCCCTTCCTCAGTGCCTGCAGACTCTTTCCTTTGAGCTCTTACTTCCTCTAACCACTTGATTGCCTTGTCTGACATTTTGTTCTTCCTACCAGGGCAAAAGTAATTGCTGTGTTTGTTCATTTTGGGGGTCAACGTAACTGGGCACTGGTGTTAAGAGTTTGGCCCAACATTGTTTTGCACATCTCTGTGAGGATTTGGGAGCGAGATTAAGGTTTAGGTTGTTCGACTTTGAGAAAAGCTGATTTCTCTCTGTAAGTGTACTGATATTCTCCTCACTGTGATGAAATACCAGAAAGATAAAACTTGAGAAAAAATAATTTCAGCTAGTGGTTTGAGGGTACAGATTATCATAGTAGGGGAAGCAATTGTGGAGTTCATGGAAAATCATGGCTATGGCAATGGGAATGTTCTCTAAAGAAGAAAAAAACTGGTTAAGAAATACCTTTTAAAATGTTTCTTGTCCCTGGCAATGGGGGAACGCAAATTAAAACAACTTTGAGAGTTCATCATAGCCATTCTAAACATCAAATATCAACAAATGAACCAATAACAAATTCTAGAAATTATGTAGGGAAAGGGAACCATCATTCATTGTTGGCAAAATTACAAACTGATGTAATCTTTATGGAAATCAGTGGGGAGAATTCTCAAAAACAATAAAAATGACTATACCATAAAAGCTAGCTATACCACTCCTTGGCAAATCCCAAAGGACTTGCCATCTTGCAAATATCTTTATTGGTCTATGACAGAACATCTGCAGTATTTGTTGTGTTGGTTAGCACTTCTGGTTTTCATTTGGATGTTTCATGAGGCTCGGGTCACTTATTATGACTCTCTAGTGTCCTCCTCACTCAGTGTCCACCCAACATAAGAACTTGAAATATAAACAGCTGAGGTCCCATATAGATATAGAAATAAATCACCCCAGAATCAATCAACCAACCAAGCCAGAACTCAAGAAAACTTATATAATTTGTAATAGACAAATTTATAAGATTACTATTACTATATACTATTACTATAAGATTTCTTATTCCCTAATTTCATCACTTCATATTATCCCACAACTATATATATATATATAATTTTGACAGTAATATCCTTGGTGGGTTCCTATGACTCCCAACACACAGTCATTTTAAAAAATAAGTTTTTGTTTATTATTTTGGATGCTCACCTTCCTAGACCTGGATGGAGGGGGGAGGACCTTGGAATTCCCACAGGGCAGGGAACCCTGACTGCTCTTCGGACTGGAGAGGGAGGGGGAGGGGAGAGGGGGAGGGGGAGGGAAATGGGAGGCAGGGAGGAGGCGGGAATTTTTTCAATAATAATAATTTAAAAAAGAATTTCATACAGAATATTTTGCTTATATTATGTCCTCCCCCAACTCCTCTCAGACCCTCACCAGCATCCCCCCCCATCCAACTTCATATACTCTGTCTTAGAAAAACAATAAAATAAAACCATGGAGTACAGTTTGTCAACTCAGACATATCTGTGTGGCGTGTTTGGTCACAACTGATACATCTACAATGCATCTCCTACCCCTATGGCTCGGGAACTGTGTGAATGTAGGGCAGAAAGATTGTAGGAGCTGGAGGAACAAGAAGTCTGCTGTGAGATTGTGTCTCCTAGAAATGACAGGGAAGTTACAGCCACGATATCTCTGCCTAAATAAGACGTAAATCATGGTGACAGCAATGAGCATGCTTATATTGAGTGGGGAAGTCACCCAGGTCCTCACATTAGACAGAGAACTTCTGACAACTAATAATTGCTGGAAAGGAAAGAATTAATCTTCCCCAGGGAAGTGCCCCCTACTCATTTACCCAATACAAGGTGGTCAGATCTAAAATCATGTACACACAAGCAACACTAAATGGGATCAACAGATTTTGTTTATATATTTTTTTTATTTTTTATTTTATGCCCTGTCAATGCTGGAGCATGCATGGGAAGCCCGTATATGGCGGGCTGTTCCATTGAACTTGTCCATATCGGGTTTCATGGTTTAAGCTGATGAGGACAATTGACCAGCTCTCTTCTCAAGAGGGCACCAAGTCTCATTAGAGATGGTTGTGAGCCACCATGTGGTTGCTGGGAGTTGACTCAGGATCTTTGGAAGATCAGGCAATGCTCTTAACTTCTAAGCCATCTCTCCAGCCCTTAAGTATTTTTTGCATTAATGTATATATTCAGTGAAAGAAAAGCGGTCATTACTTTGAGAGTAATCACAGCAGGATAAGGGGGATTGAAGGGAGGAAATGGAGGGGTAAATGACATAATTATATTTTAATTTTTTTTAAGTTATTTATTTGCTATGTATACACGACATTCTGCCTCCATGTATGCCTGCAGGCCAGAAGAGGGCGCCAGATCTCATTACAAATGGTTGTGAGCCATCATGTGGTTGCTGGGAATTGAACTCAGGACCTCTGGAAGAGCAGCCAGTGCTCTTAACCACTGAGCCATATCTCCAGCCCCTATATTTTAAATTTTAAAAACTGCAAAATGAATAAATTGGCTAAGGATTTTTTGCTTTATATTACATTTAAATGTAGAATGAAAATACTGATTGGGACCAAAGTGAGACTTTAAAATGTACAAATCTCTTAAGTTTTAGTAAGTTGCGTACAGTTTTATATTTGCTCGGTTGCATCTCAGACATCTGAAAAGTCATATTGTGTCACTTTTCCAGACTTGAAACAGTTGGGATTTATCTACTATTTACTGGAAGAACAAATGAAACATCTCTTAGTCTAAAGCTTTGAGACTGTAGAAAGTTGTTATACTACTTTTCATTAGATACATTCAATATACATAAAAGCTGGAAAGCACTGGCCCTTCATGTTACTGGAACTTGAGACAGATAAATCACTATTTCATTTTCTTTCCATTCTTTATGATCTGTGTTTTCGGAAACAGTCAGCCAGGTGATCTGCTTGTTGTCTGATAATAAACTTGGGGATGGTGAGAGAAACAAGCCCTCCCTGCCCACATCACCATAATCAGATATCATGTATTGCTTATACAGAATGCACGTGTGTGAAGGGACATCAATAAGGATCAGCCTATAAACACAGAACAGTTGAGAGTTTATATTCTTTATGGTTCCTATATTCCCAAGCCCAATTCCAAACTCTGGATACACAATTGTGAAGTAATTGTGCTATATTCTTAGTGTTTGGAAGTAACCAATGTAACCTTCTAGACTGTCAGGTGAAAAGATGGATCCCACTAGGAGCAAGGAGATTACCTAATGTGGACTATACTTAAAAAGTTTGTCAAACCTACACACTAGAAAACTTGACATTTTCCTCACTCAGCACCCTTAAAACTTGACACTAAGCACCCTTAACAGCTGGGAGAGAGAGAGATACGCATTTTAGAAAAAAGAAACTGAAACTCGGAGTAATGAGCAAGCTCACACCATTGTCTAGGAGTGGTCATGGACAGACCATGATGCCTGCTCTGAGCTCTGTTTTCCAATTCCAAAACACAGGCTCTTATAGCTCATCTCTGGAAGACTCCAACACTTACTGTAAGTGATGATCTCTGCATGATTTCCTACACTTGCTGTGTCTTAGACATCCAAAGTGATACTGAGAATATTAGCAGAGTGAGAATTTATGCTATAATCAAAGAAATCTCCATGGTCACATTATAGTGATGGACCCACAATTAAGAGAACAATCCTCATATTAGTTATGCATTTAACTATTTGCCTTTCTTTTGAATGTGTTTTTGTCTTTCCCCTCCTACAGTGCTGGTGTCTTACGAACCCTCACTAAACAGGATATATTTCTAATCAGTTGGCAATTGTCTTGGCTACATATCAAGGGACTTTCCAAGAAGAGTTAGCTTACTGATCCAAAGGTGCTAGATTAAATATTTTGTTATAGATCTGTGTGTTTCTATTGTGATACACAATTAAGTACAAACTACAAATGAGGTGTTAAATCAGATCCCACGGTCCATTATTTCTTTCAAAGTCAGGTTCTACACAGTATATATCCACTAAAGACCGATTAAATACATTCTTGTCAGAAAGACAGCTAAAGGATTTATGCTGCCATATCACATGGACCAGTAGCTTGGAAACAGTCTCTGAAATAAAAACTTAGCTTGCTGACATCTGGACAAATTATTTCCTCCATTTTCTTTTTGTTTTCAACTATTCTAATGTTTGTAGCTCACTGTGGCCCCATGGGTATCACGATCCTTCAAATATGTGTCTGAAGATTTTCACATGAGCCTAGAGAGAATGGAAAGATGCCTGATGATTCATGGAAGAGAGAAGCGTTGCTGTGGACCAAGAGTCCTTGTTTGTCTGGGAAGCAGCCTGGGTAGAAGGCAGGAGGCTGAACTGCGAAGGAACAATTTCCTTACTTTTTAACAGTTCAAATAGGTTTGTAGAAGCAGCAAACTCCAATCAAAGGATAGGGAGCAGGGGCTGTTGATTGGAAAGCTTAAATGACTAAACTAAGCTCCTATCCTCAGCACATGAGCGTCTGAAAGGGCTGCTCATAGCAGTGGGAGAAGAGGCGGGTTGCATGGTAGGCGTTCAGTCCAACCAGCCCAGTCCACCTTGCTAAAGGCACTGGAAGATGAAGACCCTCCAGGATCCTGCCCTGCTTGAGTTCATCCTGTCCTAACTTCATTCAGCGATGAACAGCAATGCTGAAATGTAAGTCAAATCAACCCTTTTCTCCTCAACTTAGTTATGGTGTTTCATCACAACAGTAAAGCCCTCACTGAGACACACTCAGTGTTCTAAAGATCCACTTACCCCTGGGTACCTCTTGCTGTCTCTTCACCATATCCTTCTAGGCACCTCCTCTGTTCTTTATCACCTATAATGCTTGATGTTCCTCTAGGTTTGGCCCCAGATTCTCTCCTCCTGCTTGCTAGGCTTTCTCTCTAGAGGACCCTGATGATTCCTATGGTTTAAATACTGTCTATGCTTTATGTGGGTTGCTTCTTTATAGGAGTCACATTTAAGTGAATTCATTCCTTTTGGCTTTTTTTTCTCTGAGAATTCGTGCACAGAGTACGCTTCTGTACTGTAATTTATGACAACATCAGCATGCTGGTACTTTATTTGTACACAAACTTTGCCTCCATTAAGAGCTCAACCATCATGAGGAACTTACTCATGAGTACAAACATCATAAATGAAAGAGCGAAGCTTTGCAGCCATGTCTATGTAAGTGCAAAGCTACTTCCCAATCCTTTTATGATACAGGACTGGTACAGATATGAACTCACAAAGACCGTGGCAGCAACTCACAAGACCGGCCTAGGCTTAAACCAGACAGCATCGCAGCACTAAGAAGGAGAAAAGGACACAAAATTCCACCTCTAACCAAGAAGCTGCTTGCAATTGAGAGCTCCTGGGAATGAGAAATATTTTTTTTCAATGAAATGTCACTGGATACATCAACCATGTACCATGGCAGGCACCATGCCTGAGAGTAGTTGATCAGCTCAAAATGAACTCCATTTGTGTGTGTGTGTGTTTTTGTTTTGATTTTTTGTCTTATCATTTTGCTTGTTTTAGTTTTTGTTTTTAGATTTTTTTCCTTTTGGATACAGAAAAAGAACATGTAGTTGGGTGTGTGGAAGAAAAGAACCAAATATGTCATATTAAAAATATTTTTATACAAAACAATGGCAAACACCATATGTAATGGATAATGGGGCCATGACAGCAGTCCACTCTGAGAACTATGAGATGCTTCCCTGATGGTATCTGAATATTCTTTGATGCTTTCCTCAACATGCATTCAAATAAAACATTCACAGCCACCAAAAACATATGAGAGACAAATTCTTCTAAACTGGGCTCTGCCTCTTATCAGCTCAGCTCTGCAAATCTGAGCAACACCCATTCCCAAGTGCCCGTGCAATTTCTAGCATACCGACACCTTCACAGCTAGACCTTCTGTGCTGTGTGCTGAGTACATGCTTCCCTAAAGCTCCTCTTCAGCTGTCTCACTGTTCAAATCTGAAAAGCTGAGATAAAGTAGAAAGGGCAATTTTTATTTGAAAATTTAGACTGATTAAAAATAGTGGTGACTCAGGCCTTGGGTACTTCAAGACTTAATCGCCATCGTAGTGTAGCAGGTGATGTCTTTGTGGCAGAATTCATCACGAATTTCCACTGAACTGAATCCCAAAGTTTAAAGTTTCCTTTTTTCTTAGTGAGTCTTAGGCTGAACTCTTTCTGTGCTATTCTTTGGTCTGATCTGTTGTCTGTTGAGGCAGTTATACAATACCCTAAGTTTCCCTTCAGAAGACATTTACCTATCCAAGGAGAGACTTAAGGGAGAGGAATTATTTCTTGATAATGAGAACTGGATGCTTTTCTTCAACTTCTTTTGTCCATATGGATAGAGGCCGTCATGGAAAGAGCATTGCCTCTGATTAGGCTGGCAGATCAGCATGACTGATGAAGATATGCACACATGGTACATAAGACCATCTGAGCTATGCAAGTACGGAATCAAATGCTTTTGTTAAGTTGGGCAAAACTGACAGCTACATCATGGGTTTTCATGTGCTACCCTTTGGCAATCATCAGAGCAGATAAAATCATTAAGGATCTGACTGATGGGTCATATTCAGGCTTACTCTGTTTCAAGACACGTGTTACAGAGAAGAACAAAAATACTAGGAATATCAACCAACTAAGGCAGAAATCTAAACAATCGAGTATGAGGAATAGACATACAAATAGGAGAAAGATCTAAAGCAAGGTTTGGCAGAAGAATATCTTATTTATAAATAGCCTAAAGATTCCACAATAACCTCATTTTCTGAAATCCCTGTGTGGGAAATAGAAGTGTCAGAAGGAGCAGAAAATGTGCAAAGAAGCTGAGAGCTTTTAGAAATAATTATTGTTAGCTGGAAATGTCACTCTCCCCCATATCCCCAAGTCTCATTTTAGATTAGCAAGTAGCAGCGACCAGATGGAGGGTGTGTGTTGAAAAGCCTTCTGTGACAAGGGCTAACCATATGCAGGCATTGAGCTCCCTTGAACAGATGGATTGTCTATTTTTTGGGTTAAAGATCAGCCAGGCTCATTAAAGAAACTGCAAGGGTTTACTGGTTAGAACGCCTTTTAATATTCACATTGGGAGTGACAGAAGCCTTTTATGCTACCTTAGAGAAGGTCAAGGTGGAATAAGGAGATTGAATAGTCACTGCTTCCGATACGCAAAGACTATAGGGGAAAATGTAGGAGGAGGACGAATCCAACTCTGTGCTGTTGCCTGTTGCTGACATGCTTCAACTTTTTTTTTTGTCATGTTCTAGAACAAATTTGGTGTCTTGAAAGGAATTTGTAGAAGAGTTTTGTGTACACAAGAACTACAAGTTTAATTTATAAATATTCTGAACTAGGCAACCTAGAGCTACAGCCAGTGAGCAGAGGCAGAAACATCTTATCATCACTGTGAAAGTAGTAAATGAAACCAGAAAATCTGAGACTGAAGCTTGGAGGATCAGGTGCCAAAGGTTATATTTGCTGGGGCCTGAGTGAGATCCAGAGACAGACGATTGGGTCAATAGCTTCTTGACTGAACTATAACTTCAAATAATATTAAGAAAGAGTCGCCGGGCGGTGGTGGCGCACGCCTTTAATCCCAGCACTCGGGAGGCAGAGGCAGGCGGATCTCTGTGAGTTCGAGAAAACAGTCTGGGGAACTGTACTCAGAAAAACTTTAAATGGCTCTGGAAATGAAATAATATTTATTAGGGGAGTTGGAATACTCCAAGAATATGGGTTGGATTAACATCTGAAGAATATAAGAATAAGCCCAAAATGTTTTTCATCCTGAGTTTTTACATCTTTGGGTTACAGATGTTTTATCAAATGGTTAGATTTCAATTTTGATTCATTTTTTTTATTTGTATTAGTTCTTTAAAATTTTGTGCTATAATGTATTGGTTATATTTAATGCCTCCCCCGACTTTTCCCAGAACCATTCTCTCTTTCCCTAATCAACTAACCTTGTGTCTTTTTTCTTTAATTCCTTCAAATTCAACTTGTGCTGCTCGAACATTCTTAGATGTGTGGCTTTCTACTGGCTTATAGTCAACCTACCAGGGACTACATTCTTAAAGAAAACTTACTCTCCCAGCAGCTATCAGTTACCAGTAGCTTCTGGAGGACTAGGAGTGGGTCTGACCATCTCTCCTTGTCGTGCTGAGATTTTTTTCTGTCTTGAGATTATACAGGAGTTGAGCCTTTTGTCACAATTGTGAGTTCTTAAGTTTAGCTCCCATGCTGTGACCACAAGACACTGTTTCCTTTAGTCACCCACTGCCTCTGGCTCTCAACACTCTTTCTGTTCCCTCTTCCTCAATGATCCTTGAGCCTTGGGAGGAGGAAGTACAATATGGCCCACTTAGGGGTGAGCATTCCAGTCTCTTATTCTCTGCACCTTGACTACTTGTGGGTTTCTGTGACAATGTCCATATTCAACAAATAGAAGTTCCTCTGCTGAGTGTTGAGAGATGTATTAGACTTTAGGAATATTACTCTATAAGTCCTAAAGGTTGGTTTAATTTGATTTCTTTGTCAAAGGTCTTCTTCAATATTTTAAATTTAGAAATGTTTAATGTAAAGTGTTTACTTTGATACTTAACAGAGAAAACTCTACATGTCTTTTTCTCATAATATACATTTGGGTTCCTCAGGTAATTGTGAATAAACTCTGGCTATAGGTGTAGGTACTGAGGACTTGAGCTACGTGAATTTGTGGCAGAACAGCCCTTGATGTGATAACATTCACTCACATGGCTGCATAAGTGGCTGGGGTATGAGCTGACACCATATGTTTCTTTCTCAGGGTGTAGCTACTCTCTATTCTGCCTTTCCACAATTTGTATTAGGTTTACAATTGAGGTTGTTGTCTCTTCTTTTTCCCATGAATTATTCTCTTGTTTGGATATTCATTCATTCATTCTTTCTTTCTTTCTTTCTTTCTTTCTTTCTTTCTTTCTTTCTTTCTTTCTTGTTTCTTTCATGTCTTTAGGTTTCAAAACTAGTTCTAATTCCCCCCCCCTCCTCTTTCTTTGCTTTCTTGTATGGTATGATGCTATGAGTGCTTGTGTGTGTATGCATATTAACATGTTTGTGGTGTGCTATAAAACCAGAAGTTGACATCACTTGTCTTTGTCTATTGCTTTTCACTTTGTTCTTTGAGGCAGGGTTTCTTTTTTTTTTATCCTTATATATGTATTTTATTTTTTTACAGTATATATATTTTTTTAATTTATTTATTTATTTAAGATTTCTGTCTTTTCCCCACTGCAGCTTCCCATTTCCCTCCCCCTCCCCCAGTCAAGTCCCCCTCCCTCGTCAGCCCAAAGAGCTATCAGGGTTCCCTGCCCTGTGGGAAGTCCATGGACCACCCACCTCCATCCAGGTCTAGTAAGGTGAGCATCCAAACTGCCTAGGCTCCCACAAAGCCAATACGTGCAGTAGGATCAAAAACCCATTGCCGTTGTTCTTGAGATCTCAGTAGTCCTCATTGTCTCTATGTTTTTTCCCAAGACGGTTTTATCCCAGGCTTTTTCAAACCCAGGTCAGCTGGCCTTGGTGAGTTCCTGGTAGAAAATCCCCATTGTCTCGGTGTGTGGGTGCACCCCTCGCGTTCCTGAGTTCCTTGCTCGTGCTCACTCTCCTTCTTCTCCTGATTTGGACCTTGAGATTTCTGTCTGGTGCTCCAGTGTGGGTCTCTGTCTCTGTCTCCTTTCATCGCCTGATGGAGGTTGATATTCAGGAGGATGCCTATATGTTTTTCTTTGGGTTCTCCTTCTTATTTAGCTACTCTAAGATCACGTATTAGAGTGAGGCAGGGTTTCTAAGTGAACTGAGAGCTCAAATATGTGGTTAAACTAGCTAGTCAATGAGCCAAAAAAAATTTTTTTTCCTCAACAACAATGTTCATCAAAATTTCTGGCATCTTATGAAATAGGGACATGTTTTAGTTAGGATTTCTATTCCTGTAAAGAGACACCATGACCATGGAAATTCTTCTAGAGGAAAACATTTAACTTGGGTGTCTTGCAGTTCAGAGGTTTAGTCTATTGTCATCATGATGGGACATGGTGGCATGCAGGCAGACATAATGCCGGAGAAGGTGCTGAGAATTGTACTTCTTGATCCACAGGCAACAGGAAGTGAACTAAGACAATGGGCGTGGCTTGAGCATATATGAGACCTTAAAAGCCACCTCTATCTACAGTGATGCATTTCCTCCAACAAGACCATACCCACTTCAATAAACCTCAGCTCTTAATAGTACCACTACTTATGAGCTTATGGGGTCAATTATATTCATACTAACACAGGATATACCTTAGTACTTTAGTGACCAAGCCCCTAGCCCCAAGGCTAGATTGATCTTAATGTTCATCTTCCATTGGCAGTGGGGATTGTCTTCGTAGCGCATAAACAACCAGTCACACCATTCTAGGCTCAAAACTTTCTCTTTTGCTGGCAAAATTGTTTTTTTTTTTTCATATATGTCTGAAAAGAACTGGATGATGGAGTCTGGGGGTTGCTGATAGAAAAGGAACAATGTATACAGACTATTAAGGATTTATTGGACTGTATCTTGGGTTCTCATTCAGTTACTTAAGTCATCTAGACACTTAATGATCATTTTTTGTTTCAGTTCCTTCATGGGTATGCACAGAATCAAATGGAGGGTACAATTCTGAATGCCTTGGAAATCGCACTTGTGATACTCTTCATTGTACTGTAGCCAAAATATAACTTCTTGTATTAGAGATTCAGAACAACAGTTTTCACAGCCTGATGGAAGGGTCATTTCAGATTTTGGCAAATTCTCATCAAATTATATGAGGTATGTGATCGGTCCTTTGTAAGGATAAAAAATAATGTCGAGGATTTCATGTTCTTCTAGGTTGATTTTCTTAATGGATCCAAAAGGCAGATAGTTAAAATATCTATTTAACAGTAAGGATTATATTACACAGTTTAATAGGACAAGAAAAAGAAATGGGCAGGAAAGGAGTCAAAAATTACTGTCTATTTAGTTATTTTTCCTGTCGCTGTGATAATCTATTTTCACACAAGCAACTTGAGGGAGAAAAGGTTGATTGTGACTCATCTTTGAAGGGCACAGCCTATCACTGTGGGGAAGTCAGGATGACAGGAGTTGGAAGCAGTCGATCACAACACATCAGTAGCCAGGAAAAAGAGAGCAATAAATGTCTATACTCAGTTTATTTCTCCTTTTAATGCCATCTAGAACTGCAGGCCAGGACATGGTGCCACCTTCAATACATGGGATGTTTTGACTTCAATTAGTTGGCTGGAGATCCATATCCAGAACTGTCTCTCAGGTAGTTCTAAATCTTACCAAGTTGACAAATGAGATTACTCATCCCAGGCTTTATTCATTCCTTATAAATTTCTTTCCCTCTCTGTATTTTATGGCCATATCAATGTCAAACATGGTAGAAGAAAGAGTGAAGCTAGAATTGTTATCTTCAATGGCCTTACAATTTATTATTCCAAGCAGAAGAACTACAATTTGAGAACCATACAGAAGGAAACAACTCAAGAAAAACTTAGAGCCTTATGGAGAGATAGATATCTGAAGTGTAGAAGCCGAGTGCACAGTGCTTACTTACGTGATGACTAAGTTAAACTATAAAAGCGATCTATAAATTCTTTAAAGGTGTAAATATCAAGTAGGTTGAGGAATTATTTTGTATAGTACTTTACAGAAATAGCACCAAACAGAAAATTAAGAAAAGAAATATACTGAATTATACTGTGACCAACTACATAAGGATTCTTTTATCTATGGCTCCAGGGTCTTTAACAATCTCAAAACCACCTCTAGCTCTTTGATAAAACTTGTTGTCATCGAGGGTTGTCCAGTTAATAGAACAATAGGCTCTATAAAGGCCCAGGGATACAGAAAGGTACATTCCTATGTCTGAATGTATGAGTCCTGTGGTTTTTAGTATAGCTGAGTTGCAGTTTTTCTGGAGGTAGAAATGTGGTAGAGGCAGACCATGTGAGGGAGCCAGCATCTCAGTTACCTGGAGATCTACTAATGCTCTAGCCCTCCTTGGAGTCACTACCTCTTGAATTAAAACCAATAGCCACATCCTTTAAATAGTTCCTGGGTTTCTATTTGTTCTTATGAGATATCAAGATTACAGAAATCCACTGATAGATTTTAGCCGAGAGATGATTAATACTACGTTTTAAACAATCATTCTTGCTGCCAAGAGGGGAACAGAGAAGGAATTGGAGAGCACTTGGAAAGTGTTTAAATAATCCAGGAAAGAGAAGATTAGCGCTTACATTAAAATCATATCAGCAAGTGTATCAAGTAGAATGGACAGATTCAATGATGGCTCAGTTGTTAAATTGATGTGGTAGGAAGTTAGATGTCTATTTCATCTGTCATTGGGGTGGAGACGAGTCAATAAACCGTGATGTTCTTCCAAGATTTCCAGAAACCATACAATCAAAGAGACAGGAAAAGCCAAACAATGATAGTGGAGCCGATGCCCAAGAAGCAGACTGGAAGGTTGAAGAGTACCACGCTGGCAGGCCAGATGCAAACAGAACAATCATTGGAGTCTCAGAGACAGCTGGACAAAAGCAATGGCAAGCTTGTTGGGAATAAATCTGCAGAAATTCAAGGAACTGCTGAGAATGGATATTATCTTTATGTGCATAGAGGATTGTTTAAGAAGCAAGGTAGAACTTACACCTCTGTGATTAATAAAAGGGACCATAAGGAGGAGTACAGATTGACAGGAAAGAAGTTAAACCTTCCACTTTGAATTGAGGGACACGGGAAACTCAAATAGAGGTGTTTGCACATATTTACATATATGGATCCATGCTCCAGGAAGCTGGGCAGGAAGGAGCCACTAACAGACTGCTGGCGATTAAATTCCTAGAACAGGGAAGGTCACCCTGTGAGTGAAAAAGAAGAAAAATAATGGATTGTCATTACTTATGGATGAGTATTCAAGCAAGGATAAAGGAAAAGGCACCAGGGAAGATTTCAAAGAGGAAAGATCAGAGGGTTGGCGAATCACTGTGAGATAGTATTTCTGTGGGTAAGGAAAAAATAGAATTGGAAGGAAAATGGTCACTAATGTACAATGCAGACAAAAGTCAAGATGGTAACTGTTGGTGCTTTTGTTGCTGCTTATAAATATAAATCTTGATATAACCATTATGGGCGGAATATCTGGCTAACGCTGCTGGATGCAAGATAGGAACAAAACTATATTGTCCTATGTGTGTGTGGACACAGGTGGTCTGGGGGAGAGTCCTAGGAAGCTGACTTCCTCTTCACTCATGTTCTCTGTGACACATTTATTAAGTTCAACATAATATGTTTTTTTTTTTATTTTGCAGATTTTGTCAAATTCACAAATGACTCGATGTACAAGATCTACAGTCCCTTTGTTGGAGTATTTTATCTCTTCACACAATCCCAGTGCAAAATTAATCACCTAGCCACTTGGTTTTAAAATGTATTTTAATGTCTATACTACGATAATTTGTGGTGAGAGTAATAATTTTTATCCTATATTCTCTTACTCCTCAGGGAAGGAAACCCGACATAGAGAGAAATTGCTTCCTTGGTTTTTGTTTCCAGAAGCAAAATCTCATAGTCACAATATTCAAGGAGGTAGTCATACCCAAGAGGGAACATAGAGAGAGAAAAGGGTTTCCCCAAGATAAAAAGGAGATCTCTATGCATACATTTGACAGAAATACAGAGACAAAGGCAAGAGAACAGGTTTGGTAAAAGTCAAATAAGATTATCTAAACTGAGAAGGGAAAGGGGCACTCAGCCTGTAAGCAGCAGAATCTACAAGGTCATCTGTGACAGCACCAAGGAGAAGACTGTCACTCTCCAGAAACGCCTGGTCTTGGGATGATTTCTTGTGTGCCTGAAGCCACCAATCTGCACATTGATGACACAGGCTTAATGTAAGGACAGATGCCTGGTGTTCAGGTAGCCTGTTCTAGCTCGCTATACCATAGCAAAACCACCATCGACAGAAGGCTGATGTTTCAACTTGTCAAAAATGCGTTGACTGTAAAGTTGGATATAAACCATTAACAGAAAAATATAGAAAGATGATGCCTCCTGTACTTCTGAGTTTATAATTCCATGGCCACACTTACTGCATACAGCTTTGCAACCAGTGCCCAACATTTTGGAGTTCAAATTCACAAAAAATGCTGTTTGCCTGAGGCTTTTTAGTCACCTGTCCAGGTCAGAGTTGGGAATGGAATTCCAGTTCTAGGAACTGGACCTAAACCCAGCCACCTGGGTTCGGAAGAAAAAATATCACTCCCAGCTTCTATCTTCCCCAGCTTAGCTTCCATGTAAATATGGAAACACACAGAGAATCTGGATACTGTATATTATTGTGTTGTCTTTGACTTATTTGACTGCTGAGGAAGGAGCAATAGCTGCTAAAAGATTTTTGATTATAAATGTTGCTGGATTAATCCAATTTATGTATTTTGAAAATGCCTTGACTTCAAAATTTAATTTAAAAGTTATGTTACTTTGGAAAAGAGGTTTTGCTTTGGTTTCCACAGGAAATGAGTCTGTGGATTCATTCCTGGTTAGAAAAATAAGGTTTGATCAAGGAAGACCCCCTGAAAAATCTCCAGTGGGAACAGATGACACAGAGTTTCAAAATACATTCGTTGCAGTTTCCTCTGGATGGAGTCTACATCCAGAGCAGCTTCAAGACTGCTGATTGAAGTGATCCAGCCTCACAGAAAGCTCCAGTAAGGACTTGACCATAATCCTAAATTTCCCTTGGGTCCCCACAAGGTTATCAGTGTCCCCAAACATCAGGAAGTAGCTTAGAAAACTACACACACATTTCCAAAAACTGGATTATGGATATTTGTTTTTGTTTAATGTTTTGGTTACAAGTTGCTATAGATAATGGTCAGGAAAATGAGATAAAAATTAGGAAAAGGAAATTAGATTCAAGGTTCTTGTTCTGAAAAAAAAGAAAAGGCCAGGTGGTTGTGGTGGTGCAGGCCTTTAATCCCAGCACTTGGGAGGCAAAAACAAGCAGATCTCTGTGAGTTCAAGGTCAGCCTGGTCTCCAGAAAGAGTTCCAGGACAGGCTCTATAGCTTCTGAGAAACCCTGTCTCAATAAACCAAGAGAGAGAGAGAGAGAGAGAGAGAGAGAGAGAGAGAGAGAGAGAGAAGAAAGGAAAAGAAAAAAGGGATATAAATATGATAAGATAGCAAAGTAGATAAAGTAGGTTATTGAATCTACTCTGAAAAGAAGGGAGGATATAGATATGATAAGATAAAAAGGTAGATTATTGGATCTACTTTTTAACGGCAACTATTAGTTTTAAATGTTTTACATTGGTTTTAGTTTTGTATATTGTGTGCAAATTTTGTATCTTGATACAAATTTGAGATTACTTTGTTAAAACATAGTATATATACATTTCTAATCTTGTTCAAGGTATTGTACCTATACAGCTCATTTAACAAAGTAATGCAAATATCTAGTACTTGAAAATTATTATCGACTGTTTAGAATAATAAAGAAATATAGGTTAGTAGTTAATCACCTAGTATAATTAAACTTGTAATCACATTAGATATCTTTTCAAGGTCAAACATAGATATAATTAAGATAGGTCATCTTCAAACACTCCAGAGATCTACAGAATATGGCATTTAAGATGTTTTAATAAGCTAGGTTCTTCTTTTTTAGGACAATGATACCTGTTTGCTCCTGGCAGCACCAATCTACTTCAGAGACCATAATGGGCATTGAAGAAACTCCACATGGAGTTTACTTTCTTTGTGGCAAAAGTAAGCCACTGGGCAAGAAATGCCCCTGTCTTGACTACTGACATTATACTGTCCTAATTAAACAAGCAGGACACAAAATACCCTGCTTTCACAGAAAAGTCTGTTAAATATGCTAGGCCTGTAGGCTGAAGATGGATGCCCCAATGTTGCAGAGGAACTTTGGGTGACTGTCCAGGCAGCTAGCTGTTTCTGTTATTACTCACATTTTTGGGGGGAGCCGCTTGCTTGCGCTCCTACTTAGTCAGTTAATATTACTTCATTCTTGTGTCTGTGAGGGAGTTCAAGATTAGATAGTTATAGTTACAACTTACCAGACCCAGAAAGCAAGTTATGATAGGAAGTAAATTAGGTATACATCTTTGTACTCATCAAGATAGGATATATATGAAATATTTTCTCTGAATTTGTCAAATGGAAATGAACTAGACATTGTTGGTGTGTTTATTGCCTGTATATATTGTATATAGTCATTGTACTTGTTGTATATAGTTTTCTTATATTAGTTAAAGCCTTCTTTTTTATTTTAGACAAAAAAGGGGAAATGTAGTGGCATTTCGATTGTACTTTAATAAATAAAGACTGCCTGAAGATCTGAGAGTAAAACAGTCCTACTGGTCAGCCTTACAGACCAGGATTAACTCACAGTTTTTTTTTTAATAAATATTTATTTATTTATTATGTATACAATATTCTGTCTGTGTGTATGCCTGCAGGCCAGAAGAGGGCACCTGACTTTATTACAGATGGTTGTGAGCCTCCATGTGGTTGCCGGGAATTGAGCTCAGGACCTTTGGAAGAGCAGGCAGTGCTCTTAACCACTGAGCCATCTCTCCAGCCCCCTTAACTCACAGTTTTAATCCCAGTAGCCGCACTAGTGGCAGAGAAACCAGGCAGTACATACCTTTAATCACAGTGATGCATGCCTTTAATCACAGCCCTAGAGAGGATGATAAAATGGAAGGAAACAACTCTCTACAGACAGTCTCATTCTGGGATTCCTGGAGACAAGATCACCATTCCAGACTGAGGTCGAGGTAGGAGCTAGTGACTGGCTGTTTTGCTTTTCGGATCTTCAGGTTGAAGTTCAGTTTCTGACCCTGAGTTTTTATTAATTGTGCTTCACTTTGCCACACGAATTCCTCTGTGATACACCTGGATATGGCCCTTGGGAAGTCCTGCACAATAGGGTGGCTGCAAACAAGCAGGACTGACTGCCTTTGTGGAGTCTTATTGTCTAGAACCGAAATAAATGACATCTTGAAAAACCACTGACAGTAAGATTTCCACTTCAAGATCGATATTGTAAAAGCATCAAGACAGAAAGTTAATAGGGGTTCTCATTGTGTTACCCAGCAAAAAGTTAACTCTCCCACTAAGAAAATAATCGATTCGGACCTAGTGGCCCTTTCCCACACTTATTCTATCTGGTGACTGACGCAAGCTGTGGTTATCAGCTTTCAATGGCTGCTACGTCTTCACTGGCATCCTACACTTCTCTGATGTGCTTAGTCAGCAGAGCCAATCTGTCTGGATGCCTCTGGTGACAAGAAAGCAATGTGGGGGAAGGAAAGACCATACTTTTTATATAAATGGGATCAAGTGAAAAGAGATGCAATAATCATCATAAAATGTACATTGGTGGCATTTAGCTCAAGAAGCAAATGTAGACATCCTTAGATGCTAATTAAAACTTCATAACTCAGTCCTACCTCAGGCTAGCCTCTGATGCTAACTGGAACTTCATAACTCAGTCCTACCCCAGGCTAGCCTCTGATGCTAACTACAACTTCATAACTCAGTCCTACCCCAGGCTAGCCTCTGATGCTAACTACAACTTCATAACTCAGTCCTACCCCAGGCTAGCCTCTGATGCTAACTACAACTTCATAACACAGTCCTACCCCAGGCTAGCCTCTGATGCTAACTACAACTTCATAACTCAGTCCTACCCCAGGCTAGCCTCTGATGCTAACTGGAACTTCATAGCTCAGTCCTACCCCAGGCTAGCCTCTGATGCTAACTAGAACCTCATAACTCAGTCCCACCCCAGACCTAGCTCCAACTTGCAGAGCTTTGTTTATTTTAAAATAAAAACAACGTTTTGTTTGTTTTTGTTTCAGATGTGAGATAATTATAAAGCACTTTACACTACAACAACCACTGAGCGTTATGCCCCTGCCATGGAAAAAAGCACAGGTGTAAATTGATATTGTATATCATAAATTATTGTTTATTACCAGGCCTCAGAAAGTGGACTTGCTTGCAAGGAGAAGGATTAGAGAATGTTTATTGTTTCAATATAAACTCCTAAAACAAACCCCTTGGCGGCAGAAAGACAGATTTTAGTGCTTTTATTTCTATTCCACAACACAATGTGAAATCGGTTCTGTTTCTTAAAGCAGCTAGTAATTCATTACACAAAACGTGTTGTGGTTGTCACTTGCGAGTTCAGCATTACATTATTGTTAAATTTAACGAACTGTGGTTAGGAAATAGATGAACAGTCACGTGCTCCACAAATAAAAAACTCAGGTCTACACTGGTGTGTGTGTGTGTGTGTGTGTGTGTGTGTGTGTGTGCGTGCGCTCACACGCAGTGACAACAGGTCCAGCTCCATCCCTCATTGGCTTTGCCAGGCTCAATTTTCCAAAGACAAGCAAACAGCCAGCCTTACATTCTGCCCACTAATTCCAGCTGTGGCTATGCTGGGCCCTGCGTGTACTGGAAATAAAACTGCTGGAGGAAAGCACTCTTCGGCAATATGTTTGTGTTTTATAGCTGTAAAGGGGCCCAGAACCTCCAGCGCAAAGCCCATTTGGCTATATTTGAGCCATTAGAAAGCAGAACCAATATCTCCTCTAGAAGTCTATAGAACCTATCCTTCTTTCCTTTCTACGGGATGCGAAATGACTTAGATCTAGAAATAAGGTCAAATCCCTGAGCTACAATCACACTGATTACTGTATCTTTTGCTTCCAAAATACCTGACCCTGTTCTGTTACTATGCTACTGTGAGCATTTCAGCTTACCAAGAACTAGGTAGGTTGGAAAGATAAAAACACAACCTATCGTGTTCCAGGTGGACATTGCTTGTTCAGTTTTGTCTTGGATCCAGTAATCGAATGTTTTTCCTCATCTTACCATGTCTACACACTTCAGAGTATGGCTGTATTTATTTGTGTCTTAAGTCTCAGGTTTAACTTTGATAGTTTATCCCAGCTGTACCTATCTTGCTTGGGTTTTCCTCTCTCTCTCCCTCCCTCCTTCCTCCTTCTTTCTTTCCCTCCTGCTTCCTTCCTCTTCAGACAAGATCTCACTATGTAGCTAGGCTGACCTATAACTATGTAAGCCAAGCTGGCCCCGATCTCACAATCCTGCTTCTACCTCCAGAGTGCTGGGTTTACAAATGTACATTGTCACATCTTGTTGAGGCCAGAACTTTCAGAGGAGTGGTCTGGTGTCTGCTGTGTGACCTTCCTTACTGCCTCTTTCTTGTTTTCTTCCTCTGTTGTCCACGCCCCTCCCAGGGTCCTCCCTACACCATTTTAAAGTTCACTATGGTGGCTTTCTATTTAAAAATAGCTGAAATACTCTCAATTCTTAAAAAAGTTCCTATCCCAGACACATATAAGCCTTACCACATGCACTGCCTCTGCCACCTGAGATCAGGGTTTCACGAGCTACACACTCAGCAATTCCTCATCCACATGGCCCACACCCAACAGGGATATCAGGAAGGTCTCAGAACTGGTTGTCACCACAGTTAGGTACCATGTCCTCAAGTGATATCTATCTTACTATAATTAGAAAACAAAACCAGGCCCCAGTCATTGGTTACAAGGCCCTGTAGGGTCTACCCTCTACAGTCTCACCCTACCACCTGCTGCAGTAGCCCCACCCCATCACCTGCTGCAGTAGCCCCACCTCCATCCCACCACCTGCTGCAGTAGCCCCACCCCATCACCTGTTGCAGTAGCCCCACCTCTACCCTCACCACCTGCTGCAGTAGCCCCACCTCCACCCCCACCACCTGTTGCAGTAACCCCACCTCCATCCCACCGCCTGCTACAGTAACCCCACCTCCATCCCACCACCTGCTACAGTAGCCCCACCTCCACCCCCCACCACCTGCTGCAGTAGCCCCACCTCCGTCCCACCACCTGCTACAGTAGCCCCACCTCCATCCCACCGCCTGCTACAGTAGCCCCACCTCCACCCCCCACCACCTGCTACAGTAGCCCCACCTCCGTCCCACCACCTGCTACAGTAGCCCCACCTCCACCCCCCACCACCTGCTGCAGTAGCCCCACCTCCATCCCACCACCTGCTACAGTAGCCCCACCTCCACCCCCACCACCTGCTGCAGTAGCCCCACCTCCATCCCACCACCTGCTACAGTAGCCCCACCTCCACCCCCACCACCTGCTACAGTAGCCCCACCTCCACCCCCCACCACCTACAGCATTAGCGCCACCACCCCCACCCACCACCTGCTGCAGTAGCCCCACCACCTGCTGCAGACACATACATGCCTTACCACATGCACTGTCTCTGCCACCTGAGTTCAGAGCTTCACGAGCTACCCACTCAGCAATTCTTCATCCACACGGCCAACACCCAACAAGAATATCAGGAAGGTCTGATATTTCTGCTGCAGTAACCCCACATCCATTCCATCACCTCCCACCCCCCACCACCTGCTGCAGTAGCCCTACCCCCACCCCATCACCTGCTGCAGTAGCTCTACCCCCACCTCACCACCTGCTGCAGTAGCTCTACCCCCACCCTATCACCTGCTGCAGTAGCTCCAGCCCCACCCCACCACCTGCTGCAGTAACCCCACCTCCATTCCGTCACCTCCCACCCCCAGCACCTGCTGCAGTAGCCCCACCTCCACCCCCCACCACCTGCTGCAGTAGCCCCACCACCACCCCACCACCTGCTGCAGTGACTTGGCCTTCATGCCTGTGTCCGGCCTCTGACTGTAGTCCTAATTTAAGTCAGGGTCATCTGCTCAGTGTAGTCTTCCTCAGCCTTTGTCTGCAAAGCATTTCCTGTTAGTCTTCTCACCCAGTTTTATTTCCTTCACGTGAACATTTTATATGGTAGATATATGTTACTCTGTCTTTTCCCAGGAGTGTGAGCTCCCACGGGTGGATAATCGGTGTTTTCCTTACCACTGGTACAGCCTACAACACTTAGTGGGCAACTGATACCGTTGATATAAGAGCAGTTCTTTATCTCTGCTAATAAGAACTTCATGGAATTAGTACTGGGTGTGTGAAATCAAATTACACGCTATACCCTTAAATCTCCAAAGTGCACCCTTGCCTGTGTGGCTGGTCTACCAGAAAGCCCTAATTGCATGTTTGACGAAAGTTTAAATAACATTCCCAAGTTTGTCAATATGATTGCTCATTAGTGTTTTAAAGAATGACTAAGTGGGCTAGGGAGAAGGCTCAGTGGTTAAGAGCACTGACTGCTCTTGTAGATTACTTGGGTTCAGTTTCCAGCACTGACATGGCAACACACAGCGTTCAGGGAATCAAACATCCTCTTCTGGGCTCCAAGGGCACTAAACCTGCATGGTAAACAGACACACTCACTGGGAGGAAAAAAGCCACTCATATACACAAAATAAAAGGTTTTATTTTAACCTTTTATTTTTATTTAAAGAGAAAGAGAAATGCCTAAGCAACGTGACAAAGAAATACGATTTACCAGTTGATATTGCCATGATCTCCTAAATATTTATTCTTAAACTGACATTAGCCCTTAGTCATGCATATAAAAAGGCACAGCTCATCTAATTAGCTAACGAACCTATCGTTTGAAACGTAAAGAGATGGGTATGTTGTGATGGTCTCCACGTGAACTATTCTATCCTGCCCACATTTATATTTTTACAGCACCTTCACCATGCCACACAGATACTTGTGGGTATTTTCATAGAACCACAAATCCTAAATGTAGCTTCTATATGCATTTATTTTTAATTTGGCTGTTTTTTTCTTTGGATTATAAAATGATCCTTTCCCCCACTGTGTCTGGTTTGCTTGCTCCTAAAGAAATTCCTGATGGTATTATTTGGTTATATGACTTTTCCAAAGCACACGAGCCATTTCTTATGTGTCATAAGAGCTATGAGACTCTGATCATTGGGTTGGGGATAGGGCTTCTGTGGGACTACTCTACATTTTTCTTGGGCAGATACATAGAGAAATGTGCTTTCTTTGATTTGATTGGCAAGCAGAGAAATCGAGACTGGGTCTTCCAATAGTGCTACTCTTCATCAAGAGGAGAGGGCCCAACCTCCCCAGGAGAAGGGCCAAGAGACGATGACCTAGAGGTGGTTCCTCGGCACTAATCCCTAAGGCCCCGTTCCTTTATTCTTCTCTAAACACCCTGTCTGTTACATAACTGTTACAAAACTTAGTTTTGCTTGCTAAGTGGATTGACTTGAATTTTTGTCACTCATAACCAAAAGTACCCTAGAGCCAAGATATATATATTTATTTATGCTCTTGGTCATCTTAGATCTTGATTTCATTTCATTCCATTATGAGTGACAATTACAATTACAAACAGAAATGGTGAGCCAGGCATTTTAACAAGCTGCTTTCTCAGGACAATTTGAAATTGTTGGGTTTGGGAGCTAAAGCAGTAAGGAGCATATTGAGCTTTAGATGTGTGATACACATTGAAGTCTTCACTGGGAAACACACACACCCACCACAGCTTTAAGGGAACATTCTGCAGAAACTGAAGGAGCTATGGCATCAGTACCACCTTCTCAGTTCCTGCAAAACAACGACAACTCATTCTGCTTCTTTAGCATGATAGCATTGCAACAGACATCCTAGGTGTGTGTGTGTGTGTGTGTGTGTGTGTTTGTGTGTGTTGTCTGTGTGTGTGGTATATGTGCATGCATATGTGGGTCTGTGTGTGCCTGTGTGTGAGTGTCTGTGTATGTATGTGTGCAGGTCTCTGTGTGTGTGCATGTGTGTGCCTGCGTCTGTGTGTCCTGTGTTTGAGGGTCTGCGAGCGTGTGTGTGTGTGTGTGTGTATTTGAACATGTGTTATAATTTCTTTGTTGTCAGAAGCACTACAGAAGCCAAACTGGCAAAACAAATGAAAAAAAAAATTTTTAAAGCAAACTGCTAGGAATGAAAAACAGAAAAAAAAATAGTTTGAGATTTGTTCAAGGCTATAAGAACACTTTAAGACATAGAACCTACATATTTTATAAGAAACATGAGGAGTTGTGAGTCAGCACAACATGAAACAAACCAATTCCCAAGTTCAAAGGATGTGTTTCTTTTTGTTCTTTCATTTTCCACTTTTATTTATTTTTTATAATATTTTGAAATTATAATTATATCCTGTCCACTCCTTCCTTTCCTGTACTCTCTCCAAACCTCCTATGTACCCATTTGCTCTTTCTTAAACTCAAGTGTATGTTTGTGTGTGTGTGTGTCTATATGTACATGTAATTGGCAACATACAACACCCGCACAAACACCCGAATGCTGGCATGAAAGGAAGAAAGCTCAAGGGACCTCAACCCTGGGCAAAGAACTGTGTTCAACTATGGGAATACCAAGAGTATAGAATTGGCCTTCCCAGGGAAGGGCATATCACTTGGTTATCTAATACCAAGTGGTCAGCCTGAGGTCACATACAGCCAGGTAACACTATACAGACTTGTACATTTCTTTCTTTAGGATGTTGGTTTTCCCACCTCCACTCCTAAATTGTTTTTAATCCTATGCACAGCTATCAAAGTACTGGAGCAGCTACTGCAGAAATGTCTTGAAATATTAAATTCAGCACATTTACAGTGAGCTGGATTCCTTCGATCATAAGCTAGGACCACTGATTGAACGTGACTCACTGAGTTTCCTGCATCTTCCTCTGCTGGCTCCTCACATCTGCAAACCCCTTGTGTTCAGAGTATGCTTTGGAACGTTCGCCCTTGGGCCTCTGTCCCCGCCAGAAAACTCCCCGTAACACTATTCCTAGGTTATAGCGTTGTTTCCAGGAACTCCTACAACAGGGGAAATATCTTCAGGAAGCATGTGATTGATTGACAGTCATCCTCAGTGAAGAGAGCTGGTATGCGTCATGAAGCAGCTTTTGGATCTGAGGTAGAGCTTTGTTGGGAGAGCTGATGAAGCCAAAAGCTCAAACTTCCCCTTCTCCAATTTTTGGAATATTATGCATTTCCTTCACATTTTCAAGAAAATGCCTAAATTTTATTATAAATTTAAGCAGTTACAAAGAAAATGCATCACTGTTCTAAAATACGAACCTCTATCCAGAAATGGTAAAAGCATTAACTTCCATACTAATTTTATAACATATTCAATTTTTCTCAAAACCTTGGGGTTCAGGTCCAGGTGACTGGAGGGTGTCCTTGAGGTAGCATAATTAACAAGCCAGTCTACCGTTCCTTGGGAAACTACAGCTCCCAGAATCCTCCAGTATTACGCGTACCTGTCTACAGGTGCTCACAGATGTGAGGTCACCTTCCCAAACACCCTCGCGGCCTCCGTTAAAAGACAGCCACGAGGCCCCCTCGCCTCTTCCCTTCCCTTCTCTTCCCCGTGTGTTTCGCACACCTGTCCCTCCCCTTGTGTTATTCCCTTTCCATTAAAGTACCCGCGTGGGAACTGTGTGTTGTCTTTGTCTGTTTGTCTCGCGTGTTCGTCTACACACCCTGCTGGCATCCCGCCAGCACCCCTCCAGTCCTTTTAGAACAACACAGTCCCTGATGCCAAACAATTGGTTTGACAGCCTTAGTTTTCCATAGAAACAGTTTGACCTCACATTCTAGCCCTAAGAGATGTATTCATACACATCAATGTGTCAGCCCCTCACTTTGCGACACGGAGCTCTGCCAAGTTAAGCTGTAAGGATGAAATAAAGTGTAGCTGCCCTCGATGCGTATCTTTCTCTTCTCGCTCAGAAGCAACGCGTTCTTTGATGAGAAGTGAGGGGCGTGGTGAGAAACCAAATCATTACATTGGAAAGGTATCACTCTTAATTCAGAGCACGTGCACAATGCCCTGCGTGTCTGTGTCCTGACACCATGGTTGGTCTGTGACAGGAGGGGTTGTGACTGAGCAGCGGAGACGGGAGCCGTGCCATGCCTAAGTGGTTTGCTCTAGGGATCCCTTCCCAACTTCCATAAACCATTAAGTTTGTGCCCTGGTGGCCACCACAATAAGATGTCTGAAGGGGAAAGAGGACATTCCTTTGCAAATCAGAAATCATGCCTGTCAAAGGGTAGAAAGGAGAAAAATCTGCCAGATGCCTGCACGCGGTAGCCACAACTCCTCTCAGGGTACGGAGGCCAGGAAATGGATTCTCTCACTTTTTGCGGCCATACTCCGTCTTCGTCTGGGAACACATGGAACCTAGGGTGCCATCTTCTAGCCTTAGGAAACATGGGAGATGGAAGGCAGCACTAAGATCCTCTCATCTCCAGTGGGAGACATTGAGAGGGGGTGGTTACACTTTGGCCACCGTAAGGTACAGTAGCCGCCGAAGTCGGTACAGAACACACCCAGACACCAAGTTCTCAGCACGAAGGAGATTTATTACCCTGCAGGAGCAAGTGGGGAACAGAACTGCCTCTGAGTTGGACAAAAGCTGGCAGCAAATAGCAGCAGCAACAGCAGGAGTGAGTTTTAAAAGGGAAAAGGGGCGAGTCCGTGCTAGGGTGAGTTGCTAAGTCCTGATTGGACACACTAGCCGAAGAATGAATTTTGATTGTTGGATCTTGGTGCTCAGCTTCAAGCATGAGTCAATGGCCAACTAAGGGGATGGACCTTGAGGGTTAGCATTAGGAATGCAGTCTAATGGTTTAGCAAGGAAGAGAACGGTAAAGAACAAAACCTGTTGGTACTGTGTCATGCTTGAGCCTGCTAGAACCCTGCAGCCACGGCGCAAGTTCTCCCAAGGTCAGCCATGCTTCTCAATTTATTATATTACGAAGATAAAATTGTACATCTGCCTTCAACGGTGCACAAAGCCAGTAGAAGCTGGAGCTGGGGAGATGGCTCAGCAGTGAAGAGACTGGTTGTACTTCCAGAGGTTCTAGATTTAATCCCCAGAACTCCAAGGAAGTTCAAAATCATCTGCACTTAAAGTTTCAGGGATTCCCACACTCTCTTCTATACCCTGTGGGCACCAGACACACATGTGGAGCACAGACACACATGCAGGCAAAACACTCATATGCATTAAGTAATTTTTTTAAAGAAAATATGAATTTTACCGTTTCATAGCTAAATGGCAACTCTCAATTTCTGGGTGATAGGCATGTTTGTTCCAAATGGTTTCAAGAGGGGCGTGCCTGCTATAATCAATAATAAATGGTTTCAAGTGGGGCGTGACTGATATGATCAATAATTTACTCTTTAGCCTTCAGCAGCTCAGACAACTCGACAGCTCATAAGCTTCTCCCACAGTAGGGCCCCCACTTCTTTATACTCTGAAAGCAACTCAATATTTCATTATGTTTTCTATCCATAATTCCTTTTATTTGTATGTCTAACTCCTCTGAGAAGAAAAGCAGCCTTGTTTTCTAACTTAACCTAACAGGTTCTAGGGGGTCATGATCGGAATGTTTAAGGACGTGCCTTCTGAGGTTGCCTTCTTTATAAAAGTGGAGTTGATGGTAGATACTGCCCAGAGTTCCTGAATACCTTTTCGTATGTTTGTATGTGTGTGTATATTTATGTGTGTACGTGTGCACCTGTGGGTGGGTGTGTTTGTGTGTGGATGGGAGTGTGTTTTTTTGTATGTGTATTTGTTTCTATGTGTGTGTGGATGGGTGTGTGTCTGCGTGTGTGTGTGTGTGTGTGTACCTGTGGGTGGGTGTGTTTGTATGTGTGTGCAGATGGGAGTGTGTTTTTGGATGTGTGTGAATGGATGTGATTTGTTTGTATGTTGTGTGGATGGGTGTGTGTCTGAAGCGTGTGTGTGTGTGCCTATGGGTGGGTGTGTTTGTGTGTGTGTGTGTATGGGTGTGTGTTTTTTGTATGTGTGGATGGGTGTGTATTTGTATGTGTGTGTAGATGGGTGTGTGTGTCTGCACATGTGTGTGTGTGCGTGCATGCGTGCTGGAAATGAAGAACAGAAAGCTTCTTTATTTTACGTCAGCAACTGATCTGCCTTCTTCCATCAACAAAAACAAGTTCTCTGTGTCTACTACTGGCATGTTGAGATTCTGTGTGATAGTATTAACAGGCATTCAGGGGGATTCCATGTAAGGAACAAAACCACAACATTATGGGCTCATGCAATTGTGATTTCAAGAAGAATGTCTGGGCACTCCTCTAAGAATCAATGTCGTTGGCCCAGGAAGAGGCTCATGTGAACCAGTCTGCATCAGATATAACTTATTCTGAGCAGTGTTCACTGTCTCACTACTTAGAGTTCTGGCATTGTTCACATGCAACTTTCAGGCACCTCACAAATCCACAAGGACAAACTCCCGATGGTTATTGCTGAATCAAGGTTACACAAAGTAACTTCAGTAGTCATCATCCCCTGTAGTAAAGGACTTTCCGCATGTACTCCTAACTTCCAGGTTCAGCCAACTAACTTCTCATTGATTAAGTCCTGAATTTCAATGACACTTTCTGTCTGGGAACCCTGATTACTTAGAGCTCCATGAACGACCAAGCGCTACTCACTGGCCGGTCACTGTGACATCTCTAGCCTGAGAGAAACTGTGCGATCAGTGTGGCTCTGTTTCTTATTGTTTACTCAAGAAGTGCTGTGTGACCCTAAAAATGAGATTGCTGTTGATCCAGAGGCTTTGCTGTACAAGGGGAAATATGAGAGACGGAGAGAGGACTGTTATGTAGCTGTGTGTAAAGAGAGGCCGCTGTGTGGAGACGGAGGGAGAGGTTTTTAGGAAAGGAATTTTGAAAGATGAAATAAAAGAGAAAGTTACCAACAGAAAGCATGTGTTTCCTTATCTAGCTCTTAGATAAGAATTCCTTCAAAGTTCCAGCTGTTCTCTAGGCATTCTCTTGGCTATCCTGGGTGCAGTCCTGGGAGCTGGACTCCCAGGTTGCTTTAGGGCTGCTGTAGAAGTGCATTGAATTTCATCAGGTGCAATGATGTGGAAACAATGTTGTTTCCACATTGTTTGTGTTTATCATGTCAATGAACTTTTCTAGTCAAGATGAAAAACAATATACCAAAGCACAATTCCTTTATGAGCCATGTTCTGTTATTATTAAACTTAGGCTGGGAGCAGGCAGGGGACTCAGTTGGCAGAGTGCTTGTTTAGTATGTTTGAAACACAATGTCCACTTTCAAGTATCATATATCCTGGGATAGTGGTGCACACTTGGAATCTAGCAATTGAAGGAGGAAGCAGAAGGATCACGAGCCCAAGGTCATCCTTTAACTACATAATGGGTTTGGGACCAACCAACCTTGGATACATTAGACCCCGTCATAAAACAAAACAAAATAATAAAATAAAATGGTTTATGGCGCAACCTAGGAAACAGACAATAAAAACAACAATGCAAATTAGAGGAGCTCAAGGAAGGATCCTCTCTTCTGAAGCGGCATCTCCTAGATGAAGCTCTCTCATTTTGGTATCCCCAATCTTTGAGCAGAACATGGCTCTGTTAGCTATGAAAAGTCAACATCTAATGAGTTCCTTTATCTAAAAGTCAATAACCACTGGAAATTTGCGACAGCAAATGAATTTGGCACCAGACTATTTATAACACTGAATATTAAAAATGCAGCTATGAGACTGTTAAAAATAACATATCTCCAGGGCTAACCCCTCTGGGATTTGGGGCAGAAAGATGTGTTTTTAAATTGCTGTTTTGAAAGTGAGAATGTTGATCATCAGCAGAACAATTTTTTGCTCGTTTTTGTATCAACAGTCATTTTCCAATTTACTTGCATCTCATGTAGCACCATGTCCAAAGTAAACATTGACAGGGTGGCCATAGACACCTTTTACTCAGTGTCTGTCCTCAAGTTATTGTAGACTTGTTCTATGTGAGTGCAAACGATCATAACCAAAGACGGGAGGGTCCCAATGCTCTATGACCTCAAAAATGAGCAGTTGTGGCACTGTTGACATCATGAGCCTCATTCACTGGCTCTCAGATTTTGCATCTTCAGTCACCCCCGTCAAGCCAGTTAAATGAGAATGTGTGGGTTAAATCCTAGTCGCTGGTATTTCTTAAGGTCTTCCAAATGATTCTAATTCTCATTTCCCAAGATGTACGCACTCCAGGAAGACTGGGAGACTTGCCCGAGGCCTCATTAGCAATTTACCATTCCCACTTTTTCAGCAGAAGCATCTCTAGACGTGAGCTTTTACCACCTCACCCATCTCTACTTCTAAACGCTCCCCCAATTCTCCTAGAGGCTGCTTAGTTCATTCATTTACCTATCAACTGCAATTTATCAAGGCACTAGGCTTGGGAGCATGAATAAAATAGTGAACAAAACCAAAGGAGATCTCTGTCTCCGTAGAAGTCAGACTCAAAGGAGAAGACACGCAGTAACGGAGTAGCGAGAAGACTATTGTAAATAACTTTGATTGGTGTAGGGTAAGAGCATTCATAAGAAATGATTTCTCTAAAGGAGGACGATTAAATGAGATCTGAAGGGTAAGTCAGTGTCTTAGACAAAAGATGAACCAAGAAATGGAAAAGAGGAAGAAGATGAAGAGAAGAGGGGACAGAGGAAGAGAGAGAAGGCAAGGGAGAAGGTGAGAGAGAGGGAGCTGGGGTGGCGGTGGGAAAGGGAGGTCGTCCTTGATCTACTTAGGAGAATGGTGTGTGCTAAGAGGCAAGGCAACATGGGAGAAGATGAACAGCTTATGAGTCAGGGAAGTCTTGGGAGATTAACTACACCAACTCTTCACACAAACGCATGCTACACAACCTTGTCACTAATACAATGAAATGGACCTCTCTTTGTATCTTAAACATACACCCACAAGTGAGTGTCAAACAGACAGGAGGTCTTTGTCTGGTCAGGAATCCTCAACCGGGAATACATTTGCCAATTACTTGGAGACCTTTAGACGTATTGATTCCTTGGTGATATCCTAGACTGATGCCAGTCTTTAAAGGTGAAATCCCAACGCTAGTATTTGTTAAAGGTCTGCTGATGGACAGCCAAGAGGAACAGTTATTCTAGGCTGAAGGCTTCATTAAGGCAAATACTGGGAGTGAAGGAATAAAGTATATTTGAAGCTGCCACACTTCAATTTTAAAAATTGCTTCCAGTGGAGGTATCAGTACTTACTATGTGTTATCACTTCTTCCTAACAACTGGATTAGAATTAAAACTGCAGGGATGCAAGGAAGGCCTCTTAAATGTAACATAAAAATATGATTCTCTTTTCCTTGTTTTTACTCATTGTAAAAATCATATTGAGGCTTTAAATGAAAAAAAAATCATATTGAGATCACTGTAGATGGATATGTAGTTGAAAGAAATAACCAAGAAACCTTATTCCCCCAAAGCTAAGATTGTATATAACTACAATACAGTATTAAATTTTGGATATTGACATCAATACATGCAGGATAAAGAGCATTTTGTCACCCCAAGGATGTGTCATACAATCCTTCAGTAGCTCTAAGTCTCTACCCTCCACCTCACCTCTGGCAACCGTAATCTGTTCTCTGGTTCTGTGGCTTTGGCATTTGAAGGATGCTAGAGAAATAAAGTCATACAGGGCACCGTTTCACAAGACTGGCCCTTATTTTCACTCAGCATCACGTTGTGAATATGTAGTAGACCTCCCTGACTGGAGTGGGGAAGGAGTGCTTCGTTTATGCAGGAAGGAATAGACGTCGAGGTTCTTCATACGGTTTCGAGACGCCATCAGTAGAGGAGAGGGTTAGAAGATTCTTTCTGCTTGGCAGTTGCTGGTGTGAGGAAGGGTTTGTCTGGAGAATAAAATAATTATTCACTAAGCACTGAAAGTATTCTGCTGTGCTAAGCTTCCTTTTTACTGGTCTGTTGCCAGAAAAACAAACAACAAACAAACAAACAAAAAACTGGCTTCTGTTCATTCCTCTTGTTTTGTTCACGAGCATTTTTACATGCCTAGACTTTTTAGGTTTAAGTTTGGGAAAACACAGAGAACTTAAATTTTGTACTTTAAGGCAGGAATTTCCCTCCCTGTCTTCCTTCTTTCCTCCATAGTCAGTCTGCTTGGGGTTTTTGTATGCAATGCTGAAGATGAATAGGGGAGACTTCCCAGACATAGAAACGGGCAACATGCTGCAAATGTATACTGTTTCTCTTCTGAAAAAAAAAGAGTGTTTCCTTCTTTATTAATATGGTTTTAACTATGCTAGAATTACATCACTTTCTCTACTCTCTGCAGCCCCTCCCAGCTACTGCCCTTCGAATCCCTATGATATGACCCATCTCAAGTTGATACCTTCTTTTGTTTAATCATTATTGTTTCCTTAGCATACCTTTTAAATGATCATTTACATTTTGGTGCCTTCTATTGGAATACTTTGTCAATTAATTAGTCTTTTCTTTGGCAATTAATTAGCTGTTTCTGTGACTTCTCGGTAGTTTCAAATTTTCTCTAAATGTCTTTCCGAGACTGCTCACAGGGACCAGGGTTATCCACAAACCCTGTTCTTTTAGCTACATCAAAATGCTGCCTGCAGTCGAAATTGTTTAGTTGGTCCTGTTAAAGTTCTATTTCCCTTGATTTTCACGACCAAATGTTTTTAATGACAGCTCTTTCTCCTTGTACAAAAAACCCAGAAACTTTGAAAACCTCATCTTCTTCACTATACAACCAGGATTGTAATTTTTGACCTGTGCTTTTTAGGGTTGAACTGAGGCCCAACTAAGATTATATGTATCTAATGAGCACCAATCAGGGTCAGACTTTGAGTATGTAGCAGTGAGTTTAGCAAAACTTCAGTGACTTGTCACAGTCTACAGGTGGAGACCTGTAAGTTGGCAGGCACGGGGACAGTGGGAACACATTAGACACAGCCTTGTCGTGAGAATACTCAGGGACACGAGAACTGGGGCAAGACTGTGCAGAGTCAATCAGCTCCTGAAGAGAGAGCAGCTCAGGCATGGAGCAACGGATGGGGAGTGTTGCACTCGCTGAAGCACCAGAGGGCAGAAAGCCAGTGTTCATGCTACTTCAGGGAGCTGATGACATTCGTTTCCAAGGAGATGTGAATTGTGAGTGATCAAGTCCATTATAGACTCAGTGCCCCTGAAGGAAGAGAGAGCCCAAGGGGTCCTTTCACCGTGTAACTTCTGCCCTATAGCTATAGTGCTCAGAAATGGAGCAGAGTAATTTTTAAAGATTTTTACCCGCATATCTGAGAAAACTTAGCTTTTACAGATGCAAGCTGTGGAAATTTTAACAGCGACTAATTCCATTAACTGTTCCATTTGTTCATATCTGAGTGCGCTCTTCCGCTGTGATCTTTCATTTCTCACCTTGTGCTTATCTCATTTTGATACATAAATATTCTTTATGCTTATGGTAATTAACTGATTGTGATAGTCCCAACTAGTTAAAAATTTTTCCCTCTCAAAAAGAACACCTCAGCCATCCATCCTCTGGCAATTTCTCCCATGCAATGAAGCATGGGCGGGCAACACCATCGCTCTGCCTTCATCATTGGAAGTGCATTGCCAGCTCACAACTCTCCATCTCTACCGCGCCAGCCTTTCCCTTTCCCGTGCCCTTCAAGCCCTCCATGCCCAAAGAGAACACAGGGTTGGCCTTTGCAATTATCGTTTGCTTCTAATTGGCCCTTCAGCTTCAGCTGTGTGGAAGCTTCTTTTCATTTCTCTATCTCATTTGAATAAGTTGGCTTTTTAAATCGTGCAGAACACATAACATGTTTTCCTCTGCTCATGGCTGAATATAATCATACAGTTAGGAGACAAGCTGCATCTACTGTGTTTAGTTTCATGCTATTGCCACAATAAAACAGAAGTAGAGTGAAGCACACGCCGAGAGAGAGCTGCAGACAGGTGAGTTAACTCTGCACACAGAGGAGGAGGGGCAGGGCTCAGAGACCTGTGACACTTGAAGGATGACCAGACTTCTAGAGGTCAGTCAGGATTCTACTTGTGGAGGAAGCCATGAGACATGGAGGAAGGGCAAAGGTCATCTTTGAAGAGAAGTGAGGGTTTGGTCAGGAATTTTAGATGGTGAGTGATCTGATTTGTGTTTAGAAACTTCAATCAGTCTTCTGTAAGGAAGGAAAATAATAGAAGGGAAAAAGATACGGGGCAGAGGATAGAAGGGTCCACGAATTACAGGGGCCTAGGGGAGAGAGTGACAAAAGTTAGAAGTAGCTCAGGGTACCAGGAAGACAAAGGCATGGATATAACACAGCATCATCCATGGGCACTTTATGACTTGTAGGCCCCAAACTCCCCTAGTGGTCACGTTACGGTTCTTCTCTCTCTCTCCTCTTATTTTCATGAAGCTGAAATGCTCACATTTTCAGCTTTATGAAACAATATTTAGTAATTATTGATAAAATTACAAACTAAGATTTTTTTTTTCAGTTTTGTTGTGTGATAGGCTGTGTCAATCACCACTGGGATATCGATACTATCAGCAGGCTGCTGAAATAGTTTCCAAAAGTCTCTGTCCTTCTCAACTGTTTCTGAGAAGGCTAGACCTCCAACGAGCTGAGATACTCACAACGAAAGCCTTGTGATACCCACGATGCTCCAAGGCGTCGGTATCTACCTGCATCCCAACTTTTCTTGAACTGAAACAGTCATGTCATCAGGAGGGGACGTATAATCAGCACACGCATGGACCCGTCTACCTACAGCAGGTATCTTTGTGAATCAACTCTATTTACAAATAACACACTCATTACAGCTGGAAAAAAATCAAAGTTTAAATCCGTTTAATCTGCTGCCCTAATCTTTATTCTGTTTAATTCTCATAGAATTTTTTTTCTTTATTGAAATATGATAGACTCTTCCAAGGCCATTTATCAAGGTTTATATCGTTTGGGGGCTAAGTGTAACTGTAACTGCACGAATTTTGTTAACTTGTATAAAAATATAGATTAGATCATTAGTTTAATGATTTAAACCTCCTAGTAAAAGGAAACTAATGCAATAGATTGAGCTAATTCATCTTATTACCACCCACCAGGCCTCATTGGGAAGGGAAAACACTGTAATTAATGATACAATATCAGTATACCAAAAGCTAATGCAAAAATGCCTTCATTTCCTCTTCAAATCCACACTCCAAAGCCTGGAGCAGGACCCTGAAGAGGACCAGTGTTAGGCACTTTCAGGCTATGATCTCAGCTGATTCTTCACAGCCTTAACCCTTTCTTTCCCATCAACAAACACTAACATAAGTACAAATGATACAAGCATAGCATAGTCTTAAATGTTTTTCACGTCAAAGCACCTTGTCATCAATTACTGAACCGCACAGTAAGAAGGCTTACAGGATGGATGAAGAAAGTGTGGCTCATCTACAAATAAAGAAATGGACAAATATGGAAGAGGTGGCTTTTCTTGACATTACTCAGCCAAGCTGACAGCAGAATAAAGACTAGATTTCTAATCTCACTTTAGCCATGTTTTCCATTCATCAGAACGCAGATAGGATGATCCACTGGCCCTCAGGAATAAGATCTAGGGCAATTAGTGTGCATCATTTCTGAAATAAAAATTATTTTCTGTCATGTCTCGTTTTCCTTGAGTTTAAAAGAGTAACTTTAGCTGGAAAAGCTTCTATCTAAAACTTAGATCTATTGTCCTCATGGAAGGAATGTTTACAGAATTTATCGAAGGATGAATGGACATACATTGCTTTCTATTTTGAAATAGAAAATTTTAAATAAAATTTTGCTGTTCCAACTTTTAGCTTTGAATTACCTATGGACCCATTTTCATTCAATCAAGTTTCTTACCAAATGGAAAGGAAGTCTCACTATCAATTGTTTCCATATGCAAGCAACAAAGTACAGGAATGAAGACAAAGGTTTCCTTGTGATTTGTTTGGGTCCTGAGGATCTACATGGGGTCCACTTCTATGCCAATGTTTTCTTGCTTCCCCCAAGCTAATGTCTTTCTGTCCCTGGCTTTTCACATTATGTCTGCCAGTCTACGACAGACTAGGACTCTTGTAACTAGAAGTTCATGGCCACAATGGACTCTCCTTTACCTTAAAATATCTGTTGCCTTCCCTAGAGACCCTGGAAATCAGACTAAAGGACGTCCCAGGAATATGAGTGCCAAAGGTTCCTGACCCTGTGCTAGGCAATTTCCTTTAAAGGGTCCCTACAGTTTGGAAAGTGTGTGTTAAATATTTAAATTTGTGTTGGTAGTCTTGTCCTCTGCTTTCCTCCCTTTTTCTTCTCATTGGTATGTGCAGGGATTCTGTAGGATGGTAACCATAGCAACAGCAGAACAAGAGAAATGAGATTTTTCACCCCCCCCCCCCTAAAATGCATATACAGGCTATTTACTAAAACTGGAAGGTTTGCCAGCTCTCCCAGAGGACAAAGACATCTGATACGGCTTCCAGTTGGATTTAATTGTCATTCTGTCCTTACCTTGCTAACATAATGGACACGTGTATGTCTTTTGTTAATAATGTTTGAAAGGAAAGTTTTTTTTTTGGAGACTTAAAACCACTTTATCGGGTAGAAAGGAACACTCTTGAAATGTTTTTCTTCCTCATCGTATTTGTGTATATGTGTATGTGAGTATTTTTGTTTACATTGAAAATGTTCAAATGGAACTCTAAGAATAATTATTAATTCGCCATGGTTTGTTCTAGCAAGCAAGCAAACCTTGATGATGCACCAAGCATGCCCTGGGAAGAAAGATTTTATGTATTGCTTTATCAATCACATTTTTATGACGATTAATAGCAATCAGGCTATCTGCTTGTCCACTGTAGCATCCCCAGCACCTCAGCTACCTTGCAAGTCACCTGTCAGTCAGGAAGCTTAGTGCAGAAACAGGTACAGGGGAGGTTGGCAAAGCCAAAAGACACTATCTTCACTTTGAGTATTTCAGTTTATAGTATACGAAGACAATTGAAGACCAATTTGGGGCTTTGATAGAGTTTACAAAAGTTTAGATTAAGTTTTTCTTTTCTCTCTTTCCGTAGCTTGCCTTCACAACCTGTATGCACTATTCTATGCCAGGTGCAGGGAGGGCAGCTTGGCTAGCATCTGGAAACAATGAAACGCAGTTAGTAAGTTTGTCTATTACAGACAGGTTAAATCAATTCAGGCTAATGGCTAAACATGAATTTAAGAACCAGGAAGACTTTGTTTAAAATCCTGGGTTCTGTTAATGTTAACTAGAGATAGTGGGCACCAAGTTCCCGTCCTGCCCGTCCTGTACTGAGAACCAGTACAGAAGCCTGAGAGAAGGCGCAGAAGTGCAAGGGGTTGCGCCACCTCTGTGAAGTCTCACAGATCACAGAAACTCCCCAGGTGAAGGTACAACGGGAAGGGGCAGCACATTTGAAAGCCAATTGCAGTCTTGGTTTCTGCTTCTTGCCTTTGATATTGCAAGAGGAGAAGGATTGACAAGGAGGGGTGTGAAAATTAAGTTTGGCATGCTTTTTCCAAGGGAGGAATTGCCAGATCAGAAGGCGTGAGTCCCACAGAGTACTGTTGGGACCCTTGGATACCGAAACCTGCAGCCTGCCTTGGGGGTTGGGGTGCAGAGACCATTTGTCCTCTGTGAGAATGTGCTCTGAAATCTGAGAGCAGGCCCTTTCTGATGTCTCCGAAACTGTATGAGCCCTGGAGTTTTTGTAGCCTCCAGTGAAGTGTGTGGGGGAGGGAGTGAGAACAACACTAGGAGATGGGACTATTCAGCAAACCTGTGGCAGCCATGCTTGCTATGAATTGAAGGACAAGTGAATAAATAAATAAGCAAAATGCATGCTTTGCTGACGACGGCGGGTCAATTTACAAACTCTGCAGTGTTAAAGAATGATGGAGAAGCCTTGTTAGCCAATTATCTTTAAGAGGTGGGTCCAAGTTAAGGCGTGGCTTTCTGGGACCGGGAGAAAATGGGGTACAGTCCAGGTGCACTCTCTGTGTGATTCCCGCGGGGCACAGCTGAGCTTGGACTTCTCGTTCCTGTTTCGTGAGTCTTCCCCTTATAAAAAATAAAAATATAATTGTTTTATCCTTTAGCTAGCCTGATTATTTCCCAAATTGAGCTAATTTCTACAAAAGAGTGTTGGGAATGAAGAGTTTTTGTGGCGTGGAGGAGAAAGGGGGTTTTACTCTACAGTAGTAAAGGAAAGAAGACGTGAGTCTAGGAGAATAAGCAGGTACTCTAAGCAGACGGAACATTATAACCAAAGACAGTGATTGGACTGCAAGCCCATGAGAGAGGATTGTGTTAGAGACACAGTTTTGAGATATGCAGAGGCTAGGCAAAGGGGAAGGGGATGAGGTACCTGTCTACGCGGTGAATGGCATGGTAAGCTGGAATGAGACAGCCCAGACCACGGAATGTGGAACCAATGCTTTTGGATCCAAGACTCCAGGAGGTACATATTGAAAACATTTTTGTAAAATAATGTGTGTTAGCTGTTGCATCTGTGATCAGTGCTATTTCATGGTAATGAGAAACTGTTCAAGTGTTTGAGGAAAGCAAGGGAGCTTCTCCAGGCTCAGTAGGGTGCATTTAAAGTTCCCGGGGAGTAACTCCAAAGGATCCAGGTGTCACAAAATAAAATCAGTTTATATGAATTGTTCCAACATGTAATCGATAATAATAACTGTGAGATATTTTAAATTATTAATTCCACACTAAGTATCCAGTGCCATTGTGCATTTTACATTCATCCTGCATCTGAATAGCTCCGCATTAGCTAGTATAAGTCTATAGAATGAAGTAGAGTTCGGGAGACTTAGTAGTTTAGGAGACTAAGAGCCATGACCTAAATTCAGTGGTAGAGGGAGCAAAGAACAAAAGAGAATTACGAAAATTACCGCAAAAGTAAAATCGCCAGCACTGGAATAAAGGGTGGCGGAAGAAGATTGCACACTACTGCTTCTGACTTCAGGGTTCGGAAAGGAGAGGCCTTCAGTGGGACCAGGGACAGGCTGGAGTGGAGTGGGGGTTGGGGGAGGGGGCTGGAGAGATGGTACCAGGGACAAGCCGAAGTGAGGGTGAGGAGGGAGAGGGGCGACTTGGCTTTGGATTCAGTTGTGAAGTTTGGATGGATCCCTAGGTAAAAGAGTCAGTAAGCACAGTGAGGAAAGAGGCTTAGAGAGAGGGTAGGCATTGAAGTTAGGTAAGGAGGTCGTCATGTGAAGGAGACACTAGAATGCTGATGCCACGTGATCCTTCAGGGAGGGACCTGTGAGGAAAAAGAGAAAGCAGTAAGGAGCCAATGGCTACCTACACTTGGAGATTGGGGTGAAGGAGAAAAAGAAGTCGGGGAGAGAAAGCAATGAAAAAAGTAGAACCGTCTGCAGGGGGCCGTGCGTCAAGAGAGTATGGGGTTATAGTTTATAGAAAGAGTGGAAGGACGAGAGGGATTTTAAAAAGTGATTGACAACCTCTGGGATTTGAGGATGCTGGGCTAGCTAAATAAGACAGGCTTAAAAACCATGCAGTAAGCATTGAACAATTACTGTTCTTTAGAAACTCAAATAAATATGATGTAAGATTTTATTTTTGTTTCGGCGGGGTTTTATTTGGTTTTTATTTTATTTTTTGGGACACGTTTTTGTTTGTTTGTCTGTTTGTTTTTTTGAGATAGGGTTCCTTTATGTAACAGCACTGGCTGTCCAGGAACTTCCTCTGTAGACCAGGCTGGCCTCAAACTCACTGAGATCCACCTTCATCTGCCTATGAAGTACTGGGATTAAAGACATGTGTTATCACTGACTGGCTAAGATTTTTTTTTTTAAGAAAAAGTTCTAGGAACAGAAAGACTGCTTTTGTAAACATTTGGGAGGACAGCCAGGTAGAGTACGAGGGACGTGTTTCAGGAGTGGTGGTGCGTGGCTGCAAGCCTCAATCAACAGTGACAAATCGGATCACAGGAGCAATGGATAAGGCAGAAAGGAAAAAGAGAGAATGGGTAAAAATACAGATATATATTCTCAGCTGGAAAGCAGGAAACCTTAGCATTTTCATATTTAGTAGGCACGGCAGTTACCAATGAACGTGGGAGCAGAATATATTTTATGTAGAATTTACATAAAACTCCTGGACCATATGCCTTGAACATTTATTATTACACAACATTTATTAGACTCTCCTGTACAAAGCTCCAGATGGCAACACAGGGAACAGAACAGTAAGAATGTGTCAGAGAAAACCAGCAGACATTGACCTCTGAGGCCTCACAGGGAACCATGTTCTATATGTGTGGTTTCAGTCCTCTGAGGCCTCACAAGGAACCATGCTCTACATATGTGGATTCAGTCTACATGTAAGGTCTCACCCTCAACACCAGCACTCTCTAAAGAGGTCCATTTAAGACAGCCAAAAGAACCTAAACCATTCTCCCTGAAACTACTCAGTAAGAAACTTAAGGGAATGCGTTTCCTCCGTGGGAGAAAAGACAAAAGGCCAGAAAGCAGGAGAGGACACGGAGTGGGGAAATTTTGATTCTGTCCTCTATTAACTTCTTATAAGTAGAAAAGGGGGACCAACCATTCCGTGGAATAGCAAACTCAAAAAACAAACAACAAAAGAACTCATAATAATCCCAATTCACAAAACATTGCTATTCGAGCAATTCTGTAATTCTTGTCTACTACTGAGAATTTTCCTAGAACAGAGACTCCGTTAGCAATTTCAAAGTAAAGGAACCTCTAGTAAAATTAGCACGTGCTCTGTAGGAGAGACTCAGGCTGAGTTCCCCACACAGACTCTAACACTGGCGTAGGAACGGATGCACATGTGAATACATACATGCACATGCACGTGTGGATGCATACATACACATGCACACACGAATACATACACACACATGCACATGTGAATACATATATATACACATGCACATGTGAACACATACATAAACATGTGAATATTACATATATACATGCACATGTGAATACATATATATGCACACACATGAATACATGCATACACTTGCGCAATGAGCAACATACATACACAGGTGAATATTACATACATACACATGCACACATGAATGTATACACACATTTTCTTGAAACAGAGACCTTCCTTTTCGTGACTCTTCAGTGATGATTTTGAGATAAAAACAGGATAGTATGGAACCGAGGCTTGTAAATTAAGCAGCATAAGACCAAGTCTAATTGGTAACTGTGTATTAAATTTTGTGTTGGCCACTGTAATTTGGATAGGAAATTTTGTATTGGAGATATGCTAAATGTTTAGTTTGAAGAATGGAAGGCCAAATAGAAGGTTTTCACATTGGCAATCACTTTCTAATGTAAAGGATTGCAAGCCTGCACTTGGGGAGTGCGTTCTTTATGTCTCCTCTCACCCCATGGCTTAGCAGTTACAATGAGAAGCAGGATTGAAGGAGAACCCAGTGCATCTGACCAATTGATCTTTGCCACTGATCTGATTTGCTCTCCAGCATCTAGTTCAGCCCTGATATTCCTGCCACCCACCACGAGACGGGAGGGATGTTGTTTCTATGCTCAGAACCCAACACCATCTATAGCTTTGTTTTACAACATGGGAAATTTCTTGGTATTTCACCAACGATGATGGAGTTGTTTCTCCACTTCTAACAGGAAAGAAAGGTACAGAAAGGGATGTGAGTGTGTGTATTGGGTAGTTTTATGTGTCAACTTGACACAAGCTAGAGTCACCAGAGAAATGAGCCTCAGCTGAAGAAATGCCTCTTTGAGATCCAGGTGTAAGGCATTTTCTCATTTAGTGCTCAATGAGGGAGGGCCCAGCCCACAGTGGGTGGTGCCATCCCTGGGCTGCTGGTCCTGGGTTCTATAAGAAGGTGGGCTGAGCAAGCCAGGGGAAACAAGCCAGAAAGCAGCTCCCTTCCATGGCCTCTGCATCAGCTCCTGCCTCTGGCATCCTGCCCTGTGTGAGTTCCTGTCCTCACTTCCTTCAGTGTTGAACATCAGTGCTGAGTGTAAGCCAAATAAACCCTTTGCTCCCCAACTTGCTCTTTGGTCCTGGTGTTTGGTTGCAGCAATAGAAACTCTAAGACAGTGTGACACTTCAGTTAGATTCTGTCGGGGTGAGAGGGTAATACATGCCCACATGATGCAACTCCAAAAGTCTTGATCAAAACTTATTTCCCATTTCATTTTCCCCAAACTGTGTATCCCACAGGAACATCAAGTATGCACAGAATTCCTGTTCATCTGATAGCTGGTGCGCAGTATTGACGGGGTGGGGGTGGGGGGTCAAAATAGAAATGAGTAAGAATGTGTGATCCAATAATAGAAACTCTAATTTATCTCCCAGAGCCATGGTTTGTATGAGGCCCATGGCTCCTGGCCTCTGCAGTCTGCTTTTCTGAGGACCCCAGGGTACAGAAGTAATGTCGTGATGTAATGTAAGCTTTCTCACATGCCCTCAGATTTGATTTGCTAGCATTCTGATATGATGTATCTATGTATCTTTTGTATCTACGTTCATTGGAGATTTTTAGCTATGATTTTATTTGTTGTATCCTTGTTGATAATGGTTGAACAAGAAAGAGCACATTCTAATAAACATGAAATCCAGACTGGATACTAAGGGGAAAAGTGGAGTTAATGATAAAACTCCAGAAACTACTTTAAAATTATCCACAAAATTGCCTCATGAGTGCATAACAATGAGGCAGACTTAGCGTTCTAGTTGAAGGTCCCGTCTGGTCCTTCTGCTGTCATTCTGGATGGTTGGTATGGACAGATAGATTCTCTCATGGGTACCTACAGCAGACCTACAGTGGACTGGGGAGGTTTACCGAGGCAGCTGTGAGGGGCAAGGAAAGTGGCAAAGCTGTTTGTATCTAACCACACAAAAATGAATCCTAGCCTATTCTCTCCCAAGTCTGCTTGTTTTTACATTATTGCCATGAACCTGTGGGACACAGCTCCCTATATTTAGAGTGGCCAGAGGAGTCATGCTACTGGCATCTTACATGAGTGGTTTTTGGCATGTCCGTGTCTACTTCCGTACCTAGAGTTGAGAAACCCGTGGTTCACTCAACCTTTGCTTTGCTCTCATTCCTGACAGGAGAGCTCGAAGAACTCAAGATCAATTCCTTGGACGCTGCCCTCTTCTTCTGGTGATGTGAATTCATTTATAAAATGAATACATCCCGAGTTGCCCTAAGTGATGAGGGTGGAAAGGAGACATGTCGTGAGCATATTTAAACATAAACGTAAAGGAAGAACATGACTTCCTTGGGCTATGTCCTGAGTTAAACACATTACCTGCAATAAAGTTATTCGGACTCTGCAAATGGAAATGCAGCATCCCTACTTAGAAAATGAGGCACAGTAAAGCAGCTCCTAGGCAGCAGTTCCCTCTGAGGGTGAAGTGCTGTCGCTGCCCAGGTTGGGTGCCCACCAAGGCTGCCCTGTCTTAAAAGTCAGTCTACTGAAAACTTAGAACCCGGTTTCTTCCACTATCTCTCTGTTCATTATTAGTGTCAGAACCTGGATTTCACCCAATGCTGGCTGACTTTATCTCCTGCAGAGAACAGTATCAAATGTCCAGTTCTCTCAGTGTGGAATATCAGTGTTACCTGACCTCACCTGCTGTCTGTTGAGATGCTCTAGATGCCAGACTGTCCTGACCTCTCATGACCATGGGCACTTTGTTCTGTCCTTGGACCAGCGGACAAGGAGGGCAGAGGACTAGATATAATTCAAGTAGGATGCCTTTAATTTCCTAGGCTCTGGAGATGAAGGTGACCGCGGGGGAGGAGGGGTGAGGGCATTGCATAACCGTAGCCCTAGAAAAGAAAAATCCCAAGATTATAACTGCATGTGGACCAGATGAAAAGCAGTGTGGCTGCCTTGCTGGCCTTTTCATCTTAAACAGCTTATCACTCACTTCCCAAGGTAAATGGAATTCACGGAAAGAGACTTGCTCCCTAAGGAACAACAAAGAATTCTGATATATACACGATTTTATAACGCAGTATAACCCTGTCTCTTGGAAAGCACCCGAAAGTGCACCTTTTTGGAATTTCTTATTTGTTTATTTGTTTGCAAAACTAAGAGGAAAACTTCCAAAATATTTGTAAGCCCTTCCAAAATTAACTGGGCTTACTCAGGAGTTGCATGGAGGAACTGGAGAGGATCCAAGTTCAGATCTCTACGGCAAGAACTCAGCTGTGGGAGGTCTCTAAAAGGAAGATACATTTCCTGATGTTCAAAGGTCCATGTGTAGCATGGAGGTGAGACTGGCAATAGACAGATCAATTTAATCCTGAGAACCAGAGAGGGACTGGACATGTATTACACAATCCACCAGACAGATAAGCCACACTTGTAGGGAGCAGAATGATTTGGTGGCAGTCAAGAAAAAAGTCTTTAGTGGAAAAAAATTAGTGAAAATAACTACTTTTAAAAGTTTATAGATGGTCAATTTGAAAACCCCACTCTTTAGGTGAGACAAAAAAAAGGAAATTACAATAGAACTTAAAACTTATGAAATGGTTAGAGCTAGCATACTGATTTACACTTTTCCTGTTTAAGCTCAGTATCCTAAACAGTTAACCTAGCATCATTAATTGCTGAGAATTCTTTCCATGTCACTTTGAGAAGAACAGATCGGTACTGTGGAACCAATGGAGAGAAAGATCACAGGAAGCGATGGGGTCTTTTGCTTTGACCCATTGCTTCAGTATCACTCAAATGTGGGACTTCAAAAAACAAACCGTGCTGAAAAACTCTTGACAGCATCTGGCCGTCTATTATGGAGTCAGCACCTCAATTCTTTAGTCACACCCAATTCTGCAAAACTGGGGTCATGAGCAGCCAAAGGCCATGAGTAGCCCTCAGGAAAGTCCCACAAGTATGTGTTTTAACAAGGACCCAAAGTTCGCCCAACCCAACAACATACTTCCCACAATTATGTTTGGGTAGATGATAATCACTACCCTATCAACTAAACCCAGATGCAGATTTCACCGCATGAGGAATTATACTGAGTGCATCTTCCCAGGCTTCTCTCTTCCTCAGACTGGACCATTGCCAGTCTATGAGCTGCCAGTCAAGAGGTAGAACACCTGCAGTAGATAAACGTGACATCGGCACCCTGGGTGGCTTGCCAGTTGCCTTTCAGGTGCTAAATCTGATATTCATGAGATGTAAGCAATTGCTGCTTTGGAATTTGAGGAGGTGGCAGTGAGAAAAACAACAAGGATTGCAGAGTTCAGAGAGACAGTTTGTGGCTAATGCTGTTCTCATTCCAGCTACTATGAACACCGTAAAGGGTAGGGAAATCCCAAGGACTGTACAAGAAGTCCTGAAAGACAGGCACAAAGAAGAGCCTTCCTAACTACATCATGGATGGGACTGTTTAGGGTAAAACAATGGCTAAGAAACAGCTCTATCTAGGGAAGCAAATATTTAGACAGCATCCCTCTCTAAATCCTTTAACGTTTGCTGTCACAAGAGGTTTCCAAACCACCAGCATGTCTTAGACTGCATTCCTAGAAGGGGAGTTCAGGCAGAGTGATTTTGGAAGTGGTTTATGAAGGAAGAGACAAGGCTGTCAGGGAGACAAGATAATTTCCCTGAGCTCTGACGCCTGTGTGGTCACCAGGAGAGCGTGTGTGTTGTTTTACCTCTGGGAGAAGGATCTGGACTTTGAGACTTGCCTGTATCAATGAGCTGTTACTCACAGGCCACTCCCATCCCTAAATGAATGAAGTAGAATCATCCAAGCAAGGTCATTCACCTTCCACAAGAGCCATCCACCAGTGAAGCACAGCTATGAACCCCTACCAGGCAACATATATGGAGTAGGACTGGGGGGGCGGGCATCAGAGGTACCATTGAGGTTCTTGTAACTACCACTAGACATTGGCATTTGATGGACTTCAGAGTCCACCACTTAGTCCCTGAGTCTATATCCTTTCTAAAACAGCTGTGCTAGCAATATCTTGTATCAACACTCAGATATGCTCTCTAGTGTCTCAAAGAAGCTTAAAAGTTTCCACTTCTTATTATATACAGCAATATCCTCCTTTAAAACACTTTCATGACTGCTCTGTATTCTTCAGTGTGTCCCAAAGCCTCGTCATCTTCTTGTTGTATTTTAAATTATCATGCAAGGTATTAGAAAACATTATGGCATTTTCAGACAAGTGTGTTTAGTAAATTCCCCTCCCTCCTCCACCCCTTTGTAATTTTCCCCCAGTCTCTTTTCCTCTTTCATGCCCCGTGTGTTCTTCTTGTCACTACCCTTGTCTGTCCTCATCACCTATTTTTATCCTGTTAGTTTCTTTTACAGTTTACAGATTACACACACACACACACACACATATGCACGTATATATTACAGGCTAGGATCTGCATATAATAAAGAATATGCAGGTTTTTCTTTCTGAGTTTGGATTCCATAACATTGTACTTTCCAGATCCAACCATTTTCCTGCAAAATTCATAATTTACTTTCCTTACAGATAAACAGAATTCCACTTTGTATAAGAACCTTATTTTCATTATCTATTTGATAGTAGACTTCTAGGTTGTATTTCCTTCTTAGTATGTTTACTGTGGCAATGTACATGGATATATGAGTAGCTCTGTGATAGGACATACAGTCCTTTGAGTACATGCCCAGCAGTGGTGTTGCTGTATGATACAGTAGTTCTATTTTTAATTTCCTAGGAACTCCCACACTGATTTCCATAATGGCCATATGAGTTTGCACTCCCACCAATGGTGAGTAAAGATTCCTCTCACTTTCATCAGCTTCTTTTCTGATACCCAGTTTTCAGCAGGACTTCACTTTCCTGGATACACTAGGCTTCCAATGCCCTGCAATTATAGCTCCAAGTAACAGCATCTACTACTTTATAGAAAGAAGTGCACATAAGAGCTTAGAATTTTCTCCCTACAAGAGAAGAAGATTCCCAGAGGAAGCTTCCTCTCTGTACAATTGATCTCAACAAAACCTGGGTTTTGAATTGTTAATAAAACCACAAGTAGAACTATCCTTCTGTGTGAGTAGTCTATGGGTGTAACGTAAAAACCATTGGCAAAGGTTGAGTTTGCAACTGAAACTACAATCATTCTTTCTATATAGTGAAAATCATTTGTTTTTCACTATATAATGGGTTTTGTTATGTGAGACACAGCACCTACCACTAGGGACAGAGGTATTTATGAGATAGTGTCCCTGCCTTTGGGGGTTTAGTCTAGGAAAATACACACAAGCAGAAGGTCCGGGTGGAGAGGGTCATAAACAAAAGTCCTTAGAAACAGGAAGGAATTATCTGTGTGTGTTGAAGACCTGTAGGTAGTTTTGTATGAATAGAACAAAATTATAGGTGTGGAAGAGATGAAGCAGGAAATAGAATGAAGACCTTAAACACCATCTAAATGCTTCACGTTGGGAACAGCAAAGTCTTGAAATCAGAAAGTGACTTGATGAACTTGGTACTTTTTAAAGCCTTCTCTACTGTAAGCAGATCTGAGAGAGTGACATGGGAAACAAGGAACTCAATCAGGACATGGTAATAACCTCAGTGAGTAAGGTCTATGAATTAAGGTTTTTTTTTTTTTTGACAGACAATAAAGCACACAGTTTCCGCAGCACCGAGTCACAGTGGAGTTTGTAGTCCCCCAAGTCCCTAAAGTAGTGACTGTACAACCTTTTGTCTCTTCATCTGCAGTGATGCTTGATGGGACTATAAAAACCGCTTCCAGCTGTCTGATCTGGTATAAGACTGTAAGACTGTGCTTAAAACATGATAGCTTTGGTCCTAACGTGATCCCCTTTGTTTTTCTTAAAAATAATCAAAAGTGCCTTTATGAATAGCACATACAAATTGTGAAGATCAAATGTCATGACTGGGAAAGCTCTCGGTGTCAGGAGGAAAACCCTGCACCACAAACAGGACATGTTAGTCTATGTGCAGTATTGAGTAAGCACCATGCATTAGACCATTTTTGTTATTTTAATGAAACACTGGGGACTGAGTAACTTGATAAAGAAATGGGGTCCAGAGTTGTATAATTCAAAGAAAAGGTGCTGGTCTTGGCTAAGCTCTGCAGAGATCTCATAGTAAATGGCAAGAGTACAGGCAAGATAAAGACATCACGCAGAAAAGCAAGGAACAAGACAAGCTGGCGTCCTATAGGCTCTTCTCAGTGCTAGTCTCCAATTCACCTGAGGACTTCTTAAAGATCCCATATCCCCAAGTATGTGGAAGGCTAGGGAATGAGCACATTTCCCATACTGGACTATTTAACATCAGCTGGGGAGGAAGAGCTGCAACTTATGTTCTCGTTCTCTTGACACCTCATGGTCATCAGCAGAGAGAGAGTAGGATTAAGAAGCTCCATTTGCTCCTTCAGAGAGTTAGTGTTGGGAAAAACAATACCTTAGTAAGTTATATGTTATATGCTGCTCTTCCAGGAGGGATGTACAGTGACTGCATTGAAGAATATTGAACTACATCTCTCTCCTTTTCAGATAAGAGACCACTGCTGTAGGACAATGGTCTGTACCCTGTCACTTATATTTTAAATAAATTCTGATTGGCCAGCAGGTTTGGCATGTCGAGTAATGGATCCAACCAAGATTCTGATAACTGGCAAAACAAGGTTGCGAGTAAATTGTGTAGGAGTTTTTGATGTTTTAACATTTGATAACAGTCAAAACAATAATCCTTTGGCATTAATGGCTCAATACCAGCAAGCAGATCTGATATCATTAGGAAAAGTTGTGTTGGCTTTGGCTTGCAACTCTTTGGCAGGAATTCAGCGAGAGAATTTACAGAAAGCCATGGAATTGGTGACAACCAACTACTCCTCTGACCTGAAGAACCTCATCTTGTACTTGTTGACTGACCAAAACAAGATGCGGAGTGTAAATGACATCATGCCTATGATTGGTGCTCGGTTTTATGCTCAACTGGATGCTGCTCAAATGAGAAATGATGTCATCGAGGAAGACCTTGCTAAGGAGGTTCAAAATGGAAGATTATTTAGACTTCTAGCAAAACTGGGAACAATCGACGAGAGGCCAGAGTTTCAAAAGGACCCAACTTGGTCGGAGACTGGAGACCGCTCTCTGTTGAAACTCTTTAGGGATCATCTTTTTCATCTATCTGTTGAAACTCTTTAGGGATCATCTTTTTCATCTATCTGTTGAAACTCTTTAGGGATCATCTTTTTCATCTAACTGTTGAAACTCTTTAGGGATCATCTTTTTCATCTATCTGTTGAAACTCTTTAGGGATCATCTTTTTCATCGGGTCACAGAAGCAGGTGCTCCCTGGATTGACCTCAGCCACACCATTTCCTGTCTTAATAAGCTAGATGCAGGTGTGCCAGAAAAATTAAGCCTGATTTCCAGGAATGAGAAGAGTGTGCTGGTGGTGACGTACAGCGACCTGAAACGCTGCTTTGAAAATACCTTTCAAGAACTGATTGCAGCTGCAAATGGTCGATTTAGTAGTACTTACTAAAATGTCCACAGGGCATGGTGGAGGCCCAAGCCTACAGCCAGTTGCACTATGATGACCTATCCTTCGTCTTCTGACAGCAGGAGAATGAACAGGAAGGAGTGAAGCTTCTCGCACTTGGGTCAGGTGCACCTGTTACTTGAGAGGAAGAATGTCTCACTTTCTGGGTACTCTGGCTGCCACAGGCCTCTGAAGAGTTATGTCAGATCAAGGTCACCGTTTGGTGAATGATGCTCCTGCTTCTGTTTTTCCACTTGTGTATGTACTAATTTTAATTTTTTAAAGACTTTTTTTTTCTGATCTTTGACCTCTTACCACATTGTATACTTATTAAGGGAACTATTTGCAAGGACATTGGGAAACAAAAAGAGGCAGCTTTTTGCCACTGAGAGATGCAGAATTTGCTTTTGGGGGATGGGCCAACTCAGTAGTTCATAGAAGTACAGAGTAGTGACTAGTCCTTATGAGTATCGTATGCAAACTCTGCGTGCCACCTACTTTAGCTCAAATTGAAGCTTCTGTTGTGTTTAAGAACACACAAAGAGAAATATCAGTGAGTTATCAGATATGAATTTTCCCTTATTTGTTAATTTAAATCCTTTTCCAGGTAACAGTTGAACGGTAACTGAAGGAGCAGGCCCTGCTCTTCTCCAGGTTCATCCAGAGCCGCCTTCAAAGAGCCTGCCAGTCAGATACACTTACATTGATGCAATTTTTAATAACAAAAAAGAAATTGTGTTGAAGGCCTAAAGTTAAGGAGTTATATTACTTTAGGGTCTTTCCAGTTTGCTTTTTTTTTTTTTTTTTGCCTTTGTACTACAGCTTTATAATGGTACTTTACACTGGATACAGACTCAGAGACTGTTGAGAAGGTGAACTGAGCACAACAGTCAGTGGTCTGATCTCTGCAGTCCGACCCTGGAGGGGCACTTCTCTGCTGTGCCTTTGCACTCACTGCTTAACCCAAAGGAACAGGACTTTTGATAAAACTCACTCTGCAGGATCATCCTGAGAAGCCCATCTTACAAGTTTGCAATTTTCCTCCTTGAAACTTTGTTACTATTTGGACATACAGTTGTCGCCAAACTTGAGTATTCATGGGATATGTGGTCACTTCGATATTGAAGACTGCCAAATACATAGGGATTTTTCTCCTAAGGCCGCCTTGAAGACTTCTTCTCCTTCCCAGCACTGAGTGTTCAATTTGCTCTAGGTGTGCAGCAGGAAGAAAATGTGGAGGAGACTTAGAGGGTCAGGACAGACTCCAAGCACTTGCAGCTGATGTTACTGTCTTCATTTTTAACAAGCATACATATTTGTATATTTCAGAGAAGTTTTTAACATTTCTCTGTCCACTTTTTATAAGCTTTAAATGATTTCTCTCTGCCTTGAGATTTGCATCAAGAAAAAGCACCTCTCTTCACCGCAAGCTTTGGAGACTAGAGACACACTTCACATGTTTAACAAGCACGTCTGCATCCACGAGTGGTCGCGTCAGTTGTTAACGAGAAAATCAATTATTGCATTTGATCTGGATGGATTTTTAAAGAACATAATGTTCAATATTCAAAGGCTATTGAGCATTTGCCACCATGATGTTCCTTTTGTTTAAAAGGAACAAGAACTTTCGATGTAACACACAAGAGTCTTTATCATTAGCTCATGTATTTGAGGAAGAGCAGCTGTCTTTTTATATGTTTTTTTGACAAATCATATTGTAATTCTTTTGTACAAAAAAGAACTACTTGTATTCTAGAAGAAATATGAAATGCTTAATTTATAAGCGGGCTGGAGATTTTTTCCAACATTGTTTTCTTTGAAAATGAAAGGGGATCATCTATTTTAGTTTTGGGGGCCTGGGAACTTTTTGAAAATTTTTATTTGTGGACCAATGTTATGTGAATGCTAAAGAAGGGCAGGGGTAAATTAGGGCTTGAATCTCTCGTTCCGCATAGACCAGCAAACTTCCCCTCTGCAAGGCAGGTTCACATCTCAAACCCAAGAGTCTGCATAGGAAACGCTAGTCCGCTTCAGCCCCTAGTAACCTCAGGGCTTGGTTTGGGTAGTAAAGATAGTCAGCTGAACGTTTTCATGAGTAAATATTGTCAGCCAGAAAAAGTTGGTGTCGGATAAATGCATATTTTTTTTAGCTTTGTTTTATATTTATTTTTCATTTCACTTTTATTGGGAATGGTTTTCAAAAGAACTCTTGAGTTCTGCTTTGGTTTTTTTTTTGTGGGGAGAATTTTTTGTTTTTTTTTATTTTTTCTTTAATTTTTGGTTTTTTTTTGCAGGGGGTTGGTTTTTTTTTTTTTTGTTTTGTTTTGGTTGGTTGGTTTTTTTGTTTGTTTGGTTTTTTTTTCTTTTTTTTTTAAAGGGAGCCCTCTTTTTTCCACAATGTAAACCCACTTAGGAGGTTGTCTGAAAGTTAATATTTAGTTCATAGGAAGACTTTAATATCTGAGAGTATTGAATTAAGGATGTGAACTCCCCATAACTTCCTCTTATGACAGACACAGCACAGAAAAGACAACCTTTGAAATCATGTAGTGTCACTCATTTCAGCTGTCTGTGCCTATTTTAAATCCTGTTAGTGTATTTACTTCATTGCAGATACCTTTGAGGGTGCCCTTGTATTTTGTTTTGACCTTGATTCTGTCATTTGGATATCAACATTGTCCCTAAAAAGCACCAGTATGTTAAGTTCTAACGTCACAATCCCCGTATCTGTTGCTCATCTTTAACCCTATTTTCAGTCTCTTTGTGTATAGCAGTATTTTTTAATAAAGAATTACAGAGATAAAAAAAAAGTTTCAGATTTGCAGACACATTATCTCCAAATCTCAAAGCAGACAATATTTCTCAGGCTGCATGTGCTAGGAAGTGTACTATTAGGAAAGTTTATAACTTATTTAATGTAAATATTTGAGTCATAAATTTCTCCATCGTCCCTCATTTGATAATAAAAAGAAGTGACGGCACATTGACCTCTTAGAAGTCTGTCATCCTAGAAGGAGGCTTTTATAATTTCCCATTTTTTTCCAGTATCTGGGTCATCTATTAGTGAAAGTGTAACAAAATTCAGGCACAAATCAACAGTTGACTTTGATTTGTGCAGCTTGGTCCTCCAACCTTTTCACAAGGATGGTTCACCACTGACACTGTTTTACTGTTTTACATTTATTAAACTGTGTCCATCAGTTAGACAAACCTGTGATGAGATTCTGGCTCATTTCACTTTTCCTATAATGTCTGATAAATAATATTCTTTGAGTGCATCAATTTTAGATAGAGGGATCTAGACATATGCCAATGAAAAATGCTTGGGTCAACACCTGAGAAGTGTTTTCAACAATAAACAAACAATGTCACAGCAGTTTCTCTAAGCTCAGTAAGCATGGATTTAAAACATACTACATACAAATAAAAAGATTACTTCTGAGATAGACCACGTCGGAAACAAAATCTGTTAAAAAGCTTTTCGCTAAAGGTTAGGAGACCAAATAATGCTAGCAAAAAGCTTTGCTTGATAAACTTCATCTCATTCTGTTCAAGAAAGAGTAGAAGACAGACATCAACATCCTCCTCTAGCCAAGACCCAGATGAGCATTTCTTAAGGTGATTTTGGGGGAAATGAAGATGTCCTGATCTGGTACTGCTGCTTTTGGAAATTCATCTATGAGCAAAGTTAAAGGGTTTTGCTTATTGCAAGGCTTGGGCAAAGCTTCTGTGAGCTGCTAATCGCCAAAATGGAATTATCAGCAGGAATTTTTCACAGATACAGTTGACCAGAAAATCTTTCCCATAAGACATACATGTCTTTTTACATATTTTATTATTATTATTGGTGGGTGGGAGTGTTTTCCATGCATGTACACCTGTGATAATGTGTGTACCTGTTGCCTAAGAAGGTCAGAAGAAGATGATGGATCCCCTAAAATTGGAGTTACAGAAACTTGTGAGCCAACAAATAGGCATTGGGAATTGAACTCAGGGCTTCTGGAAGAGCAGGCAATGCTCTGGGGTTTTTGTTTGTCTATTTTTGTTTTCTTTTTTCAAGTCAGGGTTTCTCTGTGGCTTTGGAGCCTGTCCTGGAACTAGCTCTTGTAGACCAGGCTGGTCTCGAACTCACAGAGATCTGCCTGCCTCTGCCTCCCGAGTGCTGGGATTGAAGACGTGCGCCACCACTGCCCAGCTGTAGCCAAGTCTCTTAACCTCCAAGCCATCTCTCCAATCCAAAAATACCTTTATTTATAATAAAAGTAAAAATGAATAGATAAATAAATAAATAAATAAATAAATAAATAGACTTAGCATCTCAACCATTTCCAAAACCCAGGTCAGTGGTTTGAAGTATACCCACATTAATGCAACAGATATCCAGATATTTTAAAATTTGTAAATCTGAAATTCTATGCCTCCTGAATGGCCACTGTCCAGTTGCTCACTCCACCCACAACTCCCAGTCCTACCTTCTCAGACACAACTTTTATCATACCAAAGAACCAGAGTCTTTAAGCACTAGTGTAACAATATTTAAGAGCTGGTTCGTGAGAAATATTTAACATTTTTCTTTTTTGCTAATGGGCCCCATCTTTTAAAATTCTATCCACACCATTACCCTCATGAGCATCTATTTTTAAGCAGAGAATAAAAACTTGGAAATAATATTTAAATGTTATTGAAAACAATGGATTTGCCGTGTGTATTAAGAACTTAAAGATACAAAATTTACAGCTGATAGAGCCTAACGGAGGTGTGTGTGTGTGTGTGTGTGTGTGTGTGTGTGTGTAAGAATTCTCAGAGAAAACTATTGGTAAGTGGATTCTCTTTCATCTCTCTTCATTGCAGCAACCTACAAAAGTTCCCAGGACTTGTTGCACAGTGGATGGAGATAGTGCAGTAATCATCTGTCCTTTTTGGCTATGTACTTCTTCTTTTTTTTTTTTTTAATGAGTTCCAGTATAATATACACTATGTTTACTTCCCTGACCTCTCCCCTGCTTTTATTTCTGAGATGTTCTTCCTCCTCATTCTTCAGGAAGAAGAAAACCCCCCTCTGCAGTCCTGAAACCAGCCTGGTATCTATGTCCCCACTCTGTAGCTCAGATAGGGTTGAGGTCAAAGATTACACGTCCTTAATCTTTTTGTTTACCCTGGGCCCAACACCATATTTTCATAAGAACGAATAAACAAACAAACAAAAATCACACACACACACACACACACACACACACACACACACACACACAAATAGTTTTCTGGTTGGCAAGAACTAGACTGCCAAACAGACCTTTGAAGTGCGTTAGACCAAAGGCTAGTGCTCAGGGTTCACTTAACTCTTTCACCCAGAAGGCAGAGGGAGGATTAAACTGGGGTCTAAGTCATTATCTTATTCTGTAAAGGCAGGAGAATTTTGGATTTGCTCTCCTGGCCCTGCAGAACACAGGTGTGGCCCTGGCCCTGGCCCTGTCCCCAGCTTGAGGAGGAGTTTCCTGCATCAAGTGAATGACAGCTTCAAGGGCAAGGAGGTGAATGTCAGGGTCAATGGCACACAACTAGACCATGAGAACAAGCTTTTTTTCTAATACCAACTGTACCACCAGCACCTACTTAGGAGAAAAGGGCATGTCAGACAGCAACATAAAACTCAACCCCAAGCAGGTGTTTTACTTGTTACTTGAATTGTATTTCAGAATGAAGAGAAAATATCAAAGAACATTTGTAGACCAATGCTTTCAGAAGCAGTTTGTTAAACTCCATTTTTAAGAACAAATTTATACTAAAATCAATTTACTGATCGCTATGTCCCAGGTACTGTTCTAAATACTTTACATGATATTACATCTAACTCACATCATGAGACTGAAGTTATTTTACTCTAATTTTTACAGCCGGGGGAAAAAAATTAGAGACTTGGTGGGAGTGGGACTTGATCAAGATCACAGTAGAGAAGGGACTGAAAGCCATGTTCCTCTGATTTCCGAGCCCAAGATCAGCACAGTTGATGGACAGAGAAGTCAGTGGTTATCTTGAACACGTATCTATTTTCTTGACAAGTAATAGAATAATACTCTTGTGATGGAAAGGGGATTACAAGAGCCAGGCATAACTGTGCAGAAGGTGACATTGTTAGGTTGCTTCCCTGGCATTTGCTGCTCATTCAGTGGTAAAGGCAAGTGGAACACTGTAGTGTGCTCAGGTGTTCTACAGACACTGTAGTGTGCTCAGGTGTCCTATCTGAAGTCCAACAGAGAGAATCTGTGAGAGCAGAAGTTAGAGAGGACAACCAGAAATTGCATAGGAAAATATTTTCATGAGTTAAAAAGCAAACGAAAGAAGTAATTCTTCCCTGCAGGGTTCAGGGAGTTGTTCTCACAGACAGTACGAAAGTAGAACATGTAAGTCAGAGACTGGATCCAGGGACTCTACTCCCTGTTTCATTGCTTCTGGTTTAAGGACATTGGGCATGATTATTTAAGGCTGTGTTTGGTATCAGTCTCCTGGAAGGTCTAATGGGGGAGGTTTCTCTACGTTCATACCAGATTTTACTTGGTAGGTTTGAACTTCTTAGTCATGGATGAGGCTGTAACATTTTACAATAAAATATTTTTCTACTCCTTGTTTGGTGATGCTCTCTGACTCAAGGCCTTATACTATACTAGGAAAGTGTTCTCCCACAAAGCTGTGACCTCATCTGAAATTCTATTTATTAATTTATTATTTATGCAATTATTTATCCTTCTTCATATAATACATCCCGACTGCAGTTTCTGCTCCCTCCAATTCCCCCAGTAACCCTCCCCCCCACCACTCCCCTCCAGGTCTATTGTCCTTAAGGAAAGAGTACGCCTCCCAGGGATATCAACCAAACACTGCATAACAAGTTAAATAAGTCTAGGCATATAGCCTCATATTAAGGCAGGACAAGGCAACCAAGGAGGAGGAAAAGGGTTCCAAGAGCAGGCAAAAGAATCAGAGACAGCCCCACTCCTTTCATAAGAGCACCAAACTTCACAACCTGTATAACATATATGTTTTGACCCATACAGGCTCCCTGATTTTGCAAGAGACTAAAATTGCATTTTTGAAAACATTTTATTTATTTTTTATTTTATGTGTATGAGTATTTTGCCTGATATGTTCACATGTAGCGCCTATGCTTGGTGCCCACAAAGGTAAGAAGATATCATGTTCCCTGGAACTGGAGCTGCAATCAGTTGTGAGCTACCATCACTTGGAATCAAACTCAGGTCCTCTGCAAAAACAGTAAGTGCTTTTAACGTCTGCACCATCACTCCAGCCCCAAGAAACTGAATTGTTTTAAAAAAGGATTGTGTCAAGTTAAAAGGGATTTACAGAGTGATAAGAATATGTAACGATACTAATTTCAATACAATAGTACACAGAAAAATACCTGTTAATTGGAGAAATGAGAGTATGGACTTGGTTTTAGGGAAGATGAATTTTTTTCTAAATAGAAAAAAATTACTTGTTGAAATTATAGGTTACATAATAATGAATACAAAAGGGTAACACATGGCCTAATTAAATATGAATATTTATAAATACTTATACATATATAGTATATAAAAAATACATCATACAGCTCAGGAGGAAATGCAACAGCAATGATCTCTGAGTAACATGAAAGTGATGTTTTGATTTTATCTTTTGGCTTGCATGTGCATTAGCACATACTAATTGTTCAAAATAATGGGTTTCACGGTGATGTTTTCATACTTGCATGTAAGACTGGTTATGTTCACCTTCCATTATCCTCTTTAATCTACCTCCTACATTTTTAATAATTCATAGAGCACATATAGTTGTTAAAGGTTATTTTAAAAATAGAATAAAGTAGTCTTGAGGATAATACTTCGTAATATCTATTTGATGAAAAAGGAGATTAGGTTCTTTAAAATGCAGCAAAATACATATCTTACCTTTGTTTATTAAAGGTCTATAAAATTCATTGTGGTGGCAGGTGGCTGGTATATGTATATAATATAAACTTATACCTATTGTTTTAATTATAGTAACTAGGATTATTTTACTAACTTTGAGTAATAAAAATTTTACAATAAACTGAAATATTTGGTCAAAGTATTCATGATTTAGCTTCTCAACCATAGCATTTATAGACTGTATCAACAGAATTCAATTTCAAGGTGAAAATACAAAGTATTAAATATGAAACTACATTCCACATCTTTCTGGGTCTATTAGTGGAAATAAGATGCAGCAAAGAAGATGGGACACAGAGAGGTTGCATAACTTGCTCCAGGCTGTACAGCAGACAGCTTTTAGCCCGAGGTTCCCCACAGCCCAGCTCCTGGCCACCTAGCTAGCTTATACCCTAAAATAACAACACACAAACTTTATTCATTTAAACACTGCCTGGCCCATTTCTAATAATGTGTGTTGCACCCCAAGGTGCGCTTACCGGGAAGATTCTAGCCTACATCCATCCTGGGTTGGAGACTTCATCACGTCTGCCCGGGAGAGGGAGCATGGCATCTGAGCTCACTTCCTCTTCCTCCCAGCATTCTGTTCTGTTTACTCCGCCTACCTAATTTTCTGTCCTATTAGGGCCAAGGCAGTTTATTTAACCAATGACCTTCCTCCATCACTCCCTAGAATGGGTCTTCCTTCATGTGTAACATGACCAGGCATGCAAAATCCAGGGCTGATGTGGGAGTGTCCTATATCAATCTGTTGATTTCATTGGTTAAAATAAAGAAACTGCCTGAGCCCATTGATAGGCCAACCCTTAGGTGGGTGGAGTAGACAGAAGAGGATTCTGGGAGAAGGAAGCTGAGTCAAGGAGTCGCCATGATGTTCCCACTGCAGAGAGACCCAGGCTAGAATCTCCCCGGTAAGCACACCATGGGGTGCTACACAGATTATCAGAAATGGGCTAGTCCAGGTGCAAGAGCTAGCCAATAAGAGGCTGGAACTGATGGGCCGGGCAGTGTTTAAAATAATACAGTTTCCGTGTAATTATTTCAGGGCTTAAGCTGGGCCATGCGGGCGGCCGGGTACAGGGACACAGCCAGGCCGCTCCTCATACAACACAGGGCAATCTCCCTAGACTGTGTCTTCACGTGTAGCACCATAAGGGTGAAATCCATTTTACATTGGTGATGAGATTAAATGGGAGATTTACCAGGACTGTGGCTAGCTCACTGCTAACACGCAGTCACAACTGCAGATGGGGTGACAAAGAAAGAACAACATAAAGGAAGACATTTTGCTTTGATTCAACGGGGACAAAAAAATACCCTCACACTCCCAGTTCATAACTTGGTACTGTCATCACTAGTAACCGTTATGATTGCCAGAGCATTGCTTTGAACTGAATCGCAAATACAGCTCCTGACTGCTGAAGGTTAAATGACAATCAACAGAAACACATGGGAGACACATTAAAGCCAAATGATGTGTCTTGCAGAAAGACCTATTTGTCTTGTTAATACATTAGCCGTATGAGAAATGAGAAAAACCGTGGGAGTTTCTTATTTGTAGGGAACAATTGTCTTCCTAAAGCCCAAAATATCTTTTGAGAAAAGCTGAGTTTTCTGGGACTTGTGGGAAACTATGGTAAATTTGGTAAGGAATGGACTGAAATAACTGCTCAGTTGGCTGTACTGGAAGCCAGTGCCCTCGCTGTGAGATGTATGTAGCACAGCAAAGGTACTATCTGGATTATATAAATCAGAGTGGGTCTAAGAGGGATGACATATAGAAACCAAAGGGGCAGCGGTAAAAAAAGACAAGTGTGACCTCGTGTCGTTCTGATGGGACTTCAACATGTTTGGGGACATAGCCTGGCAACCAGGGCGTCTGGATTTTGGTTTCTACCTGGCTCTCCTGAGCCTTGTAACTGAAGAACCAAAGTTCTTCCATTTTTGTCCTCCGCCTCCATCTTGTGTCTTGTGTTAGTTATTTCCCCTAAAGCTTTCCAGTCCTCAGAAATGGCTAGGGGCAAAAATAACAGGGTAGCCATTTGGAAAGTACAGATAATCGCAGAATGTCCCCCACTTGAAGGTTAACTGATAAGAAAACTTGTCAAGCAACAGGTGAGGTTCGAAAATAAAATTTCTGAAAAGTCCTTAGACACAGGCCAGTCAGGATTGAACCCGTCACCCCACACCCTGTTAAGGTAACTTTTCTGGTTGTTGCCTTTAAATAATGTCCTCTAGAAAGGCAGGGTACCTCCTCTCTCCTCTGTGCTGAGGAGGAAGGACCCTGCTGGCTTGTATCTTGCACAAAATAAACCTTGCTTTTGCATTTTGGTGAGTCTGTGTCCCTAGTGGTCTTTTGGGGTTCTCACGGACTGGGCATAAAAGTAACCTCATTGAGTTTTCTATGTTATTTCCCCCTAGTCACAAACTGTATAGCAGGGAGAAGTGGGGTGTCTGTCAGAGTCCATGAATTTGTGTTTGTATTTTTCAAGCCATTAGTGTTTGCAGACTGAGTGTTCAAAAATTGGTTAAATATGTGTTAAGGTTTTTCTGGCCCGGTAAGCCTCTCTGCTGGTACAATAATCCAAATTAGAGCAAATCAGACCAAATTATAAAAAGCCCAGGTTTAATGGATGCCAGTGCTCCTGGGCATCCCCCCCCCCCAGAAAACAAGGAGAGGGAAAAGGGGAGACCATGTGTTAGTTCTTTGGGGGGCAGTTTAAATAGCCTGTGTGGGTGGTCTTGACCCTCCCTGGGAAGGGGTCACCTTTTGGCGGGCTTTCTTGGAGGTGGAGTTTGGATTGAGGCAACTCCCACGGGAGGAAGCTTTGAAATGGAACTTTCAACCCAACATTCCAAAATGGATACCAAGGGGTTGGGGTGAAACCCCCAACCCAACAATATGCTGCTACTCTTCCTGGCCCAGGCACAGGCAGTAGACACATCTTTCTGTCTCTTAGCCAAATTAGGTTTGAACTGAGATCTTACAAATACCTTGAAACTCTGTTACATACAGTGTGTGAACGGGACTACAGGGGACATGGGCTCATGAAGAATGAGCAGTTACTGAAAATAGAAGGGTGAGCAGAGTTAACATCTTCTGGTTAAATAGCTCACTCCCTCACATTCAGAATTATCCCCAAAGAAAGAGGAATGGAATTATCAAGAAAAGGGAATTCTAGGTAAGGCTATTTAGCTGATTCTTTTTTCCTTTTTGTTTTTGAAAATATGGGACCAGTTACTAATGAACACAGAGAAAAAAAGACCTCTACCAATAACACATTCTCCCTTTCCTCATCCTCGTGTGGCTAGCTGTTCCTGCCTTCAGAATGAAGCACCAGGCAGTGCCTGTTGCAAGCACAGCGAGCCTCACAAAGCATGCCACCCGGCATTTTGGCATTCTCAGAGAGCAGTGTTTCAAATCATCTACTTCCTCTCAGTTTTCTAAATTGTGTTTAATTGTGCTCAGAAGTGAAGTTAAACTAGGTCTAGATGTCAGCCCACAATTATAATGCTCTGTCTCTTTGAGGGATAAGCCATGACCACTCCCTTCCTGCTTGCAGCCTCAGCCTCCTTCCTCTCTCTCTGTCCCCCTCTTGGAGAGGCAGCCTCTCTCTCTCTCTCTCTCTCTCTCTCTCTCTCTCTCTCTCTCTCTCTCCCTCTCTCTCTCTCTCTCCCCCCTCTCTCCCTCTCTCTCTCCCCCCCCCTCTCTCTCTCCCCCTCTCTCTCTCTCACCTTCTCCTTTTTTCCCTTCCCCTACATAACCCACCTAATAAATGTCCAACTTTACTCTGCATGGTGTGCCTATCCATCTGTCTCTCCCACCACCGTCACCTGGAGACCTGGAGATCTGTCACGTGGTCTCGTGTGCTGTCCCTCCTTGGGACCGGCTGCTTTCGGACCCTGGCAGCTTGCAGCAAACCCATTACAACAATCCATTTCACAATTAGGACAGCAATATTACTTCTGTTGTACTTTGGAACTTAAGAAATATGGCCTTTGTGAAAATGCACAAGGGTGGGGGTCCATGCAGATCTGTTGGAAGAAAACTCAGAGACACCTTGAGAAAGCACTTAGCCTTAGGTGGCTGCAGGGGTCTCTAGCATCAGTGGGATGAAGCACTTTCCCATAGCCCAGGGCGTTTTTTTTTTTTTCATATTTACAATTAGGCCAGTTGATTTCATTCAAAACAACCTGAATGAAGTTTCTAAAAATACAATGCCAAGTGCAAATTCTTGATTAATTACATACCATGGTTTTCTGTCCCACCTCCCACAACCAAGTTTTGCATAGGCTTTGTATCCTTGGGAAACTGTCAGACAAGATTCACACAGGGCAACGAAAGGTATCTGTAACACAAAGGATGGATTGAGGCTAGGTGTTAACTCAAGGGCTAAGCCAGGTGTGACCTGGTGGTTGCTGAGGCAAAGGTGGAGGCAGGGGTGGGGTAGTGGTAGAGGTGAGGTAGGGTGGTGTTAGGTTCATTTCCTAACCCTCTGGCCAGGCCAGCAGGAATTCTGCTACAAAGGCAAAGTAATATTTTGATTCAATTTTCTTTCAAATAAATGTTTTTTTTCTTGGACTTAATGAAACCACCAACAAACTTTATTGCTTGTTTGGGGAAACTGGGTCTGACCACTGCTGAATGGAACTTATAACAGAAAGTTTTTCTTAATCCTGTACATCCCCAGCACCTAAATTTCTGTAGGGTAAACAGAAAAAAAAAATGTGTTTTTTTTAATGCAAATTTAGGTAGCTGCTTTTGTCCTGGGATTAGATTTACAGCATGTTAGCTAAACCTGTTAAATAAACCTAAGAATGTTGTAATAGGCTTTCATTTTAGAAGGAAGCTTTTATTATGGGAAAAGTCATAAATAAAGTTCAATTTGACACAACTCTCAAATAATATCTTTTAGGAAATCGTTCTGAAATGAGTCCCTGGCTGGCACTCCTAAATCACACCCTAAGATGTGTTGGATTTTATGGGTCTTTTACACAAACCGGCAGAGAACTCAAGTGGCCCAGTCCTCTTCCCACACACATTAAACAGCGTCTGGTGAGCTGGGAAGAGAACAAGCATCTGTGTTTCTGCTCATTCATGAAAATCTGTGCTGCGTCGAGACAGCCTTTGCAGTCGAGAGTCGGTGGACTCCGAAGCTGCCTTTACCTACGTTATTTACTTCACTGGCAGGGGCTGGATCAAAACGTCCACTTATCCACAGGGCACAAGTCTGATGTGAACATGTTATGACAGAGCTTCCCGAGGAATGAATGGCTCACACTGAGACGAACAGTGCTCTCCCCAGGAAGCATCTCTATGGTCAAAGGTAGGAGTTACTTTCATAAGTCCTCAGCACTCCGTGGCAACTGCTCCGTGATGAAATACGTCTGCACGACTCTCAGCCCGACGACAGACCTTGCAGCTCCTCACGAGGGAGCAAAGAATGCATCCAGTTATTCTCCACCTCTGTTTCCGAGAACTGTAGCATGACTTCAGCACAGAAACCAGACAGGGTGCACAGTTGAAGCTACCGGCAGACAGCACTGGCTTCCATTCTTACTCCGTAGTTGTGGGTAGAAAATCAGAGCAGTGTTCCTAGGCTCCCTAGCAGCTGGCATTCTGGCTGTCAATGAAATATACATGTCTGATTGACTGGAAAGATAAGTAGCTACGGTCTCAGAAGCCGGAGTCCATGTTACTGTGTCCCCTCACTGGGTCAAAGGTTAATAACCGGCTGTGGTGGGAGGAAAGGGAGGGAGTCATAGCTCCACCCCACACACCCCATTGCAGGTGATGGTTATGACCTTGAAATCAACAGTTCTGGAGATTTCTTCTCCTTTAACACTTTCAGTGATTTCACAAGCATCTAATATGGGGAGCTAAATCTTCTGTTTAAAATGCCTGGCACACACGAAAACTGACATGGATGTATTTTCTGAGTGAGAGCTGGTTAAGAACCTGACTGGGAGAAGGGTTCCTGGCTAAAGCCCTTGCAAATGCAAACGTGAGGACCGGAGCTCTGAGCCACTTTGATAATGGGTGGGTGTGACAGGTGCCCTGTGAGTTCAGCCTTGGAAGGGAGGGAAAGAAGATCCCTATAGAGAGTTGGCTAGTGAGACTAACCCTGTGGGTGAGCCCTAGGTTTAACTGAGAGCGCCTGCCTCAGAGAGTAAGACAGGACGTGATGCAGGGTGACTCCTGATTTCCAGTTATGGAGTCTACATGCATGCACATTTGTGCACACTACCCTGTGTAATGTTCTGTCTCTTTAAGAGACAAGCCACGCCCACTCCCTTCCTGCTTGCAGCCTTAGTCCCTCCCTCTCCTCTCTTTCGGTCTCCCTCTCAAAGAGGCAGCTTCTGCCTCTCTTCACTTCTCCCCTTCCCCCCCGCTTCTGTCCCTCCTCTTTCTCTTCTCTCTCTTTCTCTCTCTCTGTTCTCCTCCCCCTTTCCCTTCTCCTCCATAACCCACCTAATAAATATCTAACCTCACTCTGCATGGTGCGCCTATCAGTCTGTCTCTCGCCCACGGGAGCCACATAGCTCGCTGCTGCCTGGGACCAGCCATCTTTGGAGACCTGCGTGGTCTCCTGTGCAGTCCCTGCCTAGGACTGGCTGCTCTCTGGACCCACTGCCTGCTGCCGCCGGGATCCCGCATCAAGCTGACTGGGACTCACAGCATTTCTAATAATTATATAATTATACCATGGCGGGGGGGGGGGGAAAACCTAACCCCTATAGCTAATGCCATGGGAACTTAGCCACCAAGAAAATGTCTGGATCGGCACAAGCAGTGAAGGAGTTGGGAAAGATCTTGAAAGGAGTGAGGGGAAGAAAGACACAGGCAGAGGAGGAGGAAAGAAAGTAACCAAATTATTTGATACTTAAATTAATACTCTGACGCAGTTCCTCAAACCCTGCCAATCTAGGCTCTCAGTCTATCTATTCCCAAACATAGCTTTGTCCATAGGTATCTAATTTCTTGACTGAACGTGGAGAAATCAACCCAAGCGTGATAACTAAATTGGATATTATGCAGCTATATGCAGTTTGCCAAGTCACAGAACATGGTCTATTTGTCATGCAACATAGTCCAGTGCATGCTTAACAAAATGGATAATCCCCTGGAATCAATTTTCCATTGTTTTCCTAAACAGAAATAAGATCCTATAACTCAAATTTTATACAGCTTTACAGTCTGCTAACTGCATTTACGTATCATATTTAAATTTCTCGCCAGATACCTTAAAAGATGAGTAAGAATTATTGCCCCTGCTGCTTCCTAGTTGGAAGAACACTGTGAGAGACTATATATATATATATATCTGTCTGTCTGTCTATCTATCTATCTATAGTACTGTATGGCTAAACAAAAGCTTCCTAACCTCTGCTGTCTCTTGGTTCTCCTCAGTATCCGAGGCTGCCTCTTGTTGGCTGTACAGATGGGCAAGGACTGTTCCCCTCTCTTTTTTTGGAGCTGAACTTTATTAACATCACAAGGAACACATAATGTCAAGGTTAGTGTCCTTGTCCTGCCCTTTAGACACTACTATTTGTGCTTTAGGAATTCTTACAGCCAGTAGCCTTTAAGTTACCAGCCCACTTGGGCATGGCCTCTTGTACTGTTTATGCTGATGTAAAGTACACATCCGGCCTCTTTTTCCAGCTGTGGTGATTTGTGAATCTACCCCTAAATAAATAACCCTCTATTATTCTCAATTCAGAGCTAGTGTGGGATTTCTTTTAAACACCCTTCTTCACTTTTGAAGGTACAATAAGGTACAAGCATAAGGATAAACACTTTGGAGGGGGCATGTTGGGAAAGAGACCAGCAACATGAGACTAAGGAAGAAATGGAAACTTGGAAAACTGAGTTACTCCTGGTGCAGAGAAGTTTGGAAGGAGGTCGAGAGTGAGAACGAATTAAAGAAATGCATCAGAAATGCAGTTCCCGAGGAAGAAAAGAAATCAAAACCAAAGCTTTTCCTACTACGCTGAGTGTGTGCAGACGCCATGTATGAATGTGTACGTGCAACCACTTCAACCCCATCAACAAATGTCAACTCTAGCTACAATCCCTTTAAACCATAGGCAAGGATTACAATTAGTTCAAACACCCGTTCCATTTATCCGAAAAGCCTTGGCCCAATGAAATAAATAAACAGCCAAATAAAAGCCAGTTTATTTCCACTGGGCCAACCTAATAAAAATGCACACGCTACCTTGGCTATGAGTACAGCCGCTGACCAAGTGGGGACAGACCCAGACGCACAAGGTCACATGCTGGAGGTGGGAGAACTGGTCTTTCTCAAACTGTCTAAACATTTTTAGTGGGAGCATAAATGTGCAGTTGTCTGAAGCACCACAGTGTAGAGTCACTTTGTAATGGATTAATTAAAAATGCCGTGGGATCCCTGGCAGCGGCACGCAGCAGAAACGCTGCGGGTCCTCAAGAGGTAGTAGCAGGCCATGTGGTAGCAGGCAGTGGGCCCTGAGAGCAGTCAATCCTAGGCAGGGATGGTTGCAGGTCCCTGAGCTGTGGCTGGTCCTGGGCAGGGAGATACAAGACAGCAATACTAGACCATGCCACAGGTCTCCAAAAGTGGCTGGTCCCCTGTGGTATCCTGGTCAGTGGTGAGACAGACGGATAGGCACGCCATGCAGAGTGAGGTTGGATATTTATTCAGGAGGGGGAAGGGAAAAGGGGGAGGGGAGAAGAGAAGAGAAAGAAGAAAAGAGAAAGAGAAGAGAAGAGAAGAGAAGAGAAGAGAAGAGAAGAGAAGAGAAGAGAAGAGAAGAGAAGAGAAGAGAAGAGAAGACAGAAGCTGCTGCCTCTTGTGAGAGAGAGCTGGAAAAGAGAGAGAACAGGCTGCAAGCAGGAAGGAAGACCTACCTGCCTCAGTGGATGGGGGAGGGAGTGGGCGTCTCTTGTCTTTTAAAGAGACAGAACAATCATTATACATTTCCTTTGTTTCCCATGCTGACATTTTCTGTCCTGGAAAAGGGCAAAGATTGCAATGAGACCATATTCCATGATGAATTTTCCTGGTTCCCCCCTTCAATTCAGAGGTGCCCACTGGCTGCTGCCAGGACTCCCAAAGTCACATGTTTAAAAGACCGAAATCGGAAGTATCTCTACATGGTCCAACAATATTGCTTTTCTGTAGTTCAAGAAATGTAATTTTTTTTTGTTTTTTTTGTTTTTTCGAGACAGGGTTTCTCTGTAGCTTTGGAGCCTGTCCTGGAACTCCCTTTGTAGACCAGGCTGGCCTCGAACTCACAGAGATCCGTCTGCCTCTGCCTCCCAAGTGCTGGGATTACAGGCGTGTGCCACCACTGCCCGGCAGAAATGTAAATTTTGAGATTTATAAAATATTGGTTAAAATGTGACTGGCACAATTTTTTTGCAAATCTGATCAAATAACTTTTTTTTATGGTTTATGCTGCCGTGGGAAATACCATACAAAGGAGATACCCCTTGTTCAAAAACTAGATTTCATTATTAATCCAGAAACAAACACAAAATAGATGGAAAATGAGGAGAAATACATTACCCATTTATTTCTCTTGCTTCCTCTCTGGCACCTGTGAGTAAGTGCCCTTCACTCTGAGCCAGTCTACGTGGGATCTGAGACACCCAGGGAAAGGCTGGAGCGGAGTCAGGCCTAAAAACAGCCCTCTCACCTTAGTTCTGCCTTCCGGTTCTTCCAGAGCGGCAGCTGGACTGTCGATGGCAAAGGATTGTGCCAAGAATTTTGGTCTGAGACCAGTGTCCCCACCTCTTCCCTTTCGTTATAGTTGCTTCTCTAAAGAAAGCTCGTAGTGCCTAACCCTTTCATTTTGTTTTCTGTTGAAATCTGTTGTCTTAGGGAAATTCATAGACAGTACTAACATCCTGGACTTGGTCGCATTATCAATTACTGAGTGATACTTAAATGTAGGGTTGATTATATTGTACTAATAACCCTTCAGAAAGCACAATCCACTCTCGAGGATTGGTTATATGGGTATTGGCAGAGCTTCAGATGCCAGAGAACAAGACAAAGGAACAAAGTGGGCAGAAACTGTACGGGAATCCTGCTGTGCTCAGGTGAAGGCGCAGAAGCCAGCTGTGATGCTCAGCTTTCTGGCTGCCTGTTGTTAGAACCTCAGTTAACCTGTAAATCACAGCTGCCCAAAGACCAGGTAACTTCCGGGAATGCTGGGCATTGTAGTTCAACGCTAGACCCTAAATTAACCTGTAAGCCCCACCTGTCCAAGGACCAGGTTAATTTCCTGGGATTCTGGGAGTGTAGTTATTAGAGAAAATAGCATAAAGCTTCACATAAAGCAGTAATATGTGATGATATTTTGTTCATGCTTTAACAAATAAGCTTACCCGAAGATCAGAGTGTGGAGCTAGCCATACTAGCTCCAGTCAGCCATAGAGGCCAGGTAGTGATAGCACACACTTTAAATCCCACACTCAGGAGACAGAGGCAGAGGAATTTCTGTGTGTTCAGGGCCACGCTGGGCTACACAAGATTGAATCAGTCTAGAAGAGAAACAGAGCCAAATGGTGGTGGCTCACACCTTAATCCCAGCACTAGGAAGGTGGAGATGGGAAGTGATGTGGCTGAGTGGAGAGAGGAATCTAAGACAAGAGAAGATGAGCTCAGGATTCAGTCTGAAAGGATTCGTGGAGACAGGATTGTCCCTGGGGCCTGAGGATTTGGTAGAGGTAAGAACTAGTAGTGGCGGGCTGCTCTGCTTCTCTGATCTTTCAGCTTTCACCCACTAATATCTGACTCTGGGTGTTTATTATTAAGACCAATTAGAATTCGAGCTACAGAAATGCAAGATGGAAACCTCACTACCATTTGAGCACTTACAAGCATAGCAGAAGACATGATAAGCTTAATAGAAACATACCACCCAAAGGAAGTTCTTAACTTCCAACCATTATCACCTGCCAGCATAGAACCTAGCAATGATAAGTTTAATGGAGGCCTGAGTCTCAGTAGTTTACCCTGAGGCAATACCTGGTTGCAGGAAGGACCACAAACTGAGATTGCATGAGCACCACTTAAGAACAGACCATCCAAAGGAAACTCCTAACTCTCCAACCTTTATAGATGGGATCACCTGCCAGCACACACTCACTAGGACACCCCTAGACAAATGTCAGCCAATCAGGGGTCCTGAACCTTCTATCGTAGTAAACCCCAACTTTACTACTATAAAAACCCAACTCTAACTGAGCTCGGGGCTCTCTCATTATTCCAATACGTTGGACGCACAGAGAGAACGAGTGTGCAAACTTGCATAAAATAAAGGTTTTTTTGCTCTTATGTGCGGGACTCGGTGTCTTTGTTGGCTTTGGGGGCACTTTGCCGATCCATGCATAACAACCACCTCCCAAAGGATGATGGGAAAGTCCCATGGAGACGTTGTTCTCCAGGCCGGGCTTCTGATCTGAGTAAATTGTATATGGATTAGTGAAACAGAATGCAATCATTATTTTAGATATTTTAATGGGCTAAGACAACTTTCTTAATAAAAGTCACAAAGATTTATGATTCACTGCCAGCTCATACATAAAAAGCAGTAGGAATTTTCTTCTCTGTCCAGTCCTGTGTGTGAAATCCTTGAGTGATTTCATTCTAATTTCGGGCTTCTCTGTGTTCTACCGAGATTTGCTAAATAAACCTAGATTATCACACCCATCCTTAATACACACCACGTCACCAGACGAAGAAACAAGAAGCAACATGACATTTTCCATCCAGGACCAGCAGCACAGTGAGGCCGAGGATGGGGACGCCATCAACCTCCCAGGCTCTGTTAGACATCCCTGCATCGCCTGTCACTATAGAAACAAATAAGCCCACGTTCCTCACCAGAGTCTCCATGGACAATCTTTGGGCTAAAGTCGACTTCTTGGTGCTTGCTTCTAGGGAGATATACCCCAAGCCCCTATTGCACTACTGTCCTGAAGGAAATGAATCTATCTGAAAGGTAAATGAAATACCATCTTAGCTTCAATCCCCAAAGCACCTCAGTGAGACAGCTCTGTCAGCCCTGAGTGCAGTCTCCTTCCGCCAGCCTGTTTGTGGACAGTGGGGAAAGACTAATTTACCATTTTGCCATTAATTTATTCCAAGTTTAAGTGGTCAAACAAAAATATTGCCAGAGCCTAAGCATTTTCTTCTATTCTTTTTTAAAAATACAATCAAGAAGTTTTGTTTCTATCAAAGCTATTCAATTTAATAGTCCGTGTGCTGTGTCCTGTTATCTCCAACACTGAGAGACTGTGCATAATAGAAATATCTATAAAAATAATCACACCAACCGCGTTTTACATGGAAATAGAGCATCGAACTGTTTCTGTACAGCACAGTAATGGTTTTCTGAAAGAGGCTTCCGAACACTCAGAAAGGAGTAGAGGGAATTAGCTGAGCGCAGAGGATTGACAAACGATCAACAAAATAACACACAGTTTTCATGAAAATGGCTAAATCACTATTTACTTGATGAACTGCTATGGGATGGCTCTGAAGGAGCCATTTTTCTGCACTGGCTAAATAATGTGTGTTTACCAAAACTGGGTAATTATAGAGTCATCATATAAAGGGCTGCCTGTGCCTGCCAAGGAACGAGATGAACCTGCTACTGGGTGAGACCTTGAAATTTGGCTCCGGTTATTTCTAAATCTGGCACTGCAGACAAGAATGAGCAAATGATATATGGAAGAAAGAGAAAAGAAAGAGAGGGACATCCCTGTGCTTATCCGTAATGAACAGCTTCTAAGCACAGACAAAGAATCCACCAGTTAAACTGTGATTCCCTGTTGCAGGTGTTAGTGATGGCAGACGGTGTCCCCATTGGCTCAAGGAGGAACATACAGCTTTGACAAATAAAAATTTCATTGAAGGGCTCGAGAGATGGCTCAGAGGTTCAGAGCATTGCCTGCTCTTCCAAAGGTCCTGAGTTCAATTCCCAGCAACCACATGGTGGCATATGTGTGTGGTGTGTGTGCATTTATGTGATGTGTATATGTGTGTGTGGTGTTTGTGTGTATATGTTCATGGTATGTGTGTGAGTATATATATGTTCGTGGTATGTGTGTATGTTTGTGTGGTGTTTGTGTGTGTATTGTGTGTGTGGGGTGGAGTGTGTATGTATATGTTCATGGTGTGTGTGTGTGGTATTTGTATGTATGTGTGTGGAATGTGTATGTATATGTGCATGGTATGTGTGTATATGTGTGTGTGTGGTGTTTGTGTGGTATGTGTGTTTTAATATTCTAACAGTGCTCATGACCTAGCTGGGTTATGATGAAGACTTTCTCTCAGGGGTGTATAAGCATGCAGAGAACATGCGCAGTCTTCAGTCTCATGGGTGTATAAGCATGCAGAGAACATGTGCAATCTGCAGTCTCAGCGGTGTATACACATGCAGAGAACATGTGTAGTCTGCAGTCTCAGGGGTGTATAAGCATGCAGAGAACATGTGCAATCTGCAGTCTCAGCGGTGTATACACATGCAGAGAACATGTGTAGTCTGCTGTCTCAGGAGTGTATAAGCATGCAGAGAACATGCGCAGTCTGCAGGATCTGGAAGAAGCACCACCTCTGGGACCATTTGGATCTTTGATTTTCTACCTGCCCCTTCTCTCCTGAGATAACAGTTCCTCCTGTAAGAGACTATGCCAGATGAGCAAAGGGCAAAAAATAATTACACAGGTAACTTACCTCCTTACTCCACAGAATGTTTTCCCCTTTACTACATGGAGAACTTACCCCTTAAGTCAATTCAACTCAAGTTACCATTTTTCTTTTTCTGAAAATGACTTTTCATACAAAGATTTCTTTCTCGATTATTTTTAGGATATTTCCCTGCTAGGTAAAATTCATAGAAACTGACCCACAAGGTTCTGTCAAACCCATATCTAGTTTTGAACAATAGTTTTGTAAGCCTTCCTAACTATGAGAACAGTGTCTTCTGACACTTCTGCAGAAGATGAAACACCCCGCTTTAAACATCAGGGACAAGAGCCTTGCACTGAATCGCTCTGCTCTGCTAAGCAAGATACGGGAGGGATGCCCAGAAATATACTTAAGAAGTTGCAGCTTTACTCAGTGTAAAGCCCCCTTAAAACTCGTGTGAGAGAATACAATCAACTTCCCATGCCTTGACTTCAACTTTGCCTAGACACAAGTTTGCTGGATATCAATGAAGAAAAAGAGGCACCCACTTAGAAATCTGGACATTTTTTTTTATTCTTCTTTCACATAAATTCAGTAGTCAGACAAGGTAGAAATAGCCAGATGGTTACACATTTCCTCTCAGGACTGTCAATATGTACACAGATGAGACGCGGAAGGGCGATTTAACACTGACTTGTATACTAGGTTCCGTGTTAAGTGGATTACTTCCCTTGATCTTCACAAAAACCCTAACAGCATAGATTCTCAGTGTACTACTAAAACAATAAAGAACGCTGGGTTTGGTGGTGCATGCCTTTAATCCCAGCACGTTGGAGTCAGAGGTAGGTGAATCTCTGTGAACTCAAAGTCAACCTGGTCTCCAAAGCAAGTTCAGGACAGGTAGGGTTACCTAACAGAGAGATCGTATCTCAAAACAAGCAAACAAGCAAATAAAAATAATGAAGAAAGCAAAGAAATGAAGTGGGTCCCCAAAGCACATGCTTAAAAAGGAAGTTGTGGTTGAACAAGGAACTCAGATTTCAAAATGCATGGTCTTAACTGTTACATTAAAGATGGAAGCTTGGAAGCTTGATTATCTTAAATTCCACAAAAGAACAACCTGTGTTTGACTAATGTAAGACACGTGCATGTGATTGAGGATAAATACACATGTAAGACAACTACGTACATACAGCTTGGCGTGTATGAATAACAAGGCATTAAAGACTGCAAGAACCACCATCACAAGCAACTCCACAATATTCCGAGCTATAAAACTCAGGGCTAGCATTAGAGTATATTCAAATAAACAGAGAGTTCACCACACTCATGACAAATAGTCCTTCGAAAAGTTACCAAGTTATCCGCAAGCCAAGTCCAGACAGAGTATGGCAAGTTAGAATCTGCCAGTACAGATTGTAGCCCAAGAAGAGTGGCTACTGCTAGTATCCAGGCATCTGTGCTGGCCCGCCCTTGGGTTTCTGACCGGATGCATCCTCAGCTGCAGTCACTAAGAGCACCTTCTGTGCACATTCACTTTTAAAAGGCCCCTGCCCACCTCCCATTTGTTGCCTCTTTAGACGAACAGCAGGAAGAGCCAATTATAATTTATCTGTGGATTAGATGACAGTTTTCTTCCCTACATAAAATGGCCAAACAATCTAGAGTGCCTGGCTACGATCAATTGACTTTTGGGAGATGGCTCCTGTATTACTCTTCTCAGTTCAATAAGTCTATGATGATGCTACAATAAATACTCCTTTTATTACTAGAGTTTCTGTCTTGTTCTCTGTATGTTCCTCCATTACTGTCAGCATCTGAAATAAATGCTGGTGTTCTGCCTTTTATGGCCCCTGAAAAACATCTCCAGGTTTGCTTTCATGACTGACATGCAGGAAGTGTAAGCCACCAGCACTTAGAAAACGTTGGGATGCAGCTTCACTCTGAAATGTGAAGGGGCACCACAGACCCCTTGCTTCAACTGCTTCCCAGCCACCAAGACTCAGATGCCCTTGGAGAGAAAATGTCATAGCCCATGTTAGAACCACTTGCTCTGATTTTGCCTAAAGTCTTTTGGTTTTCCTGTTAGATGGTCAGGAGGTCTTTATTTTATTTTTTAAAGATTTTATTTATTATGTATACAGTGTTCTGTCTGCATGTATGCCTGCAGGTGTCCACGCAGGCCAGAAGAGGGCACCAGATCCCACTACAGATGGTTGTGAGCCACCATGTGGTTGCTGGGAATTGAACTCAGGACCTGTGGAAATGCAACCAGTGCTCTTAACCTCTGAGCCATCTCTCCAGTCCCTCAGGAGGTCTTTATAACTCTGGATATTCCTGATATAAGTGTGTGATCTTTGGTGGTAGACGTGACAGGGTGGTGGTAATAAACAGAGTTTTCACGTCAAAAAATTAAGAGGTGCACGCCTTTAATCCCAGTACTCAGGAGAGGCAAGCAGATCTCTGTGAGTTCGAGGCCAGCCTGGTCTGCAAGTTCCAGGACAGGCTCCAAAGCTACAGAGAAACACTGTCTTGGAAAAAAAAAAAAAAAAAAGGTATTTGACATCTAGTAGCAAAAATGTGATCAGAGTCCCCAGGAGAACACAAACCTTGAGGGCCAAACATGCAAACATCCATGCACTGGAAGTAATGTTCATTGGTACCTACGTCTTCTGACATTTCATTGTCTCTGCCCTGTGCTCCCAGTGTTGATCCTGGGGTGCTAGTGGGTGATAAGATTATATAATGCTCTCCTGCACGCTTTGAAAAAGACTTATGGCTCTATCTTGTCTATTTTCTGTTTTTTTTTTTTTCAGTGGGTTATAGGACCATAAAACTTCCCATTTCTACCAGTCACACTGACCTAGCTCTTCTGAGTTAAGACAAATGTGTTTTCTGGACATGGAATCCTGACATGATTACCAAGGGTCAGGCATAGCTTGATTATCGCTACTCACCTGAGATAAGTCAAGCCAAAGAGTGGACCCCTGACTCAGTCAGTCAGTCACTTCAAGATTACTGATGATCATTACTACAAAATCACCTCTCAGTGCTGTGTCAATTCAGGCATAGGCTTAAGATCACAAGCAGCTATGTTGATGTAACGGGTGGAGTGTGTGGCAAAGCAACAGAAGCCCAATGCTTGCTTCCCTCTACAGGCTGGGAGAAGGAGGAGTGCTCTCTGGAATCCCTAATGAACTACTTTAAAAGTCAGTCGCTATCCAAATCTCAGCAGTTTGCCAAGAGATGCTTTAAAAAGGTATGGTAAGTTGCCAGAGAGAACAAGCTTTAATAAACACAGAATTAAATAGTATAACTAAACACTGCCTTGTCAGATGGTACCTCATCTGCAGAACCATCTGGCTGAAGACATGTTCAGGGAATTATCAACCTCAAAACCCAGATTCTACCCAGTAGGCTACAAATATGGATTCTCAGATATAAATCGCCCCATTTTCATGATAACAGTTGATAAAACGTCAGAGTTCTAACCCTTTGTACATTTTCTCTTCCAGATTTCCTTTGCTTCTGTAAGTTTACCACTCCATTCAATTACACATGTAGCATACCAGTTCATTTATCATTAAAAAAAAAGAAACCAAAACCAAGCTAAACAAAACAAAAATCACCACCCACAACAACATCCTGTCCCAAATGTGATTGGTGGCACACAGCTAGAGTTCCCACTTCACTCAGGAAGCTAAAGGGAGGCTGAAACGGAGAATCACAGTGGAGCTAGAATTTTGTAAGAAGGATTGAAATAGATATTGAGCTACTGTCTAAAATATATAAATAACTTATTCAATTAAAATCCAATAGCAAAAAATGTCCACAAGATTATCAATCATCAAGGAAATCCAAATCAAAAGTTCAGAGCTTACACATGTGTATCTATATATGCCTGCATCCTCGCTAGGCTGGCTACCATTAGTAATATTCAAGGAATAAAACAAGGAGTTCTGAAGACATGAAAAAGCCAGGATACTTGTTCATTGGGGATGGGAAGGTGAAATGTTATTGCTCTTGTGGAAAACGTTGTAAATTATTTTAAAAGGAGAATTTTCATAGGATCTGACAGTTCTGCTGTTAGGTGTACTGGCTGGTTCTGTTTGTCAACTTGATGCAAGCTGGGAGCCATCAGAAATCAAGGAACCTCAGCTGAGGAAACGCCTCCATGAGATCCAGCTGTAAGGCATTTTCTCAATTAGTGATCAATGGGAGAGAGCCCAGCCCACGGTGGGTGGTTCCATCCCTGGGCTGGTGGTCCTGCATTCTAGAAGAACGCAGATTGAGCAAGCCAAGGGAAACAAGCCAGTAAGCAGTACCCTCCATGGTCTCTGTATCAGCCCCTGCCTCCAGAACCCTGTCCTTAGTTTCTGTCCTGACTTCCTTCAGTGATGAACAGCAATTTTGAGTATAAGCCAAATAATCCATTTCCTCCCCAACTTGCTTTTTGGTCTCAATGTTTCAGTGTAGAAATACACTGGGCATATGTTTTATTTATTATTTATTTATTTATTGAAGATTTCTGTCTCTTCCCAGCCACTGCCTCCCATTTCCCTCCCCCAAACAAGTCCCCCTCCCTTGTCAGCCCAAAGATCAATCAGGGTCCCTGCCCTGTGGGAAGTCCAAGGACCACCCACCTCCATCCAGATCTAGTAACACTGGGCGTATGTTAAAGCAATTGAAATGAGGGTCTTGAAGAGATGGCTGCTGTATGCATTCACTATAGCGCTATTTCCATTAGCGAAAGAACAAGCTATGTCCACAGTGGATGTGTATACAGAAGAACGTGGTTTGGCTCTAAAGCAGGAGGAAATCCCACCATTTGTAGCAACATGAGAGAACCCAGATGTTATTTTACTAAATGAGTCGAGCCAGTGACAGAAGGACAAATACTGCATAGTTCCTACTTCGTGAGGTAAGTAAAATTGTCAAAGTCATAGAAGAGGATGGTGTGGGGTTACCAAGGACCATAAGGACAGGTAAACATATAAAGTCATTACAAGAGACATTGAAGAGACCTACTGCATTAATACGGCCTCTGCTAATGCTACGGCTTATATGTATTTAGTATTTATGTATTTTATATATTTTTTTCAAAAACGGTTTACCTATGTATTATGTACAGTGTTCGGTCTGCATGTACGCCTGCAGGCCAGATCTCATTACAGATACTTGTGAGCCACCATCATGTGCTTTCTGGGAATTGAACTCAGGACCTTTGGAAGAGCAGTCAGTGTTCTTAACCTCTGAGCCATCTCTCCAGCCTCTTTTATATTCTTTACATATATTTCTACAGTTTACTGTAGAGTGGACGATGTCGTTTATATTAGATTTAGGAAGAATAATATACTAATCCACAAGGCTAACTTGGAAATTTTCAAAGGCTTCCTTTGAGAACTAGATTAGCCTCCTTGAAGCCAGTAAAGAATATGGTACGATTGCTCTCTCCCTTCTTCCAAACCTTCTTCTATGCCTTCATAGCCTTCACTGAGTGCAGACAAAGCTCACATCCTCGGGTTGCTGATGATACTCTGTATTCAACAGACTGAATATCTTTGAGAGACTCTTTTACTCTTCAGAACCCAGTGTAATAATTATTCATTAGTCCCATTGCAGTTATTAAATGTTTTGAGTATTTACTATGTACCATAAATTGTGCCATGTGGGGGTGACAGGAGACTACTAATAAAACGCAGCTCCCCCTCTTTCAAGGAACTGCATCTAAAAGAGAGATGAATCATACATAGATCACAGCTATGGGGCCAAATAGAGATTCAGTCCCAAACTGGACATTAATAAGAGTTTTTTTTTTTAACTTTCATTAGAAATTAAACTAGACTTGTTCAAAGACTAGAATATGCCTTGAGGAAATAAATCTTCAGAAAATAAATACAAGGTGGGGCTGTAGGCAAAAGCTACCTGTAGCACACACCTGTTTTCACACCCTCTGAGCCGCTCTCAATCTGGGCCTTTCTACAACACCAGTTTTCTTCTCTTCAGGAGCTTCACTGTGCTCTGAAACTGGTTTGGGAACACTGTATAGGTCACGAGGTCAAAATTTTATTTAGAATAATCTCCAGAAATACTAATTCTACGATATACCAGAACCAGATACTTTAATAACAGGCTCAAATGACAGTATAGAAAATCACACACAATAAACTTGCAAATACCCTGAAACTACCACATCCTTGGAGGGATGCTAATGGTTCGTACTCCATTGCAGGGGTGAAGCTATAATTTTGCCATCATGAACAGAAGCAGTAGGTAGTATTGATGGAACAGCAGTTAGAGACTCTGAAATTTTATCTTCCATGTGTAGCTTCAGATGCTCAGGGCAATACGATTGACAGCTGGAAGGGGATGGGAGTCTGTTTATTTTGTAAATAAAAGTTAAAAGACAAAACCCCTCCCTTAGTTCTCTCTGTGTGTCTGTCTCTCTGTCTGTTTCTCTCCCTTCCTCCTTCTCTCTGTCTCTCCTCTCTCTATCCCTCCCTCTCTTTCTCTCTCTCTTTATATATGTACATCACACACACACACACACACACACACACACACACACGTGAGCATCTTCTAGGAAATCATCCCACCAATTAATCTTCTATTAGAGTTAAAAGAGTTCCTTAAATATTCTTGAATTTGGAAATATAAGTACAACTGGATCATCAATGCCAGAAAACTAGCAATACAGTTAATGCCGATCAAGAAGGTGTATCTCTAAGAAAAGCATTTAAAATAAATTTTGCAATTTTTCTTTCATTTGTTGACCCTGTCTTACACTTGAGTATCAAAGCGGCAGACCACTAAAGTTGTTTGTCTTGTCCTTACCTAGCTAGTGATAAATACATCCAGCATTTGTTGAGCAAAGGGGAGGCGCATCGAGCAGCAGTATTTGAAGATACTAACCCCTTCAACCTTTCTAGTAGACAAGGGAAGAAATTCCTAATTCTTAAAACGAGAAAACAAGATTAGCACTAAAATCCGAATGTAAATGGTCTTCTGCTGGCTCAGGCTTCACCAGTTGGGGTCCCCAGTTGGTGGATCTGTTTTGGGAGGCTGGGGAGCCTTTTCGACATTGCATCCAGCTAGAGGAAGTTGGGTTTGTGGCTTATGGGTTTCAGTCCACCCTGGATCTGGCCAACACTTCTTTCTCTGCACCTGTGTTTCCCACCTTACAATCCCACCAGCATGAGGCTGCACGTGTCATACCTGTCTGCCATGATGGGCTGTACCCCTCAAACTATGAACCCAGATAAATCCTCCCTCGCAAGCTGCCTCTCATCAGTTACTGCCTCAGATATGAAAAAAAAAATCACGAATATATTTAGGTTAGCAAAGGTCACAGGCTACACATGAAAAGCCTCAAGTCATGTCTGTGTGGATCTATGTAAACATACTGCACTAGTACAATCCCAACTCCAGGCATGCTTGCCTTCTGCTCCCAAACCTGTTTTCTATTGTTTCTACCAGGTTAAAAGCATTGCCCTTCCCTTAAGACCTTCAGTGCCTTAGGGGAACTGTTATCTACTGTTTGTACCAGTTTTCTCTGTCTCTTACCTGCTCTATGTTTGTACCTCTCTTTTCGTAGATACAATTCTGTGCAATACATAGCATTTCTTAACCTCAGAAATATGGACTTTTGGGGACCTGATAATTCTTGCAGGGGGTAGCCCTGTGTATTTTAGGTAGGTCAGCAGCTTCTCTGTCTCCTCCTCCAGCCAGCTGGACAACTAAAAATGTAACAACTAAAAATTATCTGGTTGGTTAACATTTCTGGATAAAGCAATATTTGGATATATTGTATGTGTGGGGGGAGGGGAAACACAGTATACATATTCAGTTAATCATCCTTTGCAGGCCTTCTGTGGTCTTCCTATTCAACCGTCTCTGTGATAGAAATCTGGGAACATTTTGAAACAAATTTCAAAGCTGCCTAGTTGTGGAACAGATCCCATAAGAGCCCCTCTGTACCTCAGTGGAAAGCCTTTCTTCTTTCTGTGCCTCACACAGTAACACTCTTGTGAATTACTACAGACAGCCCTCTGATTCCCCAGCAAAAGATCCTTGAGCCAACTGGGGCTCTGCTCTCTCTTGCACAGCAAGTGTCTATAAAAAGATGACTCAATCAGAAAGCCAATTTCTGCACGACACTGATGTATCACACACTTGGTAAAGCAACCATGGTTTTAAGACACTGAATATAAAAAAATATTGATTTCTTATCCAAAACACCAGTTCCTTTTTGTTGTTGTTTGTGATTTTTGCCTATTTTTTTTTAAAAATGAGGTTTTGTTTTAGGAGAGTGTGTTAGGGAACACAATAGCTCCTTTCTTTAAAAAAAAAAAAATGCTAAAGCCCTACATTGGCCATTCTCTCCACAATCTAGTTTTTTTTTTCTTCCTTTTTTGTGGAATTTTTTTTATTGGCTGCTGTCTCTTTTAAATTCTGTTAGTAGGTCTGGGAAGCCTGAAGAAGTTGGCCAGTCCATGTCAAAGAAACATGGATGCGTCACCTCTGTGTTGCTAAGGCCGTTCTTCTGATGACTTCATAACCAAGCATCTTATTCAGGGGCTTATGTGAATGGCTCTATTCAACACACATCCCTCCACCTCACCATCTGGGCAAGCATTTCTTTACTTTATAGCTGTTCTCTATTCTTGTCCTAACAGGTATCACCACTAGGGAGACTACACCTACTTTCTTCATCCCTTATTTTTTCTCTTCTTTCACTAGACTCCGAGTTCCATGAAGGCAGAGCATCTCTTTACTTTCTCATTTAATTTGTTCCCTCTGTCTAAGATGTTGTATGAGAAACAGTAACTAATTTTCAAATAGTAAATTTTATTTTGTGTTAGTTTTCTTGAATGTATTAATATCCATCATAACACCCTGTGAGTTCCTTGAGAATACACACTTTATCTTATTCACCTGTGAATTTCCAATATATTACATTACTAGCATCATCATTGCCCATAATTAAGAATATTTAGCAAATGGGTACTAGCTGTCATTCCATGACCCTTCTTGATGAAATATACTTAATCGCCATTAGTTACAAAGTTGGGATTATATTACTAATATGTGTTGTACAGATAAAACATCTGCAGCCAAAGGACAATAAGAATAATTTGCCTCTATAACAAAGATTGTGCACAGTAGGCCTGGGACTTGAGTTCAAACAGTAAAGTACCAGAACTCACACGTAGCCACTGTGTAACAGAAGTTAATCAAAGTAAGCTGATCGCTATAAGCCATGCACATTCTAATGTAATTTACTTGGGGGTAGATGCCTATGAAGACGGCAAAAACAGTCATTTTAGTCAGTTAAAGCTACATTGGAAACCAAAGAGTGGGTGGAGTATAAACAACAGAAGCATTGCTCTCGGTTCTGAAGCTTGGATGCCTGTTGTGGGGGAAGCATGGTTAGGTTTGGGTGAGTTTTCTTCTAGGCTTCAGTCTGCTATTGTTTTATAAGCTTTCATAGCAGAAGGCTGAGTGGAGAGCTCACTAAGACCTCATGTAAGGCTATTAGTCCTATTCGAAGGGCCTTGTTCTCATGACTTAATCACTTCTTACGGTTCCGTCTCCTAAAACTATCACATTGGAGCCAAAGAGTTCAATGTATTAATTTGGAAGCAGAGAAAGATACAGTCAGACTTTTACAGCCATTTCCTATCTATCTCTTTCTACTTTGGCAAATTATTCTTATTCTTTCTTCTTTTATTAATTTTTGCAGGGGGGGAGACTTTTCATTTACTGGTCTGTAAGTAGTTTTCAGCGACGACAGCTGTAATCGTCTCTTTCTCTCCTTGCTAAGGCTTTCCAACACTCACAGAGGGCTTCAATCCCTCTGCTCAGGGTTCTATGACTAAAATCTTCTTGGGGCCTTCTCAAAGACATTCTCCCATCCCATGGGATGATCAATCATAGAGCACACTTTGATTTTTTGAATTTCCTCTATTCCAAAGAGTTCATTTGGACCTTTCCTAAAAATCAGCGGCAACATGATAAGACTTTTCTGTCATACATTTCCTCATCTGGCCAGAACCTTTTGTCTGTGCTACCTTCCATCTGCCCATGTCTTGCCTTTCTACCCTTAAATCTATAGGAGTAGAGCTGTCCTTCCAGGTTATAGTTATGCTTATTTTGTTTTAGCATTTCTCCTTTTCTGAAAAATTTGGTGATGGATTATTTATTAATACCATCCTGTCTTTCGACCTTCAGATTCTTCTTTCATTGAGTCTGTGATTTTCCTCTTTTGCGTGGATACTAGGTTGACTACATCCTTTTCTCTCAGATTCTTTGTCTTCAAATAAATGGATTATAGAAACTATAAACTTCTCAGCCTCAATATGCCCAAGAAGTTTGGCACATCTTTCTAGTTCCATTCAACCCAAGTCATCAAAGAGTGTAATCTACACTACTCCTTTGCCTTCTGCTTCATCTTTGATCTTATTGACTGGCTTTAAGTTTACTACTCTACTAGACTCACCCTGTGGAAAGTCACCACAGCCTAAAGACTAAAACCTAATTAAAATCAGCACCCTCCATTTTCACCTTACAATGAATTTAGAACCTTTCTTTCCAAGCTCCTCCTTTAAACAAGATTCCTTGTTGCCCACCTTTCTATCTATCCTGACTCTTATTTAAATGCAGGGCAGTTGACAGTTACTTTGGTTTAAATCTGAATGTCTTCAAACGTGGTTGTATTTCAGTATTTGGTCCACTGGCACTGTTTTGGGAGGATGTGGGGCCTTTGGAGCATGACCAACAAAAGTAGGTCAATAGATGTTAAACTCTGGAGGTTATTGCCCAATCTCTCCTTCTATTCACTCTCTGCTTCCTGATCTGTGATGATGCCAATAAACAATCTTGCTGCCACAAATTCTGCCAGGCCTTCCCTGCCATAATTGATTGAGACCCTCTGAAACTGTACATCATAATAAATCATCATTATTCCATAAATTCTTCTTCTCATAATAAAGCAAAAGCAACTAGTCGACAGTTATAGCCTTTCTATATCCCAGTTTCTCATTCCTCCAGTGAGAGGAGGGAAGGTTGCTATGTCTACCACTATGCCTATAGATAGGGTCCTATGAATAGGATCTCCCTGCAGCTTTCTGGCCCTCTACCTTCTGTATAACAGATTCACTAGGATCACCCGACTGTCAGTCTTAAAAGACAACACAAACGCCTCTACTATGTATTGGCTCTCGGCTGTTTAGCTAATCCAGCTGAAGAAGGCAAGAGTCACCCACAGACCTGGTCCTGGCCTCGTGGAATTTGTGGTATTAGAGCCAAAGCTTTAAGGAGTGAACGGTTCCTCTCCCTTGCTTTGATCCTTTGGTATAGTATTTCACACTTGTCATCTGCAGATGGGAATACATTTGTCTGGGACAGAATTAATCATTTCTGGGTCCTTTCTTTCACACCAATAAGCCACCGGAACACAATACTACTCCTTTGTATAACTCCCTGCCCAGTTCCCTTCCCATTTGCAGGACCCAGCTCATCCTGATGTCTTTGGATATGCATGTATCTAAGACTTCAACTATTAGGAGAACATTAAATCAATGTTAGCTTCATTTTTCTCTTGATTCCTTAAGAAATTTGATTCAAATCTCAAAATTAATATCTAAAATCAACTTTATAATCTCTTTTAATCTACTCTCATACTATTCATATCATGTCACAATTCTTACCCATCCAATCTAAGATGGAGATATATCTTTTATTTCCTTCTCTCAATTTCTCATGGACAATAAATTCTGGATATATTTCTTTGAAATATCCGAAGTCACAGCTAACTTTGATTTGTTGATTCCAGATGCTTTCTACCTTAGCATGGCACCAGTGTCTCTTTCCAATGCAAAATTAGATTATTCTTCCAAAAAAGTGCTTTGAATTTGCCCTTCTTCTGCTAGAAGTGAATCTAATTTGTTATCAGTTTTCATACTTACACTGAATATATCTTCATTTCTTTCAACCAGAAATGTTACACAGCCTTGAGAAGCATAAAAACAGCTGTTACAGCAAGTGAAAACACAAACTAGAAGTTGGAGGATATTTTATGACTGGTGGTAATTTTCTTAAAAGGAATGTGAAAACTGGTATTTCAAGACAGAGGATTCATGTAATATTTTGGTGTAAGAGAGAAAAAGAATCAAGCATCATTGATAGTGTGGTTAAGAGTTCCAGCCACTTATCCAAGCTCTCAAGGAAAAAATTACATCTGTATACTTTCTGCTGTTAGTACCAAGCCCAGGCATCACAAACCGAACATGCTCAACAGGCAGGTACTCGTTGAGCAGTTAAATGATCAACCATTCTTTGAAAAAGCAGGTGTCCTTCAGGTAGGCTTAAAAAATTCATTTCTCATCCTACTGTTTTTATTTCCACATCCTTGTCTTTGCTCAGATGGACATCAATTGATGATCTTTTTCATGCTCTTAAATCCATTTGTGTACTTACTGTTTCCAGCATGATCTCAATTATATGCTAATTGGTGATAACATTTACTAGCAGTGTAATACAGGGCAATTTATTTTCTTCTCAGGATGACTGTGGGGGGAAAAAAAAAACAAGTGCTAACTACCATTGCATTCTAAGCAATGCCAGCATTAAACATTAGATCCACACCCATTTAAGTGCTGGCTAAATTTTCTAGAGGGAGATATAATCCGTATTTCTCAAAGTTTTTTTTTTTTTTTTTAAATCAGTAAGAGATTCAACCCTCAAAACTGAAATGGTAAGACTGCTGGGTGGCACCATGAAATTGAATGCAATGAGCCTGTTTTGGATCACTGCTTAGCTGCTGAGGTCAATAAGACCTTGTTTGTGCATCTACAGTTTATGCATAAATCTAACAGCGTAAACAGATTCTCTAGCCAATTTACATTCTGAACACCAACTCCGCATTTACAAATTGTTTCTGTCATCTGAAACAGAGTAAGAAAAAGAACAATCTTACTGATTGCACATAGTGTCTCCCTAACAATTTTCTTAAAAATATCAGGACAGCTGTGTTTCACTTCAGAATTCCCTGGCCTCAGATCCGGACATGATCATGTGGTACTCAGAATATAGCAGCTCCGAAGAAACTCTAGGAAGATCCTAACAATATTCCCCTTTTCTAGAGTACATTTAGAGTGCACACTGAAATCGCTCTTGTGGAGATCTTGAACAACTCAACCGCAACTTCTTCTTATCCCTGAAACACTGCACGTTTGTTAAAAAGCAAAGGGGAATTCTAATTATGACACTGTTTCTAATAGTGACTGACCAACTCATTTTACGCAGGACTTTGACTCCCTGCTATTCACAGCAAATGTCAATGTTTAGGTTTCAAAGGGAAAAGAACTCTTCTGTGTGGTGCGGTTCTCTTTCACTGAAATAGCAGGAAATACAGTGTGACATTTTGAAGAGGTGACGAGATTAATATTAAATGTTCGGTTTCGATTACAACATAATGTTTATTGAGAAGCCTGTCTTTTCTGGTGTATGAGAGACTCACATGTTAAGTCATATTTTCTGCTGAAAACAAAGTAATCTGGCCAGATGGTCAAGTGGAAAGAGGAGGTACAGTTTCTGCAAAAGATTAACAAAACTCTCAGGTCATTCTATATCTAGGAAGTCTAATCAGTTGTTTGACTCTTACAAGAATATGTAAGGATCATAAATAATGACTCTGTTTGCTAAAAAAACAATGATTAGCTGTATTCCTTTATATTATATTGTATATAAATGACAGAGTTTATAATTCACAGTTAAGTTTCCTCACCTCATGGCAGAGAATAAAAATCAAAGGAGAATCTCAAAATCTCCATCAGAGGTACATTCCCAGTGACTTGAAGAACTCCTTTTAGGCCCCATTTCTTCCTACAGGCTCTACCACCTGCAAAGGTTCTAGGGTCCTAGACTCTAACACATGGGCATATAGGAACATCAATGCGCCAAAGCTCCATCAGAGCCATTCTAGGGATAAAATGAGCCAAACAATATTCAGGAAAAATTTTTGAGGAGTATCTGAAAATAAAATCCTTAAAATACAAATTAAAACTGTTTTAGGATTTCATCTTATCCAAGCCAGTATGACTAAGATTGGGATAAAGGAAGGTTGGTTAGGGGAGCAGAGAAGCACACATCTTAATTAAGGGAGCCATCTTAGGGTTGGCAAGAGACTTGGATCTAGAGGGGCTCCCAGGTGCCCAGGGCGATGTCCCCAGTTAGTTCCTGGGCCAGCTGTGGATAGGGAACCTGAAATGACTCTATCCTATAGCCATACTGATGAATATCTTGCATATCACCATAGAAACTTCATCTGGCGATGGATGGAGATAGAGACAGAGACCCACACTGGAGCACTGGACTGAGCTCCCAAAGTCCCAATGAGGAGCAGAAGGAGGGAGAATATGAGCAAAGAAGTCAGGACCACAAGGGGTGCGCCCACCCGTGGAGACAGTGGGGCTGATCCATTGGGAGCTCACCAAGGCCAGCTGGACTGTGACTGAAAAAGCATGGGATAAAACCGGACTCTCTGAATTTGGCGAACAATGAGGGCTGCTGAGAAGCCGAGGACCATGGCACTGGGTTTTGATCCTACTTCATGCTCTGGCTTTGTGGGAGCCTACCCAGTTTGGATGTTCACCTTCCTAGACCAGGATTGAGGGGGGAGAACTTTGGACTTTCCACAGGGCAGGGAAACCTGACTGCTCTTCAGGCTGGAGAGGGAGGGGGAGGAGTGGGGGAGGGGAGGAGGAGAGGGAGGAGTGGGAGGGAAATGGGAGGCGGGGAGGAGGCAGAAATTTCTTTTTTTTCCAATAAAAAAAAAGAATAAACAAACAAATGATATGAGATGTCCTTCTGTATATGTGTTGCTTTTATTGGTTAATGAGTAAAGCTGCTTTGACCTATGGCAGGGCAACATATAGCCAGGCTGGAAAAGAGATAGAGAGACAGTAGGCAGAGTCAGGGAGATGCCAGGTAGCTGCCAAAGGAGACAGACGGCTGACCCTTACTAGTAAGCTACAGCCTCATGCTGATACACAGATGAATAGAAATGGATTAATTTAAGATGTAAGCATTAGTTAATAAAAATTACGAGCTAATAGACCAAGCAGTGTTGTAATTAATATAGTTTCTGTGTGATTATTCGGGTCTGGGCAGCTGGGAAAGAATAAACTGCCTCCAAATACAAAATGGTGCCCAACATTGGGCTAACATGCTTGACCTGCCATCCACTTTGGGTCTGGGTACTTGTATGTCTACCTGAGGTTATGAGGGAAGTGAGAGCATGCTTGCTGCTCAGCACCTCCACCTGGGCAAGCAGTTGGATCAGGTCTGCTAGGTGTGCACAGGCAGGGAAGCATGGTGGTTTTCCACCACCACACACAGAAATATTTCCAGGCCACACAGTATGCTGCATGACAGATTCAGCTTTTACTCAGACAAAAAGGGTTTGTGTGCTCATTGGTGCTTCTTACAGTTGAGGTCGTGAGTGTCCCAGAGCTGGCAGTAAAGGTGTCTCCACCATGTTGAAAAGCTGAGAGAGGTGGAGGCAGCATCCAGGGTCACTGCAACCACATTGCTTACCATTTTAAAGCGCTTCTAGTCAGATATGCAATAAAGACAGATTCAGACGGAAATAAACCTCTGAGGGGGTCATAATGTGTTAAAATTGTACATAGGCTTGGGAGAGAGAAGAAAAAAGTATAGACAGTTATAAAAAGAAATAGTTTTAAAAAAGAAAGCAAAGTCTTTAAAGAGGCAGAGTACAAACAGTCATAGATTAAAGGAGTAAAGATAATAAACTAAATATTAAAAAGTAATAGAGCAAAAAAAGATAAGCCTCATAAAGATGGGAAGTACACAGAGAGACTGGCTTATGTATATTATTGTGGTTTTTGGAATGTTTGACTGTGAATGAGCTAAGTACAGAGAGACATTTCATTGCATGGGCTGCTAAGCTAAACCAACATTTTTAAGGTATCTTGATTTCAAAATATGGGTCTAAGGCTATGTTGCTTTGAAAAAGAGTTTCTGCTTTTGTTTTCACAAAGGATAGAAAGCTGTGGATTCCTTACTGGCTAATACGGTTTGATCAAACAAGATTCCCTGAAGCAATGGTCCAGATGGTGCAACATCCATCACAGCTTCAGGACTGCTAGCTGAGATGAACCTACCACACAGGATATCCCATAAAAGACCAGATTAACAGCACCCCCAATCAGCAGGAAGTAGTCTAGAGAACAATGCCCAAACTCCCTAAACAGTTGTTTATAAATATTTATTTAAATTTAAATGGTGATATGCTATAGAGATGAATACTTTGCATTGGTGTGGATCTTGGTTTATTGATAGAAATTTAAGGTCAGTTTTGTTTTATGTATATTTCTGTTCTTGATTAAGGCATTGTGTTTGTGTATCTCATTCAAAAATGTAATGTACAATTAAGAAATGCAGGTTAATAGGTGGTCATCTGTAATAATCGAGGTTGTAGTCATGTTAGTTAGGTATTTTAGATGCACAGAGATATATTTCAGATGAATAGGTGTTCTTCAAGACTAACAGAATATGGCATTTAAAATGTTTTAAGAACTTAGGACTTTTAATGACAATGAGACACATCTGCTCCTGGCAGCACCAATCTATTTAAAGAGGATGATGGACACTGAAGAGGCTCCTTATGGAGTTTGCTAGCCATTTGAGCAAGAAACTGCTCTTGCCTGGATTGCATAATGTGATGCTGTATAAACTGGACATGCAGGACCCACAGAAAAATGACTGCTGACCTTGCATAAAGGTGAGACAATCTTCCAGGATTCCTACTTCATGAAAGAGTCTGCCAGACATTCTGAAGGACACAGAAGAAAGTGACTGACAAACTTTGTCAGTATGAGGGAAAACAGATCTTCAAATTTCCTGCATCATGGAAAAGTCTGCCAGATACTATGGGCCTTTAGACTGAAGATGGATGCCCCAATGTTACAAAAAACTTTGGGTGACTGTCCAGGTAGTGAGATGTCTCTGTCAATTCTAGAGTTTTGGAAGTTGCTTACAATGTACTTCCTGTTTACTTAGGTAATATTATACCCTCCTGGAGTGTTTGGTGACATTGAAGAAAGACAGTTATAATTATAAAAGATAAATTAGGTATAAAATTTTAGACTCACAGAGACAGGATGGATGATAGAGTATTTTCCTTAATTTGCCAAATGTAAATGGACTAAATATTGTAACTATAATTCTTGCTTGATAACTGTTTTGTATATGTAATTTTACTATGTTAGAGTTAAAACCTTCCTTTTTATTTAGACAGAAAAGAGAAGATGATGTGGGAAGTTCTTCTGTATATGTGTTGCTTTTATTAGTTAATGAATAAAGCTGCTTTGGCCTATTGCAGGACAGAATATAATCAGGCTGGAAGGGATATAGAGAGAGAGTAGGCAGAGTCAGGGAGACATCATGTAGCTGCTGATGGAGAAAGATACCTGCTGGAATTTTAACCGTAGGCCACAGGCTCATGGTGACGCTGAGATGAATAGAAATGAGTTAATTCAAGATATAAGAGTGATCTAGAAGCATGCATGAGCTTTTGGGCAAACAGTGTAGTAATTAATATAGTTTCTGTGTCATTATTCTGATCTAGGTGGCCAGGAAATTAACAACTAGTCTCCGTCTACAAACAAACAACAAATAAGAGTGACAACAAATGTAGGCCTGGGTGTGGGGAACATTGCACACTTATTCTCTGTTGGAGGGAGTACAAATTTATGCAGCCACTATGAAAATCAGTGTGGGCTTTCTTCAGAAACCCAGAAATAGATATACCATGTGATCTGGATATACAACTCTTGGGCACATTCCCAAAGAAGTATATATTCATGTGTGTGTGTGTACACGTACATATACATACACACATATATACACATTTATAAATATACATATATATTCACTCATAGAAGTTCATTGCTTCTTTATTCACTATAGACACATGGACTCTAGCTTTAGTACATGACTAAACTTCAACAGACTTCAACATGGTCTCAGTAAAGACCGCAGACATCAACCTGGCCTCCAGGGCAGGACACAGACACCATGATTGCCCTTGGTGGCAGCATACTAAGGACATCAACATGACCTCCAGGGCAACACAGGCTATGGGCACTGATATGGTGGTGGTCTCTGGTGTTAGCCCGCCCTACTCACACCAACATGGCCACTGGTAGTAGCACAGACCATGGATACCAACATGGCTTCAGGCTACAGCACATATCACAGACATCTGGATGACCCTCAGTGGCAGCACAGACCATGGGCTCCCGTCTCTTAGGTGGAAACATAGAACACAGACATCAACAATGCCTCGCCTGCAATAGGACATCAGACCCTAACATGGTGCTCAGCAGCAGTACAGGCCTCAGACATCCACAGGGTCTCCATGGGCACCCCAGACCATGGACATCCAGTGTACCTCAGGTTTCAACATGGCCTGGGGCAGCAAGGACCACAGAGGTCCTTTGAGGAGATCTAAATCAGAAAATGAACTTCTCTTTATCTTGAACATTCTATCATTGCTTAGAACCAGGGCAACCTTGCAGCTGGGCAGCATGTTCCGGGGCTGAGTCAGTGCAGGCTCCAAGCTGCTGCACACTGCCCTGCCAGCCTAACTCAGCAATGACGTGTTCCCTAGTCCACCACTGTTGAGTCTGTATTTCCACCTCTCTCTACCACTCACTCACCACTCTGTAGTAATAGGAGCTGCGGTGGGCTGTGTTCCCGCCCAGCTCTGCACGGCTAGCTTTATACCCGAAATTATTACATGAAAACTGTATTTTTTTAAACACTGTCTGGCCCATTAGTTTTAGCCTCTTATTGGCTATTTTTTTACATATCGATCTAACCCATTTTTAACATTTTGTGTAGCCCACGAGGTGTCTTACCAGGAAAGATCTTAACCTGTGGCTGTGTCTGGTGGGAGAATCATGGCAACTGCCTGCCTCGGCTTTTTTTTTTTTTTTTAGCATTTTGTTTTGTTTACTCCGTCTACCTAATTTTCTGTCCTATCAGGCTAAGCAGTTTTTTTTTTATTAATTAACCAATGAAAGCAACAGGTAGATACAAGACCCACCTCCATCATTTCCCCTGGGGGAGAGTCTTCTGTTTTGTGTTAATTTCATTGGTTAAATAAAGAAACTGCCTTGGCCCTTTTGATAGGACAATAGCTTAGATAGGCGGAGTAGACAGAACAAAATGCTGAAAAAAAAAAAGGCCAAGTCAGACAGTCGCCATGATTCTCCCACCCGACACAGACACAGGTTAAGATCTTCCTTGGTAAGCCACCTCGTGGTGCTACACAGAGTATTAAAAATGGGTTAGATCAATATGTAAGAGCTAGTCAATAATAGATTAAAATGAATGGGCCAAACAGTGCTTAAAAAATACAGTTTCCATGTAATTATTTCGGGACATAAGCTAGCTGGCGGCCAGGAGCCGGGTGACAGAAGTGCAGCCAGCTCCTGTTACTACACCACTCTGTTCCCCCATCTGTCCTACCTCTCCATTCCACATTCACTTGTCATAGTGACACTGGAGACTGCAGTAGGTCACACAGTGTGTATATAATTTCCCCAAACAGCTTTACATGCAAATGTTCATTGCAGAGTCATTGGTCTGGTTCAAACTTTCTGGTTTCTCAAAAGCACCATAAAAACTGAACCGCTACCAAGACTCGTCTTGGAAATCCTGCTGCTGCCCAGCGTCAGGGTGATGTTGCATCTAAACAAGACATCTGGGGGTTAGGTTTCATGCAAGCTCCTGGCTACAATGCACCTCCTCACCCCCTGATGTCTGCTGCTTGAGGCTTGTTAAGCTCTGTGTTTATGTGTGTGTTGCCTCCAGGAAGAGGCAGCTCTACTGCATCCCCCCCATCCCTTAGGGCAAGCAGCACATAGCCGCCCCAAGAGGACTGCTGTGCTTGTAAGCTGCAGGCAGCATTGATGCTCAACAGAGCAAGCAGTCTGAGCTGTGGGGGCTCCATGCTAGAAGCTGGCCCTAGTCAGAAGGGACCTGCTTCTGCCAGAGTTCCAGGCTGCCACATATCTGGCTACCATTTGGTACTGACATCCCCTTGGATCGTCAGGCACGACCTTTGTGTTTGGAGTCTTCCGGCTGAGATGCCGTGGCAAAGGATATAGACCCATCATTCTCCATTGTGAGGCTCTGTTCCACCATCTTTCTTCCCAATTTTGTGATTCCACTTTTTAAAAGCATCCTTCTTTGTCTTTGTTTTCTTCCCAAATAAATCTTTTTTCTAAAAAATGTGGGCACTGTCTTTCTGTTTCAAGTCCTGTGAGCTCCTGAATTTCTCTTGAACTGGAGTGGATCCTTCTGCAATAAGAGAAGCATTGGCGTGCTACACTAGCTGCCCTAAACCACTCTGTCTTTTTCCTATACCGTGTGCTATTGAAATGAATGTTTTGTTTGTTTGTTTTTGAGACAGAGTTTCTCTCTATAGTTTTGGTGCCTATCCTGGAAATAGCTTCTGTAGACCAGGCTGGCCTCGAACTCACAGAGATCCTGCCTCTGCCTCCAGAGTGCTGGGATTAAAGATGTGCACCACCACCACTTGACTGGAAATAAATGGCAATGTCTGATTCTGAGCATGATTTCTATAATGTGTACTATGACTTTACTGCCTGGTATTCGGGCGTTATCAAGGCTTAGTTTTAACGAGTGAACAGTTTCTGTTTCCATTTTCTCCTCTTGGTGACAATCTTTACAAAATAGCAAGATGATTCTACATGAAGGTAAGTTGGGGGAATGATGAAGAGCCCATTCTCTGACTGCCTTTACCACAGACTCCTCACCTGTAAGTGAGGACCACTGTGCCCCCTCAGAGGGTTGTTATAAAGATTAGTGAACACTATAGTAAATATAAACGACATAATCGACAACTTAAACCTGTGCTAAGTCCTTTCGGAACCACACTTTTATCAATATTGAAGGGAGAACAGACTGAGTCTTACCTAAATGACATTTGGTGACATAAAAAGAGAGGCAATAAAACGAGAAAGCTTTTGCCCTTTACACCTAAACTTATGCTGATGTCCTTATTCTGTTCTTGCTTAGAGAACACAAAATTGTACAGATTTGCACAAAGAACTATAGTTACACCTTCTGAAACAGATTGAGTTTTATTTTTCTTTGCCTTGTCTGCTTTCTGGAGTTAGCAAACCCAGTTCTACACGTTACTAACAATTTAAATGAGTGGTTTCAAATCAAGTTTTTTAACAGTTGAATTGCAGTATAACTTCTGAAAGAGCCTATTTCTTTGGCTACTGCCCGTGCCATCCTTGTTTGAGCTTCATGTATGCTGTGCTGCTGATGGGCTGATGATTCAGAATGACACTAGAACAAATTCACAAACACTAATGGAGTGTAAAGAGCAATTCCATTTTCTGAGGGTGAATTTGGGTAGCTTTTCCCATTGGTATGAAAAATGGGTGATTTTAAGTGCAAAGTAAGAAAGGTACTTTCGGAAAGGGTGCCTGTATGTCAAAGATAATTTTAACAAATGTTAGGATTTAAAACTCTACAAATGTTGAATAAACTATGTTTCTTATCATTTTTTGGTCAAGTAGCTATATGAATAAACCCTCTAGTTGTTCTACTACAATATACCCAGCTTAGACTTCGAGATACTTTCATATATCAAGAGTAAACAATATGACAGTTACAAGCATAAAGCTACACAAAACAAAAACTACTCGAGGTGGCTGTAGAGATAGCCCAGTGATTAAGAGAGGACTTGTTGCTCTTCTAGAGGACCAATGTTCCGTTTCCAACATTCTTGCTGGGCAACTCATAACCACCTATAACTCCAGTTCTGGGGAATTAGACACTGCCATGGACACACACGTAGGTAACAATAAAATAAATCTTTAAAAATGCTACTCGAACCTAGAAATGAACTAACAAGTAATAAATCAAGAGGCTAACATATCAGAACCAACAGATTATGAACAAGAATGAAAACAAGAGCTTTAATGTATTAGATCAAATTAAGCCCATATTAACTTAGTTAAAACACCCACTGTGAAACCTAATCTTTTTAGAGAAAAGCCTGTTTTCATGGAGGCACAAGGAATATGTCTTCTTTAATTCCATGGTATTTAAATCATGTAAGTATTTTTGTTGTTAAAGTAATTTTTGATTAAATTCTATAGTACTCTGGTTTTTATGAGCAATTCAGGAAATGAATTGCCTTTCTGAAAACCACTCCTAATCACATTGACCCACTCAGAATATGTCAGCATTAGACTTTGCTTTGTCAACCGCTTCTCAAATGTTTTAATTTACATATTTACTAATATTATTTTTAGCTACTACATAGGTCAATATGATGTTAGAACATTAATGCACATTTTATCCTCAATACTGCAAATAATTTACTATTTAAGCAAATTTAAGTTCTTGTCAATGACCTTATTTGAACCACTAATGAAATATACTGTAACTCAAAGATGGCTTAGTGGAGTCATTGAATAGTAAAACATTTTGTTATATGGGCTACAGTTCCTTTTAATTATTAACAGATTTATATTTGTATTGTCATATAATCTATTTTCAAATTTATTATTTTACATTGTCAAAAGATCATCATAACAATTCCAATGGATAAGAAAAATGCACTCTTCAATGAGTAAAGTAGAAACACAGCAAACTTCATTTGTTCAAGTCACATAACTGGTTAGTTAAAAACAGGAACAGGATCTTCTAGTTTGGGTTCATGTGGTCTTTCTAATGCATCAGACCAGTTGAAATATTTAAAAGTCAAACTTGATGAATTCCCTAAAGAAAATGGATATCAGGTTATCTTTGACATAGTATGTGGTTGGCAATTCCTGACTCAGTCTTTTTTATCAGATTCTCAGAAGCTGCATGTCCAGTAGAACACAGCTGAGATCTGCCATACGCGACTGAAGCCTGCCATACACTTCTTCACTGAAACAATACCACGAACTTTGGCAACCATTCTTCTCACTTATTCAACCTCACAATCTTCAAGGAAAGTCAGGTAACCACCATGGAACAACAGAGCAGCCGTGCTCTGAGCTGTCCCAAGGGCACCCAAGGTCAAGCAACCAGTAATGAACCAAGTAGAAACTCAACTCCTACCTTGTGCTTTATGCTCCTTTCTGCCTCGTGACCAAACCAAACACCAAACACAAGGCTCCAAAGAAACAAACATGCCCTGGGATGTTCTTCGATTACAAATTTTGCAAAGCAGAATGAAGCTCTTATTTATTAATTTTTTTTTAATTCTACCTATCTTAGGACACTGCCTTTGGCCACAAGATCAATGAATAGCTACTGTCTTCATTTTATTTTGCAGTCAGTATTCAAGGAAATTTGAAAAGAGCCACTCTTGTGTAGTGACATTGACATCTGCATTTTCTCCTTATACCCAAGGTTTTCTGTAGAAGAAAAGTTGTTCAGTACAGTCATGGGCTCTGGAGCCAGAAGACCCGGGTCTGTGTCTGACCACGGAACTATTGGCCCGCTATTCATCTTTTGGGGGGCATTAATTCATATCTTAACAAAATGGGGTGATTCTGAGGAATTATAGAAATTATATAATTTCTCAACACACAGTAGATAGGCAATGTATATTAGTTAACTCTTTGACCTTTTCTTGGATGACCGCTGCTAATGTAGACTCCGAGACTATTCCCCAAGCATTTTCAATCCAGCCTGTACCTCACAGTTGCTTGTTCTGTTACCTAAAAAGACACTCACTGGTCCAGACCCATGCTTTTTAGACTCCTCGTCTATTGCAGACAAATAGAAACACACTTGCAGCACAATTACAGCTCCACTCAGCCATGTCCCAGCTCACCAGGATGTCCTGAACCAGCAGAGATCCGGCTCAGAGCAGCTGGGTTATTAATGGAAAGCTCCCCACTAGCATGAGTGACGACAACTTGACAGCACTCTTGTGAAAGACTCTGAGATGCTGTCTAGGGGATGATTCAGGAAAGAGGAGTCTCTTGAGCAGATATATTCAGAAACAATTTATTCTGAAGTGGAACTCTAGCAGCTACATCTTGCCTGTTTAACACAGGGAAATTCTACAACCTCTTTAAAGCTTCCATTTCCTGGTTTACAAAATAAGACCACCAGACCTGTATTTAACACCATTATAAGAATTAAACAGGGTTATAGGAATAGAATACCCCTAAGTGTTATTTAACACAAAATAAACAATTTATACATATGTATTAAATGCCAATATTCTCCAACACACTCATACTTTGTTATGCTTTGTTCTAAAGTTCTAAAATCAAAATTTATAATTTTAAGATTATCAGGAAGATAATGACTGAGAAGCAGTGTGATATCATGATTAAACATAGACTCATATATGAATATGAAATCTGAGCCCACCATTATTACTATGTGATTTGGGATAGTTTATCTTTTCCCTTTTGCCTTGGTTTAAAAAACACATGTCATCATATAATCTGTCTCACCGGATTATTGGAAGGGTGAAAAGAGAAAATTTATGTAAAATATCTGAGAGATGCCAAGCATATATCTGCATATTAAATGCTATTCTCTCAGGAATATCTGTATTTTTGTGTACTTTGATAGTCACTGGACAAAGTAAATATTAAATGTATTACTAAGTCAGCACTGAAAACAGTTTTATTTCCACTCAGTAGTACACTGTTAATGAATAAGAATACACAGAGGAGAAATGATAGTTTTGGATAACAGAGACAGCAGGTAGGGAGGCAGAATAACCCTATTGAACTTGCGCAGATTTGCCTCAGCTCTGGTCCCTCTGATGGGTGGAGAAGTGACTAGTAAGATTGAATGCTATGAATTTGAGTTGAAACTCACTGACTGGTTTGGAAGCCAGATGTTGCCTCTCAGAGTACTGCCTCTAAAATATGCCTGCTGTTTTTCAAAAACTCTACTCCAATAAAAATGGATTTTTCTTGAAGTCATTATTGATCTTTAGTGAATCATGTAAGCATTGAAAAACATTGCTTCACTTGGCTAAAGTTCTAGCCCCAGAGACAATTAAATGCAAATATTTGCTTTTATATTACATATATATTTCCACAAAGGTGTGGAAAGCTCAGATATACCTATAAACGATTCAAGAAAGATAACCGTTTAAAGGTTGAACATGTTGACTAAGATACTAAATACCCTTCTGTCTACAGTGGGGTGGAATTCTATTGCTTGTGTAGAGCAGGGTTTGGCACCATATGTATTTTACTTCTGACCAATATAATCTCTACCATGATCCCTAAATCAAGCTGCTGTAGCATAGATAATGCACGGATCGATGAATGAACATAAGTAGTCATCTAAAATACTCACCAGTTAGAATTTTTCCTGGTCACGTTTTTAGTTTCTTATGTAAATGTTAGTTACCCCCATGTGGCCTAATGCTGAATAGCTCCTTTTCCTTCTCAGGGTTTCATACCTACTCAATGTTTGTAGAGCATCATTGTACCTATCAGGATGACTGCATAGCAAAGTTGAGCTTTCTTTGCTACTTCAATCTTTACTCAGAATTTCTATTGCTCTCTTAATAGCTTTTATTATTGTCTTTCTTCTTTGGATTCATTTTTTAATATTCTGAGCCATTTCCCTTAATAAGTTCACAGTTGAGCTACCAAATAGCAGCCATAATGAATATGTTTTCTTGCTGTTTTCAGAATAAATCTATTTTGTCTTGGCTGGTATAGTCTCGATATTCTTCTGTAAATTGAATTTTTGAAATGTTATCTAGCACTGGGAACCATTTCTTTCCCTAAATTAAATTTTAGTTTAGAATTTCTGCTTTTATTTCTCAAATCCCAAGTCATGCAAAAGGTTATGCTCGTATTTTCCTCCTCTCTCTGTTAGTCTTTGTCCTTCTTTATTTTGGTAATTTTAAATTACCTCCTGGTCTTATGAACACTACTAAAGTTGATTTGACTGCTTTCATTTTGGGTAAAGAAGGACTCAAACACTTTTTTAAACATTAACATTGAAGAATGATAGGGATAGTCACTGAAACAGCTTACCTGAGCTAATGGATGCTCACTGACTCTGGACTGACAAGTGGGGAGCCAGCATAAGACCACGAACTAGGCCTTCTGAATGTGGGTGACAGTTGTATGACTGGGGCAGTCAATGGAGCCACTGGCAGTGAGACCAGGATTTATCTCTATGGCTTGAACTGGCTTTTTGGAGCCTGTTTTCTAAGGAGGGATGCCTTGCTCAGCCTAGATATAGTGGCGAGAGCCTTGGTCCTGCCTTAAAGGGATGTGCTAAATTTTGTTGACTGCCTATGGAAAGCCTTCCCCGCTCTAAGGAGTGGAGAGGGGTGGGGTGGGGGAAAGGTGGAGGGAGTGTGGGAATGGGGATTGGTATGTAAGATGAGAAAAAGATTTTTTTAAAAAAATAAATAAGCTTTATAAAAACAAAAATTTCAGTTGTTATTTACAAAACTAACATTAAATAGTTCACTACAGTTTTTGTAAAATTCACAAAATAGTATTTTATCTCAGTTTTATTTTCTGCAAATAATCACATGTGTTTTTATAAAGTAATTTTGCATAAATATCAGGAAGGGGCCTTGAATAACAATGTTCTCTTGTGCTTAAAGTTTACGAATGAGGAGCTCAGTTTTCTCCACACATCAATCAAACCCTGTGCTATCCCGGTCACTCTGTAGAGAACAGTGTGATGACCCCTTGTTATGGTAATTTTTGAGGTAGAGTTTCTTGCTGAATCAGAAGCTGGCCAGAGAACCCCAGAGGTGGCCCCATCTCAGTGTGGAAAGTGTGCAGTGACCCTTATCCAAGACAATGTAGACACACTGATGTCATCAGTTCATGCTACACCCAACTGCTCATAAACCTAGGTGAACTCTGTGTAGCTGTGATCTTTATGTTAAAAGAAAGTTGTAGACAAATTGGAAATTTTGATTAGGGGTAGATGATAGACAGACAAGTAGATGATGATAGATTAAATTAAACTAAAATTCAAATAATATGTATTTACTTGTTTTAGTAGTCTCTTGTTCTAGAAGACAAATGAGATTAAGGCTCCCTATCTGTTGTTTACCATCTCCACAGAGTTCCAAGAGCCTCCACTTATGCTACTGGTCTGATGGAATGCTCGTGTGTAGATTCCTCCCCTTCCATCACAGTCTGTTGTGACCTCCTTTTGAAAAGACACAGTCTTTGGCTGGCATCGCATCTGGCTTCCATTCCGGCTGTTACACCATTTCCCCCTTACTCTGTAAGCATGAGCTGGAGACACAGACCCTGGAGGTGTGCCTCCTTCTGTCGTCCTGGTCTGTGAATGCCGAGAAAGACCATGGTTCTCTAGATGTGAGCATAAGAACAGGATAAGCTCTCCTGGGTGATGTTCCAGTGAGTTTCCTCCGGCTCCACCTGCCTTCTTGTACCTGGGACATGATGTACCTCTGCACATCTCCTCCTGGGCTGAGGCTTGTCTATACCTGCCACTTCTTTCCTCAGAACTCTACCGCTGCACATTCAGACAAGGGGAAGGCTTTGTTTCCGAGAGTGCAGTGAAATCTAAAGCCAGTTAACAGCATAAAATGTTAGAAAGTAAAAATAAATGTCATGACTTCATCCATTATTTGAAGCCCTCTGATATCCTGGAAAAATCCAACTAAGAAAGTTTATTTGCATAAAGTATTGGATTTGGGGGAACTCACAGACACAGAACGACACAGAAGAAAGGCAGTGTCTCTGTGGGAAGAAATGTATTTCTTCCACTTGTTGCGCAATTACTCCCATGATGCCTCCCACTGCTTTTCCTGTCAGTCAACGCATCCTTCCAATAACCAAGGACGTAAGAACTGGGGAGAGTGCCTTGTGGTAAGAGAGAATGCAGTCTGAGTGTAAGTGGTAAAGAAACTGGCTGTCAGATTCAGAAAAAAAAAATATATGCCTTTTTCCTTATAATGCGACAAGTGACACTAAGTGTCAACTGGAAAAGAGAGCACAGACTGTGCCCTTGGGATTTGGAAAACTGATGAGTAGCACCACAATGACAACCAGACTTCTCTGGGATGACAGACCACAGGCTGAGCTTTTCAACTGCCTGCAGGTACAGGCATTCAGAGAAAAGTTCAATGAATTACAAATCCTTCACTTTAATTATGTTACATCAAGTCTTGTTATTTTAGCAAGCTACCCAATGCCTGATAATTACAAGCTTTTCTGTGAATCAGATATTTAGGATTCCCCCTTCTTTTGTGACATTCATGGCAATGAGGCATGTAACTGTGGGTAATTGCGGGACTAAAATTAGCTCATTGGGCATGAACAAGTTATAACATATGGCAATGTTGATCCTTGGGAAATTACAGCTAGTGATTATAACTATCTCAATAGCCTCATAAGGCTATCCAACATAATTAAAAAGGAAATATAGAATCAATTACATTAAAGTATATCTTTAACAAAAATTAATTCAGATAAAGATGAATGTGAACCAGAAAGCTAACAGTAGTTTAAAATGTGCCCACAGAGGGTTTCTTTCCCCTTTTTAGAAATTATTTAATTGTTTTTGAGTATTATAAAATATCTCAAGAAAAACTTTAGAGTCTAAAAAGAAATTTAAAATTACTGAAATTCTATCACAATGTTCATCGTTGATAATTTTCTGAGATTATTTTTCTGGATTTGCTGGTCTGATAATTTGAAGAACATAACAAAATTACAGACAGTATTCCACAGGACATTGTTAGAAATGCATGATATTCATCCTCATTCTTAAGTTGTCTTTTCATTTTCTATTGATATCCTTTGAGACAAGCACATTTTAACTTTGGAGAGATCTAATTTCTCTCTTTTGTTGTTTGTATTTTTGACATTATTAAAAACATTCTCTTATTTAAATTTATAACTTTATTACTGATTTTCAACCAGGAATATTTAGTAGCATTTCCTTCTATAATTTAAAACTTTAAATTCTGGCAATTATGTCTTTGGCTGATAGCAACTCTGCGTGGGTAGACAGTGTGAGGTGTGTGTCACAATTTCTTCCTCTTACATGTGAATGCACGTGATAAAAGACAACTTTTCCCTCTTGAATAATCTGGGCAGTGGTGGAAAACTCTCTTGGGCAAAGACATACATTTGGATTCTCAGTTCTGTCTGCTGACCTATAAGTAAATCCTTATACAATACCATACCATCAGGAAAACACAGTTCTGCGGTAAGTTTTGAAATGGGGAAGTGTATGTTCTTCAACTCCATGTTTTTGTCGGGGGGGTCATGGAAATGTCAGGACTATCTTGCCAATTTCCGCAAGGAAGCCAGCTAAACTTATCATGAAGATTGTACCGAGCTTTAATGTTGTCTTTTAGTTCTTTCAACAATATTTTGCAGTTTTTCAATGTGTCAACCTTACAGTTACTTTTCTTTCTTTATTTCCAATAGAATTATTTTCTTGATTTTATTTTCATACCATTATTTACTGGAATACAGAAATCCAGTTCATTATTTATTACTGATTTTGTAGCCTACACACTGAAAAACTTCATTATTTTTGATGACTGTTTTTTCTTTTCAGTGTGGATTCTTTGTGATTTTTATGTATAAAAACATATCATCTGTAAATAAGCAGTTGTGTTTCTGTCTGACCAACTTTGATGCCTTCTATTGTATGTCTTGATTAACTGCACCTCAGAGAGAGCCTCCAGGGCAGGGCTGAACAGCAGTAACTGGGGCTAGACACTCTCACCTTGCTTTAGAGTCCTCCCGGATTGAGGGTGACGTCACCAGTAAATAGCTCTACTGTGTGTCTAGGTAGAGCGTATGAACATATTTATTTATTATGTATACAGTGTTCTGCCTGCATGTATGTCTAGAGGGCAGACAAGGAGAATGCACCAGATCTCATTACAGAGGGCTGTGATCCATCATGTGGTTGTTGGGAATTGAACTCAGGACACGTGGAAGAGCAGCCAATGCTCCTTCACTGAGACATCCTTCCAGTCCCACCACTAAACTTTTATAGGTGTCATTTATCAAGTTTGAGGAAATTCTATTGCATTAATTTGGCACACACATGTGTGTGTGCATGTGTGTTTGTGATAAATGGAGATTATATTTTGTCAGTTGCTCTTTCTGTGTCTATTGGATGTAGTTATGACATTTTTGTTGTTTTTTCTTTGAATATGGTACATAGTACGTAGATATTCTGATGTCTATCAAACTTCACATTTCTGAGATTCATGGTTTGTATGATCATTTGGTATGTGACTACTCAGTTTGCTAGTCTTCTTTTGATTGTTTTGTATCTATGTTTATAAAGAATGCTGTCCTGTTCTTGACTTTTCTTTTGGTTTTTCTATCAACCTGAGACTGGCCTTATAGAGTGGCTTAGGAGTTTCCCACTTTTCTGTTGTTTAGGGAATTTATGAAAGCTGGCATGGCCTTCCTTTTCTTTGGCACCTTGAATGTTCCATCCTTTCTGCCTTAAGAGTTTCTGCAGAAAAGAGAGCTGATTTACTAGAGCTCTCTCATATACACTGGGCTGACTTCTCTTGACATGCTAAGGTCCCCTTTTCTCCAATAGCTCTATTGTGTGTCTAGGCAGAGCATATGAACTTAGTTTATTCTTCTTGTGTGTTTAGATCTATGGCTTTAATCTAATTTTAAAAAGTTCTCGCTGGTATTTTTCAAATCCCCTTCTGTCTCTTTCTCTCTTCACTCACCCCTCTTCTCCTAGCATACCACCATGAAAATTCTGATGTACTTGGCAGTATTCCAAGGCCTCCAAGTTACCACCGTGCATAGTCTAATATACTTGGTGATACTCAGAGGCCTCCCAGGGTACCACTGTGCATACTCTGATGTACTTGCTGATACTCAGAGGCCTCCAGGGTACCACTGTGCAGGGTACTCCTTATTTTTATTCTTTTTTCCTTTTTGTTGTGCCGACTTATCCTTTTGTTGTGCTAATCACAATTTAGCTATCTTTAGTGTTACTGGTTTTTTCTTCTGCTTGCTCAAATCTGCTTTTAAGTCTCTCTAGTAAAATTTTAATTTCTGTTTTCAGACTTTTCAATTCTTGAATTTTTAGCCATCTTTGTGTGTGTGTGTGTGTGTGTATGTTTTGACACAGGGTTTCTCTGTAGGTTTGGAATCTTTTAGAACGTGTCCTGGAATTTGCTCTGTGGACCAGGCTGGCCTCAAACTCACAGAGATCTGCCTGTCCCTGCCTCCCAAGTGCTGGGATCAAAGTTGTGCGCCACCACACGACAGCCAGATACTTACCGCTTTTGTGAGCTATAACAATCTACTTCTTTATGTTTCTTGTAACTTTTTTTTTTTTGCCAGAATCAAAATTTTAGGTACTCTAAAGGGAAACTTTGTAAATCGGACCCTTCCCGCTCCATCCTTAGTCTTCATGTTGTCCTATTTGTTTTGTTCTGTTTCTATTGTTCACGTTTGTTTAGTGGCATTCCTGGAAAAATCCTGGAAAACTGATATCTAGGTTGTGTCCAGCTAAGGAAATTTCTCTTCAGATAGCCGAGCATTCTATTAAGGGCCGAACAAACTGTGAGTGCTGCCTCGTGCTGGTTCTCCCGTCTTTTGCTAAGGGCTCCAGTGTGGCAGAGCATGCACAATGCTCCAGCAGTTCCCAGCTCTGCCTCAGCGCCTTCAAGTCCTGCTCAGGGGATACTCAAGTCACCTGAAAAAGGACATCTCTGGGTATTTGAAACAGCCTTGCCCGTGTGCAGGACTTTCTAGGTTTCCAGTAATACAGATTAGCGCACCCTAACTGTAATAATTTCAGCCACTTAAGGCTGATACTTCCAGGTTCTAGGGGTCACACAGGTGCAGACAAGCCCTCCGGCAGAAGTGCCTAATGGCCTCTGGGGATGTTAAAGGGCCCCCGCATGACCCACATGATGCGTGGATTACTTCATGTACATATGACTCAGCTAAGCTCTTGCGCGCATGCGTGAGCCCCATCATACGTGTATGATGTAGCCGCGTCAACCCCCTGAGCACATACACTAGGCAGTTTTTAAAAGCTGGACGCCCATCTTCTTCCCACTCTCTGCACACTGACTGTGTTTGCCTCGGATACCGGGTCTATGGTGGTCTTGTTTGGGGGCTCCCGTGACCCAGGCAGAACACTGAACACTGGGATTCCTCGTTATAAACCACGGCTGAACTTTCATTTCTTCAATTGCTCCTTGTTTATAAGGCAGTGTCTCCATCCTGTAGGGCTTGGGTGAATCTGACCAGGGTTGTTCTTGTTAAAGTCTTTATGTGTACAGGCTGATCCTGGGCACAACCTTTGCTGGTGTCTGTATGTGTACAGACTGGTCCTGGGCAGAACCTTTTGGTGAAGGTATTTTGAAACCTTTGATTTCAAACCCCTCAAACTAACCAGATGCCTTCTTTGTGTCATCTCAGTAATCAGGCCACGTTTTACCACTACCACCAACTTTTATATTTATACATTTTTGTTAAACTAGCTATGTGACATCTTATACCCAGATTACACAGAAACACTCCAGATCCTCCCATGTTTCTGTTTCCCAGTCAAAGTTCTTGTAGTTCCCTTTAATTCTGAAATCTTTTATTTCCCCTCCCCACTCTCTGGAATTCACAGCGATTTCTGGCATGCCTTTTTACAGTCCTGCTCCCACCGTCAACGCCCCTCAGCAATTGCTTTTCCTTTCCCCAGCCCCCAGCCGTCACCGTAGTCCTCTATTATCTTATTCTCCCGACCACTCTGCTCCAATTAGTCAACATTTTCCTCATTTTCATTTCTTCCACCAGTGCAGGTTGCAGGTGAAACAGACCAAAGTCGATCGATAGCACTCAGGCAAGCCGGGCTTCACAAGCCACGCTTTCCTCTGAAATGCGGCCATTGCTCTAGGTCAGCTGCTGATGGTTAACCCACGAGGCACACAAGATGGAATCTCCGCTGACCACCAAGAATCAGAGGTCACCTTTAATGCGTGTTTGTAAGACCCCTCTCTAGCAAGACAAAGAAGGGAGAGGAAGGCACCACAGCTTTTCCATAATCGGTAGCCTTTACTATCTTCTGTTTAAAGGAGGACAAGGATCCCTGATGTGCGTAATTCACAGGAGGGAAGGAAGAAAGAGGTGCGGTTATTAAAGGACTCCTAGGAAATCTCACACCTAGGACATACAACTCCCGCAAAGGATCAACATTCGTGTCCCTAAGACAAGGCAGCAATGGCACAGTAGTCAAGAGCATGGACTTCTGTAACAGGGATTATATTTCTTTTCTCTGTACTTAAAACAAAACATCTTTAGAAGATGGAGATATGGCTCCGGAGATAAGAGAACTTACTGCTAGATCATAAAACTGGTCCAAGCACCAAAAGGATGGCTCACAGATATCTCTAACTCCAGCTCCAGGTAATCTGACAACCACTTCTGACCTTCATAGGCATGGACACACACACACACACACACACACACACAAATAGAAAATAAAATTTAAAACTCACTTTTATTGAAATATAATTTATATGACTTAAACTCTCCTAATATACATTACACCTTTCTCTATTTCTCTGCAATATGGAAGGTATAATTTGATTTCAAATTCTACCTTTTCTAATTATTTCTCTTCTTTAAAAACACACTGAAACTCTGATACTAGCTATCAGAAGGAGTGAAATGGTACTTTAAATTTATTACTTTAGAATTATCTTCTAAATACTAAACTAGCATTTATTTCCTTTGATAAGAATAACTAATATAGTTTTATTCTCTCTGGTAAACAACGTCCAACAGTTTGTCCTTAACATATGTTAAGGATACAGAACTGATTTCAATCTTATAACAATTTCTTCCATACTATGAAGTCCCCTTCCCTGCTTTCTCTTGACGCTGTTCATTTCTGTCTGGGCTAGAGAAGGCGTGTAAGTAAATTTTTAGCTTTGTTTACAAATGGCATGTTATAAAAGGTCTTCCAGATCTGGAGATGTCTTTCTGATCCACTCCGGAGCTTAGGGATTAGCAGTTCCTCATCCTTAAGGGTTCTTCTAGCATCCTCATGGCTCCCAGCTTGTGGGGAGCTAAGGCTAATGTAGCCCTTGCTTCGTAGGAACCTGTGAATGAGCCCCTGACTTACTAGATGTCTGTCAGAATTCTGCTTTTGAAATCTAAATATATTAAACAGAAATGTGTAGATGCTAGCTATTCCCATTAACTTTACTACAACATGTAGCATCTTCCAAACGGCAGCTTCAGATCTGATTTGAATCCTGGAAAGGTGGTGTCTTGTATATTTAATGTTTTAATTTGTATCTATGATTATTGTACCTGCCATGTGCTGGGTTATCATTTCCCTTTGTTTTCATCTGACATAGAATTTTAAAGTAATGTATACTATGGATTCACAATGTGCTGGGAAGATGAATTATCTCAATGAATCTTCATAAGACTTTGTGAGTTAGATTCTGTAATATTCCCATTTCATAGTTGAGAAACTTAAGGCTTATAAGAGATACATACAATTATGTTGTCAGCATTGCATAACTCTAAGTAGTGGGCAGTAGTGGAAAGACAAAGTTCCATTTTTAGAATCTGTGAGGTTAAGCAACATATTCCTAATAGGAGTATGTTATACGACAGATGGAAATAGACTATGATAGAATGGGTCTAAACATTTCTAAACTTTGTGGCTCCTACTCAGATAGTTTCGGGGCTCTCTGCCTTATTAGATATTGCCTTAGGACAATTGCCTTGGTGCACCCACACAGAAGCCCATTATCAAATACATTTGTTAGACTGCCCTACCTTTTAGATGTTCTTATACCTTGAAGCCAGTTTGGTACAATTAAAATATGTGTCATATCCAAGACATGAAAAAGAGAAGCATTTCAGATGGGAGAAAGTATGTTCTCTCAGATGTATCATTATGTTTAAGAACATTGTTTACTGGTCTAATGGAATAAAGGAAATGTTCAAGAAACTACTAGAAATATAAAGGCAGGTTACAAACTTATGAGGGGCTCACCAAATGCTGGCAATTAGTTTATTGTGACTTGAACTAATTTTCACTCCCTGGGAGGTTAATTTGTCAAGTTGACCCTATCTGAGGTCTGATGATCAATCAATCTAGATATTTATCCTTACCTTACTTTGGCCCTGTTGGATTAGACATAGCAGAGGACGGCCAAGTTTATACTTTCACATTGAATGATTCTATTTCTCTCAGAATATCTGTGTTTATAAGATATAAAACATTCACTTTATGTGGTTGATTCCCGTTTCAGAACTGAAGAGAAACAAAGTGTATAATAATTTTGAAAACAAAAATAAATTGAACCTAAGCCTTAAAGAATGTAGAAAAGGCCTTTGGCAAAATCCAACACCCCTTCATAATAAAAGTACTGGAGAGATTAGGGATACAAGAGACATATCTCAACCTAATAAAGGCAGTTTACAGTAACCTCATAGCCAACATCAACTTAAGTAGAGAGAAGCTCAAAGCAATTCCACTAAACTCAGGAACAAGACAAGGCCGCCCACTCTCTTCATATCTATTCAATATAGTACTTGAAGTCTTAGCTAAGATAACAAGATGACCAAAATTGATCAAGGGGACACAAATTGGAAGGGAAGAAGTCAAAGCGTCTTTATTTGCAGATGATATCTTAACACATACAGCAAAAAGGCTGGATAAATAATTAACTCACAAAATAAGTAACATTACAATATACAAATAGCAAATGGGATGATGAAAAAAATCAGGGAAACAAAACCTTCACAATAACATCAGATAATATAAAATATCTTGGGATAACCCTAACCAAGCAGGTGAAAGACCTATATGATAAAAACTGCAAGTCTTTGAAGAAAGAAATTGAAGAAGATACCAGAAGATGGAAAGATTTCCCACAATCATGGATTGGTAGGATCACAAAGTAAAAGTGTCCATTCTATCAAAAGTAATCTACAGGTTCAATGTAATACCCATCAAAATTCCATCACTATTCTTTACAGATCTTGAAAGGAAAATTTGCAGCTTTACATGGTGATGTGGGATTCCCCTCTGTATGTGGTGAGTACCACTGGTTAATAAAGAAGCTTCCTTGGTCTGTTGATAGGGCAGAACTTAGGAAGGTGGGGAAAACTAAACTGAATGCTGGGAGAAAGGAGGCAGAGTCAGAGAGAAGACATGGAGTTGCTGCTGGAGACAGATGGGCTGAAACCTTGCCAGTAGGCCATGACCACGTGGTGTTGTACATATTAATGGAGATGGGTTAAATTAAGATTTAAGAATTAGCCAATAGGGCTGGAGAGATGGCTCAGAGGTTAAGAGCATTGACTGCTCCTCCAGAGGTCCTGAGTTCAATTCCCAGCAACCACATGGTGGCTCACAGCCATCTACAATGAGATCTGGTGCCCTCTTATGGCCTGCTGGCATACATGGAAGGAATGTTGTATACATAATAAATAAATCTAAAAATTAAAAAAAAAGAATTAGCCAATAAAAAGCTAGAGCTAATAGGCCAAGCAGTGTTTTAAATAACATAGTTTCTGTGTGATTATTTCAGGAGTCTGGACAGCCAGGAAACAAACAAGTGGCCTCATTACAACAACGTGCAAACACACAAAACCCAGGATAACTAAAGCAATTCCCTAAATAAAAAAAGAGCTGCAGCTCTGTTTTCAAGTTGTACTACAGAGGTATGGTAATAAAAACCACATGGTACTGGCACAAGGGTATACACATTGAACAATTTAGTAGAATTGAAGAACCACAAGTAAATCAACTGGCTTTTTTTTTAAGAAGCAGGAAATACATAATGGAAAAAAGACAGCATCCTTAAAAAATGGCGCTGGTTAAATTGAATGTCTGCGTGTAGCAGAGTGCAGATAAATCCATACTTATCACCCTGCACAAAAGTCAACTCCAAATGAATTAATCACACCAACATAAAAACAGATTCACTAAACCTGATAGACGAGAAAGTGAGAAATAGCCCTGTACTCATTGGCATAGGAAAAGACTTTCTTAATTGAATAATCAGGCACGAAGATCGACAATCAATAAATGGGACCTCATGAAACTGAAAAACTTCTGCACAGCAAAAATCACTGTCATTAGGACAAAGCAGCAGCCTACAGAAAGGGAGAAGATTTTTACCGACTGCATATCCAATAGATGGCTAATATATAAAGTATATAGAGTACTCAACAGACTAGAAATCATGAAAAAATAATCCAACTAAAAAATGAATTACAGATCTAAGCAGGGAATTCTCAGAAGAGGAAACTCAAAGGCTAAGAAACACTTAAAGACATGTCCAACAGCCTTAGGCATCACAGAAATGCAAATCAAAACTACTCTGAGATGTTATTGTATACCAGTTAGAATGGGTAAGATCAACAATTCAAGTAACAGCTCATGAGTGAGTTTGTGGAGTAAGGAAAACACTCTTCCACTGCTGGTGGGAGTTCAAACTGGTACAGCCACTATGGAAGAGAGTGTGGAGATTCCTCAGGAAGATGGGACTGGATCTACCCTAATATCCAGCTATACCACTCTTGGGCATATACACAAAGGATGCTCCTTCCTAACACAGAGACACTCCATCATGTTCCTTCTGCTCTATTTATAGTTGTCAGAACTGAAAACAAATTAGATGTCCCTCAATGAATGAAAGGATATCGTTTATACTATGAAGTATTACTCAGTCATTAAAACTGACATTATTAAATTCACAGTTAAATGAATAAAACTAGAAAAAAAAATCCCAATTGAGATATCGGAGACCCAGAAAAAACAAACATGGCTTATATTTGCTTTTATGTGAATGTTAACTGTTAAGTAAATGATAAACAATCTGCAAACCAATCTGAGTACAGAGTAAGGACTGTGGGTAGGGGACAAAGTTCCCCAGGGAAAAGAAATAGAATAGAATAATTGTGGATGAATGGGGGCACCTGAACTGGGAGGATCAAGTATAAAGGAGGAGAGAAGAGGGGTATGAGGGAGGGAATACAGGAAGAGACAGCTAAAATAAGGTTCATTTGAGGGATAGTATGCAAACCTGATATAGTAGAAGCTTACCAAAATATATACTTATATAAGGGGGGCCTAAATGAAATCTCCAGCTAACAGTGAAGAAAGAGCCCCAACTGGCCATTTCCTCTCACTAAATAATGCTTTCAGGATTGGGTTACATCTAACTGAGTGGTTGGTCAAAGGGTCCCAGACAACCTCCAAGCAACCCAGGCCATTGGCATGGCTATAGGTCGCTCTCCACAAACTCACAACAAGGGCCCCTTGCTGAAGACAACACCTGTACTACGGAGAAGTTGCACAAATGCTTTCACCCCCACAGTCTAGAGTCTTTGTTACAGAATGGCACCAACCCAGCCACAAATCCTGTGATCCACAATGATGTTCTGGCTGTAAGACATGCAAAGGCAATGGTAGCACAAAGCCTGTGGAATAACCAACCAATGTCTGATGTAACTTAAGGTCCATTCCACAAGATGGAGCCCATATCAAACACTGCTTGGGTGAGCAATAACCAAAGTAGAGATAGCCCAGAGATAAGGGTAAAACCAAACCAACCAACCAAAACAGCAATAACCAAAGTAGAGATAGCCCAGGGACAGAGGTAAAACCAAACCAACCAACCAAAACAAAACAACAATAAATCCAGCCCATTAAAATGACTCCTAATGCCATTCTGATTGGCTCTTCCATCAACACCTTGCAAGTCCTTTGTGTACATGGTATGACTTTCTCTTCAGTGTTTTTATGGGATTCCTGAGTGTGGGTCTCTACATCTATACCTATTTCATGTGCTTTTTCTTGGGCTCTTTTCTTTCTGTTGTTTTCCCAATTCCAATGTATTGTTTTTTTTATCTTATTCTATTTTGTTTTATTATTATCCATTATAAACCTACTTATTTTCTAATGGGAGAGAAAAAGGGATCCAGATGGGAGGGGAAGTAGTGAGGAACTGGGAGGAGTAGAGGGAGGAGAAACTATAATTGGTATAATATGTGGCAGGGGAGCTATTTTCAAAGGGGAAAAAAGTAGCAAACTGAAATTGTTTTTAAATATCCTTTTTTTTTTTCAATGGATCTAGACTGGGAGAAAAAGTTCCAGATCTACGTATCTATCAAAGATTGTATTAAAGACACGGGAAGCTTCACACCAAACTGTTAAACACATGAAAAGACACTTAACATCATTAGTTATTAGGGAAATGCAAATTAAAGCAATGAAATAGCACTGAACGGCTCCATCAAAGCACAGGCAATAGCAAGTTAGTGTTCAAAGATGCAGAGGAAGTGGAGCTCGTCTCTGCTACTTGTTGGAATGCAAAGCTGTGCAGTCACTTTAGAAAACAATCTGGCAGTTTCTTAAAAGCTAAAAAACATTTTTTTACCATATGTCCGACGAATTCTCCTCTGTATTTGCCCAAGAACTGTGAAAACATGTGTCAACACAAAGTTTTGTACAGGGAATGCTACCAGCAAATTTATTTATAATAGATAAAACCTGAAAATGACATATATGGTGAACCCCTCCAATGGCATGCTGTTCGGTAATAAAAAAAAAAGAGGCTTGATGCTTTATACTATGCATTTCACTTACTCCGGGGAGAGTAAACTCATTTATGACAGAGAATAGGTGATTTCCTAGAGTTGGTGGTAGTGGGATATAAAGGGACAAGATGTTGTAAGTGTGCCACAAATGTTCTGCATCTTGATCATGATGGTGTCTAGAGATGCATTGCTTTCTCAAAACCTGTGATCCACATGCATGGAATGGGTGCATTTCCTTGTGTATAAATCACACCTCTTTAGAGTTAATTTTAAAAAATTAAGGTCAAAGAATTTGTCAGCTGGGATAGTTCTAAATTCTATTGCAGAACTACACATATTTTATTTTTCCCAGATGGGTTTTTTTTTTTAAATAAGAAACCACAAGCAAGTGAGCTCTAAATTTCTAGTTGAAAGGCAAACAAAGGCCATACGTGTTGAGAAAGCACAGGGAAACTTAGAAAACATTATTCATTTTGGAAATGTGCAGATTCAACCTTCTTAGTTCTGCAAAGCTGAGAGGTTTCTGTGGTAATCTGGCCTAGGGAAAGTGGGCTGCAAAGGAGTCACTGTGTGGGCAACAGCCGTAGAAAATGGTGACCTAATTCTTCACAGGTGCAGATGGTTTTAAGTACTCCAAACAGGGAAGCTTTTGTCGTTTCTTTCAAAGTCTATTCCAAAGAATACAGAGATTATAATAACGAGACTCGGTTGAAAATGCTGCTTTCCTTCAGCTCGCTCTTTTCTCCTTGCGCAAGTAGGCCTTTGCAACACATCCGAGTCTGGTTTCCCCTTTCATTGTAAAGAATAGAAGTCAACCCCCTTCGGATGATGAATAAGAGGAAAAACCATTTTCCCAGGCCGGGGTGTTTTGTGAGGAATTCGGCTTTCTCCAGCATCCTCCCTTCCTTGGTCATCTTTAAACCTGTGGTGATTGCGAGTGAGTTGGCAAATTCTCTCCTCCTGTCCTGTGATTAAACAAAGTATGGAACTTTACAAGTTGTCAGGATGCGTCCACTCCTCTGCCGTCCGCAACAGCAGGACTATTTTCAACCAACCTTCCTGTAGCCCTAACTGAACTGGGAACTGGAGACTGTCCAGATATTCGGGAAAATGCAGCCAATTTGAGACGTTACCTTTTTGTCCTTACCAAGCAAAAATTCCAACAAGAAAGCTAAGCTTCAGGGTACATTGCATATCAGAATTTTAAAGTCCTAATCAAGGGACTCTGCAGCCCAACGGCGCTGACCTTCTCAGAAAGACTCTTGGGACTTTCAAGGAAAGAGTCGTATGATAAATCTTAGATGTATAAATATTATTGTCGATGTGATTTGCCAGTATATTTTGGCAAGGATAAGGAAGAGTGTTGGCCAAGGCCTCCTTCCTCTCCCAGAGCCAGCAGATAATTCAACAACTTTATTTGCTTCTTGGTCTCCACCCAAGGAATATATTTTGACAAATGCTTCCCTAGGGTGTTCTTGGTCGGGATTCCATTTGCAATTTCAGTCCAACTTTCACCATGAAAACCAACATTCTCTGAAAAGTATAGAGTATATTATCAGAAGAATAGGAAGGGGAATTTTCCTCTAGTGGGAAGACGAATGATTGACATCCACCTTCTTTTGGGTTCATGGCTCTTATGACACATCCCAAAACTCTGTGTGAAATCCTTCTTAGGTTTTGTTCATTAAAATGATAACTACCTGAAAGTAATTAATTTTTTGTTGTGCTTAATGAGCCTTTCATAGTCAAATATAAAGTTGGTGAGGACAGGGCTTCCATCTTCTTGATCACTCCCCAGAAACTTGAACAGAGCTTAGCACACACCAGTCCTCTCAAAGTGTGTGGAGTGCTTGAACAAACTGATGAATGCAGGACTTTGTGCTGCCCTGACATCCCACCACCAATAGCACTGTCCGTGTCCCTCCCCACATCAAATGCCAATAGTTCCTTTTTTTTAAAAAAAAAAAGTCGTGACTCCGTTACATCATCAAACAGTACCTCCCAAACGTTAGTTTTCATGAGGGTATCTTGATATTCTTAAAGAGGTAGATCCTTAGCCCAAATATTAAGAGGTATGTGGGCACTCAGAATTCAGATATTTAGGTGGTAGCACAGGTGATGCCGGAGTACTTAAAACAATGACGTGGGGAATGTATGAATGTGAAATAGTTTGGTACAGAAAACAAAGGCAGATGCCTGTGATTAAGGTAAGGGAAGGCAACAAATAATGCCAGGGAACTATAGTAATGGCTTTCCTAGAAAGAAATCCTGACACCTCCAGCCCTCAGAAACCCACTGCTTACTGAAAGATGTGGGGCAGGATCTGTGAGGTTCTCATGGCGTTTTTATAAATCTTTATTTTTAGGGTCAAGTTTTGCAAATCTAAATGTTAAGATGTCATTCTTCTGTCAGCTGCTAGCAAGTAGGAAAATATACGCACATGTGATTTTGAGCCTTTTAGTTTGACTTTATTTTCATTACTTTTCAACAAGCCCAACTTTTTCTGGGTCATTCCATACAGATGTCAGTTCTACTAAACAGATTTAACTTTACAGATAGCTTGTAAAACACCCCAAATTCTACCATGCACAATGTTTAGTACGATGTGATTCTCCAAATTATTATTTCTATAGATGAGATTCATTGTGAACTTATTTCAAAATGAGGTTTACAGTTATTACTAGGAGAATATCATGTCAATATAAATACACTCTGGAAGGTTGATGGGACCAAAACATTCTCTTGTCATTCTTCTAGCACGCTGAATATTCAAAAACAATGTTACATGTTCCATATGTGTCTTCTTTTCCAATTTGTGTCCCTTTCATTTCCTTTAGTTGTCTTATTGCTCTAGCTAGAACTTCAATTACTATAATGAATAGATATGGAACTATTGGACAGCTTTGTTTTGTTCCTGATTTTAGTGGGCTTGCTTTAAGTTTCTCTCTACTTAATTTGATGTTGGCTGTGGGCTTGCTTTTATTATATTTATGTGTGTTTCTTGTATCCCTGATCTCTCCAAGACTTTCATCATGAAGATTAGATTTTTTCAAAGGCTTTTCCTGCATCTAATGAGATGATCATATGTGTTTTTCTTTCCTTCCATTTTGTTTATATGATGTATTATACTGACAGATTTTTGCATGTTGAACTATCCCTACATCTCTGGGATGAAGCCTACTTGGCCATGGTGGATGATCTTTTTGATGTGTTCTTGGATTCAGTTTGCCAGTATTTCATTGAGTAGTTTTGCATCAATGTTCATGCATGAAATTGGTCTGTAATTCTCTCTTTTTTTTTTTTTGCTGAGTCTTTGTGTGGTTCGGGTATTGGGGTGACTGTGGTCTCAAAGAAAGAATTTGGCAACGTTCCTTCTGTTTCTACTTTGTGGAATAATTTTAGGAGTATTGGTATTAGTTCTTCCTTTGAATATCTGGTAGAATTCTGTGTTAAAACTGTCTGGTCCTGGCCCTAAAATGGTTGGAAAACATTGCCTCCTCAATGTATCAGAAACCATGCCAAGCTTGTAGACCAAATCCCACATCAATACCAATCATAACCAGGTGATCTTAGATACAACAGGATGTGCATAACGTGCTGCAAACAGAAACCACTGATGATGTATCAAGAAATATGCTTATCCTTAAAAGTGAAAATTAGATTACTTGCTTCTCGTGGTCTCAAATCACACCATATATTTAGAACTGTGACCCTGAATTTCGATTTCACAGGTTCTCTGATCAGGAAAGGACAAGTCTAAAAGTCAAAATATGCATGAGAAAATAGCTTCCTCATGATCATCCCTGCTGCTAGGTAATAGAATTTTTAGTTATGGGTAGACATAGGACACCTCCAACTACAAGAAAACAGACATGTTTAGGTAGCAGCCATTCTGGCTGCATTTGTGCAATTTTTTAAAATTCACATATAAAGCTATGCATGTTTACAAGGTTCCTATGCTGTTTGTAATTTCTGTTAAGAATATTAACAAACTGTCACCAAAGGGATGATGGCTCCATAAGTTCTAGGTTGCTCTTAAATAGACTATAACTTCCACTGGAAAGAAATGCTACTTCATTAGTCATTAACAATCCTCTCTCCAAAAGTTTTATCCTGCCTGGTGTTTTCTATCTGCGGTGAGATAATTCTGATTTTGAACAGTTGGTTTGGATAAATATATCAAGAAAAAAATCCCATACACTTGTATTTGTAAAAGAGGGGACACTGGTGTGCTGTGCACACAACTGAGACAGCTCACTGTATCCTGTCACTGTTTGTCTATGCCAAATTACTTACCCATGCTGTTATAAATATTATAAAATGTCACTACAGAATTCTAAGCACCAGAGTACCACACAACCGACTGACCTGATTACCAATGTGCAGTTTTCACACGGTGACTCATCTAGAAAAAAATTCCAAATTTGCCTTGCTTCTCAGTTGTGGAAAGTCATGGCAATATCACTCTTCCAGAATTTTCAAGTTAAGCAATAAGAACATCGAGTTCGCATCCAAAATGAAAACAGTCAACCATACTATGAAACTCAGAGATTTAGAACTAAAAGCACTGTAGCCAGGAAAAGGAACAAACAACAAAACCCCAGATCCATGCAGTGGCATGCAGATCACCCTAAGACAAAGCCATGCTCAAATGATTCCCATACAAAGCCGACCACCAGAGAAGAACCGTGGCCCTTTACAAGCAAGTTTCTAATGTTGTAAGGAGGTAAAAATGAGAATTGAAGTTTTAACCTCTGAAGTTTCTTGCTGGGACAAAATCAGTATTAAAAACCACAAACTGAAATATGTAGGTCCTCTCTTTCCTTTCCCCTGAGCTCCTCCTTTAAACGTTTTGTTAGCACAGTGCATCTCAAATTAATGTTCCTATCACTACTGCAATAACCACAAAGGAAAAGACCAGGCAGAGATTAATTCACAAGGAAATGTTATTCAAATCCAAACTTCATACTGAGAAAACCAAGTATCAGATTCCTAGCAAAGGCTGCCTGCTGAGGATACCTTCAAGTTATATCACATATCTCAAGGCTAATGAGCCCAATTAGTTCAGTACTTCTCTCTGTGGATAGAAAATACATCAAGAGGACCCAGTGCTCAGTGCAAGGAGGACTGGGCTTATGGGCAAGATGTGACAGCCAAACATTTACTCTGGCAAATTTCTAAGTGCTCTGGGCTAAGACTTAACACTGAAAAGTGGAGGAGGGTGAGTCTGGGGACCCAGTTCCTTCCAGGCAATAACCCAGGGCAGTGACGTCATTTTCACCTTGTGCCTTCAGATGAAATAACTCAAAATTCACTGTGAAATACTTCTCCCTTCCTAAAGTCTTAGCAAGTCTTTTTCAATAGCCATTTTCACCTTTAAGTTATGCAACTCAAAATTTAATTTGTTTGGACACTCCCAAAACACAGCCAAGTAAACCAAAATACCCATATCTTTTATACCTATAACTGTGTAAGTAGCTCCAGACTTCAAGTCAGAAAACATATGTACTGTGCTAACAATTTCCAGGTCCTCTCTTCCCAGTGGTCATGACCAGTACATCCTCCTGAATATTAACCTTCATCAGGCGATGAAAGGAGACAGAGACAGAGACCCACATTGGAGCACCGGACTGAAATCTCAAGGTCCAAGTCAGGAGCGGAAGGAGAGAGAGCACGAGCAGGGAGCTCAGGACCGCGAGGGGTGCACCCACACACTGAGACAGTGGGGATGTTCTGTCGGGAACTCACCAAGGCCAGCTGGCCTGGGTCTGAAAAAGCCTGGGTTAAAACCGTCTTGGGAAAAAACATAGAGACAATGAGGACTACTGAGATCTCTAGAACAATGGCAATAGGTTTTTGATCCTACTGCACGTATTGGCTTTGTGGGGGAGCCTAGGCAGTTTGGATGCTCACCTTACTAGACCTGGATGGAGGTGGGTGGTCCATGGACTTCCCACAGGGCAGGGAACCCTGATAGCTCTTTGGGCTGAAGAGGGAGGGGAACTAGACTGGGGGAGGGGAGGGAAATGGGAGGCTGCGGTGGGGAAAAGACAGAAATCTTAAATAAATAAATATAAAAAAAAGAGTTACCAACCAAAAAAAAAAAAAAAAAAAAAAGAACCAGTCTCCCCATCTTATCCGTTTCTCACCTTATAAGCCACACCCCAAAGCCGTAGCAGCCCTGGTTTATCTGACCAGCGTCAATACCAGGCAATAGGAAAAGTTGAATCCTAATCTTTTGTGTGCACATTGTACTAATTTCCTAGCTGAACATAGCAGTTTTATAATTTGAAAATAGGAGACTAAAAAAGATACTCCCCCAGCTTACAAATGAAACGATGTCTGAGCCCCAGTCTGTAAGCACAAGGGTGACATAGATGTCTAGGATAGATAAACCCTTCGTAACTCAATCCCTAAATGGTTCTCTCTGGCGGTCAAATGTGTCATTCCTAATCATGCAGTAAAAGTAAAATTAGATAAAACTTAACAACTGCAGCATGGAACAGGAGGACTCCAAGCATCCCACACTTCATCTGGGTCTTTAGTACTTCCTGGTAATGGCTTCTTTTCTTAAAGTCCAAATACTCTTGAGTCTCTTGTAACCTAAAACCAAAATCGCTCCATCTTTCTATTTCTCTGAATTGAAAAATAATCTTTAAAAGTTGTTCATTGCTATTTTTAGATCTAGAGTCTTCTACTCCCTCTTAAAGACGAAGGAAGTGTGCTTAAATGACATGCCCAGGGTTGTATGGTAGGTTCACATTAGATCGAAGAAGACACAAGGAAACACTAGACTTCACCTCCTAACAACCCGCCCCCTCCTGACCACAGTACACCAATCTCTGTCCCCCAAACTCACCCCTGAGAGGAAGTAGTGTTCTGGTGAAAAAGACTGAACGAAATTTAAAATCTGATATCTGATATTCGTTACCAGATTTGTTGTTAATTAATCAAAGGCACATTTCCTCTTGCAGAGCCAATTTGAAATGTGCATGTTAATAGTTAATGCTTCCTTTGCATACACTCTTGTTTTTTTTCAGCTCACAGAGAAAATTTGACACGCAACAGAAGGAGTTGCTGGACCTTCAGCTGCAAAGGACAACCACCCATGGTTACTCCTACCACCAGGCTGTTACTATCCTTAGTCAGGGCCCAGGGCCAGAGGCTCTCACTGTGCATTCAAGATGAACTCTTAGGGTAATAATTATGTGTTTTTTGCTCGGTCTCTTACACCATACAAGAAATGGCTAAATCTTAAGATGAACTTTCATGGCCCACCCTACTGCAGCCAGGTCTATGATGACGTCTGAGGCTCCTGTTGCCATCAAAGGCCATGTGGATAAATGAGTTCTGGGGCCATATTGGTGTCTGAGGCCCACACTACCACAGGGGCTGTGCTGATCTGAGTGGCCTGCATTGCCACCTGTGGTAATGGTGGCATCTGGACAGCTACTGCCGAGGACCATGTCTGGATCCATGGTCCTACTGCAGCCAGGGTCTGTGTTGAAGTCTGAGGTCTGTGTTGCCACCAAAGATTACAAGGCGCTTCTACCCAGAGTCAGAATGTTGCCCAGGCCCAAGCTGCTGCTGAGGGCCCTGTGTGGTTCTGAAGTCCTGCTACATATGGGGTCTGTGTTGATATCTGTGACCTCTATCACTTTACAGGGCTGTTGGAACCATGTGTGATGAAATCCGTGGGCCTCGCTTAGCTGGCCCCACCCTTCACTGGACCGGGCATAGCTGGCCCCACTCCTCACCATGGGTGAGGGAAAAATGACCCTAATGACATGAACATAAGGGATCTGGCGGGGTGACCCAGTAGCATGGACCAGCTCAGCTATCACCAAGGCCCTCAGTTGGACCTGGGGCTGGCCCACCCTAACATCTACCCCATCTAGGACCTGCTAGAGCTCATGAAAGAACTGATCCTGCGGACCAATACCTGTAGGATCTCCATGACTAAAGGTGGCTGCGGGATAGCCAAGAGGAATTTTGGTGAAGATTCAGGGATGATGGTTTATCAAAAACTAGAGACCTGGTACCAGACCAATGACTCAGTGTAATGAACATTTTCAAGTAAAGCTGATTGTCCAAGAAAAAGGGGGGGGGGGATATACTGCAAGACATACACTGAAGCTCCCAATGCCACCAGAACAAAGGAAGAGGTGTTGGAGAGGCCAGAAAGATGGAGAAACAAAGAGGGGTTTTTGTTTGTTTGTTCATTTTTTTTGTTTTGATTTCTTAAAATTTTCTTTGATAAGGGTGCTCCAGGGGCAAGGGAGTGTCGTTGGTGGCTACTTGCTTGTTCCTGGCTACTCAACCCCAAAATAACCACTCAGAAACTATATTATTTGAATCATTGCTTGGTCTATCAGCTCTAGCTTCTTATTGGCTATCTCTTACATCTTAATTTAACCCATTTCTATTAATCTATGTATTGCCATGTGGCTGTGGCTTACAGGCAAGGCTCCCTCTGGCAGCTCATGTTTTTCCCCTCTGGTGACTACATGACATCTCCCTGACTTCACCTTTTTTCTCCTAGCATCCAGTTTAGTTTTCCCTGCCTAGCTCTATTCTGCTAAGCCACTGGCCAAAATAGCTTATTTATTCATTAACCAATAAAAACAACACATATACAGAAGGACCTGTCAACCACTGGGTATGGAGGGACTGGGAAATAAGCAGAATTAGGGTACATGATGTGAAATTACTAAAAATTTAATAAGGAAATTATGTTAAATTAAAAAAAAAGATGAGCTTTGGGAGGCTGATTATGAGGTGGGTCTTTTTAGGTATCATTTTCCTTTTATTCAATTTCTAATACCCAAATGAAGAAGCTGTACCCACAGCACTGGATATTCCATGAGGCTACATAACAAAGTCAACATTTGAATTAAATCTATTCCATGCTATGATGATTTGCTTTCTGGTTGAAACTTGTTCATCTATTAACAGGAAGAGGAGGAAGTTGGTAAGAATGCATTAGTCTAGCCAACTCCAGAGACTCTGTTACTGTTCACGAATATTCGGTGTCCTTCATGCCTTTTTAATGAAAAGAGAACACAAATATCAAGTTACCCAGAGATTAAAGCATCATTGAATCTCTCGGGTGGGGTGACACTGCTCCAGGTGACAGGATTTGAACTGAGGTTACTCAAGTGTTCACTACCAAGACCACATAAATTCAATGTTGGTTCTTGCAAACTTATCTCTACCTGCAGCTAGAAACCATCAGACAACAGCTGTCCATTAAGCCCAGATTCTCAGTAGATATTTATAACCATGAAAAGCAATCTTGACACCTACATGCTTATCAAATGAGAGAAGGAAATTGTAATTGAACCACATAGCTCTGAGCAGTTGAATATTGTGACTTTAACCCATATGCCAACATTACAAATGAGTAACATTTAAAAGTCTGAACCATTGTCTGATGAAGAGGCAACCACATCCATATACAGCACAGAGGAAACAGCAATGTCTTTTCTGCTAAGAAAACCTGTATCTATGTCATAGGACTAACATTTATGGAACTAATAACATACTGCAAGTTGTACCAACATCTTCAATTTCCTGTGTATAAAATGTGAGTAAAGATATCTGTCTTCATTATTTTGATGAAACAAACTTATTAGGTAGAGTTCCTAGCACAGTGCATGATGCAAAACCTGACAGTGATTATTTAGATCATAGGGTGAGTTAATGAATGCCAGCTTCCACAGCAAGGGTAGTCTGAGGATTATCTCACAATGTCTCACAGGATTCCCAGCAGATGGAGCCTGATTTGCACACAGGTTACCCAGCCAAGGAAAACATCCTTCCCTGGCTTTCTTCTTCAATCTCCTTCTCACCTTGCTTACTCAAGTCTTCTTCTGAAGAGCCTCTCCCAAAGAAAATGAAAACATCAGAACGAAGTCCCTACCCCACCATGTGTCCTGTGGAGAGCCCTCACCAGAGTCCAGGGACATGCCCAGGAATGAGCACATCTGTCCAGCAGAGGCCGAAGACCAGGATCACTTCTGGCCCTTTTATGTTCTAACTGCCAGAGAACTTAGCTGATACGCAGTGTGGGACCAACCCTTTAGAAGAGGGGCCCCCAAGTGATTTCTGACCAATAATTCCATTTGAGCTTGTGAAGTCAAATCTTATTTGTCTTTTTTTTAAAAAAAAAGAAGCATAACTGAATTTTATTTCAAGGGAGTACAGGGTGACAACACACCAAGTGGACAAAAGTACCTGCTCCAGCAACAATTAGTTAAGTGTTAAAAAGTAAAAAAGTAGAACCATGGTCTACTCTTAGTCCCTTACTAAACCTTACTAATCTGTCAAGGTCTGGCTCAAAGGTGAGCTTTCCTACAAAGCATGGAAGTGATAATCCTCCTCTCAAGGAACTTGTGATATTTAACTAACCAGAGTAACTGGTTACCTTACCATTTCCTTACCATTAAGAGATGTTCACTGATTTGATTCAGTATTTTAAACACAGACCCAGACAAATAGAGGGTGTTCATTCTGTGTCAAATGAACAGGCACACGGAACAGTGAACGAGGGCAGTTCAGTGACTGCCCAGGACTCCTATGAGGTCAAAAACATAGGCTGTTACATCTTGGAACCACAATGATGTCTTTCATCTTGATTACCTTACTTCAAACCTCTTACCACTTTAGCCCCATAACAAGCATGCATTTAATCATCAAGACTAAATTATTTTTGTGGAAACCTATTATTTTGTGAGTCAGAGATCAAGGACGTGTTATTAATAATGCTGTCTTCTACTATGGAGAGCCCTTTCCCAACAAACTGGCCTGTACATTATTACCTCATCAGTCGTCAGGGCAACCATGAGGGACCATAGAACTGGGGCCACTACTGACCACTGTGTTCTTCCCCTCAAGTTCTCTCAGAGATGGAAAAGCCAGGGGCAATTTAAAATTTAAAACTTCTTCACAAAAAAAAATCAATCATGAGAGATTTTTCCAGAAAGTACTTAGAATACGCCTTTACAAGGTACAATTATTCAACCAACACAGATGAAAGAAACTGCAAAATTCAACAGGAATCTATAAATGTAATCAATACATGCTGCCTGGAGGATCCTGAAACAATGGAAACAAATCCCTCTGCTTTCTCACCAGCCTCAAAGGGGGAGGCTACCATTGTTTAGAGCAGCGCTTGCCAGCTTTCTCTGTGAGGAACCAGAGTGTAACTGTTAGAGGCTGTGTAGGCATCTTGCCTTTGCAGCAACTGCACAGTTTTATTCCTGAGACTGAGAATAGGCAATGCACTAAGTGAAGGGCACACCTCAGCAGCTGCGCAAATACCTCATTTGTGAATTCCATGAAATATCCTTCTTTTGACTTCTTTTGATAATTAAAAATGTACAAATCGTTCACAGCTTAGTTTATATAAGAACTTGCAAAAAACAGGCTGTGAGGGGAATTTAGCCTGTCGTCTGTTGATCCCTTAAATGCTGAAGTGGGGGCTGTTGAACCTTTACAGCCAAGATCCCCTTATATCTCACTCTTCCCCAGTGTCTTCCTCTCAATTCTTTGCTTGCATTTTGGGAAATAAATATGTAAATATTATAAATATACACATGCATACACACACACACTCACACAAAGCATTTTCTCAGAAAAAAATAACCACCCAGTTTCAGTTTTGCTAACATTAAAAACACAATGCCTGGGAAATTTGGGCTTTTTCACCAAGATGCCTGTCGATCCATGTGTATATCAAGTCTATCCTAAAGTGAAGAAAGAAACAAGAAGCTCATCCTTAAGTCCAATTAGCAACCACCTGGCCTCCAGATCACCCACCTGGCCTCCACATCTTGCCTCCCCATCACCCACCTGGCCTTTACATCACCCACCTGGCCTCCAGACCACCCACCTGGCCTCCACATAACCCGCCTGGCCTCCACATAACCCGCCTGGCCTCCACCTCCACATCACCCACCTGGCCTCCCCATCACCCACCTGGCCTTTACATCACCCACCTGGCCTCCAGACCACCCACCTGACCTCCACATTACCCGCCTGGTCTCCCCATTACCTACCCAGATTCCTCTGAAATGCCCCTGGTTGTCTTTGCCTGTTGGATTCATTAAGATTCAGTTGTTAGCCACAATAAGGCATAGGAAGTGTGACCACAGGCACATAGAACACAGTGAGCACAGGGATGCATAGCTAACTGCTGTACATAAGCAAAAATGCTAGGATCCGAAGAGGAGGTGATACTTAAGCTGAGTGAGACAGCAGGGAACACTAGACATGGCTTGTTGCTGCTAACTTCCCAAGGTGACCTGCCTAGTCCCCTTGTGGCTGACCACCCTTGTCAAGTCTTGTCACATGGAACAATGAAGAGAGAAAAGCACGAGGGTTTGAAGCAAGGTCTGTCTCTTGATAGTTGGACATGTTACTCTCTGTTCTTAGCATTGATTTTATAATGTAATAATTATTGGCAAAAGTGTTGGGAAAATAAAACCCCACTTGTGAAACACTCACAGCATCTTACATAGACAGCACACTAACCACAGAAATAAAAACTGAGTTTTAACAGGGATCTCTGAGAGACGGGCAAGTTTAATTGGAAGATTCAGGCTTAACCACATGGTATGCTAGAGGTAGCATTCTTTTTCTCATACAGATTGAGGGTCCTCTTGGGTCACTATGTACAAAACTCAAAAACCTCAGTCCATCAGAGAATTTCCACCACGGATGATTTGTCTGGGTCAGTTTGAAAGAGGACCACACCAGCTTGTACTATCCCTTTTAACATTTCCGTTGAGTCATTTTGGGTGAGAAGGTCTGTATCTTAAAAAATTAATTCCCTTAATATTGGTCTTTCAGTTGCTGAAACCAGCTAACTGTGACATATAGGAGAGTAAATAATAATGTTTAAGTTTTGTTTTAATTTGTAAAATGACATAAAGGCCAACTTTTTAAAAGTGTTTTCATCCACAGATAACTAATGTGCCATGTATGCCAGTAAGTAAATTTCTCATTAATACATTTAAATATTTGATATTGCTCCCAAGAAGCTGAAAATACTCTTAAGGTAAAAATCACTATTTTAAGGGCATTAACTATTCAGTGTGTCGTTTCCAGTGAAGAAAGAGGCCATGCAAGACCCCTCAGAGCCTGGTCCTCAGGAGTTCTGCCCCACATGTCCGTTCCAGGAAAATCCCCTTTCACTCCCTGGCTGTGTGGCATTATCACAGTCTACTTCCTTGGTGACCTGTAACACTAATTGGGAATTCATCTGTCTGTCAGTAGCAACAAATTTAAAAACATTTCCATAAACTGTCACTATTGCGAAAGGATCATTATGCTGACATCTTCCATATACAGTGGGAGCCTGTGCTGCACACAAATCGCAGCTCTCAATCAAGAACAAGATGAACATAATCTATCAGGAAGAAAAGAGCCACATCGGTAAAATATTTCCAAGAACGCCAGAACTGCCGCCCAGCTAAAATCTCAGTTTCTTTCTGACAGGCGGGAGGTTTGTGCTAACCCCCTACCCTTACCACCCACTTCCCACGCCCTGGCACACGCAAACACAGCTTCTCAAGTCCAGGAGCTGAATTCAGCAGCAGCAAAGCAAAAGTGACCCTACCCTACAGTTCCTTTACTACTCGACTGCTGTCACGTTATCACAGTCTAGCCTGCCTGTGCCCTCACACCACGGACTGCAAATTCAGAGCAAACTAAACGTCGAGCTCAGTGGTATGAAGACACAGAGGCTATTACCTGAAGGAGGAAGAATAAACACATCATTTATGGTGTTATCATAAAAAGAAGTGTATTCTAGTGAAGCCCCTAATCCAGGTGCATCATATATGATTTGATTAATTTTTATTTATTTTTAATATAATAATTTCATGATGTCCTTAGGAATTTTATACAATGTGTTTTGATGATATTGATCCCACTCCTCCCAGTCTTTCCTTCCTCCTCATCCTTGTCCCCTCTTCCTTCTTTTAAGATATTGTTTGGCGGCAGACATCCTAGTGTTCTGGCTCTTACCATCTGTCTGCCCCCTCTTCTGAGCTGATCCTTGAGCCTTAGGTGTAGGGGTTGTTTGTAGATGAATCATTTGGGGCAGGCACCCCATGGTCAGTTGTACTCTGCATTAAACATTTGATGTCCGCAGGTAAGTGTGGCTCTCAGCCCTCATCAAAGAACTTACTCTTTACGTTAGATGGAGGTTGTTCTAGAAGAAGCAGGTGATCAAGATCTAGTCCGATCTTCCCAACAGTGTGAAGGAAAAGATGTTCAGTTTGCCTACTCTTTACAACAGTGTAATCTAGTTCTTTGGACCATATCTCTTAGTCTGTATCTCCCGCGGGTTTCATTTCCCTGATTCATCCATGACACAAGAAAGGAAAAGAGGCTTAAATATGTGATATTACAATTTTTTTCAACACTGTAGTTATCAGTCTCACCGGGTAGTTAAAGAGGTCCTCTATAAGACTGATGTTTTAAACAGTTGGTCTAATTTGTGTTTATGCTGCTATGAAAAAACCAAAAGCAATCCATAGAGGAAAGGATTTTTTTTGTCTTATACTTCCAGTAGTAATCAACCACAGAGGGACGCAGGAGCTGACGAAACGACTGGAGGAGATGCTGCTTCCTGGCTTGTTCTCTATGGCTTGTTTAGTTTGCTTTCCTATATAACCCAAGATCGCTTACTGCCCACTGCACACAGCGGTCTGGGCTCCCTCATATCAGTCAAGAAAATACCCCCTCGGTCATGCCTACAGCCCATTCCATCAGGGACAATTCCAACTGAGGTTCCCTCTTCCCATGATAGTCTAGTTTGTATCAGGCTGATAAAAATTAGCCAGCACAGTCGCCAGCCATCAGATGCTCCCAAATTAATAATATTATCTGTCATTAACAAAGTCAGATGCTATTCTCAGCTCAATTCACGTTCTCTCACATGTAACAGGTTGCCAAGATCACATATGACTTGGTGGGGAAGCAAAGGCCCCCTTATAGCCCCGAGCCTCCTCTTCTGTTTTTAGAAAGCTGAGACCTAAGGACTAAGAGATTCCTCACCTAGTTAGCCTTTCTTTTGAGTGGAGCACACAAGAATTCTCTATGTAATGTCATCTGGATCTTCCCTCCGAAGTAACAGCTCTGTGAACACTTCCCCTGCTCATTTTCCTCTGTGAAGACACAACTTGTTGGGACCATTTGGAGTCCTGTCCTCCAGCTGCTCTTCCCTGCTAGAGATCTTTACTTTCCTTCTGATTTGAGTTACTGAAAGCTGTGTCAAAGTTGTTTACCAGCTCTGCTTCACAAGCACGTGGTTGCCTTGGCCTTGAGGATCAGAGGATAAGGTTTTCACCTGTTGGCCCACTTGACTGTTGGGTAAATAAGCCTCCATGATACTATTGAATAAAGGGCTTCTTACCAGTGACTAGAGGTCCGTGTCCCTGTCTCTCTGTCTCTGTCTGTGTGTCTCTGTCTGTTTCAATGTTCAGCCCATTGCCCGAACCTCGCGAACTGTATGGTAGTGCATAGAGCGCAGACAGGCGTTGTGCGCTGCAACAACTCCTTCTTTAAAGTCCATCTTAGGACCAAGGCACTCAATAGTTCACTGCAAATCCCCAAAATAAATGTGGAGTCTTTCCCTTGAATTACTGCTTGGCATACTAGGCTTGATTTCCACAATCCACAGAGAGGGAGAGTCTCATTGTGTCATACTGAAGAGGAGATACCTCATCTGTGGATCCATGGGGTGGAACAACATCATCCCCATCAGACTACAGAGGGAATACCTCACCTGTGGGGAGGGAGAATCGTGTCCTGTTACACTGCAGGAAGGATACCTCATTCACGTGGTGGGAGAATCTCGTCCCTGTAACACTGCAGAGGGGACGCCTCATTCATGGGTCCTATAGGGTCAGCACAGCGTCATTTGGAAGATCATTTGTTGGAGTGGATTTTAATCTTCAAAGGTCAGAATTTGGTTCTTTTAATGTAATTCTTTGATCTTGTGTCTGCTCCCCCTAGTCCTAGATGTGTTAAAGCTAAAAGATTTCTGACCACCACAATCACAAAGTGGATATACTTGGAAATGTCAGAAAGAGAAGGACGCAAGATCAAGAAAGAATGATTCTAGGCCTATATATATATATTGACTTCCCATCCCTGGTTATTCCTTTCCATCATTTATTTCTCATGTGGACCCTTACCGAAATCATGGGTTAAATTTTCTCAGGTGTACCATCAGAGGCAGGTTCAATACAGCACCGGAAAGTAAGAAGAAACAAGGAAGAATTTGTTTTCATCTGGTCTTGGCTGGACTGAGCAAGTTCGGAGTACAGCTGCAAGTGACAATCATGTATTGTTTTCATGCCTTTGCTATAGTATATGTTCCTTTCTCTTGTAAAAATTATGTCCCAAAGTATTTTCATTGATGTCTTTAATCAAGTTATTAAGCTATTTATAATACTTAAACCTTTACAATACTTTAAACTGACTCTAAATTACAATTTTACGTTCCAATTTTCTGTTTAAAGAAGCTTGTGATTCTGAATATTATACGATTAACCCACCACTTCCCAGTTGCATATACGTCAGCTCAGTAAGATGAAATTCATGCTTGGTACTGTTAACTGGGTCAAGAACCTGTAGTTGGGGGAGAACTTACCACTGTTTGTTAAGTCAACAGTAATAAACCACCTCCTAAGTTCTTATCTTTATGCCCATAGATTAGTTCACTTCTCAGCCTTCAACAGAGAAGCTTCTTTTTGCAGTAGATGGGTATTAATGCAGAGACCTACAAGTAGTTAGCATGCAGAGAAGAGACTGGTGTGGTCAGCTCTAACGGGTATATATGTATTATGCCCTCTTCTCCCACAGTTCAGGAATCATTGTGGAAAAGAAATGGAAAGATTGTTAAGAGCTAGATGTCATGGATATCTACAGTGAAATAATATCTTCTGAACACGACAGTCCTATTGCATACATGAAGTCACAGCCATTGTGACAGCACATACAAAATCTGCATAAGGTAAAGCCAGACAAAACCCCAGCATGGAATACAGAGGCAGTCAGGAAGCCATCATTAGCTTCCTTAGTTGAGGAGCTAATAGCCACTGATAGCTTTTGGGAGTTGGCGAGTCCATTTCCTTAAGAGATATGGCCCCTGAGAGGCTACACATGCCCCAGTAGATGGTCCATGCACACACTGACAGTACTAAGCAGACTCAGCTGGGAAGGAATATTGGTGGGAGACTTTGAGGAGTGAATCAGAGGGGGAAGGAATAGGGGTAAATTTGATGATTTCCTCTTTTAAGACACAAAAATTAAATTTAAAAATAAATTTGTAAAAGAAAAAAAGGAAATAACTACATGCATCTTATCAGAGCACCACAGATTAAAGCTGAATATCAACAAAAGCAGAAAGAACAGAAAACTTACAAACTCAAGGAAACCAAACAACTCTTTGCTGAATGGAAAAATGGGTCAAGATGGAAATAAGGAAAGAAAATTGAAGACTTTATGGAATCTGTTGAAAATAAACATACAACGTACCCAAATTTATGGGATCCAATGAGAGTGGTGTTGGAAAGTTCATAGCACTAAGAGCCTACATATGCTAGCAGATTAACAGTGCACCTGAAAGCTCTAGAACAAAAAGAAGTAAGGACACCGAAGAGGAGTGGATGGCAGGAAATAGTCAAACTGAAGGCTGAAATGAATAAAATAGAAACAAAAGAAAAATACAAAAAATCAATAAAACAAAGAGTTTGTTCTTTGAGAAAATTAAAAAGATAGACAAACCCTTATCCAAACAAACTAAAAGTCAGAGAAAGAATATCTAAATTAACAAAATCAAAATGAAAAGGGTACTGAACAACAGATGCTGAGGAAACCCAGAGAATGATAATGACATAACCTTTTTTTTCAAAAGGTACCACTTATGAAAGTTAAATCAAGATCAGATGAATAATTTAATTAGACCTATTATCACTAGTGAAATAGAAGCAGTTACTAAAAGTCTCTCAACAACAACAACAACAACAAAAAGCCCAGGGCCAGATGGTTTAAGCAGAGAGTTTTATCAGACTTCTAAAGAAGAGTAAACACCAACACTCCTTAAATTATTCCACAAAATAGAAACAGAAGGAACATTGTTCAATTCATTTTATGAGGCCACCATTATCCTTATACCCAAAGCATGTTAAAACTCAACAAAGAAAAAAGTTAAAGACCAATTTCCTTTATGAGCAGAGATGCAAATGTAACTCAATAAAATCCATACAAACTAAATCCAAGAACACATTAAAAAGATTATCCCTCATGATCAAGTAGGCTTCATTTCAGAGATGCAGAGATGGTTGAATATAGGAAAAATCTGTCAATGTGATTCACCATATAAACAAACTAAATAAACAAAAGCACACGATTATCTCATTAGATGCAGAAAAGGCCTCTAATAAAATTCAACACCCTTTTATAATAAAATTCATAGAGAGATTAGAGATAAAATGGACATACCTCAACATAATATAAACTATAGCAGGCCTATAGTCAACAACAAATTAAATTGAGAGAAATTCAAAGCAGTTCCACTAAACTCAGAAATAAGACAAGGTTGTACTTGAAGTTTAACTAGAGCAATAAGGCTGAAGGTGATCAAGGGGACACAAATTGGAAAAAAAGAAGTCAAAGTATCATTATTTGCAGATGATATTATCATATACATAAGTAACCCAAGAAAATTCTACCAGGGAACTCCTACAGTTGATAAATATTTTCATCAAAGGCTGAATAAATAATAAATTGTCAAAAATCAGTACCTTTCCTATTTATAAATGACAAATATACTGAGAAAGAAATCAGGGAAGTTTGCACAATAGCCTCAGATAATATAAAATATCTTGGAATAACTGTGACCCAGCAAGTGAAAGACCTTTTTGATAAAAACTGCAAGTCTTTGAAGAAAGAAGTTAAAAAATATATGAGAATATGAAAAGCTCTCCCACACTCATGGATTGGTAGGATTGACATAGTAAACATGGCCATCCTACCAAAAGCAATCTCCAGATTCAATGCAATCCCCACCAAAATTCTACCACTATTCTTTACAGATCTTGAAAGGACAATTCTGAACTTCATGTGGAAAAACAAAATACTCATAAATCACTAAAACAATCCTGAATAATAAAAGAACTACTAAGGTATCACTGTGCCTGATTTCAGATTGTACTGCAGATTTATAAAAATAAAAATCCCATGGTATTGACATAAAAACAGACAAGCTATCAATGAAATCAAATTGAAGACCCCAATATAAATCCACACAACTATGAACAACTGATTCATTTTTTATAAAGAAGTCAGAAACACATATTGACAAAGAAAACAGTCTTCGAGAAATGATGCTGGTCAAATTGGATGTCTGCATGTAGAAAAATCCCAATAGATAAGTTTTTATCACCCTGCATAAAACTCAGGTCAAGTATGGCAAAGATATCAACATAAAACCCAGACACACTGAACCTTATAGAAGAGAAACTGGTGTATAGCCATGAATTCATTGACACAGAAGACAACTTCCTTAACAGAACACTGACAGTGCCGGCATTAAGATCAACAATTAATGAATAGGCCCTCATGAAACTGAAAAGCTTCTGTAAGGCAAAGGAAATCATCTATAGGACATAGCAGCAGTCTACAGAATGGGAAAAAATTTACCAACTCCACATCCGATAGAGGACTAATATACAAAATACATATAAAAAAATCAAGAAACTAGATATAAAAATAATTCAATTAAAATGTAGAATGTATAGAAATTAATATTAAAATATAATTTATTTTAGAAATTCAGAACAATATTTTATACTAATGCAAGAAGAACAACTGATTTGTCACAATGCTTTGATAGTAGATGAGGAACCAATGAAACTAGGAAATGAAGAAATCAGGATAAAAGGGACTAATTAGAAAAAACTCATAAAAGAAGGGATCAAGCCTAGCTTTTCCACTTAGCAGATAGACATCTCTCTACAAGTTACAGAATTTTTCTGGGCTTCAGTTATATTAACAACAAATAACAAAATAATGTTGAAGACATCCAAAGAAAAATTAAGGTGTTGTGTTTAAAGCACCCGGCATCATGCTGGCATATTCCAGGGTTCCATAAATAAGATGGCTCACTGGTGTCGTGCAGGATATCCCACCTGCCCTGTTAGGCACTGAAGCTTATCACTTGTTTACCTCTACTGAGAGCATCGATGGAGAAAAGAAAGTGCCACCATTCAGATTCAGGTACAGAAATGACTTTTTCTTTATCTTACTCTAAATAAGCAAATATTTCTTGCATCCAGAATCTGATGTCATTAGTAACATATAAATGAATGGCTTATCATCTTTCAGGAACACAGATCTGAGCCAAAGTCTAAAGAAGCATAAATGAAAGAACTAATATGATTTAAAGACAGAGTATCAAGGACTTTTAGGAAGTGGCAAGCTCTTGCACCCGGCACCCCCAGTCTCTCTTTACCTGATGTCACAGCACAGCAGCATGGTACACCTGTATGACGTCTGTTCTGTGCAACTGCCTATGAATACGAGTGGTTTTGAGATATGAAGCCCGTCCTCCATTAGTGGCTAAATTTCTTACTTCACAGGTTAGTCCATGGTGTGCTATTTTTTAAAACAGTATAAAATGGACAAAATACTTGGTTTCACGACAATTTCTGGGATTTAATGCTTCCTCACAAAAGTATTGCAAACAAAATTCAGTAAATTTCACTCTTTTGGGATTCTTGTGAGCCATCCAGGCCTGCAGAGGAAAAATCGCCTTTCTGGGTAACCGCCGCAGGCTCCCCACTAAAATCAGGCACTTGCCCAGTGCAGTTGGATATGTACTCATTCTCAGTTGCCAGGTTTTTTTTTTTTTCTGGACCATTTTTAAGTAGAATTGGGAAACCTAACTGTTACTGGAATAGAAGCCAAAAATGCATGGTTACATCTACGTGGATCCCATACTTGCTGGACCCAGAAAGCTTGGCTTGAGTCTTGGAAATAGGACCCACAAAATCTTTCCTAAACTAAGGGGAAAGAGTAGAGAAACCTCAGGGCCCTGGAGAAAAAGACTGATGGCTCTCTGACTTGAGTCCTTTCTGTGGAGTATAAAATGCTTGTGGAGAAGATTAAATTTCAGTATACCTACTGCAATGTCGTAAAGCTGATTTCTTTGGAGGTAGTGTCAGGAACTCCAGTTTGCAGAGTGAAGTGGGAGTGTCAGGACAAGAGGCTGTGCTCACTAAATGAGATGCATACAATATTTGAGCTGTGCAGGATAGAGATGGGGCTTGAAGACAGAAAGTGAGGGAGAGCATTGTGTGTTCAGGAGAGACCCACTTCAAAGAAGCAGATAAAAGATTAGACCATTGAAAGTAAAGATGATAAAAGCTAATAATTCTGAAGTTCTTATCTGTTGACAGAAGTTTCTGTCCCATCTGGTCCTGTTCAGTCCCAAAGAAACTCACAGAGGCTTATATTAATTATAAACTGTTTACCTATTAACTCAAGATGATTATTAACTATCTCTTACAACTTAAATTAACTCATAATTCTTATCTATGTTTAGTCATGTTGCTTGGTACCTTTTCTCATTGAGGCATTCTTATCTTGCTCCCTCTGCTTCTGTATGACTACTATGTCTCTGCCTTTCCTCTTCCCAGAATTCTCCTTTTCTGATTGCCCTGCCTATCCCTCCTGACTGGCTACTGGCCAATCAGCATCTTATTAAACCAATACGGGTGACAATTCTTTATAATATACAAGAGCATTGCAATATCATTTCTCCATTTTTTTTCTTTTCAAAAGAAGAAGAACCCTGAATAAAATTTCCATTGTTTAGCTTTTTTATTTTTTTGACCATTATCCCTAATGACTTGCAACCAGCATTCTAAACAAAGGCAAACATCCATAATCCATTTGTGGAGGGAATGTGGGTATAGTTTTTTAGGCTACCCCTTGCTGATTGGGGGTACTGCTAATCCTATGGGGACCTGAGGAAAATTTAGGATTATGGGCAAGTCCTGACTGGGGTATTCTGTGAGACTGGATCATTTCAATCAGCTGTCCTGAGTTCTGGATGTAGAACTCAGAGGAAGCTGCAAGAGAGGTGCTCTGAAATGTTGGTTCATCTGGGCCATCTATTCCCACTGGAGATTTTTCAGGGGGTCTTCCTTGATCAAACCTTATTTTTCTTAACCCAGAATGAATCCACAGCCTCTCATTTCCTGTGGAAACAAAACCTCTTCTCCAAAGTTTAAAGACTTAAATTTTGAAGTCAAGGTGGTTGGATTAATCCAGCAGCATTTATAATCAAATGTCTTTTTGTAAGTGGAGACTGTGTTTTCGTCCCTGGTTTCCCAGGCCTGAATAATCACACAGAAACTATATTAATTACAACAGTGTTTGGACAATGGCTTAGGTGTATTCCTACCTAGCTCTTACATCTTAAATTAGGGTTAATTTCTATTAATCTGTGTATCGCCATGAGGTTGTGGCTTACCAGTAAGATTCTAGCATTTTTCTCCTTCTACGTGACTCCACCTTCTTTCTCCCTGGTTTCAGTTTAGTTTCCTTGCCTACCTATATTTTTCCCTGCTATTGGCCAAAGCAACTTCCTTTTTAACCAATGGTAGCAAAAAATTTTTATGGCATATGGAGGGGAATCCCACATCATCTTTTAGCATCTGTTGCTCCTTTTTTTTTCTTACTCTATTTCATATTTTAAAAGACTTTCTCTATCCTTTTTCTCTCCCAAGTTTGGGCATATTTTTAAACACACCGTAAACTGTTTGAAAGATTTTTTCCATCTGAATCTGTCTTTACAATATATCTCAATCTTTCTCTGACCACATGAATGTTTAAACTGCTAAACTGCATGGCTAGAATTAAAGGTGGCTTTGGTGGCTGGTTCTGCCCATCCCTTAGCTTTCTAAGAGTCTAGTTTCATGGCAGAGGTACTGGAAGGAGTCATATTTAGGCCACAACTCTGGGGTTTCTAGGTCCATGCCACCACCAAGAAGCCTGATGTAGGCTGCTCATAAACACCATTTAAGTGTTTGGAGGCAGAGTCTTTTAAGAGTGTCCCCATGAGGTTTCTGCTGCCAATGCCGAGTCAGGAAGCCTTTCTCAAAGGATCCATGCCTCTGCTTGCTTCCAGCAAACAGTGTCTACCATAGTAAAGATGGTTACGAAGAAGCTGAACTTGACTCTGTTCTTGTCTGTCTTGAATCTTTTTTTAAGCTTTCTTAGGCTTTGTGTGGAAATTCTTGCCAAACATTTAGGTGCCATTTGTAGCACGAATAATAAAAACCCAGACATAGATATTGTGGTTCAACCTGAAGATCAGAAAAGCAAAGCAGCCAAGCCACTAGAGAGCTCTTACCTCCAAGAAATCCTCAGACTGAAATAGAACGAGTTCCTTTCTCATCTTGACTCATATTCCTCTCTGGTGCTGGTATTAAAGGTGTGAGCCACCACCACTTGGATAGAATTTTTAAAAGAATACCCGAGATGCTATACACTTTTCTTATTTATAAATTATACTTTGTTTTAAAAATTCACAACAGTAAGAAAGTCAAATAATGTATAATAAAATGATTATAAAATACCCCTACAGCTGTACTTTATTACTACCCCAAGCAGCAACCAACTGATGTTATTTTGAAGGTTTCTTAACATTTTTATGATTTTGTGTCATCTTTTGGTTAACGTCTAAGTAGAATGCTCTTTCCTTACTGTAGAGAATTTTTTTCCCCTTCATTTATAAACTTTGATTGCCTTTGGGTTTTGTTTTACTTTGTCTTCTGAAAACTTGAACTTCAAATCACAATAAGGGGATAAAGCAAGAGGAAAAAGAGGGAGATGGAGAGAAGGGGGTGGAGAAGAGAAGGAAAAATGGCAGCAGGAGGAGGAAGAGGAAGACCAGAGGAAGAAGAGGGGGTCGGTGAGTGCGAGGTGCTTGGGCTCCTGGCTTCACTCTACTTGATCAGCCCTTCTCCCACAGCCATTACATAAATGTCTGCAGACGCAGCAGGGGCAGAGGGACTGCTCAATGGCACTGCCGCTCGGTCACACGATAGTCGCATCTGCTCCATGCCTTAGACTGTACGCTCTGTGCCCTTTTTGTCCTTTACTTTTGTCCTCTAGTTCATCCCGCACTTCTTAGCTCTCAGATTCGACGGCCCTTGGGCTGAACGCTAAGAAAAGAATCTCTTTCGGAAAATAATCTATCCAAAGACAAGGTTTATGCTCAAATGTATTAATGCTTACTTGGTTCTATAATGGTTTTCTGTATTAAGGTCAAACGTACACACCGTATCTGATTTTAACACAAATACCTATTCCCAGTTCATTTTTTTCCTGATTAAGATGGTTCATTTAGCATACACAGCATTCCATATTCATGCACACAAAATGTTAAAGCATAATTGAGTCTGCTTCATGGTTCATCATTTAGAAACATTAAATAAAAAAATAGGGCTATGGAGCCGGCAGGATGCCTCGGGGTCAAGGTATTTGTTGCCAAGTAAAGTTTGATCCCTGGGACCCACAGAAGCAATGAACCAACTCTTGCAAGTGGTCCTCATTCCTATATGTGTGCTGTGGCACACCTGTGCCCCCTACACACACACACACACACACGGTGCAATAAGAAAACAGGACTTACTTTCTCATGGTTTACCTCCTCCAAACATGTTAAGATCTGCTGCAGAGTCTGTGGGATAGTTCACTATGCTGACCTTTTCTCTAAGAAGGGGTTTTGGAACAAGCTTTGGACTGTAGCTGGTTCCGTACTTGGGAGGGTAAGGCAAACTTTGAAAAAAACAAGCATTCTTGACTGTTAGACCCACATTGGAGCACCACACTGAAATCTCAAGGTCCAAATCAGGAGAAGATGGAGAGAGAGCACGAGCAAGGAACGCAGGACAGCGAGGGGTGCACCCACACACGGAGACAATGGGGATGTCCTATCGGGAACTCACCAAGGCCAGCTGGCCTGGGTCTGAAAAAGCCTGGGATAAAACCGGTCTTGGGAAAAAACATAGAGACAATGAGGACTACTGAGAACTCAAGAACAATGGCAATGGGTTTTTGATCCTACTGCACGTATCGGCTTTGTGGGAGCCTAGGCAGTTTGGATACTCACCTTACTAGACCTCGATGGAGGTGGGTGGTCCTTGGACTCCCCACAGGACAGGGAACCCTAATGGCTCTTTGGGCTGAAGAGGGAGGGGGACTTGATTGGGGGAGGGGGAGGGAAATGGGAGGCAGCGGTGGGGAAGAGACAGAAATCTTTAATAAATAAATAAATAAAAAATGTTACAATGGTCTGTTCAACGGGCACAAAACCCCCTTCTTGAGAAGCCACAATGTAAAAGTCACGAGGAACTGCCACTGCTGACAACTGCACTTCCTGTCTGAGCCCTAGTGGTTGTGGACCCCAACTCCAAAAGAAGACAAAGAGGGGAGCTACCCCGCGGATAGTCACACCTCCTGTCTTCTATTAACACCATCAAAACCCCCAAAATGACTAGAATGCAATGCAATGGCCTCATTCAGTTTTTAAAAGTACTATAACACAGTCATTAAATGAATAAATCCGGAGTGAACACAAGATTAAGAAAAAAGATTTTCTTTTCAAGATGATAATGAAAGACAATCCTAGGGTCACCTGGAGTTTGTGGAACACCAAACTGGAGGATGCTTTGGCATCACAGTCTTCTGGGACTGCCTTCCTGGGGTGATGGTGAACATGCCAAGAACAGAGACGGTGGTAACGACGGTTGACATTTCCCTGGTTTATGTGCGACAAACACAGGATGGACGCTACTTTTATCTTCACTTTGGAAAGGAAGAAACTGAGGCAGAGACAAAGAAAATGGTCCAAACTTAGACAATGAGCTTGGAAAGGAGGCTACAACTACCACAGAGCCCAGATGCTGTGGCATCGGAGCTTACTCAGTCACGTATGAACACGGATGGCTGCCTCCACATTTCTCTCAGTAAAACAAAATTCTTTACATTCGGAGAAAAAAAAAGAGACCATAAAGATCAGGCAGTGTTTTAATCCTCCCACCTACCTAATAACACATATGCATCAAACAGGGGTAAATGGAGGAAGGAAGGAAGGAAGGAAGGAAGGAAGGAAGGAAGGAAGGAAGGAAGGAAGGAAGGAAGGAAGGAAGGAAGGACTAATAACTCAGATGTGGTTTTTCTCTGATTTCACTTGATTTTTTTTTTGTGGTAAATCAAAAATTTTGCTATATCTCACCCATATGACACTGGAAATAAAGTTTGTCTTAGAAAAGGAGGGTGCTGATTGGCCATGGGAGCCTCGTGGCTCTGACTAGTGACGTCATATATTATAATTGGTTTGTGCTTCATCCCGTGTCTCCCATTCTTTCCGCTTTCAGCAATGGCACAAACAGGGGGCTGTGCCCCATTGTTTGGAGTTTTTCCAGCCATAGTACTCCCCAAAGTGCAATGGCTTGTATTTTGGGAAGCAGTTTGGCTGGATGATCGCCCCAAATTTCTGCCAAACAGAATATCGAAGGCTTCTAGGAAAATAAATAAATAAATTCAAATTTTATTTTTTAATGTGATAAATTATGAGGAATAAGAGGGAAAATGGGAAATGTTTTTAAATCTAGAGAGGTAATTGAGCATTAACGCTAACATTAACTTAATAAATGATTATTAATGGTCAACAGTTTGTCACATGTTTTTCTTATAGAAACCGCCCCCTTCAAAAGAAAACCTTTTGACTCATCTCATCAGAACATATTAAATAAAGCAACATAATCATCTCAATAAAAGCAGAAAATATATTCAATAAAATTCAACCTACACAATTTCTGTTCAACAAAGAAACATAAAAGAAGTCATTTAATCTAATAAATAGCGATCGGTAACAATAAAAATATATGGCATATGTCATAGTGAGTACTATAATATTAAAATAATTTCCCTTAAAAACAGATAAAATTCAAAAATTTTTATGAGTAAGTATATTAGTGATAAAACTACATCTTAGAATTTTAACAGCACAAAATTGGAGAAAGTAGACAGTGATTAGCAGGTAGAAAAATGATCACTTTGTTTTTCCTTACACATACAAGCTGGCAACATAGCCCAGTGGTAGAGCACTACCTAGTATGTGTGAGTTAAGAACTACAATTCCCAGCACCACCATTCTACACACAAAGTCAACAAGAACAAAAAACATACACATAAAAGCCCTAGTATAATACAACTTAGAGGCAGAACCCTTCCCAGCATATGTGAAGCCCTACATAAGATGCTCAACAAAAACCACACGCTAACACAAACATACACAGATAACCAAGAGCAAACATGAGCATGCGTGTGTACAAATGCATCCACATGTGTGCTTATACACAAATGTATAACACATTTTTCATAATGTATTTGCAGATGAACTGAAACAATTAATTTTATTAAATGCTAACCAAAGCAAAGATGATGGGCAAGCTAAATAACATATCTACAAAAGAAAATTTAAGACCCTCTCATGATGTTAAGCCCAAGTTTGATTTCCTAAAAGTCATATTTCTACAGCAAACATGGGCAACATTTGGGGAATAAATACCCAATGCAATAATTGTTCATGTTAGCACAGACTTAGAGATGAAGAACTGCATTTTAACCTCATTTGGTGTTCTCAATAAATCTATTGCGATTAAAGTTTCAGTACTGAGGGGTCGCCTTTGTAATCTATAGGTTGGTTTTTTAGAGCTGCTTCATTTTAAAAACCCAATTATTTAATAGTCAAAGGAAAGCTGTCCTTGTCAAGGACTTACATTGACCGCAGAGTTCCTCCCTGTGTTCTACACATTCAATTCTGCCCCCCTCCCCACAAAGTAAGTTTCCCACTGCTGTGCTGGTGTGCTATGCACAGCTGGAACATCCATGCGGTTTTAGATTTTCAGTTTGGTTTGTTCAGGTGTAGATGCTCTAGTGGGTCCTGGGATTATGGTAGGGCATCAAGGGCTAAGGAGGGGGATTCTGAAGAGGATCAAGAAGAACTCCCCCAGTAGGAGATGGAAAAGAAAAGCCCAGCATTGTGCAGAAAGAGTGCTTTTTGGTGGTTTCATCTAAAGAATTGTCTGCCCAGGTTCTCAAATAGATTAAATAGGAACCAGATAATGTTCAGGAACTGCTTTGAGGTAGGGAAAACGGGATAGAATGTATGCCTTCTCTGAGTAGCATCCAGAGGGGAGAGCAGAACTAACTCATTTTCTCTTGCTTAAGAAATTAAAGTGTAATAAGTAGATAAATGCCAGTAGTTAAATCAGATTATTAGTGTTTCATTTTGGATGTGTGAAGCAAGCATCTTTTTTTTCTTTTTGCCCGTGACTAAGACCCATGGTCTGTGTTACTGAAAATATTTATTTTTAATTTGAAGGCCTTGAATTTTTCTTAGGAAATGGAATTTCTACCTCTATTTTCTAAGTTTGCAAAACACTGTCAAGGTTACTGCAGAGATCCAAACATAGTGCCCAGCTTATGGGCCACTTACACTAAATGGCTGGTAAGAGCATTGTAGTTCTGAATTCATTAACGCAGCGACTTGCCAAATGTTCTGAAGGGGGAAGGTTTTGTCAAGGACACCTTTAAAGAGATAGTCAACAGGAAGTCACAACAGTTCATTCAAAGTTCCAATACTTCATAGAAACTAGTTTCTCTGAATTTTAGCACCAAAGTAAGGAACTAAAAGAATATCTAAAGGGAATGTATTCAGGGAAAGAAACTTCCTCTATTAATGCACATAATCTGATTAATTTTTTTCCTTTTCTTTCTCAACTTTCACGTGTTACTCTGTACTCTCCATCCTCCCAATGTATATCTTGAGAATAATTTCAAATAGAAATTGTGCCCCAGGACATGATCCCGTGAATAGCAAAGTTCTGAAACACAGGAGATGACGGGTATGGAGCTCCCCCTAGAGACCATCCTGTGGTCCGTAGAGGGGTCTTGGGTCTTGTGCACTAGGGCTGGGTGAACGCTGGCCCATCTCCTGTGTAAGCTCCTCTTGCTGGAAGTTAGAAAGGACAGGGAAGACACCTCAACCGTGCTTGCTGGCATCCCCAGAAGTCAAATCTGATGGAGCAGGCTTATTTGGTCAACTCCCTTGTCAACAACAGCACTGGGCAGTACCCACACAAGGGATCTCGACATTATGTAAGGCACAGAGCGTTCACTTTCCTGTTGTTCATCCGTCCTTTTGGATCACAGGCAGACATGTAGTCATAGCAAACTTACATAGTCACTTCACAGAAACCTGATGGTTCAAATTAAAATAGAGACGTCAATAAGAAAAACTAGCTTACTTTTAAAAAGCAAAATAAATACAAGGAATTAACATGTTTATAAATAACTGGATCTTTTCGGCCATATTTTCATCTCTGCTTAGAAAAAAATAAGACACAATAATGAAAAACCCAGTTTTCCATATATCATGACTATATTAAAAATAGCACAGAACAAAAAGCTTTCTACTTCTAAAATATTTTCATTAAATGATGTCATTAGAGACGGAAGCATTCGATTTTGACTTGATAATGTTGAAAAGTATTTATCAGTTGGAAAAGCTTCATATGAGAACCTAAGTGCTTGGGTCTTGAACAATTAAAAAAAATGCTCCCCACAAGGTTTAAACACAGCTTCCCTTTCCAAGAGTTTGCAGTCAAAGTTACAAAAATAGTTTACGATTATCTCCAAAATACATTCCTCCTTCTTTGAGTTGTTACTCCAGACAAATAAAAGGGCAGTGACCACACCTGTTAGCACCAAGTTAAACTCCTAACTCAATGTGCCTTTTTAGCAATGTGCGGAACTCAGTCCAGGAACCACAATGATTTTTACAATGCTGTACAATGTATCCACTCTTTTCTCTCTTAACCCTCAGAACAGGGTAGATTAGTCACACATGTGACATAATTGTCACCTGCTAGGTGGGGCACTGTGATTGCAATTGTTTCTGCACACTAAATTCTGTGATTACTAAAGATGCCTCCAGGTCTGAGCTCTTCAGCCATAGCACTAACGTCAGAGTAGCATGGACGGCTAAGCTTCCCAAAGCCTACTGTAGGGTCTTTCAGTGTCTGGCGTCTCATGGGCATTAGTTCAATAGCCCTGAGAACACAAAAGATAAATGTTTCTGTTCGGTCTCTTAGATTGTGAAGCCCTGGCTCTGCTACTTATCCACCCGGCTAAGGTTGCTCCCTGGTTTTGTTCTGCTTTAATTTCACCCTACATTTGAAGTTTTCCTAGTATTTGATTTCTTGGTAAAAAAAAAAGCACGGCAAAACATGAGCAGCGGGTAATATATTTTTCATGTCTATAACACTTTGAAATATTCTATAATCTTATGAGATCTTATACAGTTGTATAAGCCTAAGAAAAATAAACCCAAGAAAATGAAGACATATTTAGATGGGCTAAGTGCCTGGAAGTGTCTTCAAAGATGATAATAGCTAACAGTTAGCATTACATTTCACAGTACAGCCTAGTGCACACATATATGTGTATACATGTAAATATTTTAAATACATTTTATAAGACCCTTATTATCTGCAATTTTTATTCTGTTTTAATCCAGTGTCAGCACTGATCATTGATCTATTAAACAGCTGTTATAACCATCCAACGGTCACTATCTATGGCTTTTAAAACAATAAGTACAGAATTCCTTCCTCTGTGAAGGTTTTTGTAATATAAATGGTTAAAAAGTTTAGTCAACTTGTTAAAGCTAAGTTAATAAATGCACAGGCTCACAATAGCACCAGTGATTAATAATCTTGTATTAATTAAATCAATCTAATATAGCTGTACATATTCTGTAGTGTATTATAAGTACACTCATCTGAATACTCTCTGAGTTCCCCTTTGGAGACATTACAGAAATCAATTTAACCTTTAAATTGTCTACCAAGACTTTACAAGCTAGGACTATATAAGAACACCTTGTTATATCCCAGAGTGACGTTTTCCTTTCTTATAGTGGCCTGCTTTGATATTCAGCATTTCCATCACCGCACAAGAAGTCTGACCATCTCTGCTCTTGGACAGCTTGATCTTCCAGTTTATTATAGCTCCCTGGGCAAGGGCAAAGCCACATGTCTTGATAAAGAGCACTCGCTTGCACACAGCTCTGTATTGTACATTCCCACTTTCTCTTCTGTGCAAGGTCTTCTTGAGTCATTGAGAAGCCAAACTTAACAGGCCTCTGATGTTCTTAGATCCCATAGGCCATTCGATCTCGAGCCTCGTCCTTCCTTCTTTGCTGACAGTTCACTAATCTTTGGTTTCCTTTGTCTATGTCCCTGTTGTTCACCGCAGCTTGATCAATTCTCCTATTTGTTGAATATTGGATCTCCTGTCAATGTAACACACATTTCCTATCTCAGTTTTTTTAGCTCCCCATCTTGGTTTTCTTTGAAAGCAACTAAAACCATGTAGAACATTCTTCCTACACCCAGACTGTTTGCAGAACACCTTTAAATCGAGAGTCCTTGGCACATATGGTGGTTTAGATAAAACCGAGGACTCTTTCAATTACTCTCAGATATTCCTTTCTAATAGGGCACATAATGGGAAGAATTCTCTTGACTAGTTAAATTCTGCATGCCCACTTCTGAGTTAAGGACACTTTTCAAATATATAACTATTTGCTGCTAATTTCTATTACCCTTACTTACTCCTCCACTAGCCCATTCATTGATAAATCATAATCTCAAAATCACAGAGAGTTGGGAAACTAACTTCACTCAAACTAATCTTCGTATCTTTCTTCCTTTTGTACACATACATAGGCAGCCTCTTTGCTGTTACAGGTCTTGATTTCATTAGACCAAGAAAGATGCCAAAATTAATTATGGCCAATTCCATACCAGCAAATCTGTTTCAGAAAAATGTGCCCTCTCACGCCAGAGAGATGACTCGGTGGTTAAGAACACTTGCTGCTCTTCCAGACAACTTAAGTTCAGCTCTTGGTACCCATGTCAGACAGCTCATCATCACCTGTAACTCCAGCTCCAGGGTATCTGATACCTTCTCCTGCCTCCATAGGTTTGATCGTGCATGTGAGCCGTACACGCGCACGTGCGTGCGCACACACACACGTAAGCATACATGCGTGTGTGTGTGCAGGAATACACACAAAAATAAATCTTAAAAAAGAAATGTCTGCCTTCTTTCGTCTTCTAGGAAGAGGTCAGAGTTTGTGTCTCTGTTGGAATAAAAATACAGCCTTTCCTCTTGTAAGTCACTCATTTTCCTATTTTATCTCAGCAGGAAATATGAGAAAGATGATCAAGATGACACCTAGGGTGATCAAAACTTTTAATGGTCAAAATGCTGTGCACATCACAGAACAGAGCCACGGTGATAATGTCAAATTGTGTTTAATTATGATGTTACCTCTGTGAACGTCCAGGATGTGGAGGGCTGTTCTTATTGAGCTTCTAAATGCTCAGTGACTTTCATAACAGCACTGTCTTTAAGTCATTCAATAGTTTATCTACAATTTGTATCTGAAGCAGTCTCTTTCTGTCAGCATTAATATCTTGCCTGTTATTATTAAAAGTAAAGGTCAGCCTTTCTGTCTGTCCCCATGCCAAATAAAAATTCTCATTGACTCATTATGATAAGGAAAACTCACATTAATTAAAGATGGTGCTGACCCCCAAAGTTCAACTGTATTATGGAAATTATACTTTAAAAGTGCTCTAATTATCATACCATTAATCCCTCAAATTGGAATTCTCCTGGAGTGTTCTTTGCTTCATGCCAAAGTGTTCCAAGTTCTCTCTCCACACACTTATCTCTTTACACACATTAAGAAGTGGTCTGAGTCATGTACCACCATACCAGCCATAGGTTCTGTGTCTGTTTTTTTTTTTTTTCATTAAAAAGTTGGTTCATTTTGAAAGATTCCTGAGGTAGGTGCAGTATAAATGCTGACCTGGCTATCTGGACTCTTTCCTTGGTCATAGCATCATTACAAAGAGCAACTGCTAGGTAGGTATTTTAACAGGAAGCTTCTATTACTCTACACTCTAGTTAGGCTTTCAGCATATTTATTAATTATTTTTGAATAAATAACATATTGCTGACATTTTTATTGTATAAAAACTAATCTGCAGTTTTGTGCCAAGAGCATGGAACTCATAACAGACGTCTGTCATATGGCTTATATGGGTCCTGTTAGGTTTCTTAGATCTTCACTTAAAACCCTGCCATTAGAAAAATTGTTTGTTTTGACATTTACACTAATATATTTTACAACATCACTTCAATTGTCACTTTCCTTGTCGTACTACATATAAGAAAAAGAAACAGTTTCTAAAATTATTTCAAATAATTTCCTTGCCTGTTTGGAGTGGTGAATAGAAAGATCTTTGAAAGTGTATTAATTTTTTTAATTGACAGATAAAATTGTGCATACTCATTATGTACAATGCTGTTAGGAAATGAAAACACCCTTCACTACCCCCACACACCCTTCACTACCCCCACACACCCTTCCCTCTGCACCTGCAGGGACATTTTCAATGGTCTGGTGGGGAAAGATGCTTGTTTAGGGGTAGTTCAGACACTGGATGAAGGGTGGATTAGCTTCCCCTTGAAGTATTTCCTGACATAGTGTAGGATAGGTTGGCTTCTCCTTGTCGTAAGAACTTTCTCTCTAAAAACAGATCTTTTTTTATTGTCCTGACCACTGAGTTTGCACTTGAGTAGACGCCAAGCTTGTTCCCTCTTGGGAGCTTCTCCTTCCCAGCTCTGCACACACCACTTCTGAGCAGACACTACAAGCTCTCTGGGAGATCAGTGTGAATAAATCTGCACCAGTGCCCTGAATGAAGAAACCCAAAATCCTAGAAAACACTCTCTGTTCTGGTACTGAATGTCCCTGTAGTTCATTAAAAAATAAATTAAAAAAAAATAAAATAAAACCTGAAACAGGTCCCACTCTTCAAAGACAGCCAAAACTCGTGATTCTCATATCAAAGCACCATTCTGAAGAGCATTATTTGTTGGTGTTGTTTTTACTGATGTCTTTTCTTTGTGAGAGACTAAATGGTAATAGAAAAAAAATACGTTGGAGACTGAGATATGATTGATTGTTTCTTAGTGTTGTAATAAAGATCATTACTTGAACATCAGAGAACCCCCATTTGGAAAAATCCCATCACAAAACAGGCCACCATGTCACAACCATAGCCATCAAAGAACAGGAAAGTGTTTCTTCAGTAAAGCTGCCGTTGAACCACAAAGATAATGTTATGACTCTCACAGCTATTTCCTTCTCATGGCAGGACATGAGAAATCTAACACTCCTTCCATATTTCTTCAGCATGATAATCATTTTTCTCTTCACTAATTAACTCAACAGAAATTTATTGAATATATATATACATATATAATATATATATATATATATATATATATATATATATATCATGTGCCATTTATATAATACTACTATGCACCTTGGTAAGATGACAACAACCACTCCTAACCATCACATAATGTTGTTTTGTTTCCATTTTGTTTTACCATGACCCAGATCCCGATATATACATTAGTTCATTTCACTGCACAAATGTCCCAAAGTAATTAGAACCATTTGCAGGCTAACAACTCAGGCATAGAAAGCAGTTTCTGGGCTCACAAAATAGCACCAGCACTGAACTTGCACCGTGCATCTTTTAACCCCAACATACATGTATGTTCTTGACCTCTTTATCATATAAAGAAAAACGCGAGGTCCAACTATCAGTGTTCTGGGGACAACAGACCTAAATAAACACATGAGCAATCTGTAATATCAAATGCTCATGGAAAAGAGCAGGGTGTCATGAGAGGGGATGGCTTAACACTGCAAAGGTTCTGCATAAAAGACTCAGAGCCATAGCAATGACCTTTGGTGACTCTAAGTAAATGAAGAAAGTTAGTTGGCTAAAAGTACTTATGAGGAAACTAAGACAAAGATGCTGGGAGACACTGAGCAAGCAAACCAGCACTTTGCCCTCACTGGTGCTGCTCCCTCCTGGCACACTCAGGAGCTGAGGGTGGGCTGGGGGAGATGAAATCCACTTCTGTTCTATTACCTCCTAAGTAAGAAACCTAAGCTGTATTAGATCCCCTCCATCTTACAGATAAAAGTGAACACATCCTTGTTAGACATCTTCCACCAAGAAGTCTGGAGCAGAGACAAAGCCTTAAATTCTACCATATCTTAGCCGATGAAAAAGAAAATATCCCCTTGGCCATGTAATTTCTAGAAACAACTTAAGATCTACAATGAGTAAGTCAAGCAAATAAAACATCTCTGTAGAGTTTGGCTATTCCTGGACCTTGGGAATATTGGGATATTATATAATCCTGGAGATTGGAACATTTCTTCAGAGAGACAGTGATAGAGAATGAAGTGTTTGAGTAGTCAAATTTCCTTCGCTGTTGACTTAAGGAAGAAATGGGACTTCATTATCTCACCTGACAATTGCAGATGCATTTTCCCTTTGTGTTACAGAAATCACAAAAGAAAAAAAGTTTATCTTTTCTTTTCAAAGAGTTTTCTGTCTGAAGATATGAGAAAGGTTTGCATCTCTGGTTTGCATCATTATTTATTCCATCCATTATTTTATTCCCCAAGTCTCTATACTAGGCATAGTCCGTGTGTGTGTGTGTGTGTGTGTGTGTGTGTTTTACTCCCAAAGACAGAGTGACATATTAGTTTCTAAAAAGTTCCCTTCTCTTCCTCCTCATTCTTTCTCCCTCCTCCTCCTCCTCTTCATTTTGTTTTGCTTTGTTTGTTTGGGGGGTTTTTTGGTTTGTTTGTTTTTGGTGTTTTGTTTTGTTTTGTTTTGAGACAGAGTCTCTCTTCACAGATATGACTGTCCTAAACTTAATATATAGTCCAAGCTGGCCTCATACTTACAGAGATCCACCTGCCTCTGCCTTCTGATTGCTGGGATTAGTTTTGGGACAGGGTTGCTGTTGGCCATGCCAAAGGAGAAGTGAGTTTCAATTGAAGTTTCAGGTGTCAGCACACCAGAAGGGAATCCTCTGATGAGACAATCTGGTTTAAGCAAGGCCACGAGACTGCAGACCCAGGAATGTTTTTTGCTTCTGTGTGCCTTCACATGTTTGATGTGTCTCTTTCTCAAGTATCTAGCATGGTGTGAGTGGACACGGGGAGATCTCCACTGCCTGTAATATAGTGCGTTTATCTCTTGGAAACATCCTGCTCTACTGGACATTTTTACTTATGGATTATATCAAGATGACCCCTCCCTAAGCTGTGCTGTCTAATTTGATAATAATAATGATAGACTTTACAGAGTTTTGATGAATAAAAATAAACACAAGGATATGCTTCACAGCCAGGGTTTGTGAGTCTCGTCTAAGGCACTGCATGGATTGGAGCTCAAGTTAATGACTAACATTTGAGTCCCAATAGCCCAGCTAGTTCAAATTCTTTTAACCTTAATTCTGCAAGATGTGCTCATGGGTCTCAGAGTGCATCGCAGCTGAAACAAAGCTTTGAAAATAACGAAGTTAGACTAAGATGTTTTTGTTAAATAATTATGAGTCAAAATTACCAAGAAGGCAATCTAAAGTTTTAGAAAGGCACACAGTTGAATGAAGAACTCTTTAATGTCGGGGTACAAGAGCACAGCAGCCCAATTACTACTGGCTGACATACTGCCCTTGCTAGCTTTGGTTGATGACCAAGGGTGATGTGATTAATTCCTTATACCCACTTCTACCCTCAAACTCCTGATTTAAAACTATTAATGAATGGATATGTACCCTAAAGATTTAAAGCAGAGCTGACTGATTCTTTTTCCTATATAAACATTTAGGTTTGTGATTCCTTATAGGATTACTTTTCAAGGTAAGTAATAAAGTCATTGGCCCTTTCTTTGTAACTGCAAAATGCAGCTTCCCAGTAAAAGATCTGACAAGAACACCTTGCTTGCCACATGGTTAATCTATAACAAGTTGCTTGGGTATGAATATATGTGGGTTCTTGGGAGACTTTGTTTTTCACCTGTAATACATAAAATGTTTAATAATGTGAGGGAGATGAAAAACATGATTTCCCTATAATCATTCACTTGAAAAAATGGAATGCACCTGTTTTGACTCTGGTACTGCCTGGAAGATTCTGTTGGGGTATAAAAGCTGTATAACAACATGAGATAGAGAGAGAATAAAAAAAAAAAGAAGGAACACAGCAAGAGCCTGTGTAAGTGCCTTTCCCCTAACTACCCCCCAGACAGTGGATTCCTATCAAAGCCCGGTGCTGCTGGAGGCTGGCCTCCAAGACTGAGGTACAGGGTTTCTCTTCATAGATCTGACTGTCCTGGAAATTACTATGTAGTCCAGGCTGGCCTCATACTTACAGAGATTCACTTGCCTCTGCCTCTTGTGCACTGGGTTAAAGGCATACATGACTGCACCAGGCTCAATTCTTGATATCATATTGTTACAAAACAACCTACATTCATCATCTTAATGTATCACCTCATTTAGGACTTGATATTTTACTTGACTTATGATGCTACCATGTTAAAAATAATTAGATAACCACACGCCCGTGCATGCACACACACATACACACGTTAGTTATTTAGCTTCAAATTGAGGTTAAAGAGTATCCAATAATAAAATACTTTATTAAATCTCACCTTTCATATTTAGAAAATGTTCCTTTAGATTATTCTGGGTAATTAAATTATAAATATGAAAATTTTATGAACATTAAAGAGTACTAAAAAAGAAGACATCCAAAGTTCAACATCACTTCCAGAGAATGTTTGGTACATTATATACTATGGTACATTTCTTGCATTCCCCAAATTAATAAAAACTAAAATCCATGTTGAATATAGCATTCCTCATAAATATCTTTTAGATCTCATTCCTTTAAAATTTGTAGATATAACTGATTTGATTCTTAATTGATCTCATGTCACAAGCCATCATTTTATTAATATAGTTAGTTAACAAATGAAACTAGAAGTAAAATAACAGATTTCAGAGAGTTTTTAAAACATACCTTGTAAGGATCCTAAATTCTCCGAATGGAGAAAATTCCCTCATATGTACTTCAGTACAAACACTATCATCACATTTTAATGGAATGGAAATCAAAATAGTACATTTATGACAAGTGTCTGCATACCTAACATTATGTTTCATTGCTCCAGCGTTTATTATGTTCTACGTAATCTGTTTCAGGAAAAGGGAAAAGGCTACAATGAAGTGTATGCTAACTTTGAAAGTGATGATTTCCCTCAAAAGATAGCTTTCTTTCTTTATTTTTATTTAAAAATATAGTTTTTGAATATAAAACTCCACCAAAATAAAGCTTTTAAGTATGTGTTTTTGCAGAAGTACCACAAACTACTCTCAGACCTTACAGAGGTCTGAGAAGTAATCTAATTTGAATCACTAGTCTAAATAGGTCATTTATCTTAGAAGAATTAAAATTAGCAGTGTGGGGTCAAGTCAACATATGCATCCTGTTTGCACTGTTCTTTTTGAAGTCAAAGCAGAGGAAAGTATCACGAACAGATAGAATATGTGAGTCTACTGAAAATCTCAGTCATTCTGCTTCTGAAACACCCCTAAAATTAACAAAGTAAAAAAGACACAGAGCAAGCAATTCGTTCAGGTTGGGGAGGTGGAGGGGTAAAAGGTAAATACCCTCATTTACATACAGGAAGAAGACAGAACGCTCATCCCTTGCTTTTCACACACATACTTTCACACTAAAAGCAAAATTAGCAAGACAAAGCTAAAACTAACACTCCAACATGCGTTAGGCTCACATAGGCTTCACTTCTTCTATGAAATTAACAAGATTATGAACCTTTCCAGAAACACATACAGTGCCTGTGATCCCAGTTCTTAGGAACACCGAGGCCAGGCTCTGCAATAGTCTCGCAAAATAACAGCAACCTTAGCATGGCCCAGCACCTTTAACTCTTTCCTCACACACTTTGTGATGAACTCAGTGGTTAAATCCCCCCTCTCCTGGGAGACTTCAACTATAGAAGAAACAATATCTTAAAACTCAGTGACTTAAACAATAATAACACATAAGTGAAGACGTTTAGCTGTCAGAGACCTTCAAGGTCCCTCCAATCCAAAGGACTTCAGCAATGTGTCAGGAACTCAAGGATCCTGATTTCAGAAGAGGAGGCAGGTACAGTGGTGGCAAGGGAGGTGTCAGAAGACCAGTGTGTTCAGCACTCTTCAAAGCCACCAGAAAATGCACTCATAATTATTTCTTGATTAAAAGTAACTTTGATGCTGGGGGGACGGGGGCTTCCTATTGCTCAGCTGGCAACAATCTACCCTGTGTGGATAGGAGTGCTGCCATGCTGAAGAACCGCCTTTCCCCATATCCACTTTCCCAACAGGGCTTCCCCCAAATGAGATCTTGAGAAATCCCGACTCCCTCAAGACCTCCCAATCTGTTTAGAGATAAGATGGAAGGACCTTGGCTGACAAGGAGACTCTGGGGGTGTGGCTTTGAAGAACTGCTAAGGAACACTCTAAGCTACATTTTTATTTTAAAGAAAACCCGGGGGGGGGGGAGCGGACTTAGCAAAATTAGATTTTACTCATCACCAGATGGATGATAAAATATTTATGGTTGCCCAAGACAAATTTACACGCCCCCCTCACACACACACATCCTGAAGCAAAGACAGAAATAATCCCAGGAAGGACTAAACAGACTGGCTTGATCCTTCGACTACAGCATCTCTAAATCCGCTTTTCACCCGCTTGTACCAGTCTTTCCTAGACACACACACACACACACACACACACACACACACACACACACACACCCTTGTCTCTAAGCGGCGACTTCTCCGCCCCCCAATCCCATCTTTAGTTCTGAGCGGACTCTGCCCAACAAGGGCTCAGCCTCCAGGGCGTCCCTCTGGGTGGCGTCCCTAGCACTTCGGCGGTTCGGAAAAGCCTGGGGACCTGGCACCAGTGCCAAGGCTGAGGAACCCGGGGGTTCCTCCTTCCACACCCCTCAGCCTGAGAGAGGATTAAGTTGTCCGGACTGCAGAGCTCAGGGAGCGGTCCCTCCCACTCCAGCCCCTCCCGAGCTAGGACACCCAGGGGTCCCCAGCCTCCGCGGAGGTGAGCGCGCACTCACCGGAGGTGAGCTGCATCCAAGCACAGATCTTGTACACCGTGGCTGTGTTGCAGAAGAAGAAGAGGGTAAAGCAAACGATGCAGGCGATGATGAGCATCATGGAGAGGCCGATGAAGAACGAGGCGGCTTTGAAGGCGCCCGAGGGCAGCGTGGAGAAGTCCGTGAAGCTGCCCCTGCAGGTCAGCTCCCGGGAGAAGCCGTTGCCGATGCAGTAGTGAAAGAGCCCGAAATAGCCGGCTTGCGGGGTGTCCACGCCGTCGCCGATCCAGTAGGGCTGGATGAAGCACACCACGTTGACGATGGCAAAGCAGATGGTGAAGATGGCCCACAGCACGCCGATGGCCCGCGAGTTCCGCACATAGTTGGTGTGGTACAGCTTGGCAGCCTCCTGAGCCGGGAGCATCGCAGCGGCGGCGGCGGCAGCTCCAGGCATTCTCCCCCTCCTCCTCCGCCTCCTGGTCCTCCGCCTCCCCCCGCCTCTGGGCGCGCAGGAGACACACTCGCGTTGCAACTCCCCTGCCTCCTCCTCAGCCCAGCAGCACCAGTTCTAGAGTCTGCATCCTCGCTCCCGGAAGGAGGGCGGGGGAGCGCGGAGCACCCCTCCGGCTCGCCTGGCACAGCCTCAACACCCCCCCTCCACACACACACACACACACACACACACACACACACACACACTCCCCGCCGCCTTCTCTCCCTTCCTCCTGGCCCCGACTCCAGCCCTGCTCAGTACCCTCCACCCCTCTGCCCGCTGCTGCAGCTGCTGCAGCTGAAGCCAGGAAACCCTCAAGCCCCCCATTCCCTTTCCCGCCTCTGAGTCCCTATCCTGCGGGGTACTGCTGGTGCCCCGGGGCGCAAAGGTGGCTACCCTGAGATGCTTCTTAAGTGTCAGGCAGGAGCCAGAGTAGCGGCTATGGAGTTGTGAGAATCAAGGGGGCGAGCGCGCCCACAGGAATCCTAGAGGTATTCCCTGGATCCAGGAGGAGGCTAGTCCTGGGAGCTTTTCATCATCACACAGGAAAGAGCTTTGACCTCTGCATCTTGTCAGAGAAGAAAGAGACAGCATGGCAGGTGCAGGCGAGAAAGGGAGGTGGACGTGGCGCCCTAGAGAGGCTTTCCTGTCAAAACCACAGAACTGCCCCTGGCTAACTGTTAGGGCACCTCGGATCCACAGATAGGGACAGAAAAGTTGGGTAGAAACCTTTCACGCAATAATGTAGGAGTCAAGCCTGCGGCTGACCTTCCGTTTCTAAGGAGCTTGTTTCCCTCCCCACTTTCCCACTGTGCAACCAAACGAACTATGGCCAACTGAAGTCCCACGCTTCACCTTAAGTCAAGCTATTTCTCGTCCACAGAGCTTGCAATAGATGGGGCCTGCGTGCACAGAAGTGATTGTTACAGCATTTTAGAGTTTGTTTGGAAACATCGGAGAGTTTGGCAGGTGTTCCATTCATTGCACGAATATTCATTGGCAGCCAGTGTGTGCTAAAGATATAGAGTATGCCAATGGGTATTTTAGCGGTGGAAATATTCCCACCTCCCCCACATCCCAAGGTTCCAGATAACGAGATGGTTGTTTTAGGTTAACTTTCCTGAATGTCTGCAAATGCCTTGCATAGCTGGTGCGAACCTTTTACCGTTTCCTTGTTTTATTTGCTTTCTCCAGCATTGCCGTTGCAATTTTTAACAGTGCTATCTATCAAAACGAGTTTCTCTGTTGCCATTGCTTAATTTTTGGTTCCTTTTGTGAACCCAGAATGCTCAATAACAGAAATGTGTTTTGTTAGAAATAATTTTAAGCCCTATGCTTGCTTAACTCTTTGAGCAAAAGGAAGAATGCCCCCTTAGACTTCCATCCTGAAGTCTGGACTATGTACATGGCCTTCAATGAAAACGGGCCCAAAGTCTAAGTAATAGAGACTAGTTATGCTCTTCGTCTGATACCCTGAAGGTTTGCACTTGTGTGGAGGCAGGAAAAGGAGAGGGCTTAGGGTAAAGGCCACACAAGATCAGGAAGAGGCTTCTCCTGCACCTGTGAACCATCTGGAAGTGTGACTGAGGTCTCCTATAGGTATGGAGTTGAGGCATTACAGTTCAAGATCCATCAGGATTTTGAAACGAGGGCATCATTGAACAGATCGGGGGATTGTTGACTGACGTGAGCCAGAATCACTATCAGGTGTTGCTACAAATACTCAGAAAGCCTTTAAAACACCAAAGCAGTTTAGGAGAGATGGTAATCTAAACACGCACCAGCCCAATGTAACACTCTATGTCTTCAAAGATCTAAGTCAAGGGGACACATCTTCAGTGTATTGTTGGCAGTGAAGGGTCAGAATGACCGTTAGGTTTCATTCTTAAATTGCCTATGCCTGTTGCTAAATTAGCATTTTAATTTGGGAGGAAGACAAGGAAAGAAGAAGGTAATGAGATCTATAGGGCCAGTTGGCAAGCACTGTGTACCACGGCGAGAGAGTTTCAAGGCAAGAACTGACAGTAATTTTTAGTGCCTCTTCCAAGCCTTCAAATCCCTAAACTTGCTTATATAAAGTGCTCTTTCTTTGAAATCAATGCCTTAAGAAAAACTTACTGTTCCTGGGGTGGGGGTCAAAGAGTCTGGTTTTATCTTGGTGCTTACATTGCTTTCTCAGGACAACGAAAAGACTGGCATGTGACTCCAACTCAAAGGTTGTGAGTCAAAGAGCTTTTCTATTTGACTCATGCCAAAGGAAAGCCTTATTCTTAGTCCAGGTTTGGAATTGCTTCTGGGTTCATGCTCAGAATCCTTATACCAGAAGGCGCAAATCCTTATACCAGAAGGCGCATTCAACGGTGTCTGCTCTTGTCAATAACCAATGAGAAGAAGAACCCAGAGTTAGCAGGCTGTTAAAGTGTGCTTGTGCTCCCCCAAGACTTCATCATTTCCTCCTTCAGGTTAAGATCAGGAAGGCATGAAATGGACCATGTCAACAGACCTTCCGTTTCCTCAGTGCCTTGTACTACAGCACATTTTCAGACTGAAGTAGGGTTCTCCAAGGCTCTAAGAACTAGAGATGAGCTAGAACACTAAATTCTATCAGAGGCTATGCCTTCAGAGAGGAGGTTCTCCACCATGCCTCAGACTCCCTTGCTACTAGCCCTCCAATCTTATCCTTTGCCACTAGGAATTCCAAAGGTAAGACCAATCCCATCCTTCATGCAAAATTTTTGACTTGCGTCCTATAGGTCAGCGGCTCTCAACCTGCGACCTTTCAGTACACTTCCTCCTGTTATGGTGACCTCAACCATAAGATTATTTTGTTGCTACTCCATAACCTTGATTTTGTTACTGTTATGGATCATAATAGAAACATTATTATGCAGGCTATCTAATATCATTTGACTCCCAAAGGGTTGCCACTCATAGGTTGAGAACGAGTGATATAGATAGACTTCAAAAGTTCGAACAGCTAAACATATGTGAGACTCTGCAATCATTCTGTGAGACCAAGACAGCTGTTTGGGGAGGAGGAAATAAAAAAAAAAACTAGCCTGATTCATGCTACAAAGTTGCTATGGATAGAAAGGTATTTTGAGATTATAACATGATTCATAAGTGCTAAGTAACTAGTAGAAGTCTGTCGTTGACAGCATAGAATTAGAAACACTTGAATGCTCAAATCTCAAATCTCACTACTGAAAATCCTTTTCTCTTACCGCCACATAGGGTCAGACGTGAAACTCCATCTTCACACTCTGCTCAGTGTGTACTACTTGGGACTATAAAAGATAAAGAAACTGAAAAATTGTTGGGTTGTGTAACATTCCTAAGGTCCTAAGTGAGATGAAGAACTAATGCTTGGATTGAGCTCGCCTGATGTAGCACTGGGTGGTGCAACCTTGGAACCCAGACTTAGCTATCTTTTCCTTGCCACTAGAAGTCCAGGTGTTGAAATTGGGGGCACCGGGGTTTTGTCCCCAACACCCCAGCCGCCTGGCTAGCTTATGCCCGAAATAACAACACACAAACTGTATTCATTTAAACACTGCTTGGCCCATTAACTTCAACCTCTTAACCCATTTCTTATCATCTATGTAGCACCATGAGGTGCGCTTACCAGGAAGATTCTAGCCTACATCCATCTTGAGTCGGAGCTTCATCGCGAGCATGCCTCAGAGAGCCAGGCTTTCCCGTCCGCCTGCTAGACAGGAACCTTGCATCTCTGAGCAGAGCTGCGTGCGTTCTGACCTCACTTCCTCTTCCTGTCCGCATACTATTCTGTTTACTCCTCCCACCTATGTTTTAACCTATTAGGGCCGGCCAAGCAGTTTCTTTATTTTAACCAATGAAATCAACAGATTGATATATGACACTCCCACATCATCCAGGCTCTTAAGGGCTCCATTTCTCTTCTCTGGAATTTGGTGAGGAAGAAAGGAGACAAGATGAGTCTACGATTCCTCACTACAGTAAAATTCTATTTTACAAAGACTAAGATGACTTCTTTAATAAATTTTAAAGGAGAGAAACAATCTAGCATTTGAAAAAATAGGAGAAATATGTAAAGAAGGTTTATCAGACTATGACAGAGTAGACATTGTGTTCAAAATTGAAAGTCTTTTCTGAAATTGCATAGATGTAATTTTGCAAGCTATGGATGTTTAGAATTTCCAGATGAGCCATTGCTTGTGAGCAAGGTAATGGAGAAAGAGAGGATTTCTAAATTCTGTTGCTTAGTTGATTTTTTAGAGTTATGTCCAAGTTCATTATTAGATCTCACTTAGGAATACGAAGATTCTAACAGGTTAGCTCTTCTCACCTGTTGAAATAGGATCAGCGTGGCTGTGTCCTCCCCGCACCCGGCCGCCGGCATGGCTTAGCTTACGCCCCGAAATAATTACACGAAAACTGTAATCTTTTAAACACTGCTTGGCCCATTATTTCTAGTCTCTTCTTGGCTAACTCTCACACCTGGACTAGCCCATTTCAAATCAGGTTTGTAAGCACCCCAAGGTGCGCTTACCGGGGAGATTCTAGCCTACGTCCATCTTGGGTCAGTCGGAGCTTCATTGCGTGCGTGCCTCAGAGAGCTGGGCCATCCTGTCTGCCCGCTAGACAGGAGGCTGCTGTCTCTGAGCGGAGCTGCGTGCTTCTCTGAGCTCACTTCCTCTTCCTGTCCGCATACTATTCTTTTTACTCCACCCACCTATGTTCTAACCTATAGGACCAGCCAAGCAGTGTCTTTATTTTAACCAATGAAATCAACAGATTGATAAACAGATTGATATATGACACTCCCACATCACTTCCCCTTTTTCTGTTTAAACAAAAAGGAAAGGCCTTAACTTTAACATAGCAAAATTACATAAAACAGTTATCAAGTAAAAATTACAATAATCTTTATCATAACTAAGGAAAAGTATAACTATAACTAACTATTCTTAATTCCATCAAAGACTCCAGAAAGATACAATATCACCTAAGCAAAAAAGAAATAAGCAATGTTCAAACTCTAGAAATGACAGAGACATCTCGCTGCCTGGACAGTCACCCAAAGTTCCTCTGTACTGTTGGGGCATCCGTCTTCGGCCTACAGGCCTATAGTTTTCAGCAGACATTCCACAAAGCAGGAAATTTCAAAGGCAGTCACTATCTGCTTGTCCTGAAGAATGTCTTTCAGACTCTTTCATGAATCAGGAACCCCGAAAGATCATCTCACCTTTAGGCAAGTTCAGTAGTCCTCTCTCTGCGGGTTCTCTGTGTCCAGTTTATGCAATAGTCCAGGCAAGAGCAGTTTCTTGCCCAAATGGCTATCAAACTCCATAAGGATCCTCTTCGATGCCCATCTTCCTCTTGAAGTAGATTGGTGCTGCCAGGAGCAGAGTGTCTCATTGTCATGAAAAGCCCTAAGTTATTAAAACATTAAATGTCCTATTTTGTAGTCTTTGAAAGATATGAAGAATGCCTATCTAACTAAAATATATCTCTATATATCTAGAAAATCTAACTAACATATTAACTAACTTAACTTAGCTAATCTATTAATAACCTATATACATTACATTTTTAAATGAACTACACAATCACAATACCTTAATCAGGATCAGAAATACATGTACATATAACAAAATTGACCTTAAATTTAAATCACTAAAGCAAAATCCATATCAATGCAAATTATTCATACCTATACCATTTCCCCCTTTAAATGTAAAAGAACACTTATAAACCATATTTGGGAACATGGGCGCAGTTATCTCTCCAAACTGCTTCCTGCTGAATGAGGGCGTCGTTAATTAGGTCTTTCATGGTATAACCTGTGTGCTAGTTTCATCTCAGTTGGCAGTTGAGCGAAGCAATTTTCTGAAGATGTTCACAGCAACCGTTCAGGAGGGCGTGGTCCATCATACCATATCGGAATAGAAGAAATGAACAGGGTCTCATCCTCTGTGAAAACAAAACAAGAAACTCCTTTCCAAAGTATTATATCCTTAGATCCAAATTCCAAAGTCAAGGCAATTTCACATTGGGTTAGTTTAGCAGCATTTATAGACAAATATCTTTTAGCAGCTCTTGCTCCTTCCTCAGCATTCAAACAATTCAAACAGAGCATAATAGCATACAGTATCAACATTCTCTGTGTATTTTCCATCTTTGTGCACTTTATTTTAACCTCTATTTCGTTTATTTTTACTTTTAACTTTTTGCTTTTTAAGCGTATATCTTTGACCTGGACACTGTAGACCAGGCTGTTCTTGAATTCTCAGAGATCCGCCTGTCTCTGCCTCCCAGGCACTGGGATTAAAGGCGTATGCTACTACACCTTGAACTCACAGAGATCTGTTTGTCTCTGCCTTCTAGGCACTGGGATTAAAGGCGTGTGCTACCACACTTTGAAGTCACAGAGGTGAATCTCCCTCTGCATCCCAAGTGTTGGGATTAAAGGCGTGTACTACCACAACCAACTTCTCTTTTCTTCCTTATTTTTGTTTTTACTTTAAGAATTTTAACTTTTAGCTTGCATATATTTTTAACACACTGTAAATCATTTAAAAATTTTTCTGCTTTTGAATCTCTCTTTACTGTATCTCTCTCTGTTTTTCTGACCACATAAGTCTTTAATTTACCAAGCAATCTCAGTAGGACTAAAGGCGTGGCTTTGCCAGCTAGATCCAGTCCATTCCTTAACTTTCTGCCATTCCAACCTTGTAGCTGAGGTACCGGCTGAGGTACGCGTTCAGTGCCACAAGTCTACAGTGTTTCAAGGTCCCTGCCAGCAATTAAGCTGCAACAGACAACACTCAAGTGCTTTCTCTGTAGTCGGCCCTCCTGCCTCATAAAGTCAGAGTTGCCCTGGCAGGATGGCCCAGAAAGCCGGCATTTTTAAACGGCGCAGCTTTTTTCCTGCTACAGCTGAAAACCGAAAAGCATGCGTTCAGCTTTTCATCAACAACGTTTAAGTGTTTTGTGGCAGGACCTCTTAATGAGCTGCAGGGTTTTGCAGCTGAAGCTGAGTCAGGAAGCCTCTCTTAAATGAGAGCGCATGCTTACCTCTAGCAAACAGAGTATACCCGAGAAAGTGCTGCTACCAAGAAAACATGCTTTACTCTTTCCCAAGCTTTCTCAGACTTTCTGTGGATTCAGTTGTCCACACGTTGGGCAGCCATCTGTGAAATTGGGGGCGCCGGGTTGCGTCCCCAACACCCCGGTCGCCCGGCTAGCTCAGTCGGTAGAGCATGAGACTCTTAATCTCAGGGTCGTGGGTTCGATCCCCACGTTGGGCGCCATCTGTTGAAATAGGATCAGCGTGGCTGTGTCCTCCCCGCACCCGGCCGCCGACATGGCTTAGCTTACGCCCCGAAATAATTACACGAAAACTGTAATCTTTTAAACACTGCTTGGCCCATTATTTCTAGTCTCTTCTTGGCTAACTCTCACACCTGGACTAGCCCATTTCAAATCAGGTTTGTAAGCACCCCAAGGTGCGCTTACCGGGGAGATTCTAGCCTACGTCCATCTTGGGTCAGTCGGAGCTTCATTGCGTGCGTGCCTCAGAGAGCTGGGCCATCCTGTCTGCCCGCTAGACAGGAGGCTGCTGTCTCTGAGCGGAGCTGCGTGCTTCTCTGAGCTCACTTCCTCTTCCTGTCCGCATACTATTCTTTTTACTCCACCCACCTATGTTCTAACCTATAGGACCAGCCAAGCAGTGTCTTTATTTTAACCAATGAAATCAACAGATTGATAAACAGATTGATATATGACACTCCCACATCACTCACCCCCGAAGGACCTCCCCTCTCTCCTCAGCCATTCAGGCTTTTGTAGGATTTTAGAAATCAAGAACTACCACTTAGTTAATCAATCCCTGATCTGGCAGAGGTGATTAGATGGCCTGAGTGTTTCAGCACTTTCAAAAATCAAGATAAAATTGAGAGCCAGGTATACTGGCTGGTTTCATGTCAACTTGACACAAGCTAGAGTCATCAGAGAGGAAGGAGCCTCAGCTGAGGAAACACCTGTGTGAAATCCAGCTGTAAGGCATTTTCTCAACTAGGGATCAATAGGGGAAGGCCCAGCCCACGGTGGGCGGTGCCATCCCTGGGCTGCTGGTCCTGGGTTCTATAAGAAGGTGGGCTGAGCAAGCCATGTGAAGCAAACCAGTAAGCCACTCTCCTTCTTGGCCTCTGCATCAGCTCCTGCCTCCAGGTTCTTGCCCTGTTTGAGTTCCTGTCCTGATTTCCTTCTTGAAGAACAGCAATGTGGAAGTGTGAGCTAACCCTTTCCTCCCCAACTTCTTTTTTCTTGTCATAGTGTTTTGTTGCAGCAATAGAAACCCTAACTAAGATACCAGGTGAGATGAATCTGCAGATAAAGGGGCCTGATTGCTGTGGATTCCCCTGTGGATGCTGGTGATGTGGGATTTCCCTCTTGTGATTATTTCATTTCAACTAGTCATTACATCCTATCTGAATGAGGAGAAAGTGCCCCTTAGTGGGGTTTTCAATGAAAAAAGGTCAATACTCATTATGCTATATGATTAGGCCTGTTACGAATAAATTTATTTTTCTTTTTATTGAAATTAGCTCCCACCTGCAGCAGGTTGGGAGCTGCTCCTGCCCCCTACCAGTTGCAATACTTGAGCTCAAGACCTGAATACGTAGGCAGCACAATAAAGTCCACCCTGTTGGTGCAGATACAGTGAGACAGCCCCGAAGTTGAGCAAGGGAAAGATGCCCCTGTTATTCATTCATCTGTCATACAGCAGTGTGGGCAACATGTATGTGGGGGGGATACCTCCCTTTTACCCTCGCTCACCCCCTGCCACAGAGGAAGGAGCTGTCCCTCCTCCCCCTTACCATCTACAACTCTCAGAGAAGCTGAAAGCACGCTCTGTTCCTCACCTGGACAGCATAGTAGAGGTGACCCTGTTGGCAGAGTTACTGATGAGAGTCCTGCCTGTGGGAGAGCTGGCCACACCCCCATATCTGTCATGTGATAGTAATGGGGAGGGAAGGAGTTCCTATCCTCCTGCCTCAGCCACCTGTGGTGGGCGAGAGAGCTGACCCTCCCCCTTGCCAGCTTCGGCCCTCCAGAAAGTGGACCCACATCTCACCTGGGCAGCACAGTTAGTGGATGTGTGGGAGAGTCAGCCCTGAAGTGGTGAGCATGGGAGAGCTGTCCCCATAAGTCGGTCAGCTGTCTTGTGGTAGTATGGGCAGACAGGTGGGAGAGCAGGGCCTGAGGTCATAAGATCCGGAGAGCTGTCCCTGTCCCCCATCAGCTGCAGCACTAGAGAACGAGGCCCCTATACTTTGCCTGGGCAACATAGTAGAGCTGACCCTGAAGGTGTAGGTGTGGGAGACCAACCCTGAGGAGACCAAGGAGGGAGAAATGGCTCTACCTGTTCCTTATCACGGCAAGGGGTGAACAAGCCAGGGCAATGCTGGAGAGCTTACCCTAGTGATGAAGACAGGAGAGCTGGCTAACTGGTCAACCATGCAACTATCCAGGCCCAGAACCAGAGTTATGTGTTGGCCCACCTCAAAATTCACCCCATCTGCGATCTTCTAGAGCATGGGGGATTGGGAGTTGGTCCTTTGAACCCAGAGCTGCAAGATCTCCACAACACAGGGCAGCAACAGGATATCCAGGAAGAGTCCTAGTAAGGGCCCAGCATCAATGGTATATATAGCAGAGACCAGGGCTCGAATCAGAACAATGATTCTTTGGGATGAATGTCGGTTGTAGGTTGGCTGCTTGTTGGTTCCCAGCTTCTCAGACTCAGAATAACCACATAGAAACTATATTATATAAATCACTGTTTGGCCCATTAGCCCTAGCTTCTTATTGGCTAACTCTTACATCTTAATTTAACCCATCTGTGCATCACCACGAGGTCATGTCCTACCAGCAAAGTTTCAGCGCATCTGTCTCCTGCGGCAGCCTCATGGCTTCTCTCTGACCCTGCCTCCTTTCTCCCAGCATTAAGTGTAGTTTCCCCCACCTACCTAAATTCTGCCTTATCAGCAGGCCAACACGGTTTCTTTAATAACCAATGATATTCACAGCATACAGAGGGGAATCCCACATCAAAAGTCTGCATGTAAAAATGTACGGGCTACTGTGTGACTCACTAGGTCACACTGCCACCTCCAGGATGAGATTCTCTCCCTCTTAAATCTTATTTTGTTTTATTTTGGGGAGGGGAGGGAGAAGAATAATATTGTGAGACATGATGGGGAGCCATGATGTGAAAGACGCAAAGAATAAATTAAAAGAAAGTTAAAAAAGGAAATTAGCTTGTTTTTTTTTCTCACATAATACATTTGATTATGGTTTCTCCTGTCTACTCCTCAGAGTCCTTCCCCATTTCCCCTACCCAAGATTGACACCCTCCTTTCTGCCTCTCATTAAAAAATAGGCTTCTAAGGGATCATCATAAAATAAAAATAACATAATATAACATGAAACAAAAGCTAATACACCAAAATAGGGTAAAACAAATGAACAAATGGGAAAGAGTCCAGGAAACATCATGGGAACAAGACATTGATGCAGAAACCCACTCATTCGGGTGTTCCTACATAAAAACTCTCAACTGGAAGCCATAATATCTGTGCAAAGGAACGTAGTGTAAAAAGAGGAAAAGCCATATGAATAAAAATCAAGATAAAACTGAAAAATTAAAAAGCCTTGACTTGACATGACATTATGAGACTGGGAGTCATTGCCTGCAGTTGTGAGCTCAGTGCTAGCCAAGCATCCACATATCTCTGACCAACTGAGAACGGAAAACAAAAGAGGGCTTGGTGGTTTAACAAAACAAAAAAACTGACGAGGACTTAAGGAAAGGCCCAAGGATGTCAGAGGATAGTGCGCTCATGCGTTTGATATATTTGAGCATAAACAATTGCCTGAGCACTAGGGTATGAAGATTCGTAGTCTTTAAAAACCAGGCTAAAAACCAAAAAAAAAAAAAAAGAATAATAACTTCATAAAAATGAGCACAGACATTAGCAACCACACACCATCGGTTAAAGTTCAATCAATTTTCTGGGGGAAATGTCTTTAAGAGAGGAAATTAGACTCTAGAGTTACTATCATTTCTTATTTAAAAAGTTCAGTTTTTCAACAAAACATGAGACAAACACAAATGTCAGGAAAGTGTTACCTTTTACTGGGAGAAAAAATTCATTCTATGTGAAGTGATTCTGAGTAGACTGAGATCACTTTCTGAGGTAAAATCTTTAAACAGATTTTTAAGATTTATTTTCAAAAATAAAAGAAACCATGCTTAAAAAGAAAATATGGTAACTCCCATTCAGCAAAGAGAGAATTTCTGTAGAGAAAATGAAATCCCTCCCAAAACCCACAGAAATTCTGTAATTAATAAAAAGTACAATAATTAAAATGAAAATTTACCAGATGTATTTAATTGAAGGTTTGATGTAGTATAAGAAGACATCATGAACTGGAAGATGAATCAACAGAAATTTTCCTATGTAGAAAAGGGACATAAAGGTATACACGTGTATGTATGCATGTAACACACACGCACACATGCACACACAGGCACACACCCACATATGTGCACACACATATACATGTACATACATGCATATGTACATGCACACACATGCACACACACACACGCATCTATTCTTACAAGGAAGAACCTGGATGAATCTATTTATGCTGAATAAAAATGTCAATCCTAGTAAATGATGTATTGTTAAGAACAACAATGTTGAAATAACAAAATTACAGACATGTATAATGAGCTAAAAGCTATCAAGGGCCAATAAGTAGTGAGGCTTGGAGGACAGCGGCAATGACCACAAAAGAGTGGAATGAGGGATGTCCTAGTGCTGGTGGGTCTGTTCTGTGTGGTGACTGCATCAATGTCTGTACCCCAGTTCTGCTATAATACTATAGTTTTGCAAAAGAAGAAACTGAGTAAATGATACCCATGAATCTCTGCATATTATTCTGTATGATTTAATGTGAATATATGATTATCCCAAAATAAAAAGTTGAGTTCTGAAATTATATATAGAGAGAGAGCGAGCAAAAAATGTTTACAGATATTCCAAGGAAGTGAACAAACCAAATACATTAAACTGGAAAGAGAGATTTTCCAACTGCCAAGGGAAAACAATATAAAATATTCAGCATTTGCAAATAGTTAAGCAAAATGTGCTTGATCAGTGAGTGTATTGCAATTGGTCCAGAACAAAAAGAAAATGATAAAAGTGTGGTTCAAACAAAGCATTGTGCTAAGTTAACAATGTCAGAGTCAAATTTTATGATTGGGTTCTATGGCATTTCTAAAATTAGGAAAACCTGTAGAGAAAGTGGATCAATGAATGCCTGGAGCCAGAGCACAGATTGACTTCGAGGGGCACAACAGGGCACTTCTATTGTGAAACCAGTGTGCAAGAATGTTTCTATAACTGTGCACATTTGCTAAGGTATCACTAAGCTACACATTTAGAACAGTTTAATTTTACGACAAATTGTACATCAATGAAACTGCTTATAAATTAAAATTAAACTAGTATTTATATCTTTAATCTATTTGTGAAATTATCATCCATCGCCAAAACGTGTAAGGTAAATTAAGTCTAGCTACTAAACTAATAAAATTTGAAAAAATATTTACAAAGTATAACTGTTAGCATTCAAAGGATCACCTTTTTATTGCATAATTATTTATTCACTTACACTAATGGTCCACATTAACATTCAAAACTATCATAGTCATAAAGATTATCTCATGACTCATTTGTCACTGTGAATTTGGTCATTGGTGAGTTGGCACAGGTTTTTGGCTTCAAGAATACTCTAATGTCTAGACTGCAGTAGGCTCCTGGCAGCGTCTTGTGCCAGGTGGGTCTCAGCTTAAGAAGCACTGACCTAAATCCATTTGCATTTCATCTGTAGAGTTTCTCAGCTCTGTGAGTAATCGTTTTTTCATTGATATCTTCATTAAAAGCACAAACTAGCGGTATTGGGAAGGGTATTCTATTGGGAAGGGCATTCTACTAACTAGCTCTATGTTGAGAACCCCTCTTCTCAATATTTTTCTCATTCTGAGTTTTTTACTACTACATCATACAGAGGAAAACAGAAAATTCAACAAAACACCCCTTAATGGTAATGCAGAGGCATATGTGTGTGGTAGTTGCACGCCAGGGAAGGACACGGGGAAATTAAGGTTGCTCACTAGCAATCTCGACTCCACCCAAACAGAGGCATGACAGCCCTTATGGGAAGACTAGCTGTATTGCAGAATATCCTCCTCAGAATACTGGTTCTGAATTTGGGACTCAGACACACAGAACACAAATGAATAAACCTTGTGAAGTAGTGCATTGCCACTTCAAAAATTATCAGAGAATTCTTCAAAGATTTTATACTCCAAACCCCATTTTAAAGACATGGTATTTACATTTTTGAATGTGAATCTAGCTTTTTTAAAATATGGAAGACTATTTATCCATAAATAAGGAATGGGATACTGTTGCATGTTGCAGAACTGATAAGCCTTAAAAACAGTATGCACAATGAGACAGGCACAAATGACCATATGTTGTATGGTTGCATCTGTTTGATTTTTTTGTTTTTATTGAGCTATATATTTTTTCTACTCCCCTCCCTTCCCTGCTCCCCTTCTACCTTCTCTCATGTCTCCCATGCTCCCAATTTATTCAGAAGATCTTGTCTTTTTCTCCTTCCTATGTAGATCCATGAATGTCTCTCTTAGGGTCCTCTTTGTTGTCTAGGTTCTCTGGGGTTGTGGACTGTAGGCTGGTGTTTCTTTGCTTTATGTCTAAAAGTCACTTATGAGTTAGTAGATATTATATTTTTTCTTTCAGGGGTCTGTATTATATCACTCAGTATGTTTTTTTTTTCTGCTCCACATTTCCCCCCACCCCACCCTTTATCCACTCCTCAGAAAGGGTAAGGCTTCCCATGGGGAATCAACAAAGTCTGACACTTTACTTCAAGGCAAGACCCCCCATATCTATGCTGAGCAATGTACCCCTCCAAAGAGAATGTGCTCCTGGATGCCAGTTCAAGTACTAAGGATAAATCCTGGTTGCACTGACAGTGGTCCCACAGACTACCCAAGCCTCACAACTGTTCCACACACTCAGTGGGCCTAGTTTGGTCCTATGCAGGTTCCCCTGCTATCCGTCCAGAGTCAGTGAGCTCTCAGTAGCTCAGGTCAGCTGTTTCTATCATGGTCTTGACCGCTTTGGTCATATTATCGCTCCTCCCTCTCTTGGGCTGGTCGCTGCTAGCTTGGTCCAGTGCTTGGCTGTATATCTCTGTATCTGCTTCCATTAATTGCTGGTTGAAGGTTCTATGATGACAATTAAGGTAGCCATCAATCTGATTGCAGGAGAAGACCAGTTTAGGCATCCTCTCCACTGTTACCTTGAGTCTTAGCTGGGGTTATCCTTGTAGATTCCTGGCAATTTCCCTAGTGCCAGGTTTCTTACTAGCCCTTTAATGACTCACTCAATTCAGATGGCCCTTCCCTTTCTCTCCCTCACTGTCCTAACCACTTCTTGAGCATCCTGTTCCCTCATGTTCTCCCCTTCTTCCTCTTCTCCCTTTCCCATTCCCTTCCATCCTCTCTTCTCTCCCCCTCCTAATTTTCTCAGGAGATCTCGTCTGTTTCTCCTCCCAAGGGGATCCATGTATATGTCTCTTAGGGTTCTCCTTGTTACCTAGCTTCTCTGGAATCATGGACTAGAGGCTTAGAACCCATCCCACAGCTCTGGGTTAGCTCTCAGGTAACAGCCCTCATCTTGGGGCAATGTCTATGAGCAATTGTCAAACAGATCTGCTGGGTCTTAATTGAGCAAGTAATGTGTAGAGGAAAAAAGAACCATCCGAGCAAGGCTCTGGTCCCAAGTTAGTTATGACTATTGTTTGCATCATGGTCTTTGGGGTGAGAGAACTGGGATATGTAATAAAAGAGATTATCTAAATAAATATTCCAGATTAAAAATAAATGACTACCATAGCAATTGAATATGTAAGCACCTTCAAAGTGTTCTTCATTCAACCATTTCACCATAAAAACAGAGCGACGTGACCATCCAAATGTACATTAAGAAGGCACAGTGAGATGGGTCTCAGATAAAAAAAATGTCTTTGTACCAAGCCAACATCACAGCTCTGTCCCTTTACTTCAGCTCAGTCCCTCATTCTTCATCAGTTACTCCTTTCTTGTCTTCACCCTCACCTACTTATACCTATTAAATTCCCTCCTCCTACTCTTGGTAATACAAAATTCAAGCAAAGGCTAATTGCATAATTAGCAGAGAAGCAGTTTTTAAAAGACCATTCAAGAACCATAAAAGTCCATTAATGCAAGATGAAAAAAATTTCCAGCAATATCTCTTCTAAACAAAGGTGACTGTATGGTTTACATTATGGATTTTGCTTTTACCGGATTGGAGCCTATGCTTTGCTGGATAGGTACAAACTAAGGAACTTTCTGGATTTGTAGCATCTGGACTGCTATTTACGTTGGTAGAGATTCTATGGTTGTGATGGGGATTATGTAACTAACCTTTTCATGGAGCATATCTTCATAAACCCTACTCTAATCTTTCCACAAAATCTATTACAATGGCAAAATCCAAGTAGAAGACAGTGTGTTGTGGATAAAGCATTCTAGATCTGTTACAATGGCCATCTAGATTTACACTCTTGACCGTCATTTATTAATTTGTGCCTCTGGCCATGTTAATTACCCTTCTTAAATCTCTGTTTCTCTAGCAGCTCAGTGTGTACAGAGAGGTAGAACAGGTTGCATATTTTGAGAAAGTTTGCATCAGATAGATGACATGAAGCACAATCATAGAAAGTGCTCACCCTTACGTTGCACTGACTTGTTGTGGAATATTAGTTGCAGATGTGTGTGGAGCCCCAAAAGTGTGAGTCTATTTCCACCTTATCTGAAGATCAGAGAATTTTAGCTTGCTCAGTGTTCTTGACAGCAAGTGTGAATACATATCCAGACTTAAGATGTAGTTACTTGGTCTCTTTGACATTAAGATGGCTCATACTCTACCCTGTCCAATGGTCAGGAATTTCAAACATACTTCTGCTCCTTCTTTTGAAAGAGGAGGTTTGACCTTGGGAATGACTGCCTTCTGGAGGGTGGGTTTACTGCCTAAACAACAGAATCCTAGTGACTTGATGTCTCAAAGTATTGAAACAATTATTCTTGTTGTCCTTTGTATCTTGTTAAAGCAGCCTTTTACTGTCTTTGTCTTCCTGTTTGTATTGGGGTATAAAAATGTATAGAAAATTAAATGCAGGCAAATTTCAATATTCATGGAAACTCCCTCCTGGTACTATCCTATGCTTCTAATTTATTATTTCCACTTGCATCTTCATGCTCTTTACTAACTTTTCTAATCCCCATGTAACATCCCTGGTAAGTGGTATACTTGCCGAAGCATGGTCCCCAACAGGTGTGTTACATTTGTTTATGCTGTGGAACATTTGTTTAATGATGTAAAGATGTGTTGCGATTCTTTTATGTTGCATTTGTTTAACTCTGTGAAGCTGTGTTATTTTGCCTGTCTAAAACATCTGATTGGTCTAATAAAGAGCTGAATGACCAATAGCAAGGCAGGAGAAAGAATAGGTAGGGCTGGCAGGGAAAGAGAATAAATAGGAGGAGAAATCTGGGAAAAGAGATGAAGGAGCAAGAAAAGGAGAAGGAGAGGAAGACATTAAGGGCCAGCCACCCAGAAACACAACCAGCAATAGAGAAAGAAAAAAAGGGAAGGAAGAAGGAAGGAAAGAAGGAAGGAAGGAAGGAAGGAAGGAAGGAAGGAAGGAAGGAAGGAAGGAAGGGAGGGAAGGAAAGAAAAGAAGGAAGGAAAAAGAAAGGAAGAAAAGGAAGAAAGAAAGAAAGAAAGAAAGAAAGAAAGAAAGAAAGAAAGAAAGAAAGAAAGAAAGAAAGAAAGGTATATAGAATAGAGAAAGATAAAATCCCAGAGACAAAAAGTGGACGAAATAATTTAAATCAAGAAAAGCTGGCTGGAAACAAGTCAAGCTGAGGCTGAGCATTCATAAAAAAAAAAAAAGAATAAGACACCATGTTTTTATATAGGAGCTGGGTGGCTGGGCCCCAAAAGACCAAAGAGCTAAGAGAAAAAAAACCCTACCAACTTATGGCTCACTACTGACAAGTTTCACTGTAGATTGTCAATAGTCAATATTTGCATGACCTTTAGTTCAAGAAAAGGTGAGACTACTTCAAAATAAACAAGTAAGTTTAAAAGTTTTAAATCTTTCATCTTGTTAAACCATCTCCTCCCTTTTCTCCCTCTGTTGGTGTCTTCACGTTTGTTGTAATTTTACGACAAATTCACTTGCCAGAAGACAACTCTCTCAGTTAATTTGTGTTGGAAGCTGTGGAACTATGCACCATATGGCAACTGATAATAAAGATATCAACCCATCAGATGAGTGACTCTGTGATGGAGGTTAATCCAGTCTAGGCAAGACATGCAGGATCATCTAGAAACTGTGGCTCATTTTTTGCTAAAGCAGCTTTGTGTCTCCCCAGTACCTGCATTGTATTGTATAATCTCATGTGGCACATTTATGCAATCTCATGATTACTTCTCAATCTTATGGGCACATATATCTGTGGATGATCAGGAAGATGACTGTTCATTAAACTGCATGATTTTGATATATAAACTATATGCTAGAACATGCTTCATAACTAAATCTATTTGTCCCACAAGGACTACATACACTTAAAAGCCTGTTTTGTTTCTTTTGTTCAGATTGGCTATACAAGTTCAAATTAGACTAGAAGCTTTTTATACATTGATCATAAGTTTAAAACTTTGCACCTATACCCAAGGTCAGAGTCGCAAATATCCAACCTAGAATGCTACATAAAGAGCCCTAAGAAAACACGACAATCCTTTGCTTGTCAGTCTGCTGACAATAGACCTATGACTCAGTTTGTCTCTGGGGACTATGCCCCCCACCCTGGTCTGGTCAATGTCTTACTCCTGTAAACTTGGAAACTTGTGTCGCCATGACAGTGGCTCAACTCTTTTTTGTTTACTCTAGGAATGTGCTTTTGACCAGTGAGAGGTAACTCTTGTAATTTTTTTTATTGCTTTAAGGCTCTTATAAGAAGAGTTTTTAGGCTAGAGAAGAAGAAGATAAAAGGAATTAGATTAGGACAGGAGATTTAGAATAAAGGCCGAAGAATAAAAGACTTGTTCAGAGCAGCATGTGTATGAGAGAATTCATTCAGCCTAGATATCCTAAGAAAAAAGTTCCTTTCACTTGCTGTAGCATCCTGTCTGAACCCTAAAAATTACCTTGGGTTGGACCCAAAAGGACATTGATAAATTTGAGTATAGCTTGAGGAACTGTGATATCATTAAGTATTCAGAGCATTGAATAGTAACATAGAATTTTCAACTAATTTCAGAGAACTCACACCTTGCTTTTAGAGAATTGGTTAATAAAACTTCAGGTCTATCTATATGGTGAAGTACTTAAATGTGATCACAAGAATTACTTCCTAGTGAGGTGAAAAGTAAAACAATGTAATATATTTCCTTTACTGTAGATAGACGCAATAGAGTAATACCATGAATGAGAGAGACAACTGGCTACCTGGGATATCACCCAAAATCTCATTTGCAAAGATGGAGCAACCAACTCCAGTTGGCAAATCATTTTCAGAGTCAGGAAAAATTTTAAACCATCTTACATGTCTTGGCAATGTTCTGAGGTTTCTGATATGAGTGTTCAGGCCCAAACATGGGTCATCCACAAAAGTAGTACACACTCCTAACCATTGGGCCACCTCTCTAGCCCCTGACAAGCATATTGTTGGTCAGTAGAAAGTTAATAGGAATACATGTTATAATAATTATCCTAATAAAGTTAAGAGGCTAAATTGATCAATAATAGATAAGAAAGTGATTGACATTGAAAGTAGTTATGTCTAGGAAAGGACTAAAGTGGTTTCCATGGTATTGACTGTATTTTCTTTCTTTTTTTTTTTTTTTTCGAGACAGGGTTTCTCCGTAGCTTTGGTGCCTGTCCCGGAACTAGCTCTTGTAGACCAGGCTGGCCTAGAACTCACAGAGATCAGCCTGCCTTTTCCTCCCAAGTGCTGGGATTAAAGGCGTGTGCCACCACCGCCCGGCTGTATTTTATTTCTTAATCCAAGGTGAAGATACACAAATATGTTCACTTGAAGGAAATCTATCCTTTATATACAAACAGATTTCCTCTGTGTTTATCAGTCTTTCAACTCAGGGGAGAAAAAGAGCAAGCAACTTGGCTCCAGTCTACAAGCTAAGGCAACAGGTGTATACTTTAGGGCCAAGTGAACATCTCCAGTTCTTCATATCCATCTCAGTTGTACTCTGAGAGACCAGGGACCAAGTAGAACACCAGGGCAACTAAGAAAGGCATTTGTTTGCTTTTCTGAATAAGTAGACACAATCCTATCTCTACTCAGACCTTTCCAAGTTTTGTTTTCACTTTCAACAAGTTCTTTGGGGGTTATCATATACTCTTGTTATTGACTGAGCTTCTGAGCAGCTCTTTCTCTATCTCCTGTTTTTATATTCCTAGACTTCCATAATAATATACTCTATTTATCTGACTTATTAAACTGAAGCCAAAATAGAGATTGAGCTGCACTTCAACATGCAGAGCCTGCCAGTTTTGACTGTGAATGAAATTGGGCTCTAGGCAGAAACAGGATAAAATCTACAGAGGAATAAGTGGAGGAAGGCATAGTGGTCTTTGGTTATGATAGTCAGAGTCTGCATTTCATTTCCTGGCCACCCAGACCTGAATAATCACACAGAAACTATATTAATTACAACACTGTTTGGCTGATGGCTCAGGCATATTTCTAGCTAGCTCTTACATCTTAAACTAACCCATTTTTATTAGTCTATGTATTGCCACATGGACATGGTTTTACCTCATTTTCTATATGTCTTGTTTCCTTGGCAACTACCTGTCATCTGATTGACTCCACCTACTCTCTAAATATATATCTCTGCTCAGGTAACACCTGACTTTACTCTGATAAGGCATTGTCCAAAACAGTTTTATTTATTAACCAATAAAAATCAACACATATACATAAGTATATCCTATATCATCTCCCCTTTTCTGTATAATTAAAGAGGAAGGCTTTAACTTCAACATAGCAAAATTACATAAACAAAACAGTTTTTAAGCAAGAATTATAGTTATAATATTTAGTCCATTTACATTTGACAAATTAAGGAAAATACTCTATCATATATCCTATCTTTGTGAGTCTAAAGTTTTGTATTTAATTTATCTTTTATCATAACTAAGGAAAATTATAACTATCTAGTCTTCAACTCCATCAAAGACCCCAGAAGGACATAATAATACCTAAGCAAACAGAAAACACATTGTAAACAACTTTTTAAGTTCTAGAAATGGTTACAGTCTCCAAATACTAACTGAAAACTAAAACATACTAATTAAACTAGAAACACAAGTGGAATAAAGTACCTGGAAATTATTATAGTGAGAATGCTAATTTTTCTGTTTTCAAAAATTACTTGAGATATCTATGATCACAGGCCATGGGCAATATATAGATTATAAACTAATAAATTACTATTTGGAGTGTCTAATATATACTAGGTGCTATGTGAAGTACTTTTAAATTCATATCTTATTTATAATTTGTAGCAACTTTATATCAGATATTATACTTCTCTTTATTTTATATCTTATACAATTGAAACTTGGACTATTAAATAAATAGAACAGAGCTGGAATTTGAATTTGATCATGTTCTATTTTGACTCCACCCTTCTTATTAGTATATTATACTTCCCAATTATTGTCCAGGACACACTGTGACTGTAATGACATAATACTTTAGAGAATTAACATGATGATGGTTCAGAATTCAAAGATGGTATTGCACATGATGACATTCAGGCTCGATAAGGAAAGGCGACTAGTAAAATCAGGCATATACTGTATTATTTTATTTTTATGGAATCTGGATATGTTGTATAATTATCAAAGATGTCTTTATCCTCTTAACATCCATCAACCTATCATTTGTTTAGAAACTCAAGGTTTCTGTATGTGTTGACTGAGACTAATTTGTGAACATTATAGTTTTTAAACATCATCTGAAACCATTTTCTATTACTGAGTGCCAAGACTAGGAAAGAGAAGAGAAGAGAGAGAGAGAGATACTAGAGGCTTATTTTCCTGTATTACTGTTGCCATGACAACTCCAGGCTCTCATGAGCCATAAACTATCATTCAAAAAATAGTATATTTTTCATTTAAACTCTGTCACTGACTTTTGCAGGGTTTTTTTTTTACTTCTTATATTTAAGACTCATGGCCCAGAAAACTACATGGCATGAATAATCATCTTAACTGTGTTGGAATCAGATTCTTTAGTTTGTGTAATTCAGATTTTTTTTAACACAGAAAAATAATTATGGTGCTTCCAATTTAAATTTATGCTGGGTTTTGGTTGAACTGATCATAATATTGGTTGGTTCTGAAATATTACAGCAAAATCAACAAACTGTAGTGTGGCCCAGATCAAAACTTTCTCGTTTTTTAAGATCCAGTATGGAGGGCAAGGTTACCTATCTGAGTGGCAGAGTAAAGCCCTGAATGTGGAGACTGGAAGGAGGAGCTACAGGCCTTCCCACCTCACTAAAAGTCACCTCCTCTGATACTTGCCACAAATGCTACTCCTCGAGTTCAGTTCCTATGACTACTGAGAGATTTCTGCTTGTGAAAAACTGGTGGAAAACATGATACCTATGTAGATGTATACAGTGATAGAAATCAAGCAAAACTTCTTCACGTGAGCAATACAATTCACAATTCGCAGCAGGCCTCACTCTTCCTATAGCTAACAGTACTTTAGATTTCTATAGATATGACGTCCTTGCTTGTCTTTAAAATTTTTCAGCTATCACCTTACCCTAAATACTTTCCTACTGCTGTGAAGAGATGCTGTAGCAGTACTTTTTCACAGGACTGCTAGCAATCAAATAATGATACAGAAACTTATTGTTAATTATAAAAGTTCAACCTTAGCTTAGATATATTTCTAGCTAGTTCTTATAACTCAAATTAACCCATTTCTATTGACCTATGGGCTCTCATGTGACTCGTGGCTTTTACCTCTGCTCCTGCATGTCCTGTTTTGTCTGCATCCAGTTGGTGACACCCCTTTTCTTCTTCCCAGGGCATGCCTATGCCTCCTCTTGCCTAGATATTGGCCATTTAACTTGTTGAACCAATCACAGTGGCATATCTCTACCCTGTGTAACCAAATATCTTGCAACATAAAAGAAAGTGATGACTTGAACTTGTGATTATAGAGATTTGAAGTCCATGATCATCATGGCAGGGAGTATAGTGGCAGGCCAGCTAGCATGGCACTGTAGCAGTAGCTGAGTGTTTACATCTGATCCTCAAACAGAAAGGGATAGAGAGATTTCACTTCAAAGGCCATAAGTCCTTGAAAGGATTCAAGCATCACAGCTTGAAGAATCATCACATGATGCTATGTCTGTAGAAGACCTCCACAGAAACTATTCTAAAACACCATTCTATGTGTTGAAGGAGGGCATGGGGTATCATGTCCTGGACATGGAAACCCATGAGTTTTCAATTGTTTGTCTGTTTATTTGTTGGTTTATTCATTATTGTGGGTATATATGTATACCCATGATGTGGGGAGAGAGGCATACAAGCCATGACTCTCCAGTGGACTTCAGGGGACAACATTGTGGAGTCAATTTAAGGGTGTGCTGCCTAGTTGCATGTCAAATTAACACAAGTTATAGTCATCTGAGAGAAGAGAGCCTCAATGGAGAAAATGCTTCCAGAAGCTTGGACTGTAGGCAAGGCTGTAGGGCATTTTCTTAATTAGTGATTGATGTGGGAGGCCACTACCTATCGTGAGTGGTACCATTCCTGGGCTAGTGGCTCTGGGTTTTACAGGAAAGTAAGTCATGGGGAGTAAGCCAGGAAGCAGCACTCCTCCATGGCCTCTGCATCAGCTCTTGTATATTTGAGTTCATACGTTGGATTATACTGTAATCATACAAACCCTTTCCTCCCAAAGTTGCTTTTGGTCATGGTGTTTCATCTCAGTGGTAGAAACCCTAACTAAGAAACAAAGATTGAACTCAGGTCAGCAGTCTTTTCCAACTAAGCTATCTCATAGGCCCCAGAAACTTAAGCGTTTTCATCTTGCTGAAGTGTATGGGCTATTTCTTGTTCCTGTTTTTCAGGATATGATAGAATGTAGACATCCACCTTAAACAAGCTCATATTTAATATTATTGGTACACACGTTACATCATTTCCCTTGCTCTTTTTAAATCACTAGGAGTAAACAGAGAAAATATTTTAAAACTGTATATTTAGATTCTAGGTATCTTGCTGAATATAAAAGCAACTGGTTTGATTATCAGTTGATGTGAACTCCAGCCCTGATGCTAAGTGTTCAGTGTTGGGTAGTGCACTTTAACTTGTCCTTTGCTTCCATTCATTAAATCATAGCTTTTAAATTTGCTCTTTCTGTGAGATTATAATATATTACACCATTTCTCCCTTTTTCTGCTCCCTTCAAACACTCTCTTATATTCCTCCTTGCTCTCTTTCAAATTCATGACCTCTTTTTTCTTAATTGTTGTTGCATTTATACGTATATTTCTTTGCTCAATCTGTATGATGTTACTTGTATGTCCGTTTTCAGGGCTGACCATTTTGTATTGGATGACCAGTTGGTGTGCTCTTCCCTGAAGAACACTATTCTTTCCACTCTCAGCATTTCTAGGTTTCCTGTGTGTGCATATTTGTGTGTGTGTGTGTGTGTGTGTGTGTGTGTTGACTTGAGCTTGTGTAGGGTTGGGGCCTCTGGGCTTGCATCCACTCGCTTTGACACGTCTATTGTTGTTGTCCTTGTTCAGACCGCACTTAAGCAGTCATGCTGGTGAGACTTTCAGAGAGTAGCTTCTGACACTACTAGGAGATGCGTTCTCACATAAATTCCCTAATTATGTGGCCCTTGCAATCTTCTGCCCTCTCTTTCATAAGGTTCCCCTAGCCTCAGGTGTGGGATTTTTTTTTGCAGATATGTCCCTTGGATCTGGGCTCCACAGTTCTGCATTTTGATTGTTAGTAGATTTGTGTAATGGCCTTCATCCTGTACTGGAAATTCTCAGTAGCCAAATACCCAGACCTAGGGCCATCATGAATCTTTGAGTAGAGCCTTGAACCACCATTTTACTAGACCAGTAAAATCTCTAACTACACTCTAAATTTTTGTCTTTATATCCACAGAGAAGTATAGTTCTCACCCCTTATCAAGGAAACTCTTAGGATTTTATTGAATTATAGTAAGAATATTTTGGTTATCGATGCAACTGGAATAACACATCCACTTATAAAAGCCAAAGATGAGTGAATAGATGTTTTTCATTTGAGTTAGATATTTATGTCCAAGTTATGAATTTTGTATAAAACAACTGTTCTGTTCAAGGAAAGTGAATACCTCAACCAGTTGTCCACTTGAACTTCAAACCCTCCACCTAAAGTTATTGACCTTCTAGGCATTGGGAGAATATAAATGTTCCCAGAAAGACAAAGTAGGTTGCTGTACCTAGTGCAGAAGCCTACAAACATCCCTCAAACTTATTTTGCAATGTCATTTCAAGTATCTAACATCAAAATTTATATGTCACCTCTGAACTTTTTACTCTGTTTCTCTTTCAGTCAATACACTTTGGTCTTCTACTACATAATTCGTAAGGATGTGCATGGAGTGCATTTTAGAATGCATTTCTGATAACATGGGGTGATACAATATGAGCATGTATAACGCATGAACACCAGGCCTCATACGCAGTTATGTAAGAAATACCAGTCTTCTGCCTCTATTAAGATTTTATTTTTAATTTTAAGCCCTGCATCACTATGCTCGCAGGAAATTCCACCAGCTACCGAGGAGCGTCCCCACAGACCCTCCTTCATACATCATACCTTTACCCTTAAAGGATACTGAGACCTCAAAAGCTGTCAGAGTGCGTGACCTCAAGTTTGAGAAGTACAGAGGAGGATTATCAGTCATGGTTTATGTAATCATCATGTTCAGACATTTTCTCTAATTCTCAAAGCTCAAACACTCTCAGCTGCTTCTTTGTCATATATGACAAAAGCCAGCAAATTTTAACCCTATGGTTTATCTAGACCACTTCTTTATAATTGGAGGAATTTTGTGTCCAAGCCCTACTCAAGGCATGCTTGGCATTTTTTTAGTGCTGCAATTAAAAGTGAGAAGTTTCTAGAATCCGGTGGTTAGAGGCCAAGAATTTTGCTGAAATATGAATGCAAACAGGCATTTTTTTCCCATTTTCAGCTCCTTATGCCAAACAAACAATTACTCACCCAAATATTAACACTGATAATGTTGAGAAACACTGCTCTAAGCAAGTGAACCTGGCTACCATACAAATCATCTAGAGAAGCTGTTAGAGGAATGTGTATTTCTGTGGACAACCCAAACAATTCCACCCCAAAATATTTGGAGGTTGCATTGTTTACTTTGATGTTGTGATAAAACACTCTGACCAGGAAACTTAGAAATAAAACATTGAATTGAGTTTATTGTTTCAGAGGTCAGAGTCCATGATGGCTAACACCTGGCAACAGAAACAGCTGAGAGCTCACATCCCAACCCACAAGCAGAAGGCAGAACACAGACAGAATTGCATGAATCGTTTGACATCTCAAAGCCCATCGCCAGTGACACATGATCTCCAACATGGTCACACCTTCTAATCCATCCCATACCATTCCAAGTACTCAAACATGAACCTAGTCTATGTGGTCCATTCTCATTCAAAGCACCCACACATAATGACTTGGATGTTGGCTTATGTGCAGATTCCCATGTAAAACAAAACAGCTCCATCTGATGTACAGTTGTGGTGGAACACCCACTGCTTGTAGCAATTTTTTGGCTTGTGTGAGATTTGGCTGTCTCTTCTCTGAGGCACTAAAGGACATTTTTTTTTCTCCTCCAGAATTTTGGAGCTCTGTTTTATTGGAAGGGGCCTCTTTTCTTTTTGCCTCTTGAAATTCATTGTCTTTTCCTTATACCTCTTCCAGTGGGCATGTGCTGTAGTGATACTAGATCCTAATGAATGCTCAGAAGGGCATTTTCCTTGCCTTTTGTTCTCTCTCATAGGCAATGAAGCACAGAATCTGCTGCTGAGTTAATAGAAGGAAATGGAGAGGAAAATGCTGTGGGAGAGGTATGCGTTAACATCTCCAAATATCACCCAGGCATAAACTTCACAAACACCCCACGACTTCCTGAAAATCGCCTCTGTCACCCTTCACTGAAGCACCTGAATGGGCTCTAATTGGTCTCTTAAAAGAAATTCTTTCCAGGTTTAAAGTTTTAGAGTTTTGTTGAATGCTCATCTGAGTCTCTAATGTCACATTTACAAGTGGTAAGGGACAATTCCAATATGCTCACCTGCCATCAGCTCACATTTGATACAGCCAAACCATATTCACTGTTCTGCATTCTAAATGTCTCCGGTTTCTTCCCCACTCACTCTGTCCATTTCTGAGTTGCCTAAAAGAGGACAACTCTTTTTTCCATCACTCAGGGGTAGAGTCAACTCTGACAGATACCTTTCTCTTTCCATGATTCCAGATTCTAATGTGACCAATATGTTTCCAATCTTTTTTATTTTTAATGTGTCTTACTATTTCATCATTCCAATAGTCATAACTGCCATTTTGGTTCATGATCTTTTTACTTTATAGCTGTGTTTTTTTCTGTCATCTAGGACCAGAACTTTGTTATGTTCTATTCGTTCCATGTTTGGGATATTGTTGTCATGAGTTCCTGCTTTAATCAGGAATCGTTTAATCTACTCAAAAGTTTACCTACTGTGTATTGGGTCAATTCCTCTGTTTTCTTCAACTTCTTTACAAGTTGAGTTGTTTGTTGTTTGTTTGTGTCTACCTCTCCCACCAGATCCTCAAATCTGCTAACTCAGCCTGGCTGTGACTTCAGTATTACCAACACCTGCCATGGTAGATGGTCTGTCATGGAGTTGTATCTGAGACCACTGATCATCAAGGCCTCCCAACAAAGTAATGAGATAGAGCTTCAGGTGGCTTGGGTGTTAGAGTAGTGGAAAGGCCATGGTGGAAAGTAGCATCCTGAACTACTGGATGCTAAAGAAAAGAGGGGTAAAGAAATTAGCCCTGGGATTATAAAGGCTGAGCAGACTGGAGATGAAGAGGGCTGAAGATAAGAGGATGAGTAAGAACATCGTCTGGAACGTTCAGAATGGTGGGTAGGCACCATTTCCTTTTTGCAAAAGTGGATGTTGAGGACTGTGCCAATGAAGTGTTTTAATGCACGCACCAGAAACTGAAAGCTCTGAGGCCACCTCTTCAGTCTCACAGAGAGAAACGCTGTCCTCACTTAAATCTCTTAGAGCATCGATAGGGGCAGGTGAACAACTCTACTCTCTTTCTCACAACAGCCAAGAACTGGGGGTATATACTTCTCTTCATCAAAGTCTCCCTGTCGTGCTATGGTAAAGAACTCTGATCAAAAGAGCTTAGGGAGGAAAGAATTTGTCTCCACTTACACATCCCAGGCCATCACTGAGTGTTTAAGGAAGAAACGAGGGTTGCTTCCGCTTACATCACAGGCCACCACTGGGGAGGAAGGGACTGTTTCTGATTACACATCATAGGTCATCACTAGGGAGGAAGGGGTTGTTTCTGCTTACATCACAGGCCATTACTGAACAAAGTCAGCATGTGCTCACCCAGAAATTTGAAATGGAAACCATGAAGGAATTTTGGGCTGACAGTGTTGACAGATTTCTGTTCCGCCCAGTCCCACAGCCATTCAGTCCCAAAGAAACACACAGAGGTCTACATTAATCATAAAACGGTTGGTCTATTTGTTCAGGCTTCTGATTAACTCCTTCATCCTTCACTAACCCATAATTCTCGTCTATGTCAACCACTATTAAATGTTTTTCTTTGTAAGATTTGCCATGGTCATGGTGTCTCTTCACAACAACAGAAACTCTAACTAATTTAGCTTCTCTAGGATCCTGAATTATAGCTTAGACAATGGCTGATGTTGGGGAGGGAATAGCTAGAGTCAAAATCAGATAATAGCAGACTGGTGTTCATTCTGTGGATGATGAATCATTCACCACATCGGCATTTTTGAATAATTACAAGTATCAAGTTTGGAAAACAGATTGTAGGGTGAGCCTGATTAGATAAGATCATTTGAATTTTAAGATTCTCATCCCAGCACAAATACTCCATGATTTAATGAGATAAACCACATTTATTTTTCACAAATAACCAGAACACCATTCAAAACAGCCATAGATTATGATAAGTTAGCTTCTTGCTGTAAAGCCACTATAGATAGATGGCTGTGTTGAGGACTTTATCAATGCATTTAAACACAACGTCAACCCTATGACAAATACTCAATTTGAGTTATCATAGCTTTAGATGTTATAGACAGGAAACATGAGACGCAAAAAAAGTGTAACCACTCAGCAAATGACTTTGCAGCAGGTCAGAGTACAGTGCCTAGGATCTTACACTCTGAGCTGTAAACAATGGGATACTTTCATTTCCATGGTTTAGAAGTCTCGTGTTCTAAAGAAAGCATTCCCGAGGTGATATGAAATTGGGTCTTTCATGACTAGAAGTGACAACTGTATAATCTATATCCAAATTTGGGATACACACCTGCAAAAAAAAAAGTTTAAAAAGATGAAGACAGAGAAGGAAAAAAAAAACAAAACCAAGACAAATACTTTCAGTGTCTGAGCTCAAAAATAAAAAATCAAAACCATTCTTCAAAAGTAGTGAAAGTTTCTGTTTGGGTTACATAAAGCTTTTTAAAAACTTCTCCTCCTGACCCACTAACATCCAATTAAAATTGGGTTAGCCAAATGTTCTTTCAGAGTAATAAAATCAGAAGCAGTGTGAGTCTACGATCACGCTCTTTAGAAATAATTAGAGGGTTATTTCCTTTAATTGTAATTATTCTAGATTTTCAGCAAAATGAAAGTGGTTTCAGTAAATGAATTAAATGCACAGCAGATGGAAGTCGGACTTTGAGATTCCAGGCTCGGTGGTGCTAAGGGTTACAGTTCTTTTTTAAAATTGCTATTAATGACAGTTCCGAAAGCCAGTAGTTTCTAGGCAGCCTGATACTTGAAGGAATGAACTCACCACTTTAGTAATTTTTTTTTTCAAAGAACTGGCCCCTAAAAATCGGAGGCCATTAATGTGCCTCCAGTCCATAGAAACTACCTGTAATTTGTTTAACACAGCAATATTTGTCATGCAGTCAGCATTTTAAATCCCTCTGTGTTAGTTCAGCCTAGGGAAACACCTAATGATCTGAACATAAATGTCTCTGATCTTGTTGATTAGAGATGAACATGATTCAGGAAGCTAAGAGCCTAGGTGCTTTTCCTTTCTTCATCGTCTGTGCTGCCCCCACTGCTCAGCTCTCATGATGTGTGTTATCCATGAAAAAGAATACATACACACAATAATGTATATGCTATGCCATGATATATCTGACTTACCACACTTGAATCTGCTTCTCTGTCTGCTTGAAAATGTTTGTGTGCCTGCTGCTCTAGGCCACAAAAGGGAGATTAAAAAGAACTTAAAACTCAGCATACAAACTGACAACTTTTGGGGACATAGGTAAGTTTAACCTGGTTTTAATATCCGCACAGCAGAAGCATCACATGCTACCGCGTTGATACGCACAATTCTTACGCTTTTATAAGCCAGCTAAAAATAAATCCAGCTTAAATTTCACAAAAGAAAGGAAAATAGTCTTGCCTTCAAAGGTGCTGGTTTGTTTGAGGGATGGGTTGGTACAAGGGACCAGGCGAAAAGATAAATTAGAAGATTTGGAGCGCCATCTTCCCAACTTGCTTTGCTTCCCTGGTGCTTCAACCACAAGCTACCACAAACTTGTTGGCTCATAGCAGCACAATTTACCTTGTAATTATGAAGGAGAAACTTGTAACATGACACTTACTGGTCTAGAGTTGTTTGAGGGGTGAATATGAACTGTGCTCACAGGCTCACACATTGAAGGCTTGGTCCCCAGCTGTTAGGTCTGTGCCAGGAGGTTCTGAAACTTTAAGTGGTGGAACCCAGCTCCAGAACATAGATCGCTGAGGAAAATCCTCAGTGCTTGAAAATTCCTTCCTCTTCCCTACTTCTCGTCTAATATCACACCACTGTTATGTTATAACTCACTGTGGGCCCCAAATCAGAACTAACTGACCATGAGTCAAACTCTCTGAAAACAGGAGCTGAAAGAAATAATTTCTCTTTTTTGAGTTATTTTCTGGGGTATCTGGTCACAGAAAGACTGAACACTTAAACAAAAATCAAAAAGTGTTAACAAGCTTGCTTGCATGTCATCTAGAAGTCCAGGGAAGGACCGATTTTCTTGTCTGTTTCAGTTTCCAGAACTTTCAGCATTCCTTGGCTCTTGACCTTCTTTCATCTTCAAAGCCAGCCATCACAGTGTTCCAATATCTGTCCCTGCTTCTCTCTTTGATTTTATCTATCTTGCCTCCCCTTTCATTTATAAAGAAGTTTCTTTATACCGAACGCCTTTGAAAAGTACAAGGTAATTTCCCATCTCAACGTTGGTAATTTAATAGCATCTACAAAGACTTCTTGCCATGATAAGGAAGTGTATGTACAGGTTCTGGGGATTTAGACACTGACATACTTGAGAGTTCTCTGCCTACCAGTTTTTTAGTCATCTTAGCCTCCCCAAGAGCCACCTTGGTCCTTGATAAGAGAACACAACTTATTCAGGGGGAAGGTGGCATCTCTTGATCTTAGCAGGGTCAGGCACCCATCCAACCCCGGAAGATGAAACACTGACAAAAAAGAAATGTGCTATTTCTTTCTTCTTGCCTTAAAACAAAGAGAGTATCAGGAAGTGCAGTTGTCACCATGGGGTTGGAAAAAAGACAAACAAAGAGGAAGAAATACAACCGGCCTTCTGATTTAGTGTCACAAAGCCAAGGGAAGCAATAACCTGGCCCCAGATTCCATATTATATCAGGAAAATAGTACCTTTCTAGTCAGGATGCTTGGATTATGCTCTGTTGTACCTCTATTTAGAGTACTCATTTATGTTCATCTCTTTTCTTTCAATAAGCAGAGTGTTCATTAATGTCAAGAAAAACAAATCCCAGTTTTTTAAAAAAAATAAGAGGTTATAATTTTGGGGATCAGGTTATTAATGATTGTATTGTCCATCTTGCTGCTCAATTTTTATGTTTTCCCAGTAATTTTCATGTTTTAGAGTCTCAGTCCCGAATATTATGTGGTATTAGGAGGTGAGTCCTTAAGAAGCTATCGGGCTATGAGGATGTAGCCCACAGAAATGGGATTAATGTCCTTATAGGAAACATAAATTTAACTTTGTTTTCTTTGCTGTATGTCCGGTGTAGACATAAGAAGACTATCCAAAAAAGGCCTGGGGGTTGGGTAGGACCCTGTCCAAGATGCTAACCATGCCAGCATTCTGACCTGTTTCCAGCTTTTAAAACTATGAGCAAGAACTAGAGTTTCCAGCCTCCGAAACTATGAGCGATCACTACTTATGTAAATCACCTAGTTTATGGTATTTTGGCTGATGCAGTCCAAATAGACTAAGTTTTTTGTTCCTCCTCACCCCATCCCTCTTCCACCTGCGTTCTCTGAGGAAACAGACTTTCACAGACTGATCTAATCTGGTGAAGATGAAGGAATTTAATGTGTCAAGAAGGCCACGAGTCTCTCAGCCCAAGTTCCCGACAGCAAGTCAATTTTGACACCCTGAGTGAGTGTGAAGACAGATTTCCCCAGTGAAATTTAAAGTTGGCTACAGTGCTGAAAGCGCCTTAATTTAGCCAGTGAGAACTAGATAAACTCCATAAACTCATGAACTTTGGGAGCTGTCACACTTTAATAAATGTTTGTTCAAGCCATTAAGTTTGTGGGTGATTTGTTACGGAGTCGTAGATAACTAATTTGTTATCCAGTAAAGATGTGTTGAAATTTTAAGAATACCTAAAAGGTAGATGTGGGATGATGATGAGGAGAAATGCTGGGAAATTCTCCATGGAAACGGAAGTGCACGAGCTGTGAGCTAAGGAATGAACAAGATAAAGTACACTCGACAAAGGAATCTGTGTACAAGGTGGGGTGAATGCTAAGACAAATGAGCTAGAAATTTAGCAGCAGATTGCCATGCGAGTCATTTACGAAAGGAAGATGGAGAAAAGGTGAGTCACCAGAGTGAGGGGAGCATGCTGAGAGCTTTGCTCGCTACACAGCGGGGAGCAAAAGCTTTCCAGTACTGAGGATGCACCAGTGATAGCTACAGAGGAAGATGGAATGGAGGTGGGAGGGGAAATGACCCGAACCAGACCCACTAATTAGAAGACTAATGAAAGTTATAGAGAATAGACTGAGGCAGCCCAAACTACCATGAAGAAGGTAGAAAATTCAGGAGACAGTTGATTTAAACAATTCTAGGACAATGAATCCTGGTGATAGTAAGGGCAAGGTTTATCTACAGGATGAGTTACAGGCCTTGAGGGATGCTATATTTTCAGAGAAACAGGATAAGGGTTGAGCTAAAGACATGAATTAAGGCACTTTCAACACAAAGGTGAGAAGTAAGGAAGAGTGTGCATTTGATAAGCACATACCTTATAGCAAGCCTGAGAGCGTCTCTAAACTTGGCCTCACATTCATTTCTTATGAGGAGTTATACTAAGTCAGCCTTAGCTTATTGAGGATAAGGAAGCAGAGGTTCAGAGAAGGCATCTGGGGTCACACTGTTAAGAAGAATTAAAACCAACAAGTAAACCAAAGTGCTTGTCCCAACCCTAACCTATTTCTACTTCCCATGGTGTTCTGAGTAATTAACAAAATAAGAGGACGATGATGGAATCCTAGGAAAAAGAGGAAACTCAAAGGGCTAGGTCAGTAGAGAAAGAAGTGGACCATGAGCCATATGAGATTGAGATCTGAAGGGGTTGGGGCCCCAGAAGCAGGAGAGAGAGCTCCAAGATGGAGGAAGCTATCAGCATGAACCCCACAGCAATAGGATGAAAGAGAAGAATGGATGTTGGCAACAATGTGGTACTAAGTTGGTAGTGCTTGAGGCAACAGTTGAGTAAATAAATAGAAGCAATCAATTTAGTCACCTCCTTCCCAAAAAATGTTGCTATGAAAAGAAAAGAAAGATGGAGAGATGCATGAAGATACCCAGTGCTCAGAAGCAGGGGGTAGATTCTGAACAGGAGCATTGTTGAAGGGAGAAAGTGGGTTAGACGACAGGAGAACACTCAGTTTTATGAGCTATGAATGCCCCTACCACATTCTCCAAATTTAGTATCTTCTCTATGTGACTAGTGACGATTCTACTTTCACTGTCTGAAAGGCAGCGACATTTTTGGTTCTATTATTCCTTATGTTCTTGCAGGTTTGATATCTCTAACTCTGCTTAAAACTTCGCTCCTGAAGGGCTGGTGTTGGGGAATATTATTTTAAGGTGTGTTGCTTTTGTTTATGCTGCATTTGTTTCACTCTGTGAAGCTGTGATTCTTTGCCCGTCTAAAACACCTGATGGTCTAATAAAGAGCTGAACGGCCAATAACAAGGCAGGAACAAGGATAGGTGAGGCTGGCAGGCAGAGGGAATAAATACTAGGAGAAATAAGGAAGCAGAAGAGGAGCAAGAGGAAAAGGAGAGGAGGCTATCAGGGGCCAACTACCCAGCTACATAGCAAGACACAAAGAAGGAAAGAAGGTATACAGAAATAAAGATGAAAGTCTAGAGGCTAAAGGTTAATTAAGATTAATTAACAAGACAAGAAACAAGACAAGCTAAGGCCAGGCATTCATAACTACGAATAAGCCTCCAGGTGTGATTTATTTGGGAGCCGGGTGATGGGTTTCCCCAAAAGACAAAAGAGTAAAACATTACCCAACAGGCCGGTAACATTTCAAAAGAAGCCCTAATAGCATCATGTATGCTAACATTGCTACAGCCCTCCCCTCCGCTGAGTTTTGGCTCTTTCCTGTTTTTTTCCACCCAGAGATATTAGGAATTTAGAGATGATCATGTTCCTGTTCATGTCTGCCTAGCACTCGGCATGTCTGTTCACCTAGTGAGTATATAATAAATGTGCTAATGTACAGGTCTCTATAATCCCCTTGATGAAGACTTATTTTTCGGACAGAAGAGGAAACACTCTATCTTTGTATTTAATCCCTGTGATCTACATCCTACGAGTGAGACTGCACCATTATATCAGAAATCCTTTATTGGATTTCTGTCGTGTAAAATGGTTATAGTGACATCTGAACAGGCTGTGATTTAGGCACAAACAGTATCTCTAGAAGAAATTCCTGGATCTTCTCTTCTTCAAGCTTCGGAGATGTGCTTTTATCAGCGTGGAGGAACAGGGTCGTTTTCAATTCTGTTTGTATCAGAAAGTTATTTGTAAGCAGTCATTACCGAAAGGAATGAATTAAATAATAACATTGTGATGGCAAACTGATCAAGAAATTTGACCCGGAGATAAATCCGTTAATGTGTTTCTAATTTTAGAATTCTATCAGATGAGAGCAGCTGTGAGTAAAACGATATTTCAGCTCAGCATAAACTGAACCCTAGCTTTCCTTTTTTCATTTCTGTCTGGAAATCTAATCTACTGTTTAAATTTTAAAACGATATCATAGGCATACAGTCCGCATGTATAGGACGATCGAGCCAGCTTGAGAATACAGAGGAAGCTTACAGCAGGAGGGCAGAAAGGCATATTCAGTTATCCACATAAGCATCTTTTGGTATAGTGATGGAGTTATTTCTTTTCATTTATGACTTGGTACAGCTGCTTTCTACTGGGTAGCTACAGCATCTCCACCCCTAAAGAAACTGCCCTTGTCTTGGGTATCCCTTAGTCTTTGGGAGCCATGAACACAAACATCAAAGAATGACGTGGTCAGAAGGTTTGCTGAGCATTTAGATTCAGGATCAGATTAAATAACTGTAAGATTCCTGCTTCCCTGGACTAAAAGATACACTATGAGAGACATCCTTCACACTCTCATCTACTTTTGTCACTGGGTAGATAGTCAAGTCCTCTCAAGCCTAAGACAGGAGCATGAGGGATGAGGGCTGCATCTGAGAAGTCCTGAAGAACATTTTTGCTACGTTGTATTTAGAAGCTGCAGTGCCTGAGGGGATTGTCCATCAGCAGAGACATAAAGCAGCAGTCTTGGCTGCATACGATCAATAAATATCCCTCGGCCCTTCCATGAATAGCAGAGATGGTGACCTCAGTGTCACAGCAGAGTTCTAATTTGGATAATTACATTCTGCTTCTCTCTGTTGCTCTTGTGGCTTAAAAAGAAAATTGAATTCTTCATTTTTGCTCGTCAACTGCTGCTTAAGTTGTACTGCTGTGAGGCGCTAAACAGCCGTGGAGCCCTGCTTTGGAGGTGGCTGCTTTTTAATTGAATTTTACTTTAATTGACTTGAACGTACTACATAGGTCTAAACCTGCTTGCAAAATGCTTTCAAGTCTATTTGGATAAAGAGATTCATATAAATATCAAAACACAATAATTACATTTTGGAAAGATGTTTGGGGGATATACTTTTCTTACAAGATATTTTGGAAAAATTGAGACTAATAAAACAATAAAGGGTTCATATTAGTGCTTTTCTTTACAAAACCAAGAGACTTCAATTAACAATACAGTCAGTCAGTGAGTATGTTCTCAACACCTGCTGTGCAGATTGGGATTCAGGCTTCTTGTAAAGAGACACTACATAAGGTTTTCCCACAAGAGGTCAGACCTTCCCCAGGAAGGTAAGTGGTAAGATAAAAAACAAAACAAAAATAAACCAAACAAAAACAGAAAATGGAGACAGGTTGGGAATGCCAGACATTCTTCTATCGAAAGTCTCCCTGGTAAAATTCATGATCCCTTGAACTGTACATTTATGTCTTGAAAGAATTTCTAAACTGTCATGTGATCTTACAGGTACCCATGGGTTATAGTCTAAATCAAGGAGACAGTGGGGAATAACGCAAATGGTCTATGTCAGGAAACTGGAGACCATGGGAATACAAACAGTCTATGTCAGGAAACTGTAGACAGTGGGTGTAATACAAACAGTCTACGTCAGGAAACTGGAGACAGTGGGAATAATACAGTCTATGTCAGGTAACTGGAGACCGTGGGAATAATACAGTCTATGTCAGGAAACTGGGAGCGAAGAAAAGACAGCAGCTGCACTTTAAATACAGAAAGGATGGCACTTTGTTTGGTTACTACAGTGTTTGTGGGTAGACGAGAGGCAGTGTGTCTTGTGGGATGCAAGACTGATGAATTCTGGGAGGTTGGCACTCAATAAAAGCAATGTAAGGAAAGTGAAGACTAGCTAAAGGGAATCAAGAAGAAAGAAAACCAAGGATTAATTTGTCCCATTAGCTGTGGGGCCTTTGAAAGAAGAATTGAGGGTTGGTACGTAGAGCATTGAATCATTTTAAGGACAGAAAATGACTTAGGACAATTTTTCTACCAGGAAGAAAATACTGTGAAAAGTGCAGATTAGTCACTAGTCAAAGAAGTAAACCCTAAAATAACATCAAAGGGCCGCTGAGCCCTTGGAGAGGTGGAGAAGGCTATAGTGGGGGATTTTAAATAAAAAATGATACAGATATTCTTAAAAATTACATAACCTTGAGGTGAATTTAGAGGCCGTCATGCCAAAACTCTCCTTCAGAAAGTATGTTAACAGTATCAGCTTGGTGACAATTATCTGAGGAATCCACCAATAGATACTAAAGGGATTTTCCATCATTCTGCTGGACCTGGGCACCCAAATGTTGTCCTCCTCAGCAGTATGGCCCACTCTCAAAATTCTGAATACAATTACTACATTGGTTTCACAACCCACTAATGGGTTTTGATCTCTTAAGTTTAAAGAATGTTCTTTAGGATTTGCAGTGATTCACATACTCTTGAAGTATGGCGAAGTTTTATTGTGCTCTGATATCCCCAGAGAACATGCTGGACAGCAATGAGTCTGATGGAAAAGAATAAACCAACTGAAAGATTAAGGAAAAACAATCTCTCTGAACAAACAGCTTCACATCCTCTCCACTCCCCAAGCCTACAGTCTAGAGGGTAAGAAAAGAAAGAATTTGATAAGCAAGGAAGTATAGGAAGGAAAGTAGGGAAGGAGAAAGCTTTAAAGGGGACACAAAGGTGGTTCCAGACCATCTCTGAGAGGGTAGCTCTCACCCAAGCCTGACCAGCACACAGTCACATTGCTGGAATAAATTAAGTAGGGATTACTTCTGAAAGCAGCAGGGGCATGTGGTCCTTTGGTATTGTGCCAGGTGCTTATTTGAATTGCTGATGGTCCCTGATGAACATCTTATTTGAATTACTGATGAGGTCGGATCTAATTTTGGTATGTCAGGAGTTCAGAGGTTTAAAGAAGTCCGTCTTGGGAGAAAAGAATACGTGTACCCCAAAGTATTAAACATCTGCTATGAAGCTCTTCATTCATCGTGATTCCTGTCCTTACTGTATTCTTCTGAAGGATCTCATTCTGTCCTCAGGCCGTCCATCAAGAGATGAAGACCTTAGAGAGAGTAGAGAGTGTTGGCCTTTGTTGGGCCTCATGGGACAGGAAGTGAAGCCCAGTGTAACTTCCTGAGCCTAGCTCAAGTTTGGTAACCTGTCTTTGGCCATAACTTCAGCATATGAATGACTCAGCATGATCTAACCTAAGACTGCCTCTGCCCAGCCACTGCTAACATGGTAAAATATTATTGGCCCTTATTTCCCCTCTCCTCCTCACCCCTGTCCCAAGACTCCCACCCCATCACAACCCTATATAAGTTCCTGCCTGATACAATAAAACGAGATCCTGCATCGACAGACTCCCGACTCAGTGTGTTTCTCTCTGGTGACCAGAGGGGAGGTCTGGGTCATCGACACTCACCATCCCACTCAGCCCCAAGGAGAGACGGGCAGGATTGGCTCTGCCACTGCACTATCTGCCAGCAATCCCAGCAGGCCTTGAGGCAGATTTTCCAGAAAGAAAGGTTCTACAGGCCCTGAGGCACAACACAGCTGTTGGGGTTCTTGGTTTACAAAGTGAGAGTAAAATAGTAACTTAATCAGGAAAAGAATAAAGAAGGGCTGGAGTGGCTTGAATGGCAGCTCAGCAACTAAGCTGCTCGTCCTGAGGACCCAAGTTCAGTTCACTGCCCCCACCCATGGCAGCTCCCAAATGTAGGCAACTATGGTCTTCTGACTTCAGTGATGACCAGGTATAGTATATAGACATCCATGCAGGCAAAACACCCATACATATAAAAAGAAAAAGAAGGTGTCAAGGAAGGAAGAGAGAGAGCAGTAATGATTGGTTGATTTACAGGCTGAAGTAAGTACGCAGAGTGTACAGTGAGGGTATCAGTGTAAAAGAAACGGAAGGTTCGCGAGGGGTGCACCCACAATGGGGATTTTCTACCAGGAACTAACCAAGGCCAGCTGACCTGGGTTTGAAAAAGCCTGGGATAAAACCGTCTTGGAAAAAAACATAGAGACAATGAGGACTACTGAGATCTCAAGAACAATGGCAATGGGTTTTTGATCCTACTGCACGTATTGGCTTTGTGGAAGCCTAGGCAGTTTGGATGCTCACCTTACTAGACCTGGATGGAGGTGGGTGGTCCATGGACTTCCCACAGGGCAGGGAACCCTGATAGCTCTTTGGACTGAAGAGGGAGGGGGACTTGACTGGGGGAGGGGGAGGGAAATGGGAGGCTGCGGTGGGGAAAAGACAGAAATCTTAAATAAATAAATAAATTTAAAAAAAAAAAAGAAATGGAAGGTTCTTCAAAGGGCTATCACCATACTAGTCCAGTTCCATCATGTCTTGGTTCATGTTAGTCTCTGATGGCCTAGGCTGAGTTACCCCACGGACATCAGGATATCCTTTTTGCTAAGGAATTGCAGGATGTCTTAATTATTCTACCCAACAAGCCTGTGCGCAGTGAGAGGGGTAGAATACTCTAGAGCAGCGGCGCTCAACCTCCGTAATGCTGCCACCCTTTAACACACTTCCTCATGCTGTGGTGACCCCAACCATGAAATTATCTCACTGCTACTTCATAATTGTAATTTTGCTACTGTTCTAAATTGTAATATAATAGCTGATATACAGGATATCGGATGTATAACCCCTCCCCAAAGGAGTGACAACCCACAGGTTGAGAACCACTGCTCTAGAGCAAAACTGGGGCATAGCTGATGGAATAATGTCTGGACCTGGACCCTAGGTAGAGAAGTACCACAGCATCTCAGCCTTCAGTGAACCATGGTAATGAGGAAGACAGCTATGGGGATTCTTAAGCGGTCAGTTGACATGGGATCTATACATGTCTCAAACCCAAGGGAAATGCAACTGAGTGTTCACATTCATTTGCAGGCCTGAATTTGGAATTTAAATTAAACAGTATTTGGATGGAAGACATACAACTTCATTGGGCTGTCTTAAAAAAAAAGAAGAACATCAAAGAAGCTCTTTGTAAATAAATCATACTGATGTAAGTGTTACATAAATCTTGAAGGACTGTAATGGCTATTCAGTATGCAAGTGGGTTAAGGTAAAATTAATAGCAAATGCTGGGACATTGCTGAATACATATTTATATACAAATATATATGTATAGATACATATATATGTATATATGTATATATACTCTTTATTTTATAATTTTGAGAAGCAAAGTGGTTGATTTCCATTTCCATAACTTTGGGAGTTATAGAACATCTCGATCTATTTTCCCCTCATCATCTACCATGTGGTCTTGTATTTCGAACAAACTCCCAACGTAAATTTAGCTTTCCCCAGAACAAACATGGATCTTTGCTGAGAATACTAGCTTATTTTAAAAAGCAATAGACTACAGATTGCTTAAAGATAAACTATTCCTGTCACGTCACCGTAAACACATATACCGCTTGAAATCCATCTCTTTATAAGTTTAAGAAACACATTATAGGCACCAGCATCTAAACACAAATGTTTACATTAGTGCCGCTGGCTTCTGCAATTGCTGTATCCTCCATGCCTGTATCTAGCTCTGGCTGAGAATGTTCTTTTGATCCAGTGTACGTGACAGAGGCTGCTCTTTGGAGAGGTTGAACCATGTTCCTTGCCACATGATCTATCTTTACCAAACACTAAAATCTTCTAATTGCCACTCACCCTATGGTTCCTGGTGCTTTTTTCCAATAAGCTACTGCTTTTGTGTGAAGAGAATGAAAAACTTTGTTGTTCTTGTTTTGTTTTTTGAGATGGCTCTGGCTGTCCTGGAACTTTCTTCGTAGACCAGGCTGGCTTCAAACTCATAGAGATCCTCCTGCCTCTGCCTCCCAAGTGCTGAAATTAAAAACATTTGCCACCACCTCCTGGCTTGACAGTAAAAATTCTTAAGCTGAGCCAGCACTTTCTGCTCTTGTCACTCTGTGAGACAAGCCAAATTATAAGCATTTCATCACCAAGTTTAAGATTAAAGGATCTCCATATTCCAAATCCTGATTTTGCCAATACAGAGGTTCTCTAATGTGTATGGCACCTGCAACTCTCTACCCAGTTAAACTTGCTTGCCTGTGTAGTAATGGATAACACTGTTGTGTGACGTTTTATTCTTTTGGCTTTTTTTAAGGAGCCCACCATCTAGGCCCCAACATAAATCAAACACAGAGGCTTATTCTTAATTATAAATACCTGGCCTTAGCTTGGCTTGTTTCTAGCCAGCTTTTCTTAAATTATGCCAACTACCTATTGCCTCTGGGTATTTTCCTTTTCTTACTTTTTTATGTCTTGCTTTCACTCTTACTCCATGGTTGGTTGGGTGACTGGGTGACTGGCCCCTGACATCCTCCTTATGTTCAAAATGAACTCCTTTTTATTCTTCCCCTAATATATATAGATTTTTTTATTGAAAAAAAAAAAGAAATTTCTGCCTCCTCCCCGCCTCCCATTTCCCTCCCTCTCCTCCCCCTCCTCCCCCCTCCCCCCACTCCTCCCCTCCCTCTCCAGTCTAATGAGGGCTGCTGAGAAGCCAAGGACAATGGCACTGGGTTTTGATCCTACTTCATGTTCTGGCTTTGTGGGAGCCTAGCCAGTTTGGATGTTCACCTTCCTAGACCAGGACTGAGGGGGGAGGACTTTGGACTTTCCACAGGGCAGGGAACCCTGACTGCTCTTCATTTCTTTACTTTTTAAAGTAAAGGCATTCTTATTTTTTAGAGCTAAGGAATTCCTAAAATATCTAGGTGGTTTATTTCCACAGCCCCTCTTTCAATTCCGTGTCTCTCAGCAGCTGTCCTTTGCTTTTCAGCAATCAAAACACTCAAACTCAACACAATGCTACACAGGATTCAGACTCCCTGTGTGTTTCACAACTTTACATGTTTTTTTTTTCTTTTATATTACATTTACTGTCTCTTTAAAGACTTTAATTTATTTTAACTACCTATCTCCAGTCTTTTTTGACCACCTGAGCAAAACTGTTAAGATACACCTAGATCCCCCACACGCTCTAGCAGCTGGCTCTACCCACTCTCAGGTTGGGTCATGAAAGCCAAGCCTAAATCCTGGTTGAAGACACGTGACCAATAACCGCATTCAGCTTTCCTAGAGCTCTAAAATGTCAATGCTTAGCTGGGCAGTGGTGGTGCACGCCTTTAATCCCAGCACTCGGGAGGCAGATCTCTGTGAGTTGGAGGCCAGCCTGGTCTGCAAGAGCTAGTTCCAGGACAGGCTCTAGAGTTACAGAGAAACCCTGTCTCAAAAAAAACAAAAAGTCGATGCTTGCACTGTGGCAGGCATTTTAGCTTCCGTTTTTGTTCCTACTTAATCCTACTGGCTGCTCAAGGGATTATCTGCAGGCCAAAACTCTTAAAGGGGCCGTGCACTTTTTTTTTTAAGCTTTCTCAGGCTCTACATAAAAATTCAGGCACACGTAGGTATGCCAAAATGTTGTGTGATGTTTTATTCTTTTGGCTTTTTGAGAGGCCCACCACCGAGCTCCCAAATAAATCTTACATGGTGGCTTATACTTAGTTATAAATGCTTGACCTTAGTCTGACTTGCTTCTTGCCTGCTTTTCTTAACTAATTGTCCCGAACACGTTTTGCCTCTGGGTTTTTTCCTTTTCTTACTTCTCTAATCTTTCCTTCTTACTCTGTGGCTGGGTGGGTGACTGGCTCTGGCATTCCTCTCCCCTTGTTCTTCTGTTCCTCCACTTCTGTATTTCTCCTTCTATTTATACTCTGCCTGCCAGTCCTGCCTACCCTTGCTCCTGCCTCACTATTGGCCATTAAGGTCTTTATTAAATGATCAGATGTTTTAGACAGGCCAAAAAAAAAAAAAAATCACAGCTTCACAGAGTTAAGCAAATGCAGCATAAACAAAAGTCACACATCTTAAAATAATATTCCCCAGCATAGCACATTCCAAGACTAGCTTGCAGTCGTGTATTGAGGGATCTAAGACCATGCTCTTTCTGTAAGTGGAACCAAGTGTTTGAGTAAATCATTCATTCACTTGCTTTTGGCAACTTGACAATTCCCTGACAGAAAGCCAACTTCACTGAAAACTGGACTTGTTTATTTACATAATGGGTTTCATGTCTCTTTCCGGTTTCAATTCCCCTTGAAAATCTGCCAGTATAAATGAATGGAGATGAGTATATTTGTGTACACACTGTCTCCCTACAATCCTAGGAAAGCCTACACATATCTGAATAGACTATTTTGTGAGAGCCACAGAAATACCAGCATCTTGAGTTTGTCTTATTACCAATAATGAATGAACCAAACATAAACTTCCCAGTTATTCCCATAAGAATGTGCTGTAGTTCAAGTTGCTCACCTTGCTCAGACATTGTAATAACCATGGGTACTCGCTGTATCATAAAAAAAAATCTATTCTAATATTTATATGGCCCTCTTGCTTTTGGTTTTACAACTGAGAAACTGAGAGAGGTGTATCTGCTTCCTCTTCGGGCAGTCTTATTCATGTGACACTCCTCTAACATATCGATGTTAAAGGTTTAATTTGATTTTCCCAGATGAAATGCTGCATTTTTTTATGACTTGAGTTTTATTTTTAAAAAAAGAAAGATGGTTTCCATATCTCTTAGGTGTTCATTCCTCAGTAAGATTGAGGAACAATCTTGCACAGGGAATCACCAGTGGCTTATCATATACCGTACTGTAATCGAACCACTGTTAGGGGCTGTAGGTCATCTCTTAATCTTCAGCAAGGCTACTTATCAGGAAAACCAATATCTTTCTGTCTCAACCAGCCTCACTGAGAACTACAACTTGATTGTCTTACCAGAAGTGATCTTGTGTGAGACTTAATTTTTTTCCCCTCAGGTTCATAGCAACAACTTCAGCTGCTGTGGCTCACAGCACTACCCACCAGGTCATTACACCCACTGCTGTGTAGAACAAAAGGAGAATTTCAGTACAGGGCCTAAAGAGCAGGGATCTCTAATTCATGAGTATCTGCTGTCTGATTCTTTCTCTTAGACATCGAAAAGTAACTTCAATTTTCTCCCTCCTGGACATATTTTATTATTCCTTCTGTCGGGCCCTTCTAATTTATATGACTGTCAACCCCAAAATAAAATAACTGGTCAGTTAAATTGCTACATATACCAATGTTGTAGGGCAGTTGGTATCTTTATTTCTCTTTTCATCTGTCCAAGGGCCTGGCCCAGTGTCTCCACTGTCTGTTCTGAGCAAGCACCCCTTTATACTCAGATACTCTAGTTTAGATTCTGGTACATCGTTATATAAAATCTGACTAAGAAACAGGATAAAACTCCCGCAAAATGTAAAATTCATCCCTGCTTGTTGACTACCATTTGAAATTTATTTCACGGGGGTCAAAGTTTTCACAGTTGTAAACCAGGGGCTAACATATACTTTGTTGTTTAAGATAGTTCAGCTGCAGATGTTTCTGGGTGTTGATCATGGGGACACTCAAGTTACATGGTAGTAAGACTAACACAAGAGGAATCTTTGTCAGTTAGACTATAGAAAGTTTCTCATCATATCATGAACCATGCTGAAGAACTATACCAAAAGAAAAAAAACTGTACAAAAATCAGCGCAGTACTCCAGAAGAAAATAATTCCTATCAAAGAAATCATCTTGGCCAGTGGCCTGGCCTATTACAATACACCTACAAAGGAGAATGGAAAGAGAAGAGAAAAACAAACTATAATTTATCTGAAAATCAAAATAAAGGAGAAAATGTGGAACATACAATAAAGTAGAATATTCATTGGGAACTGTAATGGTGATTGGATACAAAATTGAGTTCAATAAAGAGTGCTTATATTAAAATACACTTCTTGAATTAAACAGAGTCTAGTGGAACATGGAAATACTATATATTTATATTGGTGGCACTGGGTTTTAAATAAGTATTTGATGAAATTTTTTTCCATAACAGCCTCATGGGTAGATTGTTGATGGGACAACATTGATGGTGAGTCATAGGAGCTCATGCAACCACCGTTGGTGCCAAGAGTGACATCATGGGGGCCAGTCCACTCCCTGAGAGATTCTTAAGACACAGTGTTGTTGTTGGGGGAGGCTGCTTGTTCATTTCCCTGCTGCTTAGACATGAAGTAATGACTCAGAAACTATATCATTTGCAATACTTTTTGGCCAATAGATTAAGCATATTGCTAGCTAGCTCTTATATCTTACACTAACCCATTTGCATTAGCCTGTGTACCACCAAAAGGTCATAGGCGATGGGCAAAGTTTTGGCAGACTCCAGAAGAGGCATCTGTCCCCAAAGGGGGCAATACTGTTTCTCACTGATTCTGTCTACTCTCTCTCTCTATATATATATATCTCTTATAGCCTGGCTATATTCTGTTAAGCCATTGGCCAAAAGCAGCTTCTTTATTAACCAATAAAAGCAACACCTATACAGAAAGATTTCCCATACCATTTCCCCTTTTCTGTTTAAATAAAAAGGAAGGTCTTAACTTTCACATAGTAAAATTACATATAACAAAACACGTATCAAGCAAGAATTAAAGTTACAACATTTATATCTACTTTATCTTTTATCATAACTAAGGAAAACTATAATTATAGCTAACTATTCTTAAACTCCAGAAGGATATATTACCTAAGTAAACAGGAAGTGCATTGAAAGCAACTCCCCAAACTCTAGAATTGACACGGACATCTTGCTGCCTGGACAGTCACCCAAAGTTCTTCTGTATCATTACAGTGTTCATCTTCAACCTACTGGCCCATAGTATCTGACAGACTTTCTCATGAAGCAGGAAATTTCAAAGATAGTCCCACCTATATTGGCAGTTTGTCAGTCACTTTCTTCTGTGTCCTACGGAATGTCTGGCAGACTCTTTCATGAAGCAGGAACCCCGAAGGATCCTCTCACCTTTAGGCAAGTTCAACAGTCATTTTTCTAAGGGTCCTACATGTCCAGTTCATACAGCATAACATCAAGCAGTCCAGGCAAGAGCAGTTTCTTGGCCAAATGGCTAACAAACTCCTTCGATGTCCATCATTCTCTTAAAGGAGATTGGTGCTGCCAGGAGCAGATGTGTCTCATTGTCATGAAAAGTCCTAAATTATTAAAACATTTTAAATACCATATTCTGAAGGTCTCTGAAAGATTTGAAAAATCTTATCTAACTGAAATATATCTATATGTATCTAGAAAATCTAACTAATGTGACTAGAAGCTTGACTGTTATAGATGATTATCTATTAACCTATACTTCTTAATTATGCATTACATTTTTAAATGAGCTACACAAATACAAAACCTTAATCAAGAGAAGAAAACAAAATTGATCTTAAATTTGTATCAATAGACCAAGATGCACACCAATATAAGTCTCTATATAATTTCACCGTTTAAATGTAACAAACATTTATAAAAAGTCATTTAGGGAATTTTGGTATAGTTCTCTCCAAACTGCTTCTACTTTTTGTTGGGTAAAGTATTTTCTTTTTGGGGGTGGTTTACAGAGACCTTTCAGGGATTCTTGGTTTATCAAACCACAGTAGTGTGGAATGAATCCACAGGTTCTCATCTTCTATGGAAACAAAAGTAGAACCTCTTTTCCAAAGCAGCATATCCTTAAACCCAAATTTTGAAGTCAGGATACCTTTAAAATATATATGTTGGTTTAGCTTAGCAGCCCGTACAATGAAATGTTTCTCTGTACTTAGCTCCTTCACCATCAAAAAATTCAAAGAAAACACAATAATATACATAATTCAGACTCTTTGCGTATATTCTATATTTACATGCCTTATTTTTCTTACTCTTTTTAATCTATGACCCTCTGTACTCTATCTCTTTAAAGACTTTTTTTATTTTTTAATAATTGATTTACTTCTTTTTCTGACTCTCTATAATCTTTTTCTTCTTTCTCCCAAGCCTACGTACATTTATCTAATGCTGTGACCTGTTTAGAGGTTCTATTTTATCTGAATCTGTCTTTGTTGCGTATCTCTAATCCTTTTCTGACCAAGACCGCTTCTTAAAATGCTAAGTGGCATGGCTAGAACTAAGGTTGATTTGCCTTTTTGGCTCTGCCCAATCCAACATGGCAGAGGTCTGTTCACTCCCTCTGAGACTGCCAGGTGGGAGCTGTCCTCACCACCTCAACTCTGGGTAGCACCACACAGCATAAAAACCCTTTTTATCTGAGTAAAAGCTAAATATGTCATGTAGTTTACTGTGTGGCCTAGAAATAGCTCTGTGAATGTGGCAGGAATCCACCATGTTCTCCTGCCTGTGCACTTTTAGCAGACCAGATCTGGCCACTTGCTCAGGCAGAGGTGTTGAGTGGCAGGCATGCTTTCAGCTACTTTCCTTTTAATCCTGAACAGGCATACAATCACCCTGGCCATGTGGTACCCCTGTCATTTGGGCAACAATCTGTTTGGGAAGGCTGCTCATTTATTTCCCAGCCACTACGACCTGAAATAATCACTCAAAACTATGTTATTTGCAATACTGTTTGGCCAATAGCTTAAGCGTATTGCTAGCTAGCTCTTATATCTTAAACTAACCCATCTCCACTAATCTGTGCATCACCATGAGGTTGTGGCTTACTGGCAAACTTTTAGCAGGCACCAACAGAGGCATCTGTCCCCCATGGTGGCTATATGGCTTCTCACTGACTCAGCCGTCTTTCTCTATATTTATCTCTTCCAGACTGGCTATATTCTGTTAAGCCATTGGCTGAAAGCAGCTTCTTTATTAACAAATAAAAGCAACACATATACAGAAGGACTTCCCACACCACATTGTGATGGGATGGCCCCTTCAGTAATGTGGGGGAAAAAAAACCTTTATTTCATCCAGTTCAAGAATTTGGAGCTAAAGATGGTCAGTGGTAGTGTAGTTGTCTACCATTGGTTTTATGTCTGGGACACTTGGTTTATTACCCAGGAGAAATAAACAAACAAAATCTTCAGCAAAGTTCCAGAAATTAAAAGTTTTTCTATTTCAAATGTTATAATTAAGAATGTTGAGTCATGCAATAGAAGATAATTGTGAAGTAATTACATTGCTACAATTCAATATCTCAACATAAACTACAACATTAGCTTCCCACCCATATGGTGAAATGTAATACAAATAAAAGGTGGTTCCTGTATTTATGATTTAAAAACATTCCTTAGAAGTATGACCTGGAAGCAGGCCATTTAGCATCCAGGAGAACCCTTCATGTGAGTCAGCTTTAAGCATTATGACTCAATGATTATGACCTGAAACATCTCACAGGTCATCAATCTGTTTTTGGAGAATAAAAGAAAGCAGAAAGATTGTTAGGACCACAACATGGAGAAAAGTGCTTTGAGATGCTGTATTTTGGGCATTACTTGACCAATCAATCATGAACACACAATAACTGTGGCTACCTACCTAACTAACGCCACACACACAGTGGGGGCATGACACGCACAGTTGAGTATCATGGTCATGAGACCAATAGTGTCTTGACGTTTAGGCTAAGGAGCACAGATCTAGAGTATGGTACATTGCTGTTTCAACATCACATTTCTCTCTCTCTCTCTCTCTCTCTCTCTCTCTCTCTCTCTCTTTTCATTAACATCATATTTTAAGAAAGACCAATAAATAGTAAAGTGTTCAGTTTTTATTGGAATATGCTGTTAATCATATTTAACTAAAACTGTCAGAAGGCAAACATTGCTTAGTGTAGGGAAAACTACAAATACCCACTACAGGTATCTTAAAACATACGTAGTGGTTTATGCCTGTAAACCCAACATTTGGGAGGTAGATGCAGGAGGAATATCATGATTTAGAGACTTACAAGGAATTTGAAGTGAGTTCCAGGCCAGTCTGAGCTCTAGAGACAGACTTTGTTCCCAATCAAAACAAAACAGCAACAGCAAAAAGCATACAATTGAGTAGTTTTCCTAGAGAGTGGGAGACTACAGATTTTTTTTTTTTGTATTGCCATTAATAAGAAAAGAAGTGAATCAAGAATGGGCTAACTTCAGTTCCATCTGAGGAAATATTGGACTAGCAGGCAGTTGATAGGGATGTCCAGGAAGGGAAGGCATTTCTTTGCATCTCAGAGATGAAAAATGGCTACTGCAACATCCTGTGTGCAGTCCCGAGACCTGACTTGAAGCCAAGGGCATAGATTTAAAAAGGATCTCTGAGGACAGACTCTTGACCTTAGAGGAAGATTAAGAAGGAGGAAGACTAAGAAGAGACTGGAAAGAATATTATTTAGAATGAGGAGATAGAAAGAGAGAGGGAGGGAGGGAGGGAGGAGGGAGGGAGGGAGGGAGGGAGGGAGGGAGGAAGGAAGGAAGGAAGGAAGGAAGGAAGAAAGGAAGGAAGGAAGGAAGACAGACAGCATCATTTCTAGAAGTCAGAAAAAGATACCAAGACAGAATAAAATGTTGAGCAGCGCTGGACGCTTGAGTGGCCAAAAAAGATAAGAACCCCAGACTGCAACCTTGACAAATACAAGGACATTGGTGATTAGAAATTCAGAAACACATCGACCATGTGGAGGGTTGTGAGGAAATGAGAGTTGAGAAATAGTATCTGTGAAAGTTATTTTTATTCCAAATTATTATCTGAAAACCTTCAGGGGAAGAAAGACAGAGGTAATGTTGTGACCTTAACATTTATGCCTCTCCCAACTCCAATGCCATGCTGAAGACCTAAGCCACTGTGCAATGGTATTCAGAGGCAGAATGTTAGTGAGAAAATTAAGGTTAAATCAGTCCATGATCACAGAATGATTGTGGGAGGAGTGCTGACCATACAGAATGAGAATGAGGTTGCTGGCTGCCCAGCCGGGGCTAAGTTGTATTTAGACCTGAGTACAAAGTTCTGGTGTGCTATTGCAAGATGGGGTGACCAAATAATGCTTGCACATGATACATCTCAAAGAGCTTCAAAAGAGGAGACTTTTTTTTAAAAAAATGTATTTGCTATAAAGAAATAATCAATTTTTGAAGGCATAGGCATGCTCAGCCTAATGACACAATGATTATCCACACTGAAGCATCACCGTCATGTAGTATATATAGTTTCTCTGTTTTTATACATCAGTTAAAAATAAAATTAACTTAAATAAAACAAAAGATTGAGTCAGAAGTGGTGGTTCATACATTTGGGAGTCTGACACAAGGGATCAAGAGTTTGAAGCCAGTAGGAGATCTATTATAATGAGGCCATGTCTTGAATAATCTAATTTTAAAAAGGAAAAGGAGATCAACAAGCAAGGAAGTGTGTCCTCATCAGAAACGAATCACGCTGTGAGGTCGGTCTCAGGCCTCTGGCCTCCAGAGCTCTGGAGATTCTTTTATTTAAACCATTCAGTCAGAGATTGAGAGACACCTGAGTAGGTAAGAGAGCCTGCTGCCCAGCCTGAAAACCCCAGTTCAGTCATTGGAATCCAAATGGTGGAAGGAGAGAGCCAATTCCCCTAAGTTGTACACACACAGTATGGCACATGCATACTTATGCTGCTCCCCCACCACACACACACACACACACACACAGAGGCAGACAAAATTGATGAGTTATTAAAATGTGGACCTCCAGTGTATGACCTTTTGTTATAACAGTCAAAGCTCAATATAGACAACAACCAAACTGAGGTTATATATCAAGAAATGGGCTTTTATTTTTAATTGTTATTTAACATTGGCAAGGTGAGTATTTCAAGGATGAGCTACCAATGAACAAGAGCTTGAAATAAAAGTAGAAAGGACAATTTAGGAAGCAGAGATCTCCCAAATCAGTAGTAAGTAGTATTAAGAGCATGCACAGGAACTGATTTAAAACCAGGTGGGGGGTGGAGAGCATGAATAAAGCATTTTGCAGAATCCCCACTTGGGATCCTTACAAAATGTTTATTATTGTGTATGCAGGTAATACTAGAAGGATAAAATGCCAGATTAGAGACAGATGGATTCCACAAAATACTTTAATTGGTGGGAGGGAGGAAATGGGGTGGAGTTGATCACAACATGCTACATTCATGTTTGAATCCTTAAATGATAAAAGAAACTTCCTCTGCCAAAATAAACAACAAATGTCTAATTGAGAGGCATGCTCGTTTACTACAAACGTGCAGAAAGTTTCCCTCCTTTATAGAGCCTTTCAAATATGGAAACGATGTAAAAATTTATTTTTTATTATAGCCTTGTGCTTTAGAAAACAGACATGGTGGTAAAACAAAAGTATTTCATTGCTTTTAAGTGCAAATGAAGAAAGGAGGGGCACATTTATCTATTGAAGTCAATGAAAATAGATAAAATATGACCGGTTACACACAATACTCAGCTAAAAACATGCCTTAGAGATTTCCAGTGCAAAGTTGAGTGTTAGAATTACCTTTCAATAACTAGGATAAGTTCACCTTTTGGGGGTCTAATAAATGTCCAGTACTTAAATGAAATTTAATTTGTATTGTACTGTTTTTCAGTATTGGGTTCTTTTAAAAACACAATGATGCCTGAGTTCTATTATTCTATGCTTAAAGTATGTTAAATAGAGCTATCTGGACCCTGTTAGTCTCATGAAGCTTGACCTTCCCAGCTCTCAAGTCTCACATGAACTCCTCTCTAACATCTGGCAACTCTCAAACACACATGAAGCCAGCAAACGTAACAGGTGAAGAAAGCAAAGCCTGCCTGGTGTATACAGACTAATCTATATGTGATATAAATAGCCAGGCTTCAGATAATCATTCAGTCATCCTAGTTGCAAAAGGCTTGGAAGTCTTGAAACACTGCCATCTACTGCAGAAGTGACAAACTGCACAGGCATTTTATAAACTAGGGAAGAAGGTATGAGACAATGTCGTATCCTGCCATTCCCACCTCTATTAGTAAAGTGCTGAAGATGGTTTCAAATTATAATTAAGGGATAATTGTTGGAAAGCATTGTCCATTAAAGGTAAGTTTATATATGTACTTATATGGCAGCTCTGAGAATAATCAGCCTTGTTCAAAGGCAAGACTGAAGATTGCTTATGGTCTTTGCTATGTCAAGCCTAGTGAAAGCAATGTGCTTGGCATAGTATTGATGTCAGTGGCCACAAACCTGCTCTGACTCACTAAAAAATAATCACCTTGAGCACTGAGTCCATGCCTGATTTTTAAAATAGCCTTAGAAAGCCTTCAGTAAAACTAAGCAGATTTTCCTCTGGCTTTTAGAGTCCTTGAAATCCTCAGTTCATGGAAGAGCAAATAATTATATCATAATATATACAGATAATTCATGCTTTTCTACAGATTTTTGTTATAATGAATCTACTTTCTGTAATATAATTCAATGCACCAACTTTTTATATCTTGTTTGTGTGTATACATTAGGCAGAAATTTTTGTGAGTATTATCTTTAATCAGCCAATATCAAGAAAAAATATTGATTAAATTAAGGAAAAGAATGTGCTTTCTTTGCTGCCTCCATGTGAGACAAATATAAGCAAACCAGATCAACAGCCTGATGACTCCATGGGTCAGGACTTTGGAGTCTCGGTGTTTACCATTCACATGAATAGCAGGCATTTTGTCCTGTTCCTAATCTATTGTGTTAATCATTAGAACAAGCAATTTTTAAATGTGTAGTACAAAATTTTGTAACTTAGAGTTTGATGGAGCCTTAGGGATACTCTTCAGTTCTCTGGTAAACTGCAACAAGGGAGAGAAACATGGGTGAGTGAGCACTAACTTACCACACCCTCTAGGAGAGATCTAGGTGGTCCATTCGCTGAAATCATTCATCAGAGCACAAGAATAGACCTGCCTAGGTATCCTGCAGCATTCATACGGAAATGTTACATCTGAAAGTGTTACATTGGTTTCCTGTAGCATTCATATGGAGAATGTAACATCTGAAAGTGTTACATGGGTTTCCTGTAGCATTCATATGGAGAATGTAACATCTGAAAGTGTTACATTGGTTTCCTGTAGCATTCATATGGATAATGTAACATCTGAAAGTGTTACATTGGTTTCCTGTAGCATTCATATGGAGAATGTAACATCTGAAAGTGTTACATGGGTTTTCAAGGGCAGCTGCTGGGACCGTGCCATCAGTCACACTGCTCAGTGCTGCACACACATCTGCCATCTTGCATTAGCAACCTGCTGTTGCTCATAATTCAAGCTGCTCTCATGAAAATCTGAATTACATGTGAGTCTTTTGAAATCTAAATCAAATGCCTAGGATTTGGCTGGTAAGTAAGCAGGGAAGAAATCGATGAATTAGTAACTGAAATTAATCAAATGTGCAGATAGTTAAAAAAAAGTATATATGCTGGCCAGATGGAAATAGTAATGAAAGATTTGAAATTGCGTACAGTTAGCTATTGTATTAATGTTTCATGAACGGTGGGAAACAGCATGGTTTGTGAATGTCTCACAGCAACAGAAAGGCCTAAGACAAAGGAAGAAGATTGTGGGAAAGAAAGGAAAAGAGCTGAAGGGAAGAGGTGGAAGGAGAGGGAAGAAGAGAAAAGACGGATTGTCAGGGAAGAGGGAGGAGGTTAGTGGCTGATCATGAGGGTAAGGGAAACAACGGGGGGAGGAAGAGACTTCAAAACAAGCACCTATACTTTTTTTTTTTTTTTTTTTTGATTTTCGAGACAGGGTTCTCCGTAGCTTTTGGTTCCTGTCCTGGAACTAGCTCTTGTAGACCAGGCTGGCCTTGAACTCACAGAGATCTGCCTGCCTCTGCCTCCCGAGTGCTGGGATTAAAGGTGTGTGCGCCACCACCGCACCTATACTTTTAACCATAATTATCTAATATTACACAGATAATGTGTGGTAGTTGGACTTGACTTTAGCTCTATTTTAACTCCATGTTTTTTAGGAAGATTCACTCCATCAAAACACTTCCTTGGAAAGATAAAAAATACAAAAAGTTTTATTCAGTAAGTTTTTATTTTATTTGATACATAGAAAACTTACAGTCATTATAAGTGTATATAAAAGCTAACAAACTGGAAAAAAAAACCTCTTAGTTGACGTACAAAAATAATGATTAACTAGATCCTTAATTTTGTGTTTTGCTTTACCTTTTGAGACCTTGCTCTTTATATGTCCAGGATCTAGAAAATCACATACCAGTTAGTTCCTTAACTAGACACTCTTAATACTAACCTTGTAGTCTGGTTAACCTATAAATTATACCTGTATTTGTCTTTCCATTTTCTTCCTGACCCTTATGTTCTAGGATCTTTAGTACAGGAAGGGAGCTACTCTGGATGTTACCAAAAGAAAACAGAAAACACGAACACAGGCACAAAGCCTTGGATTGACAAAGGTGTCCTACTTACAAGACATGCTTGGGCAATGGTGGCACAAAGCTAGTAGAAGTAACAAATCAATGTCTGAAGTAACTTAAGGGTCACTCCAGGAAATGAAACCCATACCCAACACTGCTTAGGTAACCAAGATCCTAAGAACAGATAGTTTAGAAACCAAATGCTACTATTCTACAGCAATAACAACAAAACAAAAAGAAAAAGAAAAAACAAGCAAAAATCATAGCAATAAAATGACTCCTAATGATATTCTACTCTACCCATAAATCAATGCCTTGCTCAGCCATGATCAGGGAAGCTTCCTCCTGCAGTAGATGGAATGAATACAGAGGAGAGCCAAAGCCAGACATTGTTCTGAGAAAGAGAGACTTGGAACACTCAGCCCTCAAAGGACATCTCCATCAAATTCCTCTTCTTAAGGTTCCGGAAGCCCCCGGGGAAGAGCAGACAGAAAGAGTGTAAGAGCCGGAGGATGAAGAACACCAAGAAAACAAGGTCTTCTAATTCAACATGACCAAAGCTCGTGTGAACTCATGGACACTGAGGGCTGCGCCAGGTCCTTTGCATATACATTTTTTCAATAAAAGGAAAAATTAAAATAAAAAATTAAACTCAACAAGACTATAACTTTCTTGTTAAAAAGTATATTCTTAGGATAGAAATAGAGGAAGAAGTAAATGAATGTGTTCTAGTTATCTTCCTCTGTGGATATTATGAAACACTAACCAAAAGCAACTTGGGGAAGGAGAGTGTTTATTTGGCTTACAGCTTATGTCATCTGGGGAAGCCAGGGTAGGGGCTCAAGGTGGGGACCTGGAGGCAGGAGCTGAAGCAGAGACCTCAAGGATGCTGCATTGACGTACTCGGCTACCTTTCTTTTGCAGCCCAGGCCCAGCTGTCCAGGGGTGGCACCTCCCCTCGTGGGCTGGGCCTTCCCATATCAATCATTAATCAAAACATCTCAGACATGCCCACAAGCCAATCTGACAGAGGTCACTCTCAACTGAGATCCCTTTCCTCTTTGCAGGTTTGTCAAGTTTACAACCAAAACTAGCCATCACTGCGTGTATTCGTGAATGTAGAACAAAAAGAAGAGGCTGGATTAAGCATGTTTTCAAAGACTAATCCAATAACCAATGTTTAATACATTTGGAGCATAATGTAGGATAGAAAGTAACACTTATTTAATAGATGGAACCATAAGTTCCAGCCCAGCCTGGGCTATTAATTAAGGCTCTGTTTCAAACAAGCAAGTAAAGAATAGGCTTTGGCTTATTGGTTATGGTTTCTGATTTTTTATTTATAAGGTTGTGTATTGTGTATTGTGCTTTTTCTTTGTTGCTGTTGTTTTTCCTCTGTTTGCCTTGGTTTTTTTTTTCTGGTTTGTTTAGATTTTTAATTGGCCTGATTGTTTTCTAAAAAGAGAGAGAAGGAAGATATGGAGTTGGGTAGGTAAGGAGATGGGGTGGACCTGGGAAGAGAAGGTGGGGGAACTGTGGTCAGAATGTACTGCATGAAAACACAATTATTGAAAAGGAAAGTCGGGAGTTTGTGTCCCACCTGTCATTACAGAATCTTAGGAGGAGGAGAAAAGAAAATCCCTAGACTTATCGGCCCCCAGCCTAGCTCTGGGTCCAGGAAGAGACTCTGTCTCCAGAGAATAAGAAAAAGGATGAAAGACACCTGATGGCCTCCTGTGGCCTCTGTGTGCACCTAGTCACATGCACCCAAAAAACATGTGCACATCCACCATGTACACCACACACACACACACACACACACACACACACACACACACATTAGTTCTTAACAAGGACAAAAGATAACCTGGGAAGATAACAGACAACAACAAAAAGACAAAACCCACAAGGATGAAACTAAATTGAAGCCTTTGGCATGGACAGTTACAGAGACCATTAAACACAGTTCAGTTTCTAGCCAGACTGACACGGAAGGCGGAATCTCACACTGAAGGCCTATATAACTGATGCAAAATGTCTGGATTCGAAGAAAAAAAATTAAAGGAATGCTAAAAAGTAAGAAAAAAAAAAGTCTCGAAAGGCGAACCAAGAGTCAGAACCAGAATTCTGTCGTACTTATTCTAGAATTATGAGATAGTATATTTTAAAACTAGTAAGTTAAGGACTCTACTAGAGAAAACTGACAACATGCGTAAGCAAATGGGTATAATAGGCAAGGAGAACACCAAAGAAGCTAAAGAGGAAGAGAGAGCCATGCTGGCAGAGAGAAAGGGAGACAGAGAAGAAGGGACAAGAGAGGTCAAGAAAATATTTCAAGTACTGAAAGAGCTATAAAAGTCAAGCAAATAGAAAACCCTCCAAACTCAGCAAGACCATGGGTTACTGGCATGTGCAGTCTTGGCAGTTTTGTCTTTTATGTCAGGTCTGATGCATCGGGCAGCTGGATTGGGATAGCATTTCCTCGTGACCCTTCGCAATTGGGTCTGAATTCTCCTAGATGCTGGCCTATGAGAAGTAGGGATGGGGCTGTAGACAATGAGCAACCTGTGCCCTCAGCCTTGTTAGCTTCTAGAAGGTTGATTGGATTGGCAAGTGGAGGCAGGAGAAGGAGGTAGGAGGTGTTCGGGTCCATGGGTGGAGCTCACCAGGAAGCTCCGTTCCTCGGGGTATTTTCGTAATATGTGTAAGGAGTAGGACCCTGGGCATCTCGGTTAAGAAAACCCTTCATCTCTAAGCACGAACATTTCTCTACTTTTCACCCTAAAACTGTACTTAGATGACAGGGAGAGGAGCAATTTACTCGTTACTCACCTCAGAAAGAGATTGAGAAGTCCAGCCTTTGAATCTGGCACCATCAGCAAAGCTGGCTTCTGTGCTCTGGCTCAGAGACTACCTCACCAGGCATTTTTAGTACTAATATTTACCTAGTCCTTCAGGTATCTGGGCTTGGGGTCGCTGGATGTAAAACTTTAGATTGAGACCCTTTCATATTTAAAGCCCTACCAGTGGCTCTTAATTCTTAAGGAGTCATTTTGTAAATTAACGTTTATATGGGGGAAAGTACCGAGTAATGAATGATATTCAAATTATGGGAAAGCGTCCCAACTGTATAGGCAGAGGAACCCAGGCGTGTAAGATATAGTTAATGCATTGCACGCCAGCCATGCGGCAGACTCTGCCAAGCAGAAGCAGTGCCATATGGGACAGAGAGATAGATGCTGTTAGCTTACCCGTTTTGAAAGTGAGGAAGCTGTGCTTTTAACCACAGCCACCCAGCGACTAAAATGGCATGCACATATTTTCCTGTTTCTTCTTCCTATTCCTCCTCAGTTTCTAAGTTTTCTCCCATGATATTTATACCGTGTATATGGAAACATTGCATTTTAAGTGATTCCTTCAGGGAAGCAGAAAGTGTTTTCCCTGGGCTGTCTGTGCCCCTATCTCTCGGTACCGAGCATGCTCTGGTGTGTGGTGATGACACAAGGGACTGCTGCTAAGATTGAGGAGTGTGCAGGGAGAAAGTGCGCTTCTGATTCTTCACACACAGTTCATAGGTTTCCAAAGTCCTTTGTCCATAGAAACTCAAGTGTAGAACTGAGCAGCAGACTTCCAGACCAGGCAACCCCACACAGAAGTGAGGATCAGAGGTACTGTGTTTGTGTGTTTGTGTGTGTGTGTGGTACTCTGTATGTGTGTGGACCTGTCTGTGTGAATATATATATATGTGTGTGTGTGTGTGTGTGTGTGTAGACCAGTGTGTCTATGTGTGTGTGTGTCTGTGTATGTATGTGTCTGTGTGTACCTGTGTGTGTCTATATGTGTGTGTCTGTGTACATGTGTATGTGTCTGTGTGTGTAACTGTGTGTGTGTCTGTGTACTTGTGTGTGGAACTATATGTGTGTCTGTGTATATGTGTGGGCCTGTGTGGACTCATGTGTGTGTATCTGTGTGTTTATGTGTCTGTGTGTGTACCTGTGTGTGTCTATATGTGTGTGTGTCTGTGTACATGTGTGTATGTGTCTTGTGTAACTGTGTGTGTGTCTGTATACATGTGTGTGGAACTGTATGTGTGTCTGTGTATATGTGTGGACCTGTGTGGACTCATGTGTGTGTACTTGTGTGTGTCTGTGTATGTGTGTGGACCTGTGTGTGTGTATCCATGTATATGTGTGGACCTGTGTGGACTTGTGTGTGTATCTGTGTCTGTGTGTGTGTGTGGATCTGCAAGTGTGTCTGTCCATCTTTCTGCCTGTGTGTTTGTCTGTGTACAGACATGTGCACAGGTGCATGAAGAGGCTAGAGGTGACTATCACATGTCTACCTCTATTGCTCTCCACTACCCTGACCTGCATGCATTTAGTCCTGGGAACCTGACAGGGACAGCTAGGTAATGCAGAAAGAACAGAGACACAGGCACAAGTACCGAAAACGTGGGATCACATGGGCGGTGTTTGCTTTGATGGAGAGCACCAACATTCTTAAACCTCAGGATATTTATTATCCACGGCATGGAGATGAGTGGGAACAAGGAATAGAGGGGTGTTAGCTAGTCTTGGTAGGGGGCCTCCATAGGTGAGGGGTATCACTGGCCAGGCTGGGTGGCCAGTTAGCTTCAAGGAGCTACCTGTCTCTCCAGAGTTACCCCCACTGGACTTTCTCCAGCAAATGGGGCTTTTTAACAAATTTGTTCAAACATCCTGTGGAGAGGTCTTGGGTTTCTTCTTGGATCCATTGTCCCAGTCTTGATGATTGAGCTTTGGTGACAACCCCTCCTTTCTAGAGATCTATCTATTTGTCATTTGAGACCCCTAGGAAAGCCCTCTGCTCTTGACCCCGGCCGCCCACCAGCTCTAGCAAAGGGAATCTGCTCTCTCCAACCCAACTGAAAACTTAAAACTCTCACCCAGCATTGCTGGTGCATCTTAACACTAAAAATAGCCATAATACTCCCTAGAAAACCAAACAAAATAAAAACTGTTGTAGAATATTATTTTAAGCTGTCTTACTTTTGTTTATGCTGTGGAACATTTGCTTTAATGATGTAAACATGCGTTGCTTTTGTTTATGTTGCATTTGTTTAACTCTGTGAAGCTGTGATTCTTTGTCTGTCTAAAACACCTGATGGTCTAATAAAGAGCTGAATGGCCAAAGGGGAGGTGGGGGAAAGCATAGGTGGGGCCGGCAGGCAGAGAGGATAAATAGAAGGAGAAACCCGGGAGAAAAAGGAGCAAGTGAGCTAGGAGAGAGGGCTCTAGAGGCCAGGCACCCAGACTCTCAGCCAGCCACAGAGTCAGAGTGAAAATAAAATATACAGAAGTGATCTGTGTTTGGGTACCTGGTTGGAGGGCTCTACTCTTGTGCCCTGGCCCTAGGAGGAACATCCCGTACCTCACCCCTACCCACCAAACCCTAGAGAGCCCGGAGTAGCCTCCTGACACGCACAACCATCCCCCATTGCGCCCACTGGAGCCTGGGTCCAGACTGCCCCTGGAAAGGCGCAGGCATGCCCCCACTGCAACCGTGACCACTGGAGCCTGGGTCCAGGCTGCCCCTGGAAAGGCACAGGCATGCCCCCACTGCAACTGTGACCACTGGAGCCTGGGTCCAGCCTACACCCGGAGGAGCTCCAGAACCATATCAGCATTTGCTAGAGGCACAGAACTGCCTGCACCTGGAGGAAGAGCAACCACCTAAGCCACAGGTCCCACCTGCACCAATTGGAGGAAAAGGTACCCCCCTTGAAGCATAGGACCCCACCTGCACCCACTGGAAGAAGAGATGAGCAGATGGCAGTGTAAAAACACACTCAACAACATAGAGTAATATGGCACCCACCAGAAACTAGTGGTTCTACAACAGGAAGACCTGAACATCTTAAACTGGAAGAAGCAAAAGAATATGACCTTAAATATAACTTTATGGAAATGATGGAAACCCTTAAAGAGGAAATTAAAAATATCCCTAAATAACGGAAGAAAAGACAAAAAATTGGAAGAAATCAAAAAATCCCTTAAAGCCATCTCTAGGATATCCCATCTCTACTTGTCCCTACCTGCTTCTGACTCTGCTTGAAGCCTTGCCTTACACTTTCTATTCTCCCATTGGCCACCAAAGCCTCCACTTGAGCAGCACCAGAACAGCATGACTGACAGACTACCACGCTCTGGGCCCACCCCTCAACCCATCTGTGGCCTCTCCTAGGTCCCCTTTGGTGTGCAAAACTGCTAAGGTCCCCTCCTTTCAGCCCACCACTTGCTTGCCAAAGCTGGCCCCCTCTGGTCCTGAAACCACATCCCGTGGCCATCCGCAGCTGCTGGCCACCCTGGTTCCTCTGCATCGGTGGGCAGCCTCTACTGGCAGCTGCTTCTGCTCCATCTGATCATTCTAAAGCCAAATTACCCACCTTTGCTTCCACCTGAGTCCACCCACTCTGCAAGACTCAACCCAACAGGGAGTCAATGCACACTCTCAGAGGCCTCTCTGAACCAAACTGGTATTTACCAGCTACCCTTCCTTTCCTTGACTTCTCCTCTCTCTCTCTCTCTCTCTCTCTCTCTCTCTCTCTCTCTCTCTCCTCTTCTCTCTCTTCCCTCTCCCCTCCTCCCCTCTCCCCTCTCTCTTCCCTCTCCCCTCCTCCCCTCTCCCCTCTCTCTTCTCTCTCTCCTCCCTCTTTCCCTTCTCATCTCTCTTTCTCTCTTCCCTCTTTCCTCTTCCTCCTCCCCTCTCCTCTCTCTTCTCTCTCTCCCCCTCTTTTCCTTCTCCTCTCTCTCTCTTCTCTCCCATCTCCCTCTCATCTCTTTTCTCTGTCTCCCTTTTCTCTTTCTCTCTTCCCTCCCCTCTTCTTCTTCTTCTTCTTCTTCTTCTTCTTCTTCTTCTTCTTCTTCTTCTTCTTCTTCTCTCTCTCTCTCTCTCTCTCTCTCTCTCTCTCTCTCTCTCTCTCCCTCTCTCTTCCTCTCTCCCCCCACTCCCCTCTCTCTAGGAGCTAGGGTATACTTTATGGCCCTGTCATCTGCCCCCTCCTCTTCCTCCTAGTTAGCCATGTTCCTAACTTAACCCTTTCCCCTTTCCTCTCCTCCCCCTAGGAGCTACCTATAATTCCATGTGACCTCTACCTAGAAGATGATCCCATGAGCAAAGTGAGTTGAAGCCAACAGCTTGAGATCGCTAAACAGAACACAGATCCCAGCCCTGAGGATAGGAGGAGCAGTGGTGCAGACATAACCACATACATTTATTACAGAAATGTCATCAGTTGAGATCCTCGGGACAGAATCTGAGGTTATCGCATAGGTTTATTAGGAAGAATCCTTGATGATAGTAGCTGTGGAAGGGGAAGGCAGGAAGCAGATCAGGAATAAATGAGATTGGGGGTGCAATGAAGGCCTAACATCAACTTTGACGGACCACACAAGTATTATTGAGGCTGGAACAGATCTTCAATGTGACCTGGAATGGGTCAAGATGCCCAGGCCTTTATATCCCCAAGTCAATTAATTATTAACTGGCCTGGAAAGAGCCATAACCTTGAGTGAAGCTCCTGTAGGCAGCTGGGCCAATCCTTGATAGAGTCTAAAGGTGAAGATTCCCAGCAGGTAGGTCAACAAACTTTCACTAAAGAGAAATCTGGGAAGTGCCTCCAAGCGTCTAATCCAGTAGACAGTTGGTGCCACTTTGATCTCCTTCTTCATATGTTTTAGAATTAGCTCTTCCAGGTTCTGATGGACAGTGACCCCCGGGAAAATTTATCAAGACCACCAGCCCAATGAATTATCACATTGTTGCTTCAATTATAACAAATGATACCATCATAGCTTCTCCTCACTACCCATTCTAGCTTCTCATGCTCCATTTGAAGTTCTTGATGTCATATAGCTCTGCTTGAGGGTGCACTACAGATTTTCATTCACCATTAGAACTGGGCATGGAAGCACCAAATGATATCAGAGTGGGTCATCTACATTTATACATTTATATATTCCTCTCAGCTTTTTTTCTAGAAAATTAGAGTCAACTGCCACTGCCAAGATGATGATTCCCCATCATAGGCATTCCCAGAAATGCCCAAACAGCATGCATTAGCTTACAGTGAAACACTACAATTCATTTGTAGTGGACGTATTTTCCCTCTTAGAATCAGTATCTCTGATTCTACAAAGAGTATGGTTGTAAAGATGCAACACACCAAATAACTCACATGAAAAGTGACCCTCTCTATGGACTGGTGCCAAACACATTCACTCCTGGTGTAGGAGGTCCTTCTGTCTATGTGTTGCTTTCATTGGTTAACCAAGGAACTGCTTTGGGCCAAACACATTCACTCTTGGTGTAGGAGGTCTTCTGTCTATGTGTTGCTTTCATTGGTTAACCAAGGAACTGCTTTGGGCCAAACACATTCACTCCTGGTGTAGGAGGTCTTCTATCTATGTGTTGCTTTCATTGGTTAACCAAGGAACTGCTTTGGGCCTATAGCAGAGCAATAGGGGAACAGAGCTAGGTGTGGAAAACTAAACGGAATTCTGGGAGGAAGAAGGCAGAGTCAGAGAGAGACACCATGGACCCACCGCCACCAGAGATAGATGTGCTGAAACTTTGCTGGTAGGCCACGACCTCGTACAGATTAATGGATGGGTTAAATTAATATGTAAGGATTAGCCAATAAGAAGCTAAAGCTAATGGGACAAGCAATGATTTAGTTAATACAGTTTCTGTGTGATTATTTTGGGTGTAGGCTAGCTGGGAGGCAGGAAAGAACAAGCAGCCCCCTGCAACACACTCCTATTCTCACCTTTGATTGGTTGAACCACCTATTCTTTGTTCTGGGAACACAGCACCTTGTGAGATTCTACCATTCACAGACTCATTGTAAAATACTGTCTCCGAGTTTCCGTGTCGCCAGCCTTTTCATTGGTTACTTCTCTCATTGCTGTTCAAAATACCTGACAAAGGCAACCAAAGGAGCTTGTGATCTGAAAAGAGAGACCGTCTGTCATGGCCAGGAAGACATGGCAGTAGGAATAAGCTGTGGTGGGTTGTCACATTGTACCAGAGCAAGCAGAGTGTAGACAGGAATAGAAAGAATGTTATGTGACCTCAAGGCCAACCCCCAATGAGGGTCTTTTCCAATGAGTTTCCAACTCTTAAAAGTTTATCTACTTTTTCAAATCGGTGATACCAGCTGTAGACTAAGTGTTCAAACACATGATCCTATGTTTCATATTAGAACTATAACACCCTGAGGTTTGGAGTGGTCCAGTGGATATGCTTGCCACACATAAGCTCTTTCATCTAAGTAGTTTCCATTATTATTATTATTATTATTATTATTATTATTATTATTGATTATTCTCTCATTTTATCTTCTTCCCGCTTACTCTTTTCTTGAGAACTTAACCTCATACTTTTTTCACTTCTTAATCCTTCAGTCCCGTTGATTTCCTTCTTTCTTTCTTTCTTTCTTTCTTTCTTTCTTTCTTTCTTTCTTTCTTTCTTCTACTAATATTCTTCATGAGTGAACTTATCCATTGCTGATATTTCATTCATCCATTGCCACCCATGAATCTCAACTCCAAAATGACTATAAGCTTGAATTTCTGACTCAGATAGATCTATGTGTTAGAAAAATAGGCTAATGTTTATGTGTGTTAGAAAAAAACAATTGGAAAAAATGTAGAAGATGGAGTCATAAAAGCACAGTATATTTATTTAGTAAATATTCATTGAGTTCTTACTAACTTGCTAGATGAAGAGGGGAAATTCTAGCAGCAAAGAGACAGGCACACAAGCACTGATTGGAGCTACAAGAGTGGATGATATTGTACAAACTCTAGATGTAAAGATGAGAAAAGACAAGCAAATCTCACCCTAGGAATCAGAAATATTTAACAAACAAGTAGTGCACACCTCCTTAACCTGATCACTGAAGAAGGCTCAAATTCAGCATGAAAAGAAATACTAAATTCTGCTTAGATGAACTCCTTCTTTTGATCATTTGCCAAGCCCCTCAGTCTGTCATGTTGGAAACCTGGAAGTCATCAAGCCTCACCATTATCACCTTCAAACTCTATCCGATTAGTGACTGAGTCTTGCTTTACCTGTTGTACAGGCAGAAACTATGGCACTGCTGTCTGTCTGTTCTTGTGTAAGATTTTACCCACAGGTGAGATTCACCTCTTTACTATCTGAAACCAGATCAAAGGACTACAGAAATCTGATGTGAGAAATATACACATTGGTGCGAAATGTCTTGAGACTGGGCCAAAATGCAGCTTGTAACTGGTTATTACTCTGCAGCTTCCTGCCACAGGAGAAGTCTTCATCAGAGTGGTAGTGAATCAAAAGGTCAAGGGTTGGGAAGACAGTCACTTGGTGTGACACACTGAGGATGTTGCATGCAAAAACAAAGACACACAAGGTCAACCGTAAAGCTAGATGTTCTAATTTAGAGTTCTAAAGCTCATGTGTTCTAATTGCCTGTGAAAATGAGATTTTAAAATACTGAGCTGGATGAGGTATTGGTGCATCTGTAGTCTCTAGTCTCTCCCTCTTCAAACCTGATATTTGAGAGGTCCATGCCTTTCACAGTTTAGCATTGGTAACCTGAAGACTTTGGCAGAGGGTGAGAAGTTGAAGGGGACCCATGAGTAGTATTGGTCTTGTGTGTGTGGTGGGATATAGGTGCATTTGCTGGGGCTAAGCATCATGGCTGCTACTTCATTTTCCAGCCATCTTTCTCTTGTCTCTGGCTCCTCTCTAATCCTCCAACCCCATTCTAACCAAACTTAATTTCTTGCCACTCTCGAATGCTCATGTCTTTACCCTACACATTTCTAGAACACTTCTGTCTGCTTATGAGACCTCTGACCACTCCCTGCACCCCAGTGTGAACCTGGAATGCCCTCTGTGGTTTATTTGGGCTGTCTTTGTAGAATTAGAATTCTTTAGCATTCAGATCTATTTCCATATATGAACTCTGCACGCATGTGTTTGTAAATGTCTTTTTTCACTAAATTTGGGACTTCTTGACAAGAGAGACCAATCTATTTTCTTCCCTCTACCCCAGTACTCAGTGTACACCCGAGGAATAAAGAGCAGGTCCCACATGTTTGCAGATAGAAACGGCTTGAAATTATATTTAGCTATCTGGAGAGGTAATTTTCCAGCCTCAGAGTGGAGAAGGTCAATCAGCAGAAATAGAACATATCCAAAGGTACTTCACGCCAAAGGCTTTCAAATGGAAGTTTGTAATTACGAAGCAGGCCATTTTCACTTTCTTTTTTTTACAAATAATTAACATTTCTGTTTGAACCAGAGTTGCTAAACTTTATCAGCTTACTAGGCCACAGCAATGTAAATGCTAGCTACTTTTTTAAAAATCACAACAACAATTACAAACTGACCTTTAGTAAAACTCCATCTAGCGCTGCAGGGACCTCCTGGCAGGTAGCGCGATACCCTGCTGAAGCCGAGTGTTGTCACCATTGACAAAGTACAGAATGGACGCGGACACTGTCACAGTGCATATTAAAGAGGAAGGGAAAAGTCGCGCACGTGGGCAGATGCCTTTCATCTACTGAAATCTTGACAATTTGGTTTCCTTTTAAAACGTAAGTTCTAAAATTATTCTTATGTGCAAACTACAAATGATTGTTAGTGCTTAAATATCACATCTATTTGTAGCTGATGAATAAAGCTACCTTGAGCTAGAATTTATTTTAGTATAATTTTCACAGAGTTCTCACACTTTACTAATAGAGACTTCATATCCTAAATATACAATACACAGTAAAGGAGAGCAGTGGGGAGGGAGGGTGGAGGAGGGCAGTGGAGGGGGGAGCATGGAGAACAGTGGGGAGGGAGGATGGAGGAGAGCAGTGGGGAGGAGGGGTGGAGGAGGGCAGTAGGGAGGGAGGGGGGAGGGAGGGGCAGTAGGGAGGGAGGAGGGAGGGAGGGCAGTGGGGAGGGAGGGTGGAGGAGGGCAGTGGGGAGGAGGGGGGAGGAGGAGAGCAGTGGGGAGGGAGGGTGGAGGAGAGCAGTGGGGAGGGAGGATGGAGGAGGGCAGTGGAGAGGGAGTGGGGAGGAGAGCAGTGGGGAGGAGGGGGAGGAGGGCAGTGGAGAGGGAGGGTGGAGGAGAGCAGTGGGGAGGGAGGGTGGAGGAGGGCAGTGGGGAGGAGGGGGAGGAGGGCAGTGGAGAGGGAGGGTGGAGGAGAGCAGTGGGGAGGGAGGGTGGAGGAGAGCAGTGAGGAGGAGGGAGAGGAGGGCAGTGGAGAGGGAGGATGGAGGAGGGCAGTGGGGAGGAGGGAGAGGAGGGCAGTGGGGAGGGAGGGTGGAGGAAGGCAGTGGGGAGGAGGGGGGGAGGAGAGCAGTGGGGAGGGAGGGTGAAGGAGGGCCATGGAGGAGGGAGGATGGAAGAGAATAGTAGAGGAGGGACGACGACCGTCAACTACCACACAGGCTGTGCAGCAAGCTTCAGCTACTGCGGACTCTTCAAGTATTCTGAAATGTTTAAGCATATGAGTATATTAAAAGCTAAAGATAGGCTATCTTTTGAAAAAAAGATTTATGTACACCTACATATAAGAAGACAGCACAAGATCCTCTTTAGAGTTGGTTGTGAGCCACCAAGTGGTTGCTGGGAGTTAAACTCAGGACCTCTGGAAGAGCAGCCAGAGCTCTTAAACTCTGAGCCATCTCTGGAGCCCGAAGCTAAAGATATGCTAGTTTGTATAATTAAAAAAGAAAAGAAGTGGCCAGGCAATGGTGGTGCACACCTTTAATCCCAGCACTTGAGAGACAGGGGCAGGCAGTTCTCTGTGAGTTCGAGGTCAGCCTAGACTACAGAGTGAGCTTCAGGACAGTCAAGGCTACATAACAAAACCCTGTCTCAGAGAGAAAGAGAGAGAGAGAGAGAGAGAGAGAGAGAGATATTTGGGGGAGAGATATTTTGCTAGGTTTTGAAATAAAACAAACTACACATGGACTATGTAACCCATAACTCTGATGACTGGGTCATTTACTAGCATTCAGAAGGTCTGTTTGCGCATCAGTAAATTTGAGCCCAGTACCTGAAGGCAGCTGTATTCAACTGCTTCTCCTGTTTGTGAAATAAACAACTATGTAACTCCACACAGCACTTTGGTTAGCACAGATTTACTTTATTGGACAAAGGTCCCTGGTTTATTTTTCAAACCATGGAACAGATTTTTTTTTTCAACATCCAGCTTATTAAAGCTATTTAGACAATGCGATTGTTAGTATCAATTATCCAATAGACAGTGTCGAGGATTACCTAGGCAACAAACTGCTGGGTACACCCTAGATTACATCAGCCTGCAGCCGTGACGGTAAGAAATAATCTTCAGTAAGTTAGTTGAGGTGAGAGACCCACCCAAATAGTGGGTAACACCTTTTGGATGTGGTTTCTAGGTTGCACAAAAAAGAGAAACCTGAGTCCCAGCATTCATTGCTCTCCGCTTTATAGCTGTAGATGCAATGCCCCAGCTCCTTAACCTCCTTGGAGAGTTTGACAGACAGACTTCCCCTCCATGGTGGAATTTACCTAGAACTGGGAGTCATGACAAACCCATTCTGCCTGGAGTTGCTTCGTTGGCGTGTTTCATTGCAGCGTCAGGAGCAGCTAAGACAGTAAGGTGCCTTGTTTAAGACATTCTGTAACATTTACACAAGCGAAGATGGATCCCAACTGCAGAGAGGGTCTAAAGAGAAAACTATCCCACCAGCTTCACAGCAGAATTCAGGACCCATTTCTCCTGCTGGGGTTGCTGAAGCAAAGAACCCCCCCCCCCTGTTTTAAGGACAGAACACCTACCGACTTCAATGTCCCCACCGTCTGACTGTTCTGACTTTATTAACCTTTCGTAATTGACAGCGAGGTGCCTCCAAGAGAGACATATTTTGTATTTCTCTAATTATGGAGCTATCTTGACAATGACAGTCATTGCCTGTAATTACTCACCCTAGTTTCCTGGGAATCTGAAAAAAAAAAAAAGAGTAGTCAAGGCTGACAAGTTACAGTAATATTTCAAAAATAGTTATTTCCTTGGGTGTAAAAGCGTCCCTCAGTCTAGACTGCCTGCTTGACTGTCCCCATGCTCCTGCTTCTTCTCTGCAAAGGTCTTTCCTAACTGTTGACAAACAGAGACTACACACCTTTCTTGCCTCTGTGGCCACTGCCTCAGAGCCCCAGTACCCAGAAGAGATGAGTGCAGACAAACAATTGAGGGCAGTGTTTGTTTCTGTGGCTATCCTGGAACCACTGCAGTTTCCACCAGGGAGCAGTAGAAGCAGAATGACAATATATTCGGAAACCATCTTCCAGACAAAGGGTTTCAAGTCTGCCTGCCATGTTACTGTTTTTGTGAAAACAATGACCACACTAGTAAAGTATACTGAAGCATATAAAGAGGGAGACAGACACAGATCCGCAGGGGTAATGAAACATCTCTGTAAGTTTTCTTAAATTAACGACAGAAATATGTGATCTTTCACACACAATGAAAGTTTTGGGCAGGAGAAAATTACTTAAGAAAGATCACCATGTTTTGTATTATCTCTTGTCTTGTATTTCTAATTTGCATTTATGCTCTGACACAGGAAATGTGACACATCTGGCTGCTATAAATCTTTGCAAATGTAGCCATGCAAGTTCCCTGCACTTTCCCCCTTTGCATCGGCACTATTCTCTTTAGACACCCGTACTACTTGAATAAAAGTTGGTTTTTGTGCAGACCAGCCTACCGGTGGCTACCTACGCTGAGACATTTTAATTCATTCATTAATGTTCCTTTTCTAGAAGCCTAATTTGGTAGTAATAGCACATGTCCTTATCAGTCACCATGCCCATCTCTATTTCACCACTGAAGCCAGTCAATAAAAGAGTTCATGTTCTACATGTGTTCATTTTATCAGTTGCTAAGAACTCAACCAACTCTGTGGTCTCTAGGAACACAGTACTGAGCATTATTAGATATAAAAACTCTACAGAAATGATACAGCTCAGACTTGCCCAGCTTGGCTATTGGTCAGAATCACCTAAAATCATTTTTAAAATTACAAGTGCTTGGGGACGGTAAGATGGCTCAGTGGTTAACAGCACTGGATTCTCTTCCAGTGGGTTCAATTCTGGGTTCCATTCCAAGCACCTACATGGCGGTTGACAACCATATGCAACTCCAGTTTTAGGAGAGCCGTAACCTTCCTCTGGTCTCTAAGAGCAAAAGGCACACACATGGTACAGAGACATACATGTGAGAAAAACGCCCACATGTTTAAAATAAAAAATTACTGCAGGAACCTGCTTTCTACACCCATATAACCATTGATTCAGAAAAGGCCAGTATGGGGCCTAGCATCTCTGTTCTTCCCACCTTCATTTTGTTTAGCAGGTAACTCTGAGAATGAGGACAGTGGACTACCAACCTGAGCCCCTTCCCTTGTTTCAGACAAGAAATAAACTGAGGGTCACAGAGGCTTTTCATGGATCATTTGTCCATTGTGTGGCAGTTAGGCCTAAATCTAGATTTTTCAACTCCTTCGTCCATGTTCTTTGGTTGCAAAGGGGAAAGAACCCAAAGTAAACCATGGAAAGTTAGAAATATATATATAACTGTATATATATATAGCTATATATATACAGTTATATATATATATATGAGAGAGAGAGAGAGAGAGAGAGAGAGAGAGAGAGAGAGAGAGAGAAGAAGGAGGAGGAAGAAGAGGAGAAGGATAATACTTAGGACATGGGTTATCACCCTTCTTGTGAAGATCTCTCCAATATATCCATGAGAAGCCTTAAATTTACCCTAAAACTCATGTGTTATCATCTAAGTCACTCTGGTGAAAGGAAGGGGTTGCACATAAAATCCGAAGAAGGACTCTGACTGGACAGACTGGTAGCTTCCTCAGATGATGATTACGGTCCAATGAACTATGCTCATAAGTGGTTCTATTACCAGGAATAAAGTAGGTAAGAAATTAGATATACAACGTGATATATACTTAATGTGTAACCGATGCTGCAATCTAATTCATGGCCTTTATATTAGTAAGGGTTCCAGAGAAATGAAATTGATAGGGAGTGTGTAAACACACTTTTATAAGAGGGTGGTATTAGATTGACTGATGTGACAGAGACTAGGTAGCTTAACAATATCTACCTACACTCTAGAAGATCTGAAACCTTAGGAGCTGCTTAGTCCAAAAGGCCAGATGTCTCAGCCACGCCAGCCTAAGACGGAAGACTTGGGAGAGGCCAGAGAGGCTGCTAGTGTTTGGTTCACATGAGAAGGCTGAAGAAACTGGAGTCTGATGTCTGCAAAGGGGAGCAGCAAAAACAGCAGCAACAACAGAGATAGATCGTTCACCATCAAAAAACAATAAATGTTTCCTTGGAACTCTCCCTATCTCTATATACCACACATTTGGAAGTGTTTATTTCTCATGGGATTTTTCTCCATTCTGTTCATCCTGTCTGCAAACCCTTGGACAACCACCTAGAGATGCGCCTCTTAGCTGAAGACTGATCCCATCAAGTTGACAATCAAAATTAACTGTCGCAGCCCTCAAAAGTTTCTTTTATGATCTGCATTATTAAAAATAGTTCCATCCTATGACTCTCGACGTTTGTCGCGAGTTTCATAAAATAGTCTGTTTTATGCTACATGCTAATATTTTTTCACTCTATCACATCCTACTTCATTTTGTTAAAAAGTAAAAATTCACAGCCCTCAATCATTAAAGCATTTTCAATACCTGTAACTGGGAACAATGTGAGATGTGATTTGGCTGATAAGATTTTCAATTTGTCAAAAACTCACTGAGTTGTCTAATATGTATTATACAGATTTTAAAATGAATTCTATGTCACTCTCTGGTCTCTGGGTATATAAGTAAGTTAGGAGATACTGGGCAGGTGAGAACAGCACAGAATGCTAATCAGAGAAAAACCTAAAATGCAGTATCTCTCAGAATGATGACTAGGGGGCTGAGGTATACTCAATCTATGCAGAGATGACCCTGGATAAGAACCAAGGTTATAAGAGGAATGTAAGATGTCCCATTGCCAGAGAGCAAAACACAAAATGAAGGTGTACAGACCTCAGGGTCTAGACAGTCAAGAAAGAGCGACAGAACAGCTGGAAGCCGAAAGTAATGACATCAGCAAGATGCTGGAAGTAGTGTCAGCTAAGAGCCTTGGTGTGGAAGGTCCTTCTGTCTGTGTGTTGCTTTTATTGGTTAATGAATAAAGAACTGGCTTGGCTTATAGAGGAAGGTGGAGTTGGGGAGACACCATGGAGCCACCCTGGTGATAGATGTGCTGGAACTTTAGCTGGTAAGCCACAACCATGTGGTGATGCACAGATTGCTAGAAATGGGATAAATTAAGATGTAAGAGTTAGCCAATAAGAAGCCCAAGCCAATGGGCCAAGCAGTGATTTAATTTCTCTGTGATTATTTCGGGTCTAAGCTAGCTGGCCGGGAAGAACAAGCGGCCTTCTCCAATAGAGACCAGCAGCATGAGAAAATAGGTCAAGGGCCCATTCTACAGCTTGTCCTGGAAAACTATCAGTGGCCCCTGGGGAGGTGGTAGGACAAACACATCCTAGGTAGGAAAATGGAAACCTTACCCAAGTCTTACTCTGGTCTGTTTAGCAAGCAAGCCTGCAATGGTTCCACTTCTTTCTCTGCCTGTTTCAATGGGCATCATGGAACAAACACTCATCTAGAATACAGAATTAACAAGAATCTCTACAGGGCAGACGGATTTCCAGCACTAAATGGTGATGAAAGACTCTAAGCTAGTAAACTCTGTGGTGAATTTTTACAGATCATAGCAATGTTGTTGCATAAGAAACATACTAAAATTTTTCAGATATTTTTAAATAATATTTGTTATCTATTTATGTATGCCCTGTTCCCCAGGACCTTGGAACCAGTAGAGCTAAAAACTTTCTCATAAAACAGTCTTCACATGGTACATGTATGCTCAAACTGTGAAACTAATCCCCAGACGTCTTTCCATGTTGTGATACAGCCGTGAGAAGGACCACTCTGTCAGCATCTTCCTTCTTGATTTTCTTGGATTCTTGTCTACATCTTGAAACATCTCTCTTGAGTGTTAGCTCTAGTATTCTCTATAAAGAGTAAACCATTTCTGACAGAATAGCAATCCTACTCAGTTTTCTTCACAGATATTTTTTTTTCTTCTAACTACTACTTCTTTTTCATATACAGTAACCTGCGGTCTGTTCACTAAGAGGCTGTGTGGGAAGCTGCAAGACCTAGATTTTTGTTCCAAATCTTGAAATGTTACTTTCTTCTAATAAGCTGCAGGCTGGGTCACAGTGACTGAATGCTTGCTTCTCCTACCCTCGCCTTCCTCTAAAAAGTCACGGAATATTACCTCGGTTTCCATTTCTGTCCCCAGTGCCTAACAAACATACAGCTACCACTCTCCTGAATATATTGCTTCCCTGACTGGTAGGTTTATATGCTCCCTAGAAAGTCCAGGTTGCCCAACAACATATTACTTCCAGTCACAAGCATCTGTCCCAGGCTGACGAATTAACTAACCGCCAGAGTGATAATCCTTCATCTCTGCTTGTATGTTTTGTTTTCTCTAGTTGGAAATAATGGTTTACGTTTATCTGGAACAATTATTCTGTGTAACTAATAGGATAAAAAGTATGACTCCATGATCACCTTTCTAAAACCCTTACAGTTAAATCCTTTGGAATTTAGAATTTTGAAGATTTTATAAAGAAAATAAAGGAAATAAACCATACTTGATTTCATACTCCTAGCAGGTCTGCATGATAATAAAGCAGACTACTCTTTCTTTTTTACAGCAAGATAGAAAATCAGTCACATGCCATAAATCAAATAAAGAACTTTAATTGCTTTAATTCACGTTAACATTTCTTGCAAATTACAGAAAGTTTCAGTTTTCAGAGCTTATTGTTGTTGTTGTTGTTGTTACTGTTGGCCTGTATTAAAACATAGTAGCTACTAAGGAGCTGCTGACCAGTGCCAGGTATGGTGATGGGTGATGTCACTAGCTTTGACCAATTGTCTGCTGAGATCTTGGCATCACTAGCACTGATAACTGGGAATCTTCAGCAAGGGTCTTCACTTAACCCTGCAGTGTTTTGGAGTCTGAGACATACGAGTACCTGTTTCTTTGTCATCTGTCTGTGACTTATTTATGATGTTGAATGTGGGTAAGTTATACAAGATTTCTTTGAATTTGATGTTAGTGGTATCCCTGAGTTGTTAACTTATAACTTTACCCCAAGTTTTTCTCCAGTGATCTCTATAAGTGGAAAAACCAGAACCCTAGTTTCTCAGACAACCCAAGGGCCCTTATTAACCTTTTAGATTCTGTTATATTTACCCATCAGCCCACCTGGGAAGATTGCAATCAGTTGTTACAGGTGATGTTTACCATGGAAGAAAGAGAGAGAATTCTAACAGAGGCCCAAAATTTAGGGCCAGGACCTGAGGGGAACCCAACGGTCAATCCTGCCCTAATAGACCAAGCCTTCCACCTGACCCATCCTAACTGGAATTTCAACTTGGCAGAAGGTAAGGAGAGGCTTCTGGTCTATCGCCAGGTTTTGACAAGAGGTCTCCGTGAAGCTGCTCATTGGCTCACCAATTTGGCAAAAGTCAGTTCCATCGGCCTTCTTAGAATGGATTATAGAGGCCTTTGGGGCATACTCCCCTTTAGATCCTGAGGCCGAGAAGAATAGGTTAGCCATGGTTATGGCTTTTATTAATCAGGCACAAGTTACAAAAGATAGATGAAAAATGTCAGGCCTGCCAACTCACCAATGAAGACAATCAACCTAAAAATCCTGGAACCAGACTTAGGGGCACCAAATCCGGTTCCCACTGGGAGATAGACTTCACTGAGGTAAAAACCTGGCAAATATGGTTACAAATATCTTCTGGTATTTATAGATTCTTTCTCTGGATGGTCAGAGGCTTTTCCAACCAGGCATAAAACTGTCCAGACAGTCATCAAAAAGCTACTTGAAGACATCATTTCGAGGTATGGTATTTCTGTCCTCTTAAGCTCAGACAATGGACCAGCCTTTATCTCTCAGCTAATGCAGCTCCTGGTAAGGGCACTGGGGGCAAGTTGGAAATTACATTGCGCTTAGAGGCCCCAGAGTTTATGTCAGGTTGAGAGCGTGAACAGGACCCTAAAAGAGACCCTTACCAAATTAACATTGAAAATTGGCGGTGACTGGGTGACTCTCCTCCCCTTCACCCTTGATAGGGTTCGAAATTTGCCCTATACCTTGGGATTAGCCCCCTCTGAAATCATGTTTGGGAGACCCCCTCCTATTTTGCTCAACTTAAAATCTGAGCTTATTGCTGAGTTTGATGATGCTAACCTGGCTTGTTTTCCTCGAGGCTGTGGCTCTTGTGCACAAGGGCATATAGTCTATGTGAGGGCCACTTATGAGACAGTTCCACCACCCACACCACACAAGTTTCAGACAGGAGACTGAGTCTTTGTAAAGAGCTGCACCAGAAAGGACCATATACCATGATCCTGACAACTCCAACGGCCTTAAAAATAGATGGCCTTGCCACCTGGATTCATTACACCCACACCAGGCTGGCAGATCCAGAGATTGAGGACCCCACAGACTCATTCCAGAAAAAAAGACCCCTCAGGGGGAGTTGAATATCAAGATAAACTGCTTAAGTTTAAACTTAGCCATCACCCTCCATGAAGGTCCTATACTCGCTGGCACTGTTCCTCCTTTGCCATCCTACATTTCCTGCCAATCCACACCAACCTGCAGATCGCGCTTGGCCTGTCCTCGACACCTCTGGAGAAATCCTCAAGCAAGAATCAGCCAGGGCTCCTCCTGGGGCCTGGTACCCTCCTCTAGAATTTGAGGTGCAGGATTTATTTCTGGCCAACCGAGACAGGTGCCAGCTGAGAGAGAGTGCAGTTTTGATGTCTTCCCAGGACCCAAGACTGAGAAGTCCTGGAGCCGGCAATGTGGGGGAGCCGAGTCTTACTTCTGTGCATCTTGGAAATGTGTGAGTTCTGGACCTATCTGGTGGTCACCATTGGTAAGAGATGATCTGATCATTGTCCAATGGGGTAAATATGATATGGGTTGTGGGTCCTATGGGAGATAGAATTTACTGATCAAGGAGAACAGACTCTGACTGAAGAATGGACTACTGACAAAACCTGGGGTATTCAAATCTATGATGGCCCTGGGCCTTATCTTGGGCCAATCCCAGGGGCCCTCTTCACTGTTAAATTAGAGGTTCAGACAAACCACCCAGTGGCAATAGGACATAATCCAGTCTTGGGACCTCAGGAGGCTCTAGTCACCACACCCCAGGAGGGAACCAGACACAAGTAGTTCACTTGGGAACCACCTCTCAGGGCCAATATTCCTTATATAGTCAACACCCTTTATGGGACTTGATTTCTAAAACCTTCTAGGTGATAAATACCTCGAAACTGGATTTGACTAAAGAATGCTGACTTTGCCTGAATACACAACCCCATTTTCTAAGTCAGAGTTGCAATAGCTGGTATTGCACCTCAGTCTCCCCAAAATCTTGCCCTTGGGGAAAACAAGGAAAAATTTCACTACATCCATTGACAGGTACGGGGACCTGTGTAGTGCCCCCTGGAAGGCGAGCCCCCACAGGTTTACGTAACCAGACCATCAGTATACAAAATGACACCCTCAATTCGGCATCTGCCGGATGGTAGGCTTGCACTTTGGGGCTCACTCCCTGCATCCATGGGACAGTCCTTAACACAGGACAAGGTTTTGTGTGATGGTCCAATGTCAGCTTGAAGTAGTTGCAGAAAGGAACATGTCGTCCCATTCCACCTGCCCAGAATAGGTTGAAAGGCTGGAACAAGGGGAAACTCCCTGGCATGGGGAACAAATAACTACCTATAGTGCCTGTTGATATACAAGAAAAATAGGCTCAGAGTTGTCAATTAATGAATTTATTAACTGAAATAGTTCTTACGTCCCAATAATATCATCTCCTTAAAACCATGGGCAAGCATAACTGGATCCTGCCATCAGTGCTTGTGAAGGGGGAAGTGTAGGACTCAGCCAACCATGATAAGCTTAATAGAAACAGAGCACCCAAAGGAAGTTCTTTACTTCCAACCATTATCATCTGCCAGTGTAGGACTCGGCCACAATACGTTTAATGGAGGCCTGAGTCTCAGTAGTTGATCTGAAGCAATACCTGGTTGCAGGAAGGACCACAAACTGAGATTACCGGAGCACCACCCAAGAACCATCCAAAGGAAATGCCTAACGATCCAACCATTGTAGATAGGATCACCTGCCAGCACACACTCACCAGGACACCCCTAGACAAAAGTCAGCCAAGCAGAGGACCTCAACCTTAGAAATCCCTCACCACCCCCCTTTTACTACTATAAAAACCCAATTCTAACTGAGCTCGGGGCTCTCTGATTATTCCAATACATTGGACATGCGGAGAGACCAAGTTTGCAAACTTATATAAAATAAAGGCTCTTTGCTTTTACATATGAGACTCGGTCTCCTTGTTGGTTTTGGGGGGACTTCACGGGTCTGGGCATAACATTCACACACTGGCTGTTTACAGATATTCTCTGAGAAGCCTAACTCTTTGAATGCTCTTGGGCCCACAGACCTTTCCTCTCACGTTGGAGGTAGCTCCCGATCAAACTGGGGCAGATGAGACAGACAGATTCCCAGAGTCACAGCTAATTACTGTGCAGGATTTCCACTCGCTAACTTTTCTTGTCACATATCCGACTTAGGAAGAAAGAAAACAATCATTTGCGTTTAGGATTTTCTCCTTCCAGGGGGTGAGCTTCCACGGCCTTGTCTTGGAGTAAGCAAAGCTACCTGGATCCAGGAATTGATATTTTGATTCCAAGAGCGACATCTAGAGACGGAAAAGTGCAACTGCGAGGCTACTCAAGCTTAAAACTCCTCTTTCCCAGGTGACGGGAACCCGGGTATAGTGGCCAGGGGCCAGTTTCTGACTTCTTCGCATTTCAGACTGCATTTCATCCAGACTTGCCCTCCGTTTTAACAGACATTGTCGAGGAACCACACGGTGCGCTGTCACAGTTCAGCCAAAGGACTCCAAACTAAAACCGCTTAGTGAATTTAGTATTACTTCCAAGAAGAGAACATCAGGATCTTAGGGATGGAAGTGGGGAGGGCAGGCTACCAGGTCCTACCTTTGTCTTTCTCCAGTCTGAACAGACCTGAACATGATAGGAATTCTCTGGCTGCCTGCTAGGAGTAGTTTGCAAAACAGCACTACAGATCGGGGTGACTGCCATCTTCCTGGAGTAGGACGCAGTTCCTTGGGAAGCCAGAACAATGTGCCCTAAGCCAATAGAAACAGAATTTTTCGGTCTCCTTGACCTCCTTGTGAAGCTCTTTCTCAGGCTTGGCTTTCTTTCCTCCTCCTAAAGGGTTGATTTGCTTTGTAAAAACTAGCTTTTGTCTCTCTCATTTCTCCAGTCCAGCAGCACCTGTGGATCTGCCCACAGATATCTCTCAACCCTTTCAAGCTTTCCTTCTCTTTACTACAGCTGTAGCAGCCTGGAAATATTCAAGGAATTTGGGTCAGGGCCAGAAACTCACCACTGTTTTCAACAATCAGCTTGGCCAGGGGATTTTCCTCCTCCACAGGCTGCTGTGGTCTTCCAACCTCGAGGCTGAAAGGTTCCTCTGCTTCGAAACTGGGAGGGTATGCCTGCAAGTCTGCTTTGGTCAGTCTAACAATTTGTGTTGTGATGGCACACTCTGAAATCGGTTGGTGCTAATCTATTAAGTACTTGTCAGATGGTTTTAATTTTTTTTAAAAAAAACTTTATTGTATGACTGCTTATGGTATGTGAATTCTGGGGATGGAGTTTGGGTCATTAGGCTTACGCAGCAAATGCTTCTACCTGTCGAGCCATCTTGCAGGCTTTTATTCCGAGAGGCTACCTACTCACTTCTAACTGGAATCAGACAGCATTATGGACTTGGGACCACTCACCACATTTGAGGTTGCCCTATGCAAAACAGAAGTTCCAGGTTTAACTGTCATATTGATTCCTGTGCTGTCCTTCTAACTTCTCTTTGCATCCACTCTCCTTGAGCGAATTAACCTGCATGAATTTAATAACCACCTAAATTAAATGACTCAGATCTGAGTGTTCAGTTTAAATGGCTCTCCCCAAGCTCCAGAACTGTTTAGCCAAGGAAGTATTACCATTTGGACGGCGTCCAGGTCCCTAAAATTCTGCCCGCCAGAAACCAAACTCTTCCAACCTTGTCCTCCCCAAAGTGTTTGCTGGCATTGGTTCATCCAGTGATAGCCACTGTTATGCCCAGTCCGTGGGGACCCCGAAAGGCCACCAGAGAGACCGACTCACCGAAATGCAAAAGCAAGGTTTATTGTGTGCACGATACTAGCTGTCGGGGATCTCGTCAGTGCAGAGTTCCAAGAGGAGGTACCCTGCCCTTCTAGAGGGCATTATGTAAAGGTAAAAATCAGAAAAGTTACATTATCAGGGTGTGTGCTGACAGGTGATCCTATTTACAATGGTTGGAACATTAGGAATTTCCTCTGGATGGTCTGTTACTGGCTGGTGCCTGGGCAGTCTCAGTTTGTGGTCCTTATGGGAACCAGGTATTGCCTCAGGCCTCTGTTGAGCTTGTCATGGCTGGGTTCTACAGTCACTATTCCTCTCAGAGTCTCAGACATCATTCTGGGTTCCTCTCTAAATAAATCTGTCACTTCTGCCTTTTTAAATAGCTTTCTGAAATGCATTTCTCTTCATTTCCAATCTCTTCCTGGTGCTGGATTATTGAATAGCAGCTACACTGCATGGCTGGCAGAGTGTGGAGCCCTAAGGAATTCCCACCTCTTTGACTGCTTGTCATGTAAGAATATTACCTCCATGTGAGGCCAGCAAGAGGGTGCAGCAGGTGAAGTCGCTTGCTGTCAAGCCTGACAACCATGCCAGATCTCATTTGGTGGAGGAGACCAATTCCTACAAGCTCTCCTCTGACCTCCAAAAGCACGAATGTCTTGTATACTTGTGTACATGCATATAGTAAATAATCAAATGTAATGTATAAGTTTTTTTAAAAGAATTTTACTTTTATCTGACAAGATGACTTGATAAACCAAAACCTAAGAACAAAATATTGAAGAGCCTGCATTATCCTCTTCCCAAGAAATAATTGATAAATAAATGTAAACAAAAGACAGTCCTAAATGGATGTTCTTCAGAATCTTTTTAACTCGCTTAGTCATGGAACTTTTTGCACTCTTCTTTATTTTGTTTTTTACTTTTAAAAGGGTTGGAGGAAGCACCACTTAGTGTTTCTGTTTGGAATCTCCATGTTGGGGTCCTATTCCACATTCAGGTCTTACTCCTCCCATTCCAAACTTCTCAGTGTGTCGGGCTGAAGCCCCTCCCTAGTAGCTACCCTCTTCAAACTCTGCCCCTGAGAAAGCCCACTAAAAGTCAGCCATTGGAGCTGCTCAAGACCACGCCTATAGGCTGCTTAAGACTTGGAAGCCATATTTGCTATGTGATACCTCTCTTGCCCTCCTGAGGGTCACCCGGGAGTACTTTGCTCTGTTCATTAAATTTGGATTTATTAATTTGACTTGATTGGTTTATTACATCGGTGGCAACAGATGCCCATGAACTGGGGGTTCAAAACTTACCAGTCCCAAATAATAAGAAAATTTTATATTCAGTCATCTTATAAGTCTCACATGTAAAAGCTGTGAAAACAGAGACATGAGTTATGGGATCACCACCCCACTCCCCAGAGAAACAAGAGCCAGATTATACCCACAGAGTTTGATTGCACATAGAGCTGCTTTCCTTAGCCAATCGCTGGAGAAACATTCATTATTGGTGCGTTACAGGTCTGAAGGCAAAAGTAACCTTGCAGTAGGGAGCCAAGGAGTACCACAGTCACAATGCAAAACAAACACCACACAAGAGATTTATTGGGAGAGACACAAGAGGGTGGTTGCCTCTCTTTGGGTGAGAAACATCAGGGAACTAAGCAGGAGACAGGCTAATATAGGGTTCCTTGGGAGAGGAATTTTCCAGGGTAGAGCTTTCTAGAGGATTGGTGAGATTTCAAGTCAACCCCAGGGACTGGTGGGATTTCAAACTCAGGGACTGGTGCGTTTTAGTAGGTTTTCAAGCACAGAAGAGGGCTCAGACCTTTCACCCTATATTCCTCCCTTTTCTGTTTATTATTAACAAACAGCCAGAGGTTGGGAAAGGGGGAAGCATTAATCAGTAGAGCACTTCCTGTTGATTACAAGCATCAAAGTCCTTGGTGTGAGCTTTATTATCATTCTTGATGCAGGGTGATCTGAGGCCAGGTCCCCTGAGGGGCAGCAGCAGGTGACTCAAGGCCTTAGTGGGTGACCTCAGGCCTGCGAGGGAGACAGACAGATAAGTCATGCAGAGAGAGCTTGGGGATAGAGTTTAATTAGTGGGTATTGCGAACAGCATAAGAGTAAGGGAGGAGACGTGGAGACAGAAGAGAGAGAGAAGGAGAAGAAGGGGAGAGGGGAGAAGGGGAGAGAGTCAGGTAGAGAGAGAGAGAGAGAGAGAGAGAGAGAGAGAGAGAGAGAGAGAGAGAGAGAGATTTACATAGCCAGTTCTAAGCCAGTCAGGAGTACATAGTGAAACTCTGCCTCAAAAGAAGCAAAACAAAAACCTCTGATTAGTAAGCTAAAGAATTTGTGTAAAATGATATAAAGATGAAAAAAACAGATGGGAAATTTTCAGGGAGATTAAAACTATCCCCAAAAAGGAAACAGAAATGTTTAAAACATTCCACCTGTTTAGATTATACAATGTCCCCCACAGGCTCCTGTATTTTGAGTCAGTCTCCTGAAGACGTTGGGAAGCTGTGGAGCCTTTTAGGAAGCAGAGGCTACCTGGAGGGAGAGTATCACTGTAGCGACTGCCCCTGTGGCATATTACTCTGCTTCCTGATTCATTCAGATATAACCAAACAACCTCGGGCTCCTGCCTCCACAGCTAAGAGCTGCCTCTGCTGCCATGCGTTACCCCCATTTTGGAATACACCCACAACCACAAGCCAAAACAAACATGTTTTAAAGGTGCTTCCTGCCAGGTGTGTGGTTACAGTAAGAAGATTAACGTGTGCATACACAATAGCAAATAGTGAAGGCTTTTGTTAGTTTTACCAGTAAATTTGACAAAACTGATGGAAAAACATATTCGAAGAGAGAATTGAAATCACCTGGTGTGAGAAGAAAACACGGAACACGCAACAAACCCGCTTAGGAGTTCATGGGTGTGTGTGTACAGGCCTGGTGGGGGGGGCAGGCCTGAAGATAGCATGTCCAGCTTTTAAGGCCTGCCCAGTGCATGTGCACAGGGGGATGACCTGGTGATGTTATACACAGATGACGGAGCTCACGCATGCACGCAAGGGCTCACACAGCTGTGTCATATGTAAGTGATGCAACCATGCTGCATGTGGGTCATGTCCGAGGGCTTGTGTGCACATGTGTAGCCCTGGAACTCAGAAGTGTCAGCCATGTTGTGACTGAATCGTAACATTCCACGCTTTTGTTTATTTTAAAAATTTGGGGCGTTTGGGGGATCTTTAATGGGTGGGAATAGGGTGCTGTAAGGTCTCTCATGACTGCTTCCTGCTGATTTTATGGGCATCATCAGGTCTCTCAAGACTGCTTTTCTTAAATATTTATTTATTTACTTATTTATTTATTATGTATACAGTATTCTGTTTGCTTGTATGCTTGCAGGCCAGAAGAGGGCACCAGACCTCATTACAGATGGTTGTGAGCCACCATGTTGTTGCTGGGAATTGCACTCAGAACCTTTGGAAGAGCAGGCAATGCTCTTAACCGCTGAGCCATCTCTCCAGCCCCTCAAAACTGCTTTTTGCTGATTCTGTGGACATCGCAGAGTTGAGATGCTTGATCACATCCTGGGGTCATTGATTACTTTTATGTTTTTTTTTCTGGGGTCTGTGGAACTGGCTGGCTGGCAGCTTGGACCTCGCAAGATGCTGGAAAGGCAGAAAACTATGTCTGGAAAAGATTTTAGATCCTGGTGATTAAGGGAGAAGAGTCCCAGGATGGAAGATAGAGGGTTTTTTTTTTTTTCTGAGGGGTGGAGGAGAGAACTTCCAGGGGTTCCCAAGACTAGAAATGATAAGGGAAACATTAAATGATACTTATTCTGGGCGAGTCTAGTTCATGTAGACAGGTCCAATTGGCTCCCTGGAGCTTATGAAAAAATATTTGAAAAAAAAATAAATTTTAGACATATTAAAAGCTTATAATTATGATGGTATAGTGTTGGAATAGAAGACAGTGGGGAGGAGAGAGGAAAAGAAGGGAGAAATATTAGACCCCTCCATGTTTTACCTGAAACAAATCTTGAAGCACTTGTTCTCCTTAGCATCATGGTATTACTTTAGGATCCAGGAGACACTGCTGCAGCCAGTGATAAACCTGTTGTGTTAAAGTCTGTTTTGTGAGTTTTTGGAGTCTGGGGCTGTGAATGTCCCCAAACTCGTTATTGTTTCTTACCACCTGGGCTTTTGGCAATCTTTGTACCTCCAGCTCTATGTTTAATGATGGTCCCTGTAATAACAGCTGAGTGCTTAACTGGAAATTTAAGTATGACATTGGAGATATAGAGAAGTTGGTAAAGCAGTTAGAAGGAAGAGTATATGGAGTTTTTGGCACAGGAGGGTTGAGTATGGTGATGAAACTTTTATTTTTCTGTAACTGGAGAAAAAAATGGCTGATCTTGAAACTTAAGGGAACAGGGCTCTGTTTGAGTTACTGTATATGAGGGAGTATCTTGAGCTGGAAGAGTAAAAGGTTTAAGGTGAGACAGGTGGATCCAATGAGAGTCCTTCAAGCTTGGCAGCTGTGGGAGTTACAAGAATTGATTTAAAGGGGCCCTGCCATTTAGGGGAAAGGGGTGAGGGGTATTGGTCTGGGGGGAGAGAACAGCACCTGATCTCCTATTTTAATCGGTGGTGGGCATGAATTGGCACATGGTTGAGGTAATGAGTAGTTGGTAAAATCCTGTAATAAGGAGCGAAGATGGGATAACAGTGGAGTAAACAGGTGATCAGAAGAGGGATAGGCTTTAGGTAAGAGGCCGGGGGTTAAAACTGGCTGCCCATATATGAGCTCAAAGGGTGAGATCAAAAGGGGGATTTGGGGGAGAGCCCTAAGCCTAAGAAGGGCCAGAGGCAAAAGTTTTACCCAGTCAAAATGAAGCTCCTGTGACATCTTAACAAGAACATTTTTTAAGGAATGGTTAGTTCATTCTACCTTCCCTGAAGACTCAGGACGGTATGGGATATGAAAATGCCAGGGAATGTTAAGATCCTTAGATAAAGCTTGAGAGATCTGGGAGTTAAACTCTGGGCCATTATCCAACTGAAGAGAGGTTGGGATTCCAAACCGGGGGATAATTTCTCAGAGAAGAACATTGGAAACTGCCTTGCCTGCACCCTCTTGTTAGTGGTGGGAAGCATGTTAATCCACCCAAACATGGTGTCCACCTAAACCAGGATATAATTAACTCATCTGACTGTGGGCATATGAGTAAAATCAAGCTGCCAGTCAGTTCCTGTAAGGGAGCCCCTGGCCTGGTGGGTGGGAAAAGAGAAGCTATGGTATTTGGTCTTGAGATCTGACTTTTGACAGATTTTACAAGAGGCAGTGATAGCTTTTAAGAACTCTAAGTCCTCAGGGCTGGGTTGGAGGTGAGCCTTGACAAAATGAAACAGAGCTTTGCTATTAGGATGAGAGAGCTGATGGAGGTAGGACAGAATTCACTGGGTGTCAAGGGATGTCTGTGAGAATGTGGGCTGTATTGTATGAACCCCTGAGGTGATTGAGGTAGGTTTGTGCTCTGGAATGATGCTGTTCTAGCTGCTTGGTCAGCCCGGTTATTTCCTTTGGGCATAATGGAACTGTCAGTTTGATGAGACTGCCAGTGAATAATTCCTATAGCTTTGGGGAGATGGGAGTCTTTTATCAGATCCATAATGTAACCCGAGTAACTTATGGATCCTCTTTTCATCGTAAGAAGCCCACGATCCTTCCAGATAGCTGTGTGGCACAGGAGGATACGAAAGGCATATTTGGAGTCTGTGTAAACATTTAAAGATTGTTCCTTTGCTAACTGGAAGGCATGGGTAAGGGCTATTAACTCAACCTGCTGATTAGTGGTATGGGCAGGGAGTGACTGTGCCTCCACCACCCCAGTATCTGACAATATGGCTATGGTCTGTAGATATGCTCCACAGGTCCCTTCACATAAAATGGAGCTGCCATCTGTGTACCAGGTATAAGTGGCCTGGGACAGTTTGCTCTCCTGTATATGTGAGGGGTGGGGTAGTAGGTTCTCTAGGACCTCAATGCAGGAATGAGATGGGGAATCATTAGCGTTAGGTTGAGGTAGGAGATTTGAGATATTAAGGGTTGGGCAGGATTGGAAAGTGAGTGTGGCATCTTCAACTAGTGCCACCTGGAGGGAAAGAACTCAGGAAGGAGGTAAGGTTTGCAAGTTAAGAGATGGGACAAATTGTGGTGGGAGAAGACAGTAGTGGGTGATCCAAATGTTAGTTTCTTTGACTCATGAATAAGAAGCTCAGTGCCTACTAAAGCACGTATGCAGGGTGCCCAGCCCTGAATGGTGAGGTTCAGCTTCTTTGCCAGGCATGCTACAAGTGCAAAGAAAGGTCCCAGCTGATGTTCTAGGACCCCAAGGGCATATCCCTCCTTCTCTGTTACATAGAAGGAGAAGGGGTGAATTAAATCTGGGAGAAGAAGAACTGGGGTCTGAGGGCTTGCTGGAGTCTCTGGAAGGGTTTAGTAATGGGATGGAGAAGGGCTCATGCAGAGAGCTGAGAACTGCCTTGTATAAGGGGTGGGCGAGGAGAGAGAAAGAGGGGATCCAGGAATGCAGGAAGCCAGCTATTCCTAGGAACAATAAAACCTAAAAGCCTACTTGTAGTGACACACTTCCTCCCACAGGGCACACCTCCTAATAGTGCCACTCCCTGAGTCTGTGGAGGACATTTTCTTTTCTTTTTTTTTTTAAATGTATGTTTATTTTCTTTCTTTTTTTTAAATATTTATTTATTTATTATGTATACATGTCTGCAGATCAGAAGAGGGCACCAGATCTCATTACAGATGGTTGTGAGCCACCATGTGGTTGCCGGGAATTGAACTCAGGACCTTTGGAAGAGCAGGCAATGCTCTTAACCACTGAGCCATCTCTCCAGCCCCTGGAGGGCATTTTCAGTCAAGCAACGTTAAAAAAAAAAAAAAAAAGCCCGCCCCCAAACACCAAAAAACAAAACCTCTATTTTTTTTATTTATTGAGTCTACATTATCATTTTGAGAAAATCAGGTTAATTTTAACAAACATTATTCTTACAATGCAGTACAGTTATTTTTAGATATGTCTTTTTTATTGTCTTTTAGTATTTTTTGTGTGTGCGCAGGCCTTACTATATGTCCATTTTATTTGGTCCACTTCATTTCTAAGTACTTTATAGTTCTTCGTTGCCACTGTGTGAGGACAGTTGTCTTACACCGGAGGCCTTGCAAGTTGACTTGTTAGAGCTAGGGTAGCGTCTCTTTTGAAGAAGCAACTAGATTACTTCCTCCATAGGCAGCTGTACATACATAGAGGGCCTCTTTCCAATCTGGGTGCACTTTTTTTTTTTTTTTTTGTCTTTTTGCACCGGCTATAACATCTATAGGTAACAGACGTCACTGTGAACGTTATCTTTTATTCTTAGAAATAATCTACCGTTGTCCTTATTTTGTATACAAGGAAGTTTAAATGAAAGTTCAAAGATCTCCTAACGCCTCAGCGTTCAAAATTGAGTCAATGCTCCCAGACCAAATCTTTTTCAGGACCCCAAAGCCATGTCTTTTAAGACGAATTTTCCTATTTCTATACATCCTTTCCTTTAATTTCAAGGCTCTTCTAATATCTTGCTTCTAGGTGTCCTACAGGTAAAAACGAATATAAAGAAGGCGTGTGCTGAAGACAGCGTTATGTTGACTCCTATTGCCGTAACCAACACTCTTATACTTCTACATCTCGTTCCAAGCTTGCAAAAACAAACAAAAAATTAAATTTATTAAATCCCACAGAGCTCCCCCTTTCGCGCCGAATGTCATTCAGTTTCCACCAGGGGGAAGCCTCTGGGTACTTTTTACCGAAGCCACCCGAGGCATGTCGTGAGAGACCACCGCCGTTCACCCCGTCCTCCGAGGATTAGGGTGATGAGCAAAAGACTGCACAGCTGAGCACTCGCAGGGCGCCGAGCACTTGCAGAGCGCCGACCACCGAGAATCGCCGCCCGGGAGGCTAGAGCGGCGGCGGCCTCGCTGCGCGGGCTCGTGACGTCACTGCATCGCGCCGGCGCCGCCTGCATCCCAGCCTTCGCGCTTCCGGGAGGGAAGCTGGTGGTTGAGCATCGTGAAGTCGGCTGAAATAGACTCCGGTGCTGACGGGCGGCTACCCACCCTGCGGTTTCGGGTGGTGCCCGCCAGAATGTCCCACTTGGAGAGCCTGGTGCTCTGTCGAGAGGCTCAGGTGTCCACCTTGCAGTCCCTGTTTGGAGAGGTATTGTGGTCATACCGTTTCCCCAATTCCAGAGCCCAGCGCGTCCTGGGTCCGTTGCGGGGTAGTGTGTGGATGGCGAGACGGCAGACCATCATCTCTTACCCAGAGAAACTTCTCAGTCCGTTTCAGAGACTGCAGAGGAAGGGCTGGCTGCTCCCCGGGACCTTGCCTAAGAGGTCCTTTCAATGGTGCCGTGCTTTGCCGATTATGTAAGCCCCAGATAGCTTTTGCAGGTTGCTACTGCACAAGCATTAGGGAAGAAGTCTGTTTGCAGAGTGTTTATAAAGTGCAAGTTCATCCCTTGCAGTGAGGTATACATTAAGTCAAATACAGAGAGGTGGTTGGCTTCAAGACCACTTAGGATAATGCTGCATTTTAGCCTTTAAAGTCCTGCAGCTTTTTCAGAATTATAAAATCCAGGAGCGATCTCATCTGAATTTCTCTCTCCCTGACTAGCAGATGAGATGCTTTAGGTGGGAGAACTCCTCTGCAAGGAACGCAGTTAGAGATTGCTTTTCATAGACAGGGGTACCGTTCATTTCTCGTGTGCCTTTTGCATTGTTCTCATTAGTCAGAATTAGTTTCACTTGGATCTTTGAAGCACGATTAATAAAAAAAAAATCAGAGAGAGAAAATGTGGTTCAACCTGAAGATCCAAAAAGCAAAGCAGTCAGCCACTGGCTCTTACCTCTACCTCAGTCCGAAATGGCGATCCTGCCTCCAGGAATCTCAGAATGAGACTGTGTGTGTGAGCTGTCTCCTCCTGTCTTATAATCCTCTCTAGGGCTGGTGTTAAAGGTGTGCACCTCTGGGATTAAAGGCATGCACCGCCCGTTTTCTGTGGTAACTAGTGTGGCTACTGGGATTAAAGGTGTGTGTTACTACTGCCTAGCTGTAAGGCTCACCAGTGTGGCTGTTTTACTTTCGCAATCCCCAGGCAAGCTTTATTAAAATACAGTTGGAATGCCACTACAGATCTTATCTGGAATGTGAGTTAATGCAAATATCCATTTAGTTTGTTTTTTAAAATGTACTTTCATCCAGCTGAGTGTTGGATGGAGGCTACAGTGATCTATAAAAGTACCGCCATCTAAAAGGGTCACATCAGTTAAGCTAGAGATCAGCTGCATCGACCTTTCTAGTTTTAGTGCATTCAATTAGAGTTACCCATATTATTGAAATACATACTTGGCTGTGCCCTATACCTTCCTTCACTAGACTTGATACACCCAGATTACTCCAACCAAAAGTACTCAGAGAGAGGAGTACTTTTAGCAAATTATGTTTAACAAAAGCAGTGTTTTTCTTCAAGGAAGTTTGCATGTGGAAAATACAAAGAGTCACTGTAGCAAATAAATACCAAACAACAATAACAATCCCAAAATAACAACAACAAAAACTAGCCCATGATTCTTAGATGATGATGGTTTGTTTAGCAAGTGTATATTTTCTGAGCACCTTCATTGTGGATGAAGTGGAAGGCACTGTGCCAGATTCTGGCTTGTTACAAATGTTGGGGAGGTTTGTGAAGGCGAAAAGTAACAGTGTAAGGGTTCTTTTTAACTCTAGGTAACAATATAAACATTGTTATTAAGGGGGAATGTGCTGGTTACTGTTGTCAACCTCAATTGAGAAAATGCCTGCAACAGATTGTCTGTAGGCGACATTTTCTTGATTAGTGATTGATGTGGGAGGGCCCAGCTCACTGGGGAAGGTGGTCTGAGCCGTAAAGAAATGAAACTGAGCAAGCTATGGGGAGCAATCCAATAAGCAGCCTTCCTCCACGGCCTCTGCATCCGTTCCTCATCCCGGGTCCCTGCCTTGAGTTTCTGTCCTGGCTTCTCTTCATGATGAACTATAACTGAAGCTGAAATAAACCCTCTCCTCCCCAAGTGCTTATAGTCATGCTATGACAGCGCTTGAAACCCAGTAGGGCAGGGAATAATGTATTAGGCATCAAATAGTAGATGTAAACAAGTGTGGAAGCATAAGGCAGATTTCTAGCTTTAAAAAAAAAAACTGTCGAAGGTGATCATAAGCTTCCTTTCTGCTTATGAAATGGTAGCTGAAATAATTTCTAAAATTTAGGTCTCCCCAGTAAATCTTAACCCTCCAGAGTCTCACCTGTCTTTAACTGATGTCTGTACTGTTCAGTATCTTATAGTTATCGGCAGTTAATGGCTATCTCATAAATACTGATATTATTGGCTAGACCAGTAGAACCTTTGACAGTTTGCTTCTGACAAAGCCATCTCTGCATATGCGTTTTAACTTTTTCGTGGTGCTAGGGATCAAATCTAGGACCTTGCACACTCTAAGCAAGTGATATACCACTGAACTATACCCCTGTATCTGATATTGCTATATAGATTTCATCAATGTTTGATTTGAGGAAATATATACACTTATGCCAAGATAAATGATTATGCATAATCAGAAGTATTTAAGATTTCCTAGGAATAAGACTTCAAAAATGTCTCATGTTTCATTGTTTTAGTTTTAAACAATAAAATGTATAGTGAAATTGTAGCCTACAAGGATATTAGATTCTTTGAAAAATATTTAAAATATAGTATAGGTGAAATTGCCCATGAAAAAAAATCTCTTAAATCTCTTAGAAAGTTGAGAATACAAGGGTTTGTATGTGCAAACCCATGTAATAGTAAAATTACGGTTATATGATACATGGCTAATAATGGCCACATATAATTTTTCAAGATAATTTCATAAGGGAAAGTGCTTTGAGTTGAATTTAAGTTGAGAATGCTAAGACTTTACCTATATGCATCATTGAAATAACTTGGGTTTAGTGTTATACTGTACCAGTAGACCTTTCTTACCCGTGGGTAAATGCTCATTTCTGGGTTCATGCAGACATAACCTGGGCCTTTCTTTCCTAGAGACATCATTTCAGCTTTCCATCCATCTTTATTTACGGACACACTGCCAGCGGGAAGACCTATGTGACACAGACTTTGTTGAAGGCGTTAGAGGTAAGGCTGTCCCGGAGCCTGATGTTAATGGACCTTCATTCCTGCGCTGCTGGAGAGGGAATGGATCAGATGACTTACTCTGATTTCCTTCTCTAGAGTATCATCAGCTATAGAAAGCATTTCTACCCAAATCTTTTGTTGTAATACTTTGGATGAGTATAAGCCTCAAAAGCTATTAGTTACTACCATACATCCTGACAGTAAAAACTTCTAAGTTGAACTGAATTTTTCTCTCTTTGGTGCCTAGTAGTTAGTAGTTGGATAAACAAGTAATAGCTTTTAAAAATGTTAAAATTTACTTTATTTATTTATTTAAGATTTCTGTCTCTTCCCCGCCACCACCTCCCATTTCACTCCCCCTCCCCCAATCAAGTCCCCCTCCCTCATCAACCCAAAGAGGGATCAGGGTTCCCTGCCCTGTGGGAAGTCCAAGGACCACCCACCTCCATACAGGTCTAGTAAGGTGAGCATCCAAACTGCCTAGGCTCCCACAAAGCCAGTACGTGCAGTAGGATCAAGAACAATTCTCAACAGATGAAGTTCAAATGGCCAAAAGACACTTAAGGTCATGCTCAACTTCCTTAGCAATCAGGGAAATGCAAATCAAGACAACTTTAAGATACCATCTTACACCTGTCAGAATGGCTAAAATCAAAAACACCAATGATAGCCTTTGCTGGAGAGGTTGTGGAGAAAGGGGTACACTCATCCATTGCTGGTGGTAATGCAAACTTGTGCAATCACTTTGGAAAGCAGTGTGGCGGTTTCTCAGGAAATTCGAGATCAACCTACCCCTGGACCCAGCAATACCACTCTTGGGAATATACCCAAGACATGCCCTATCATACAACAAAAGTAAAATTTACTTTTTAACATAAGATGTCTCCTTTTCACTCTTTACTCGTAGTATTAATTCTCATCTTTCTGATTTTTGCATGTGTACAGCCGCACATACCCTCAACCTGCCTTTTTCCTATTTCCTGTCTGAATGACCTTCACCATTGATACTGGATTTAAAAACAGAAACTCCTTCTTATCCTTAAACAGTCGGATAAGCACATTCCCTTGTGGAGACAGGCCTTTGTCTGTGTTTACTCGTGGCCCCTCTCAGTTCCACTTCCCTTTGTTGTTCCTAGGGTTTCTGCACAGTGGCTTCCCTGGCTGCAAACTGGGGCAAGTAGACAACCTTTGGGATAAGTAAATGTTAACCCATGAAGAACGCATTCCCGTATAGTATCATAAGCAGCTAGTAACGCTTAGATGCTGTTTATGAATATTATCACACAACTGTTCATATCCTAAGCTGGCAGTAAGCAGTATCTATTGGAATGGGCATGGCTGTGATCTTGAGCAACTGAGACCAGAGAAACAGATGTGCAGGCCACAGGCTTTGGTCTCACCTCAGCTCCGAGGATGCGTGTTTGAGATGGCCTCCAGAAATGCTGAGTTCCTGCTCTGTTTCAGCTTTGGCCTGCGTTGCTCCTGCGTCTTGGAACGACCGTCCTCTACCCACTCTCTCCTTCTGATATCCTGTTGATTGACAAATGATTATTTATTTAGCTGTGTTTTTTTTCTACTTCTCTGGGAAGTGCTTCCTGACTTGCAGTGCTGTTAAAATATGCCCCTGTTTTGTGACTCATCACGATATTCAGTCTTCTCAGCTGTAATTTCTTTTTTGTATTGTGTTTCCTGGATGTGATTTTTTTTTTAAAAAAAAAATGTACATACATATAGATACACACACACACATGTATCATCCCCACAAGCACAGTGCTTGGCACATTTTAAGTTGCAGATACTACTCTTTGATCCCAAAGATCAACTGGCATTTCAAACACAAAGATGTTGCGTTTCATATCTGACTTCAGAATCTGAACATACAAGGTGTTTGGTCACCAGTTTGTTTTTGAAAGCTTGTGTATGACGTATCCAGAGAATACATGTTGAATAAAAGCATGTAAGGAAGTTTTGTGTTAAAGGAATGAATTATGCTTTTACCATTTGTTACTTTTGCAATACCTTAATCAATGTTAGATATGACTATTACTGCTTCTGTTATAGATACCAAAACATGTGCTTAGAAAAAAAATGCTGTTATTGGAGTCAAGAATAGCATGACAGTAAGCAAGATATTATGAGTAGTCTACCTAAGGAAATATTGATGGTACCTCTCAAGTAAATAAATGTAACCTGCTAGGAAGCAAATTCTTCAGTAAGGAAAATTCCCACTAGGAATTTTTTTTTTTTTTTTTTTTTTTGGTTTTTCGAGACAGGGTTTCTCTGTAGCTTTGGAGCCTGTCCTGGAACTAGCTCTTGTAGACCAGGCTGGCCTCGAACTCACAGAGATCCGCCTGCCTCTGCCTCCCAAGTGCTGGGATTAAAGGCGTGCGCCACCACCGCCCGGCCCCACTAGGAATTTTAACTTTCAAAAGTAATTGGTTTCTTTATACTCATACTTAAAGAGGGAAATACAAGTTTACTTTGGGTCTTAGAGGAAGACAGATGAGAAACTCAAATCAGAGAAGTGAGTGTAAGGATGTTTTAAGGGACAGTTATTCATCATGGCCTTTATCACCCCGAGACCTCGAGGAACCTTAGAGAGCACTGTTGCCAGAACCTAGCAAGCGCAGTAGCCATAGCTCAGGCCTTTGGTAGCAGAATGCAGACACTGCCAGCATGCAGTGTGGAGAGAAGAGATGCTGGTAGCAGAATGCAGACACTGCCAGCATGCAGTGTGGAGAGAAGAGATGCTGAACTTCTTTCCTCAGCAGCTCTGCTTCAGTCCCTAGCTGCCTCTTCCTGTTGGCTTTTCCAGCCCCAGCGTGATGATGTCATTTATACTGGCCAGGAGGATCCTGGGGCCCAGGGTGGTGGAGAGCCCAGGGTGCAGAGGGACGGGGGTGACCAGGGACGATCAGCAGAAACTATATGCTTTTGTTTACTCTGTTTCGGTTTTGGTTTTCAGCTCCCGCATGCCTTTGTGAACTGTGTTGAGAGCTTTACTCTGAAGCTACTTTTGGAACAAATTCTAAACAAGTTGAGTCATCTCAATTCTTCTGAGGCAGACTGTCCTACAGAAATCACCTGTGAGACATTTAATGACTTTGTTCGATTGTTTAAGCAAGTGACCAGTACTGAAAATCTCAAGGATCAGACTGTATATATTGTAAGTAGTTTAACGTGATTATATCATCTTTCATTTGGAAACTGATTGTGCCATAGATCCACTTCCATATATTTATTTTGAGTCTTATTTTGTATAGTGCTCCGTGGAAGGTGCTTTAGTGATACAAACGTGTTATAACGACAGAAATCCATATCCACAGAGGGCCATCTCTGTAGAAGTTGAAATATCTAAATATAGTGTATAGAAGTTGTCTCAGGGAAGGGTGGTTACATGATGTAACTGATAGAAGATGAGAAGGATTGGTTCGAGAATACGTGGCTGCCTTTGGCAAACACAGAATTTGGAGGCTTAGTGAGATTAGGAGAGAGAGAGAGAGAGAGAGAGAGAGAGAGAGAGAGAGAGAGAGAGCGAGAGAGCGCGCTAGACCATACTCTGAGGTAAGTACCCAAGAAGCATGTGTTATTGGCTAAACATTAGGGTAGAAAAGTATACAGATATTTGGTGTAGAACAAGTTTAGACTGGTCTGTAACTAAAAATCTGTAACCTTTACTACTTAGAAAATAATATAGAAAGTTGGTTAAGAATTTTTCTGTTTATTAAATTTTTTCTGCTTATTGTGGCTTACAAATTGAGAATCTACTAGAATACCTTACTATAAATCATTAAGAATAATATTTACATCTCAGTTTTCCTTTTGAATCATAGTTATCTGATAATAGCTTTTGAAGAAGGATCATAAATTAAAATAATGAAGTCATTAGTTATAACAGTTAATCATTATCAGATTAAAAGAATAGACTCTTAATTTGCTATTTCTGCTTTGTATTTTTTCACTAAAGTGGACCAATTCTTTTGAGTTAGTGTTCTAGCTTAGAGAGTTATTTAAACGGAGATTGTTGAGAAATTTCCTAATGAGAATGTATCGTCGAAAGACTACTTTATATATTTATTGTAGTAAATTGTACCTTTAGTTTGCCAGAACTAAGAATTGAATATTTAAATATAATTATTCTCATACATTGTTGCAAGATAAAATATCTAGATTATTCAGGGAAACTATCCTGCATCTTAATTTTATTCCTTATTTAAATGATCATATAATTTGGATATTTGGATTAAAAAATTTTATTAGCAATCTCTTTTTAGCTTAATCTCTTTGAAATACTTTTTAATGTGTAAATAGCCTTTTGAAAGTAAATTTAAGCTTACTTTAAAATGCTACATTTTTTTCTTTGTAACATGGAAAGTTTAAAAATCTTATAGTATGTTATTCTTTATAAAATACATTATGAATTGATTTCATGTAGACTTCTCTTTAAGGTTCTGGATAAATCTTATAGTATGTTATTCTCTATAAAATACATTATGAATTGATTTTCATGTAGACTTCTCTTTAAGGTTCTGGATAAAGCTGAATATCTAAGAGACATGGAAGCAAACCTTTTGCCTGGCTTTCTTAGGTTGCAAGAATTGGTAAGTAATATACAGAGTGGGTTTCCCTCAATAGATCATATGTTCCCTCCCCAATATGTTGTTATGATTAAAGTTCAGTCTTTTCCCATAGTGGTATTAATTTATGATTTGGTAGACTTAATAAATTATTTTAGCTTTCAATTATAAAGTAAGTTGCCATCTATTAAAGAATTTCAAGTCTTTAGTCATTAATGAGGGGGGGCTAGACATCGAAATCTACACGTTCCTTCATTTTGATCTACAGAAGTCATGGTGTAGTTATTCTGATCGTCTGGTTTGCTATCTGCTAGCCACTCCTTGTCAGCGTGCAGCTCTTCACTCGGCTAGTATGGTCTCACTGAACTGTCTTCAGTCAACTGCAGTTGTCATGATTGTAGGAAAGATTGAATATGAACATTATCAGTGGTTACAGGGGAAAAGCACAGAGATTTGAATAATTTGAAGAAAGAAAATTGATGAGAGAATTCAGTCCTCACTAGTATCCACCCAGGAATGCTGGGTTCGGGATAGTTATGCATATCCCGCTAGGGTTTTACTCACCAAGACAAAGAACAGTCTGAGCAGAACAGTACCATTGTCCTCTTCAATCAAGAGTAATTTAGACCTCATTGATTTTGTGGCTGATTATACGCTTATTTTGGTTTTATTATTTTATCAGTGGTTTGAACATAAATAGATTATACTTTCTAGCTATATGTTCATTTGTACTAAAGTGTTTAGTAGCATTGTTCTGAGAACCAAGGCAGAATCTTCCATAACCCTCCCAACTGTAAAACAGCCGGGGACCAGCTGTTCACATACATGAGCTGACTGGGGTAGTTCTAATCCAAGCAGTTAGAGTGCTGTAGGTTTAAGAGACTTCCCAGTGCCGCTGAAATGCTGTGTCCTGCAGGTGGGCAGAGTTGGGTGGAGAGCTAGAGAGAGCAAGCAGTGTGAGTGCAGGACCCCTGTGTGCTAACATTCCTGGTTCTTTCCCTGTGAGTACAGGACCCCTGTGTGCTAACATTCCTGGTTCTTTCCCTGTGAGTGCAGGACCCCTGTGTGCTAACATTCCTGGTTCTTTCCCTGTGAGTACAGGACCCCTGTGTGCTAACATTCCTGGTTCTTTCCCTGTGAGTACAGGACCCCTGTGTGCTAACATTCCTGGTTCTTTCCCTGTGAGTGCAGGACCCCTGTGTGCTAACATTCCTGGTTCTTTCCCTGTGAGTACAGGACCCCTGTGTGCTAACATTCCTGGTTCTTTCCCTGTGAGTGCTGGACCCCTGTGTGCTAACATTCCTGGTTCTTTCCCTGTGAGTGCAGGACCCCTGTGTGCTAACATTCCTGGTTCTTTCCCCGTGAGTGCAGGACCCCTGTGTGCTAACATTCCTGGTTCTTTCCCTGTGAGTACAGGACCCCTGTGTGCTAACATTCCTGGTTCTTTCCCTGTGAGTACAGGACCCCTGTGTGCTAACATTCCTGGTTCTTTCCCTGTGAGTACAGGACCCCTGTGTGCTAACATTCCTGGTTCTTTCCCCGTGAGTACAGGACCCCTGTGTGCTAACATTCCTGGTTCTTTCCCCGTGAGTACAGGACCCCTGTGTGCTAACATTCCTGGTTCTTTCCCTGTGAGTACAGGACCCCTGTGTGCTAACATTCCTGGTTCTTTCCCCGTGAGTACAGGACCCCTGTGTGCTAACATTCCTGGTTCTTTCCCTGTGAGTACAGGACCCCTGTGTGCTAACATTCCTGGTTCTTTCCCTGTGAGTACAGGACCCCTGTGTGCTAACATTCCTGGTTCTTTCCCCGTGAGTGCAGGACCCCTGTGTGCTAACATTCCTGGTTCTTTCCGTGCTTCCCTGTGAGCAAAAGGACGTCTGTGCTCCTTCATAAAGATGATCAGTTTCTCTATGGAATTATTTATTCATTAAGTTCAGCTGTTTTTGTTAATCAAAGGAATTATTTTTCTAAGTAATGCAAAACAGCATACAAGAACCACATTTGCTAGAAATCAAATAGTAGATTTCCCCCATAAATGTAGTGCAACTTACATATGAAACTGGATTCTAAGAACGCTTACAGACCAGAGCAGATACCACATCTGCATTGTTAGCCAAAAAGAATTTTGGAAAATGAAAGCCTGTGTGGAAAAGGAAGGGGTGTCAGGATGAGTTCTCGCTGGTGCCCAGGCATTTGTGACGAGTCTCAAAGGACAATGGGCACATTCAGGTTTCATTATTGCTTTGGGGAAACTAAGGGAAATTTTAAATACATTTCAAAAGATAACTTCTTTTACTTAGCACTGATGGTTTAGAGGGATATTATTAGTTACAGTTATTTGTATTTTTAATATATAGTGGCCATTAATGTTTCTCAATAATTTGAAAACGAACAGAAAGCTTTAGTATTTCATAATAATATGAAGTTATACAATATGACAAATGTTTTATCCAATTCTATGTTTCTTTTTTTCTGAGTTGCTGTAAATATTTTAATGATGGGAAATACCTATCAAGATTTTAGAAAATTCTCACTGGATTTTATCTTAACTTTTCCAAGCAGATGTGTTTCTTAGTATCTACAGAACATGTTCTTGCGTGACCGCTCTGGCGCTCATGAGTAACTGAGATGTTGATTAACCTACAGTTTTATGGAAATTCCAAGCACTTATGTATGAAAATTTGCAAATGGTTGAGCTCCCTGATTAGGCTTTCTAAATATGGTTTATTAATATGCAAATAATTTATTGCGTATGTTAAGCTTTGCAGAATTCAGTTGAAGATAAATCCAAAGGGAATTACTGCCCTCAGATTCTTAAGTACTATGTTACTTTTCTTCCCTTTTCTTTGCAGACCGACAGAAATGTGACTGTTATCTTTCTCAGTGAGATCATTTGGGAAAAGTTTCGTCCAAACACCGGATGCTTTGAACCATTTGTCTTGTATTTCCCTGATTATAGCATAGGTAAGTTTTAATTGTTTGAGCAAATAACCCTTGTCTTTTCTTCAGAACTATACCGTGGTTAGCCTGAGATACTTTGGTATCTTCAGTTGTTTAGTTTTGTTGCCAGTCTCAAAATGCTTGTATTCCTGCATTGCAGAAATTTTATTTTGAAACCGTGAAGGGTCTGTTCTCACTCATGATCACTAAATGAGCAGAGCAGGTCTCATGTGTTTGCTAGGGTAAACTTTCATCATCTCTAATTCATTCTTGTGTGTATCCTGTGATTATAACATCTACATAAGAAAGAAGTATACGAGATTCGTAACACGTTAGAACTGTAGAGAAATCTTTATCATATACCTGGATTAAGTTCCATGTATCTTGAGTCTATAAAATTTTGTCATTGCTGTAACTCTTACTGTGCCTACTGCTAGTTCTTTTGTGTATTTTCTTGGGGTTTATGTTTAATCTTAAATTTTATAGGGTCTAATAATTTATGTCTTTGAACGAACACAATACTTTCGTATTGTTTACTGGCCTTGTAGTTAATGAACCTGAGCTATGATTATACAGAGAGGGTAACGCTGACTCAGGCTAGAGCTGTGAAGCACGAGGTGCTGTAGCGGCGGTGAGAAAACAGCGTCCCGTGATCTTGGCCTTGTTAACACTGTTCCTCTCAGCTCCTGGGCTATAAACATTCATTGCCAAGAGCAACACAGCTTTGCCTGTTTTCACAAGAACGGAAACCAAATAACACCTCCTGCTTTAGCTAATTAACTGTTTTTTATTTAAGGGAACTCAAAATAGATGAAAACCTTAATTTTTAATAGCTTCTCGTCCATACAAATCACAAAATAATGAAGGAAAGGCTTACTCAAAGGGTTTTAGTAAACAGTTGCTTTTACCTTTCCTGTTTTCCATCTTAGTTTCAAATATTGAAAAACTATTTCAAAGTTAAGGAAATTATGAAGTTGTACTGGTTTTACTGCATCATGAAGGTAAAAGTATGATATAATTGTAGAATATGATTTTTTGTAAGATACAAAGCAGCATAGATGGAATTTCAGGAAAAAATTAAATATAGCAGTCTTTCCGATTCTGTCCTGTGGGAAAACAGACCTATTAAGTGTATGATAAACGGAGGCATGTTACATCTGTTTATTAAGTTCTAGGGCCTTTCTATGCATAGCATAAGCACTATATTCATAATTTTCTATTCAAAACTGAAACATTAATTGGTAAACCAAATCATGTGCAGCATGGAATCAAGGCAAAGGGATTGGCAGCTAATGGGGCCCTGTCATGTTAGCCTGACAACCGTGCATTTTTAGGAATGTGGCTTTGGTTTCAAGGACACCTTCCCAGTTGTAGCCAGGGCTCCGATTTGAAAGTCTTTATTACCTGCAGAAGACTGGTCTCTTAGGGGCGTGTTTGCTTTGTTCTCCCTCTGCTTAGGTGTGGCTTCGTTGTTGTCAGCATAGTTAAGTCCTGCTCTGATAACAATATGAAAACGTCGGGGACTTACAGTTTCCTACTGCACAAGCTGTGTGTTCCACCTCTGTCCTGTGTTTTCCTTCCTCCTGTAAGCCCCTTGGTACTGTTTATTAGACACCTGTAATACTCTTTTGGTTTTAATAAAATAGAAATGTAAGAAAGAAAATAGCTTTTATTATATAGTCTAATGTGTTTTTGTTATTCTAGATCTATAAATTTATAGCTTCATCTAAGACAGTTCTCAACCTCCTGATTCTGTGAGCCCTTAATATAGTTCCTCATGTTGCGTTGACCCCCAGCCATAAAATTATTTTTGTTGCTACTTCATAACTATAATTTTGCTACTGTTATGAACCATAATGTAAATATGTGTGTTTTCTGATGGTCGTACGGCAACCCCCCATGAAAGGGTTGTTCAACCCCAAAGAGGTCATGACCCACCTGTTGAAAACCACTGATGTAAGGAAAACTTTTAGCCAGTATTTCTTCTTAGGCTTTGTCTCCACTTACAACTTTTATTTCCTCCAGGTCTGTGTTATTTATTTTATGTCACATGGTAGTGTACCATTGGGATTTATTTAAATTTATTTTTTCCTTTACTTTTTTTGATACAGTTTTTATTTCTCTGTCTTTAAATTCACCATCCTTTTTCCTGAAGTTAATCTTGCCATCCTCCGGAATTTTTCATCATAGAGCTCTTTTTGCTTTATCTTGTTGATGTTTATAATACTCTAACTCTTTGCTTCTCTCATTGTTTTTCCTGCTGACTTCATTTATCTACCTTTTTATTCTTATTTATTTAGTTAACGGAATGGTAGACATTGTGATTTGAGCATTTTGAGGCTATGTTTGATGTATTTGGGAGAAGGGATCTAGAATTGCCTTTACTCCAGGGCTAGTTTTAGCTTTTTTCCCCAAAGACCTAGTACCTTTTGCACTCTCCACTCAGTGCCCTATCTCTACTCATGCCTCATCATGGTCTCTGCATTCTGACTAAAAATTAATATAAATTAATAAACCCATGTGACTTTTAGTTCTCATTAATTGCTTTTTGTCCATCTCTCTAATTTCCATTTGTTCTTATTTGGCCTTAATCTGTGCATATACAGATTAATATGAACTCAAGACCTCTTGGCAGGCCTTTCTTGGCATAACTCTGTGCCCTTGGAAACGCGTCTGTAAATTGAAGCTATCTTAACTCTACCCCGTCCTCCTTCTCCTCAACTCAGTAACATTATTGAGCTTCTTTGGGACTCTTTGTACTGCATTCTGGTTAGAGAACCCGGTTGGACCCAGCAGGGATAGCATGCACCTTTAATCCCAGCACTTGGGAAGCAGAGGCAGGCAGATCTCTGTGTATTCAAGGCCAGCCTGGTCCACTGAGAGTTTCAGGACAGCCAGGGCTCCATGGAGGGGGCAGGGGGAGAGAAAACTGGGTTGATGGTAGGACTCACCTGTTTTCCCTGTTCAGGTACCACAGTCCTTTATTGCATGTTGTTTGACATTTGATTATATCCATCCACTGTTAATTATTTATTACAGAAAAGTTCAGTCTATGTTAGATTGGCTTTTCCTTCTGTGGTAGGTCTTGCCCTAAAAGCAATTGTAGCACAAATCAGACCAGCTTTGGGGAGTTGATGGAGCATCTTTTACATCAGTACAGCTGACTAAACCATCGTCCACTGGGGATGAACTTGGCCCTCAACCTTTCTCTTCTTCCTGAAGGCCAGGAAGTAGGAGCTCTAGCAGCTGTCTCTCACCTGTCAGCGTGGAGAGGCCCTAGTCAGGTTACCTCATTAGTGTAAGCTCACGTATGTTTGGGAGGGAATTAAGCCTTCATTTTTGTGCCATTAAGAAAAGAAATACAAATTATTCTATCATAGAATTATACTTTTTTAACTAGTAATCACTTATTTTCTCTAATTATTGATGGACCTAAATGTTTGTTTTCTTAAAAACATTTATAACATCCTGGAACATGATGATGTTTCTGTGCTGTTCATTTGAGTGAGTCTGTATTCTCTGAACAGGGAACCTCCAAAAGATCCTGTCCCACGACCACCCTCCAGAGTACTCAGCTGATTTTTATGCTGCCTATATTAATATTCTTCTTGGAGTTTTCTACACTGTGTGCCGAGATCTGAAAGAGCTCAGACATCTGGTAAGTGAGCATTTTGTGTGCGCACACAAACACATGTTTCTGTCCTTTAATATTGTCCCATTTAGAAAATTTTAACACAAGCCAGAAACTGAGAAAATACTTCAGAAATTTGGATAAGGCTTTTTAAGGATAATATACCTTAAAAGGATTGATGTCTGTGGGTTAGTTCATACTAAACCTGATGAGAAAACTTGCATTCAGTGTCAGGTCCATGTTTTAATTGTTAGGAGTGTGTGTGTGTGTGTGTGTGTTGTATCTGTTGGTGCACATGAGTGCCGAGCTGTGCGTGCAGAGGCTTGAGGAGGCTGATAGTGCCCTGCTCTGTCTCTTACTATTTTGAGGCAGGGTCTCTCCGGAACCTGGAGCTTACATGTCTCTTCTGGACTGGCAGTGAGGAGACTCTAGTGATGCTCTTATCTCTTCCCTCCTCATCACTGGTATACACGTGTGTGCGGCACCCACCCTGGTTCCTTACATAGGAGCCAGCATTCAAGCTCTAGTCCTCAGAAAAGCAAGTACTTTTAGTTACTGATTCTCTCTCTAGTTACAGAAACTATAGAAACCATTAAAGTAAAAATGAAAAATAGCAGGAGATGTAATAACAAGCAATTTCGTATCCTACTGCTAATTTTTATATTACCTTCCTCCAGTTTTTATTTATGTCGTGACTGGCCTAGGAGCTTGCCATTAGGGTATAGCAAGAAGCTTTAATTATAGATCTTCACTGGCCAGTTAGTGATTTTGTGTAAAAGGCTTTAACTTTGACAAAGACTAGAATAGTTGTTTATATTTTGCTAGAAGTTTGGGAAATGATCACGCCTAACTTTTTTCCTGTTGCTTGGGTTTGGAGTTGTGGAAGGAAGAAGGCGGGAATGTCTTTACCTCTGGCAATGCTAGCAGATGTAAAAGTCCTCACACCCTGAAGACAGCGTCACACAGAACAAAGGGTTCTGATTTTCTCCATGCCTGGGATATGAAGGAGTTGAGGCACTTAGGTTCCATCAGATGCATAGTGTTACTTATTTCAAAGTTTGTAAATGGTATATTTATGAAAATGTCATAAGTAGCCTACATAAAATTCTTTTCAAGCATTTTTTTTTCTGTGTGTGCATTTAAATCTGCGTTAGGAGTTTCTATTGTATAAGTATGTTTTAGAGACCGCCTATATAGGCAACAAAGACAGGAGGAAATAAAATACCATTCTGAATATTCATTTAGCTTTGCTTTCTCTGAAAATACATTTGATAGTCCAAAATTAGTAATTATAATTGTTAGAAAAGCTAACTAAAGGTGGTATTTTGTACTTATCTAATGCCAAACACAGTAGCCTATTTGCTTAACCTGAGTTTTGCATATTTTTTAAAACGTCATACATTTGAGGCATATGGGGTGACCTGTTGTTTTCTGTTCATCCTGTCAGGTAGCAGAGGAATTCAGTTTCTCTGACACTGTTCTCTTCTGGTTTTCAGTCAGGTACTGATGGTCAGTCATGCTTCCTTCTGGTTTTCAGTCATGTCATGCTTACTTTTGCCATTGATTAGGGTGCCATCTTTTTTCCTTTGTATTTGTATTTGGTTGTGGAAGTATCTTTGCTCTTGGTTACTTGAAGCTTATTTTCTCATTTCAAGCTGTCTCTGGATATCTATTTTAAGATTGGTCGATTATCATGGAAGGGTTGCTTCTGTCCTGATATTTGATGCATTTGAAAGCAGTTTTCTGTGGTTATTGGAGATTAAGTCATCTGTAAAGTGGGCACAGTAGTTATGTCTGTCACACTGGATATTTTGAAGGACTGAGGAGTTAATACACATAAGTATTTAGAAGTTCTTCACACAACTTATTGCTTGTTGGAATCACTATGAGTTAGTGAGTGTTAATTCATGCGTTCTTAGTTCTGATTTTTGTTCTTTCAGTATTTTAAGAAAGAGATGAGATTCTAAACAACCAAAACAATTCAGAATTATATCAACTTGGCTCTGGAGTATTTTTGTTTTTATACTTCAGTATGTATGTTGGTTTTCTTTTTTCATTAATTTTTTTAAAATTTATTTTGCATACCAACTTTAGTTTCCCCTCCCTCCTCTCCTCCCGTTCTCTCCCTCACCTCCTTTTTAATCCCCGTCCCCCATTATCCACTCCTTCAGAAAGGGTAAAGCCTCCCATGGGAGTCAGCAAAGTTTGGCAAATCAAGTTGAGGCAGGACCAAGCTTCTCGCCACTGCATCAAAGCTGGGTGAGAATCGGTTCCAAAAAGCCAGCTCATATGCCAGGGACATATGCTAAGGGCCCCACAAACAAACCAAGCTACACAACTGTCACCACATGCAGAAGGCCTAGGTTGGCCCCATGTGGACCAAATTCTCCATTCTCCATCCTTCCCCAACTTAACTATCCTGATCCCCCATGTTTCCATCCCCTATTCCCTCCACTCTACTCCTCCACCCCCAGTTTACCCAGAGATCTCATGTATTTCCTGTTCACAGGGCAATCCTTATGCCCCTCTTAGGACCCTCATTGTTACCTAGTTTCTCTAGGGCTGTGGATTGTAGCCTGGTTGTCCTTTGTTTTACGCTTAGTATCCACTTACGAGTAAGTACATACAGTGTTTGTTTTTCTGGGTCTGGGTTTTCTCACTCAGGATAACTTTTCCTACTTCCATCCATTTGCTTTCAAATTACATGATGTCATTGTTTTGTTTTGTTTTTCAGTTAATACTCCATTGTGCAAATGTACCACATTTTCTTTATTCATTCTTTGGTTGAGGGGCATCTGGGTTGTTTTCATGTTCTGACTATTATGAATAACACTGCTGTGAACATTCTTGAGCAGTGTCCTTATGGTATGATTGAGCATCCTTTGGGTCTATGCCCAAGTGTGGTATATCTGGGTCTTAATTTTCCGAGACACTGCCATACTGACTTCCAAAGCGGTTGTACAAGTTTGCTCGCCCACCAGCAGTGGAGGAGTGTTCCCCTTAACTTCGCATTCTTTCCAGCATGAGCTGCCCTTGGTGTTTTTGATCTTGGCCATTCTGACAGGTGTAAGATGGTATCTCAGAGTCATTTTGATTTGCATTTCCCTGGTGACTAAGGATGCTGAGCAATTCTTTTAAGTTCTTTTGGCCATTTGAGATTTTCCTGTTGATAATTCTCTCTTTAGGTCTGTACGCAATTTTTAATTGGATTATTTGGTATTTTGATGTCTAGTCTCTTGAGTTCTTTATAAGTTTTGAAGAACAGTCCTCTGTCAAATGTGGGGTTGGTGAAGATCTTTTTCCATCCTGTAAGACTGCCATTTTGTCTTACTGATGTGTCCTTTACTTTCCAGGAGCTTCTGTTTCAGGAGGTCCCACTTATTAATTATCAATCTAAGTGTCTGTGCTGCTGGTGCATGTTGGTTTTCTATTGCTACATGTGAAATTGTCATATTTAGTATCTTAAATAACATACATTTATTAGCTCACTAGTCTGTAGGTCACAAACCAGGCACTGTGTTGTTAAGTTCTCTCTTCATTGTTTATTAAAGCTGAAATCAAAATTCTGTGTAGAATGGATTTTCTTCTTGAGGTTATGGGGACACATCTGTTCCTTTGGGTTATAAGAATGAAGTTTCATGGCCCTGGTGACTAGATGGTATATGTCTCCCTCAGGCCTCCTAGAGAAGGTACAGTGGTCAGCTCCATCTACCAGCAAGGGACAGTGCTTGAGTTCCCTTGTCCCCACTGACTTCCCGTGAGTAGCTCTGGCTCACCTGACAGTCTTCCCTATTGGAACTCTTTGGGATCTTAATCCATCTGCAACATCTCTGCTCAGCAATGCCCAGATTAGTGTTTGATTGAACCGGGAGGTGTGGGCACGCTAAGGGATCTCCTTGAAATTCTTACTACACTTTGCATGGCTTAGACTATCTTTCAGCAAATGATCTTGCCTGTTAGAGTGAAACCATGCTGGAAATCTCACTGAGGGAGAGTTGGAAAAGCGTCTTAACTTGGCAGCCATATCAGTATTTATAATCGGTTGTTCACCACCTAAAGTAATACAAGTCTCTCCATTAGAACAATGGGAAATATTCTCTTTACCTGAATCGGGCTTTAATAAAAGTGCTCTTTATTGGTTTAGGAATAATTTCTCAGCTCACCTCACAGATTGACAATTCAGTTTTAGGTAAACAGAATCTAGTGCTTGTAGGCAGGAAGTCCTTGGCGTCTGTTTCTTCAGCCACCAGAGGGCGTACATAGCAAGTGCTCTTCTCAGCAGGTGGTCAGCAGGGAGCCCCGATAGTTGTGCTTTCTGAGCTCTGCTTCTCTCGCTGTGGTGGACACGAACGTTCACTGAGCTTGTCGTCAGTTCCTAATAAAGTTACACGTGTCCTTCGCTTTTCCTACTTATTGATGGAACTTCTAAAATATTTAAACTTGATAACTGTCATGGGGACACGTGAGGAGATATGCAGTTATGGTGAAAATTGTAGCATTGAAACCAATCTAAAATGATTTTGCCTGGTTTTGGAGCAGTTTTGTGGTTTTTATTAGCAGCCTTATAGTTTTGTTTTTCTTGGAAATTAGCAGTATTGCTTAAGGTTCTAGTGAATATGAATTCCTGTTATGCCATAGTGAATCTGTGGTGATTGACTGAGAATGGCCCATGGGTTCATGTTTGAATATTTAGTCCCCAGTTGATAGAACTGTTTGGGAAGGATTAGGAGGTGGGATCCTGTTGGAAGAGGTTTGTTGCTGGGGGCAGGCTTTGAAGTTCTATGTAGGCTTTCCACTCCCTCCCACTTCAGTGCCGAGCCTGCCGCCACCTCCCCATGATGGTCATGGACTCACCCTCTGTGGTTACAATCCCTAAGTTAAATGCTTCCAGTTGCCTGGATTATGGTGCGTTGTCACATTCACAGAAAGTTAACAAATGGTAGAAATGCGCAGCTATTTGAGAACTGGGGTAGGAGAATTGGGCACGGTGCTGGAGAACGCTGTGGAGTTTGTTAACGTGAGACTCTAAGTCAGTGTAAGAATCAGCTGTGGCAGATAGCTCTTGTTGTCTTTTCTCTCTGCAGTGACTTGCAATACTTATTATTGTCCTCTGAATTTGAATTTACACTATTATGTCTGTCTTTGCTCTGGGCTCCAATATTAAATCATAAAATGCTTGAGATCAGAATCATGTTAGTATGCCAGCTCTGTGTGTTTACTCACTGAAACCGCATTTCAGTAGGATTCTAGTATGGAAAATACTAAGTAGTTGGGACTAGTTAGTTCTTCTCACACTTCCTCATGCTAGAATTCCTGGAGAGATTGTTAAAACATGTAATAGATTTCAGGACTTATTCTCTGATGGATTTTAGTACGCCCGGATAATGCCAAGAACTCATGTGTAGCAACCAGTGCAAATACTTTAAATCATCCTTAATTAGGTAATGCTTCATTTATGGTGGTTCACATCCTGGAAAATAGCAGTTAATTGTCTGACCTCGATCTTTTTATTCAGCATTATGGCTAAGTACAAATTATGCCTTATTATTTTATATGTACCTAATGCATTAGGTAAGGTTTAGCCAATAGTGTGTCTTTTTATTGATGTTTTTGTTGTTTTTTTGCAGTAATAAGTTAGAATTACCCTGTACTTAAAAATCAGTTTTAAATAAAATTGCTTAATTTATAATAAAAAATTTATGTGAAAAATCCTTAACTAATATTTCTGCTTTTTGTTTGTGTTTTTAAATTCATAGGCAGTGCTTAATTTTCCCAAATACTGTGAACCTGTAGTTAAAGGAGAAGGTAACTAAATATAATCATTAATATTTCATTGGAGAAAATTATACAAGATTTGAATTGTTAAAATTTTCTCCTGGGAGTAGCAGGTGAACGTGATACTCGCAAACTGTGGAGAAATATTGAGCCTCACCTGAAGAAAGCAATGCAGACTGTTTATCTCAGGGAGATATCAAGGTAATTGTGTGTTTAACATGTTAGATATCACTTATCCAAAGTGTGTTACAAACACCAGTTTTTTTGGTTGTTTTATTTTGTTTTGTATATTTGTATAGGATTTGATGATTAAACACCCTAATCCAAAATCTAAATTCTAAAATACGTCAAATTTCTAAACTATTTAAACTTCCTATCTAAGCTTTTCTTCAATTAAGCTAAAGTGTATGTGTTTTCCTCCTCTTCTTCATGTATGACAGAGAAGAGTCAGCATGTCTAACTGACCTCATGAGATAGGAAACCCTGGGTTGTACAAAGGGCAACACTGGAGTAAAGAAAGCATGTCGGAAATGAAGGAAGGCCTGCTTTCCTGCACCACCAGTGCCCACAGCCCCGGGTTATATAACCCCGGGTTCTGCACGTAGTTCATTTGAGACTCTGCTAGTGTGCTATGTTCTAGTAAATCACCACAGACCAGCGATGTAAAACAATGCAGTGTCTTAGAGAGCTGCACCTCGCCAGCCTGAAACAGCCCACGGAATGCGGTCCTGCAGCTCTGGCAGTTGCTGTCTTCCTTAATGCATCTAAAGTCAGCAGCCAAGCACGGCCTCCCCCCTCTGACCTCATCTGGAAGGGCCAGTTGGTTTTACCCGGAAACTTTCTATTTCAGTGTCTGGCTAGGCTGCATGTTTTTTCCCACATAAGACAACATGATAACTTGTTAGCAGCTTTGACAGAAGCGTTATTAAGTCTACCATTGAGATGTGTAAACTATTTAGACTAAAAATAAAAAAAGAAAATCATTTCTAGGCTTCCAAGCAAAACGTTACTTACAAAAGAAAGTTAGTAAAACCTTAAAATTGATCAGCATTTTCAAAGAGAAGTAAAGTCACATAGTTCTCTTTTCAACCTGTCAGCCAAGTAATCAAAACTGTAGAAAACAGGTTAAGCAGAGTTGAACAGAAAACACTATGCATAAGGCGTCTCTGAGTGATGACCCAGGAAACTAGCAAAGGATTGTTAGCAAACACTGAGTTTAATTTTACGTCTAAATGACAATAAAGGTGAGCATAAGTGAACAGTATGCGAGTTTGTATCTCTTGCTTGCGAAGCCTTTCCTTATCCTTCTAGCCTGTTCCTAACCATCTGTACAGTCTCTGATTTTTCTTCCCTCTCTCTTTTGAAAAATATGGATTCATTTATTAGTTCTGCTTTTGACTGTGTGTTCTTGAAGGACTTAATCTTTGGGCCCCAGTGTTCTAATCTGATCATCAATCAGTTATTCCAGAGTAGAATTAATGTACAGTTTTATCCAATGCAGTGATTAGAGCTGTTGGGAGCTTTACTGAGTGGATGGTGGTATTTATTTATTGTAATTAGAGTAAAAAAGATAATTAAAAAGTTAACAATGGGGAATTTGTTACACTGGATATATATCAGATGTTTTTGTACAGGTACAGCATGTATATTGTATTTCCTAATGAATGAAAATGATGTGTTCTATAGGGCTCTTCTTATTGCAGGATATGGATTTCTTGTATTTTCAGTCTAATTTTGCTATCCCATTTTATTTTAGTTCCCAGTGGGAAAAGTTACAGGAAGAGGACACAGACACAGGACAGCTAAAAGGTATCAAAGAAAACCCTGTTTAAACTGTTACAGACATGGTGGTTAGAGGATCTGCAGTCAGCAGATGTAAGCTAGATATTTTCATTAATGCTTTTCCTTCAACTGAATGTCAGTGTGGTGTTTCCTTAGATTCTATCTTGATTGGCTTCTACCATGTGAAAAATCAATGAATATTTCTTTAGTGTTTTTACCTAAATAATCCAGGTACATGGTACTTTACCTAAAATAAAATCTAACTTTATATTAACTTAAAGGGTCCTCTTCAGTACTTATATTTTCAAAGTATGTTTATTTTTTTTTAAAGAAAGTATTATTTTGCATTTTTATCAAACTGACCAGATTTTGTTACTCAGAATATCTAAAATGTATTTTTTTCTTTTCAAAAATGTAAAGATTTCTGTTTAAGAAAGGGAATGATATGATGGTTTCCGAGCACTTCAGCTGATTTACAGTCTTATACTGCAGGAGAGAGAGACAATGACCAGAGTTAGAGAAATGCTGTGGTTTACCTGTACTGCTCCTGTGAGTCTTCAGACTGTAGTTTACCTGTACTGCTCCTGTGAGCCTTCAGACTGTAGTTTACCTGTACTGCTCCTGTAAGCCTTCAGACTGTAGTTTACCTGTACTGCTCCTGTGAGTCTTCAGGCTGTAGTTTACCTGTACTGCTCCTGTGAGCCTTCAGACTGTAGTTTACCTGTACTGCTCCTGTGAGCCTTCAGACTGTAGTTTACCTGTACTGCTCCTGTGAGTCTTCAGACTGTAGTTTACCTGTACTGCTCCTGTGAACCTTCAGACTGTAGTTTACCTGTACTGCTCCTGTGAGCCTTCAGACTGTAGTTTACCTGTACTGCTCCTGTGAGCCTTCAGACTGTAGTTTACCTGTACTGCTCCTGTGAGCCTTCAGACTGTAGTTTATCTGTACTACTTGCTTTGTGCCTTCAAACTGAGCTCTTTGTTCATTTAAAAAATGAGAAGGAGTAGTTAGCTTTAAATTACTACAAAGATTTTAAATAATACTCATGTAAGGTCTCCGACAATGTGTGACACACTTTCTTGTGTGCATAGAATTGTAGGTATATAGTACACTAGATATGGTTTCTTCCGTGGAGAGTGTCCTCCAATAGGGGTTTTTATCTTTATCTAAGTAGCTTTTAACACATAACATAATATTACATGTGTGAGCTATATATGTAAAAATAAAGAATTAGAGTAGAGGTAAAATTTCCTATTTTGTGGTCATAGAAGACCTTCAGGGAAAGTTTAATGTGGAAAATAATCTTAAAAGTAAAAAATAATCGGGTTTGCACTTCAAATTGGGAGGAGCTGATCAAGTAGAGCAAAGGATGTCATTAACAATATTCAGCACTGTGGTGTCAAAAGGTAGGCTGTAGAGTACACTTATCACCTAATGGTAGCCTGGTAGATAATCGCGGTGTTCTGTACTTAGGTCTCTCGGCATACACCCACGTGGAGCTTCCGTATTACTCTAAGTTTATTCTTATTGCTGCGTACCTTGCCTCCTATAATCCGGCCAGAACTGACAGGAGGTTCTTCCTTAAGGTAACAGTAGCTTCTTACTCTTATGAAAATCCAAGGAGTACAGTTGGTCTTGCAGGTTCAAACATATGAGCTTCAAAAATACTGTATGTGTACTAAACATGTAAAGACATTTTTATAGCCATTATTCCATAAATAATATATTAATGATTTTTAGAGCATTTAAATTATGTTAGGTAATCTAAGATGATCCAAAGATCAGAGTATATTATACAAGTATCATACTTATTTTTCAGTGAGGAACTTGAATATCCATGGAGTTTGGTATTGTCTGTGTGGTCCTCAGTCCTCTGTGGATACAAGGAATGACTGCTTTGAAGTTTCTCCGAAAACTTCTGCAGGACACAGATTGCGATCACCAAGTGCACAGTTAGGACCTGTTTGCTAAGGGCCCTACACACACAGTCTAACCTTGGGAGAAAGTAGCTGCTTTACAGAAGACAGGAAATCGCGAATAAATTGTTAGTCCAAAACCTTTCCACTTTTTCTCTTCCATTTTCATGTGTGTATGAGCATCTTAATGTTTGTGTGCACATGTGTGTGGGCAAGGTGAGCATGCCTGTGTGTGCCCACGCATGTGGAGTTAGTGTTGGAAATCATCTCGGGTCTCCATCGAGTCCTGAGCTCTCCAGTCTGGCTAGTCGGGTAGCTGGCTTACTGTGGGCATCGCTGTCTCTTTCCAAGGCTGGAATTACAGACAGGCTGCCACACTTGTCTGCATTTATATAAGCTCTGGGCGTTTGAACTCCAGCCCTCAGGGAACCGTCCTTTATTCTCTGGACAGAGAATATTTAGTAATCAAGTTTTGTTGCTGTAGTTTTGTTGTTTTCTGCTGTTACTAGTCTTTGAGGGACAAGGACATTCTGGCTACTGAGTCTTGAGTGCGCAAATGTTCTCAGCCAGTGTATAATCCATGAATTACTGTCCTCCTTTAAGTGACAAATATACATTTGTTTTAAGGTCAATGTAACAAATTCTTTTAAGAATTATCACTATTGTCTATTGTATTTTATAATCTTTATGTGCAAAAGTCTGCTTCCAGTCTAAGTCTACCCTAAAACATATCATAATAAGTAAAATAACATTTCTAGGCGATGGTGGCGCACGCCTTTAATCCCAGCACTCGGGAGGCAGAGGCAGGCGGATCTCTGTGAGTTCGAGACCAGCCTGGTCTACAGAGCTAGTTCCAGGACAGGCTCCAAAGCCACAGAGAAACCCTGTCTCGAAAAACCAAAAAAATAAATAAATAAATAAAAGTGATATTTAGATATATAAAAGATATATAATTAACATTTTTGTATGGCATCTTTTCAACAAATTGCCCTTTCTAATCGAAGCTTCTTAATCTAAAAATTTATTTTCATTAATTGCAGCATCATGGGAAAATCAAGAAAATCAACTTTCTAAAGAAACATGAGAAGGTATTTATATTTTAAATTCCCTTAACTTATGATTTAGGATAATTAAGGAGATGGATGAATGTGTAATAATTATCTTTGCATATGAGAACTTTTTCTCTCAGTACTGTTACCTTTTAATGTAGTGATGTTTTGTTAAGTGCACTGTTCGAAAACAAACTGGAAGAAGTGGGAGCCAGAGAACTATGGGTCTTGACCCCGTATGTCAATAGTAAAAGATTTCTAAACATTCAAGAGCCAACTTAAAGTCAAGCGTGCATTGACCCGAGGGGTCATGCCATCATGTGAAGCACACATGTTGTTTATTGTGAGTCACCGTGTTTTTACTACGCATATAAAGTTTCCTACTCTTAAAATTATAGTAGCTTAATTAAAGGAAATAAAAATCTTTACTATTTTTTATCATTATTTCTCAGCATATAAGTATCAAGTTAGTTTATTTTTGGGTCGTTTCATTTTAAAATACTTGATTTTCAGAATTCCTGTTTGGCATGCTTGTTTGAGTTAAATGAAGTTTAGATTAGGCGTAGGACAGAATTTCAAGCAATCTTTGCAAATACCTTAAGCCTACTTCTGCCATTCCATCGGATGTGTGTTGGCAAAGTGATATTCTCAGCACTGATTTGTATAAAATCAAAATATTGATCAACTTTGTAGAACATTGAAGCTGCTCTACTCTTGCTTCGAAAGATTTAGTTACGTAAACAAATATCTCATTAGTATACAAATTAACTTGTCTCTAATAAATGGCAAGATTTCAGCAAAGAATGGTTTTAAAATAAGTTTATTTATGGTTTGTGTACCTTTTTCTATATTTAATCTCAGTACTCATAAGGCAGAGGCAGGCAGATTCTTTTGAGTCCTTTTTCTATATTTAATCTCAGTACTCACAAGGCAGAGGCAGGCAGATTCTTTGAGTCCAAGGCCAGCCTGGTCTACAGAGTGAGTTCCAGGCCAGTGAGGGCTGCAGAGTGAAACCCTGTCTGTCTTTTGTGAAGAAAGGGATCACAGGTGGGAACCCTTTGAGATTTCGCAGAATAGATGAATATTCAGGTCATTCAGCAGATGGAAGGACAGAAGTTCTGGAGAATCACTGAGTACTTTTAAAGTAGGTTAGTGGTCCAGGTTAAAAAATCAGTGGATTTAGAAGGTAGACAGCCCCAGCTACGTGGTGTGCCCGAACTGCTCCTGACTTTCAGCTGGACGTGGAGAACTTTGGACTAGAGTCCACACTCTTATTGCTATGAATTGTTTTCAATCTTAAAAACAAGTCAGTATACACTTCTCAATTACTGGTGTTTTCAGGACTTTAAGAAGCAAAAACTAACTTTACTATCTTTTGCCTTTCATTGTTGTTGCTATAAAATGGTCTGTTCCCTTTTCTTTTTTGAGGTCTGTATTCTCTACTGTTCATCAGTTTGCTCCCTTTGTTATTGGTGTAGCTGTGCTGGAGTGTATCTGGGATTAAATTTATTTTTATCTTGAGTTAGTTTTGCTTCTGACCATTAACTTTTCACTTGTTGCCACTTCTCCCTTTATCTGTCTTCTTAAGACACTGCATAGATACATAGACATTATTGTCCTCTTCACTGCGTAGATACATAGACATTATTGTCCTCTTCACTGCGTAGATACATAGACATTATTGTCCTCTTCACTGCGTAGATACATAAACATTATTGTCCTCTTCACTGCGTAGATACATAGACATTATTGTCCTCTTAACTGCGTAGATACATAGACATTACTGTCCTCTTCACTGCATAGATACATAGACATTATTGTCCTCTTCACTGCGTAGATACAGACATTATTGTCCTCTTCACTGCGTAGATACATAGACATTATTGTCCTCTTCACTGCATAGATACAGACATTATTGTCCTCTTCACTGCGTAGATACATAGACATTATTGTCCTCTTCACTGCATAGATACATTAGACATTATTGTCCTTTTCAAAGCCGTTTGCATTCTTCGTTTCCTTTGGTCTTTGAATACTTTATCCCAAGGGTAATTTTTTCAGTCCATCTTTTCTTCGGTTTTGAAGAAATTCAATTATTCCCCCACCTCTTCATAGTTTATACCATGATCCAATTCTAGGCCTACACCAAAGCCTTCAGTTCTACTCCCTACTCTCTTGAACGCATAGGCAAGCCATAGAATGTATGAATATTTTTACAAATCAGTTACAAAATGGCAAAAGGGTAAATGGTGCAAAAAGAAACTTGAATACTAACAAGAGTGACATAATTCCTGTGTTCACTGATGGGGTGCAGACATAACAACAGTGAGACATTTACACGTCTGCACGTGTCCTACTGCCACCCTTTGCCTGTGCTCCTGTAAGAAGTAACAGTGAAAGTCACTGAGTTAACACAGTTACAGGTGTAAAGGAAACTAGATAGGAAGAGAGGATCCGCAGGTGTGGGAGGGTGTGAAAATGATTAACATGCATTAACTGTGTATTAAAATGTCATAACAAAACCCATTATTTTGTATAGTTAATGGGTGCTAATAAACACAGCAAAAACATAAATCATGCCGGGCGGTGGTGGCGCACGCCTTTAATCCCAGCACTCGGGAGGCAGAGGCAGGCGGATCTCTGTGAGTTCGAGACCAGCCTGGTCTACAAGAGCTAGTTCCAGGACAGGCTCCAAAACCACAGAGAAACCCTGTCTCGAAAAACAAAAAAAAAAAAAAAAAAAAAAAATCATGCCAGGCGGTGGTGGCGCACGTCTTTAATCCCAGCACTTGGGAGGCAGAGGCAGACGAATCTCTGAGTTCGAAGCCAGCCTGGTCTAGAAAAACTAGTTCCAGGACAGGAACCAAAAAGCTACGGAGAAACCCTGTCTCGAAAATTAAAAAAAAAAAAAAAACCATAAATCATGATATTGGGCAATGTTAAATTTGTTACTATATTTGAGAGAAAAAGTATATTACTACTGGGAATTGATAGTGTAGAAGACATATGGTATGGTATAAAGAGTTTCATCCTCTCTTTTCTTTACAGACAAGCAATCACCTCCTTGGACCCAAGCCATTTCCACTGGACAGGTTGTTAGCAATACTGTATAGCATCGTGGACAGCAGAGTGGCTCCAACCGCAAATATCTTCTCCCAGGTAGGCCTCATCCTGGGGTCTTCCCACCATTTCCAGTCGGTTTTGCAGGTGGTGTGGGTGGTGCAAATCTGTAAATGTTAATATTTTAACTGGACAGTGAATATTGTTGTTAGTAAGTACGGTTGGGGGAGGGAAATGGGAGGTGGTGGCAGGGAAGAGACAGAAATCTTTAATAAATAAATTAAAAAAAAGAAAAGAAAATTTCATAAGTATAGTCATACTAGATGTCTTAAATGATTCAGAAAGACTTGCCATGTATCAGGAATAGAAAAGGCAAAATGATGTAACTAGGTCTCAGAGTAGTCATATCCGAGATGCGGTGGTCAGTTTGTTTTATGGCTGGTAATGTGTAAATAATTATTTACATCAAAGTTACTTCACTATGAATTTGATCTCAGAATGGATGTCACACTTTGGAACCTGTGATGATGGCTTTTAATTCATTAAAGAATCTTAAAGTTCCATCGCGATAAAGTCGGCATTTATAGACAGTTTGCATGTAGGTGTGCAGTAGGAGAAAGGTGTTCTAGCCAGTTATGTGCTGTGGATATTATCAGGTGCTGATAATTTTAAAAGGCTTGGGTTAGTGCCTTCCTGCTTGATATTCTGTGGAGACGAGGTCTTGCTGTGCTCTCTGCACCCCAATCCTGTTGTCTTTTCCTGAGTGCCACAAACGTCCTGGTGCCACACACGTCCTGGTGTCTGCCAAACATGTCCTAGCATCACACAGGTCCTAGTGCCACACACATCCTGGTGCCACACACGTCCTGGTACCGCACATGTCCTGGTGTCACACATGTCCTAGTGCCACACACATCCTGGTACCACACATGTCCTAGCATCACACAGGTCCTAGTGCCACACACATCCTGGTGCCACACATGTCCTAGTGCCTGCCACACATGTCCTGGTACCGCACATGTCCTGGTGTCACACATGTCCTAGTGCCACACACATCCTGGTACCGCACATGTCCTAGCATCACACAGGTCCTAGTGCCACACACATCCTGGTGCCACACATGTCCTGGTGTCGCACATGCTCAGTTTATCTTACTGCTAGTGACTGTCTGCACACAACACACACACAAGGTGCCACAGTGACTGAAATGAACACTGTGAGCTGTTACATTTAAACAAATTCACCTTAGGTTGAAGAGAGGTTGGAGAAAGATGACTCCAAACAGAAAAGAATCACGATGGTGTGTGTGTGTGTGTGTGTGTGTGATTATCCTTAGATGTCCCCAAATTACCTTTTGAAAAGTGAACAAGGATAATTAAGGTTGAATTTTTAAAAATTTTGGGAGTTTGCAACTTTTTTTCTTGGGGGTACATAAAATAAAATTAAAAGGCTGTAAGTGAGTACTTGGCTCTGCTTTTGAGAGGCTTAAAGCAGCAAACAATTCCTTCTGCACATCACTGTAACCCTGGTGTGTGTGCTGTTCACAGTGTCACCCCATCCACCTCCCCCATCACTGTAACCCTGGTGTGTGCTGCTGTTCACAGTGCCACCCCACCCCACCTCCCCCATCACTGTAACCCTGGTGTGTGCTGTTCACAGAGCCACCTCCCATATCACTGTAACCCTGGTGTGTGCTGCTGCTCACAGTGCCACCCCACCCACCTCCCACACAGCACACACCTCATAGACTGTGCCTCAAGATGCTAGGGCACCTTACTTGTTTAGAATAGACTCCTCAAGATTTTTATTATCTAAGGAAAAATCAAACAGTTACAGTTAGAGGTCTCTGATACAAGATTTATCAACTTTCCTGGGTTTTGACAGTGCTAACCAGTGCACATCAGTCTTTGTGTGTGTGTTACTGGGACTAATACAATTAGAAACAGCCTGGCCCAAGGTCTGTCTTTATTTGGCAAGTAAAATTCTTTTATTCTTAGGACAGCTGTGAACACTAGAGGGCAGTGTTGCCGCATTGCAGCTTCACTTTGCAGTAGGAAACCAGCTTTAACTTAGCATTGCTGCTGATACTTAAAAAAAAGCGATTTTAAATTTTTTCCACATTTGATTTGTTTGAGTGAAGGCAGAATGACTTGAAGAAATTTAGTATGTGCTGTGTGTACTCATGCGTGTGAATACCCTTTCATGTAAAGTAAGTATGATTGGTAAGGAATGAGGTTCCTTGTCTATATGAAACGATACTACTTTTCGGATTATTATCTTAAAGATTTGTCTTATAGTAAGATGCTATTTTGTAGCTTGGTTTAATAAAAAGTTCATATAACAATTGAACATTTATGGTATATACATTTAAAGTTATCGCAAAAATATTTTTATTTTATTTCATTTAAATTATTTCTATATTGAAACTATAAATATAACGTCTTAAGGGAGATTTTTTTTAGATCTAAGGAAAATTTATAATTGATGATCTGAGAATAAGTTATTGTCTTGGGTATTCTGGGTCCACTCACTGATGCTTTTGTGTCTAGATGAGCAGACAGTAGTAGCAGCCCCTGAACGTCTTAGAATAGTTTAGCTAGACTGAACTTTAAGAACATTTTAGACATTATTCACACCTAATTTTTATCCTTATATAACTTTAATCCTTGTCATGAGTCTGTTTTAAAGTTTTCTCTAAGGTCTGTGGGCTTTCCCCGGGTGAATGCTGTGGTCGACACACTTGCCCTGGGGTTTTCTTATATTCTCCTTCTCTCTGCTACACGAGTGTATGTGTGCGCGTGCGTGCATGCAGCCTACCACAGCAAACACGTAAAGTCTACAGGCATCACCTTCGCAGTGTGAGTTGATGAAATGGGACCTTTGAAAACCACCTTCAAAGATAAAATATGCTTATCTTTTTTCCAGAAGCATATTAAATCCACATTATCATTCTTTAATGTGTTTATTTTCTGCCCCTTGTTTGAGGAAAAATGATGAACTTGTTTGAAAAATTTCGAATACTTTGTTTTTTAAAGCAGGATTCAAGTACAGTTCTTTGCGTTTGTCACGTGTCCCAGTTACTTTCAAATATTAAGCCAGGTTGCTTTGTTTTTTCCAGAAAGGACGGCATTGCTAGTTTATTTCTGAAATCATTGGTACCAAGCTGTAAGGTGATTTTGGAGAGGAAATTTTTTAAGAAGTAGAGACATTGAATTGTACGTGCTTACATAATTTTAGAAAAAAATTAAAGGAACTTATTATGATGCTTTCATGTAATTGTTAACATGACAATTATTTCATCATTGTAAAGATTTGCTAGGAATAAACAGCAAGAAACTGTTGAAAGGTGAGGAAGCAAACATAATCGCTATGAAACGGTTGTATTTTCAGTTATGTGCAATTTCTGGGTGATTTCATATTTAGTTATACAGAATTTAATAAAAATATTTAAAATCCCCTGTACATTTATTTTATTTATGTGAAATATTAATGAAAACGTTTTGGAGCATAAGTTACTGTACAAATTTTATTTCTTAAAATAGATGTTTCTACTTTCTCTGCTTTTAATTGACATTATCCTATATAATAAAATATATTTGCATTTATTTGCTTTTTTATTAAAAGGTTAATCTTTTCTCTCACATGTTGGATTAATTGTATGTAAATAGCCTTAAGATTTCTTCTCATCTGACTTGTTTTATTAGCTAGCTAGGAGCTCAGGAAGCAGAGTGGTGTTTTCCTTTTTATCAGCAGCGTATGTGAAGCAGATGCTCCCTCCCTCCCCTGCTCACCGTAACTGCGAGGGAGGACTCCGCTGCTTAGAGGAGCTAGCGTGTTGTTTTACTAAATCCAGAGTTTTGACATTTTCCTTCAAAGACAGATAGGCACCCATTGTATTTACTTCGCTTTCTGTTTTTCAGAGATGGGAGTTGTTTAATACGTTTTCCAGTCCTGAAGCATGTAAAGTTTATTTTAATTGAATTAGGTTTCAAAGTCAGTACTCTCCTCTGCTTGTAATTGAATTTTGTTTGTTTAAAATTCTATCTCACAGATATTTGTGTCAGCTACACTTCACTGTGTTGTATAAACAGTAAAGAGGAAACAAGTGTGTCTGTGGCTTCCACAGCCTTGTGTGTGTCTAGTGGGTCGTGTTTATCTGAGAGCACAGTGGAGCTGAAGGGTGTGGCCCTGGACCTGCGTGTTCTGTGGGGCTCACACACTGAGGTGAATTTGGGACTGAATTTCTCCTCTGACTTCAGTAATCCTCGATACTTGTAACTTAGACTTACTAGTCTCCAGGAGGTGAAGGTCTGCTGGGTTTATCCTCTGACATGCCCTGAATTCAGTGCTGGGGGCATGACTGAGGACTGTGGTGGAGCTACATTTTGGTAATTCTCTTTTAAATTTAATTATCTAACAAATTCTGTTGATACTTGGAGCTTTTAAATTATATGTAATAAATTATAGACAATATAGAAATACAAACAGTATGTTTTTCATGGTCTATTATGCACTTGATAGCTTTCCTTACAAAGCTGCATTGCTGTTTAACATGGCTCAGAATAAAATTTAGACCCTTGACCTCATTGGCAATGTTTCAGATGTTTTTAAACTTACCAGAAGCTCTTTGACCAAATAATTGACTTTTTATAAGTAATTTACTTCCCTTAAAAATTAATTTATAGATTATATGGTGGGTCTTAGAATATTTCTACAAATAAATACATTTATTAAATGCTAGTCAGGTGACACTAGGAATAATTGATTAAAAGACTGTCTAATACATATATTGGTTATATGAAATATGACCTTATACTTATAAACTGTAACATCCTAAAGTCTTGCTGTCAGATAGTCATATAAATTGTTTTGGGTGAGGGCACTATCTATTTAGACTCTAAGTGGAACTTGTCTTTAGGAAATGACTCTGTTTGGTACTAGACGACTGTACACCTCTCTTTGTCAGTGCTCCACTTCACCCGACTTGTGCATATTCCACGTCTCAGGAATACCTCACTCAAGTGCTCGGTGCTATTCACGTGAATTTACGTAAATCACAAAAAATCTAAACGCTAACATTTCCTAATCTTACTATATCCCCCACCCCGAGCCCCGAGCCCCAGTAGATTTGTGTGGCATTCCACTTCATACAAGGTAACGGAGAGGCTTAGTGACTGTCCACTTTGCTGATGAATAGGTCAGCAGGGATGCTGTTTGAAAGAGGGTGGCTCTTCTGCCTCCACTGGGGTAGCAGCGATTGGAAGGGTGGAGCTACACTCTGGTCATGAGAGATGCTAACGGTGTTCTTACCGTCATGCTGCTGGGCAGGGACAAGGCTGCTTTCCTCGTCTTCATTTGTAAAAGAACCACACTTCCCCACTCTTCTTTCACGTTCCTTCAGCAGAACCACTTTAGCCTTTGTGGATGCGGCAGTCTGACTGATCCCTAGAAAAGTAGAGCCATTGCTCAGCATTGGGAAAATGCTGCCCAAGGGAAGAAAAGCATCGCATAAATTATACTCTCCACTTTTGTGTAATTAACCATTGGTGCCTTGTTTCTTGTAAGTGATATTTTATAACCACTTTGTTCCAAACATAGTATTACCTCTGATAAATATGCCAAAAATGTATCCATTATTTTTATCTGGTGGGGGATGTATGCAACAAAGATAGATTTTTTTCATCATGGTAGATTTTTGGCCGAAAACATAAAGTTTGTATGGGTATTTTCTTGTAAATGCATATTTAAGAGATTTCACACTATTGCTATAGTGACTGTATAGGCAAATCTATATTAGAACTAGTTAGGGGAAAAATTACTGGTGATAATCTCTGCTGTGGAAATGTGCGCTACATTGTAAAGTACTTGTAAACGTGTGATTGAAGAATTGGTGCTGCTTAAGGGAGTCTCTCGTGACAGCTCAGTATACAGCTCATCGGCGTTCTTTCTTTGGAGGCCGCACCCGGCATCTGTAGTCGACCACACGTGCTCAGTGGCCCGCTGCTGCCCGTTCATAGACACGGGACTGCAGCAAACCATCCTTTTCCCTGGACAGAACCTAGTCAGAGAACAAGTCAGGTGTCTCACCTTCAGACAGCTGGTGTGTTGATAGTAAGTTGAGTTCTTAGAATGGTAGGTTCTTATTGTTCAGAATAAGAAAGAGGACTTCTCCAGAATTGTCTTAAATCTTCCTTGGTGTTAAATGCGGCTTGCACATTGATGGTGTACGGACTATGTATTTATACTCTTATCTTCTTATATGCCTGCATCTCAAGTTCTCCATCCAGTATGATGGCTGAATTTGAATTGATCTGAATATCACAAATATACCTTATACTGGTATAACAAATCGGATCATTCCCTAAAGCTTTTCTGTGGAGTTTCAGCCTTAAATCTTAAAACTAGTCATAAAAATAACCACATTTGCACGTTAAAAAAAATAAAGTAAAACTAGTAATCTTTTTACTGTCTGCCTACTAAGTATGTTGTGTGTGTGTGTGTTAACGTGACACACAGCTAGGAAAAAAATTAATATGATGTTTCTAGATTTTACTTTAGCAAATGGAGAAATAACTTTTGAGGTTTTTTATCCTATTTAATTGACCATATACAATATGCTTTTTCTCCTAAATATTAAATGTACGTTATTCTTTTTACCACAGTTACCATTGTTTTGGGTCATTGGCTTCATCAGGTCTTAGCCCTACATCAGCTCCTCTCTGGGCTCTTTGTCTCGAGGCTCTTTCTAATAAACGCACCAGTTTGGTCTCTTTTTCTTCTGTTTCTTTCTTTTTAATGAGTTACATTATCTAACAAACCAAGTCTCCATTGGATGGCCTTTCGTGTAACCCAGGATCGGCCACTTTGTTTCCCCTCCATCCTTGTCACTGTGAACTGTTTCTGAAGTCTTGCTGCATATAGTGTTGTCACTGCTGATGCCTCATGGTCTGTCTCCTTACTTTGGGACATCTCAGTAAGTCCACACCTAGCTCCTTCTCTAGAATCAGATACCCGTGTTCATTCAGATCACTAAAAGAACACTCACCTCCCACTTAACTGCTGCCATCTCGTGTGGATTTTTCTCCAGCTTCCCTGAATGTGTACAATTTTTCATACTCAGTGTCCCTAAATGAATGTCTTCCTATTCTCCTTTTCTGGACTTAGGATCCTTCTAGCCTCTAAAGATTCTCAACCATTTCCAAAAATGCAAGCCAGTTCTTTTAGTTCTTTTGTATAAAAATACACACCATTTTTTGGTTATCTGAGCATGCTTCTCCTTTTGGAGGTAAAACAAATAAAGAAACAAAACCAGCAGTGACAGATTCCAACTGAACTGCCCTGATAGCATTTGCTATTTGCCCATCTCTTCCTATTGCTTCCATCCACCCCCTCTCCCCACCCCCTGTGTGTGTGTGTAAAAGTCTAAGCCAAACAACTAATTTATGACACAAACCACCACAACAATTATGGTATTTGCTGAGTTGTGTGGAACTCACATACTGACACTTCATGTTAAGTTTATTTAAATAATTTAATATGTTGTGGATCATACAGCTTTTCCAGAACAGCTAGAATGTGGAGTATTCCATAAATCAGTTGACCTATATACCATCCTATAAAAGTACAAAAATAATGAGCCTGTTAAAAATTAATTACAGTTGTAAATTGATTTCCCTTTGTTGGCAGAAAGAAGAGTTTGTTAGCCCAGGAACAGGTTCACACTGTTTTTACATTAAGCATTTCCAGCTGAGGCTTGTTAGTGACTGTCTCTCAGATTATGAAAAAAAAAATCCTCACTGTGGTACATGAACTCCTATTGTTAAGATACCAGTAATCAGCTCATGCCCACCGTGGATGAGAACAAAGAACACAGAATAACACAGTGAAGATGATCGTGTGTCTATATATATATATCTGTGTATATGCAGAGAGAGATTTTCATTTTTAAATTTTCATAGGAGCTAGTTAAAGGGAAAGATTATGTATTTTAGTTTTTTAATAGTAAATATTTTAGGTTTAGTTGATGCATAATTCTGCATATTTATGAGCTATAGTGTAGTAATTCATGTGTACAGTGTATAATCCAGGCAGTAAGCAGCTATTTCCTACATGCTGGCATTTATCTGTGTTAGGAACCTTTGCATCCATCTCTCCTTGTTCATCATGAATGACCTGGTGAGATGTTTAGATCCTGGTACTTGCTTATGACTTTCTCTGGCCTTTCTTCCTGCGATCATGTGACTTTTAAATTCCACTTTTCAAAAATCAAATTTCTAGCTTTTGTATATGATGAGGAACTTGCAGTATTTGTCTTTTTGAGCTTGGCTGTTCACCTAATATTCTTTAGTTCTACCCGTGACACAGCAAATAATAGACTACTTTAGTTTTTAATCAGATTATTTTAGGCTAATGTAGAATAAAGTAGAACAGTGCCCATATTCCAAGATAGGCAGGTGAATACTATTCATCTTATTAGCAAGATGCTTCTAATTTATAGAAATTTTTGTATATCCCTGAACTGAGGGGAAAAGACAGAATTAGCTTAACTGTTTCTGAATCTGCACAAAGGAGCTGTTTTTCGTACTTAATTAGTACTAAATTGTGTCCTAAGTACTAAGGAAATGGTGAGGCCTAGGGTTACAGAGAGCCCAGACAGGTGACACATTCCATTTTCCACACCACTCTTGTCCCGTGGTTGCTAGTATTAGTGGGTAGTTGTCATCACTCTTTCTGTGTCTCTGTACGTGCCCTGGATGCGGCCCTGAGGGATGAGCCGTTTACTCTAGGAGGAGAGAAAGAGAAGAAAAGATGAAATGGGCTAACACAGGCCTTTTTTTTTAAATTTCTATCAAAGGTTATATTTTTATTTTGTTTTATATGAACTAAAAATTGCAAGATACTTGTTCCACACACGTTAAAAATAACTTTCAGCAGTGTTAAAATGTATCAATATCTGTATATCCTAAATATAAAGATGAAGGTTTTTTTAAAGTATTATCCCTCAGAAAGAATACAAATTTTTATATTCCATAAGAGTATCTATTTTCAGATATAAATAATTCAAGGAAGTAAATTTTAAGTCTCTTCAGCACTTAACAGTTCTAAATAAAGAATATAAATTCTAATCACTCATAAATTATGTGTATATTTCTCTTTTTTAATGGATAAGGAAAATGTGGTACATTTACACAATGGAGTACTACACAGCAGAAAAATGACATCTTGAAATTTGCAGGCAAATGAATGGATCTAGAAAAATCATATTGAGTGAGGTAACCCAGACCCAGAAAGACAAATATAATTGTACTCACTCATATGTGGCTTTTGGACATAAAGAAAAACTAGCCTACAATTTACAATCCCAGAGAACCTAAGAGAGGCATACATGGATCTAATCTACATGGGAAGTATGTAAAGAGAGGCCATTTGTTTGTTCCTGGCTGCCCAGAACCAAAATAACCACAAGAAACTGTATTAATTAAATCACTCCGTAGCCTATCAGCTCTAGTTTCTTATTGGACTGGCTAGCTCTTACATTCTGGACTAACCCATCTCCATTAATCTGTGTATCACCATATGGCTTACCGGCAAGGTTCCATCACGTCTGTCTCTGGTGGCTACGTGGCTTCCCCCTGACTCTGCCTATTCTCTATATTTTTCTCTTCCAGCCTGGCTATATTCTGTTAAGCCATTGGGCAAAAACAGCTTCTTTATTAACCAATAAAAGCAACACATACTCAGAAAAACTTACCCAAAAGTAGAAAAAGACTAGGTCTCCTGAGTAAATTGAGAACATGGGGGTCATGGGAGAGGCTGGAAGAAGAGGGGAGAAGAAGGGAGAGGAGCAGAGAAAAACATATAGCTTAATAATAACACAGGGCCCTTAAAAACAAACATTAGATGACTTAGCGAACCATTTTTCAGTAGTCACCAGCACCTAGAGCATGACATTGCTTTGGCTAAACACTGTTTTTTTTTGTTTGTTTGTTTGTTTTTTTTATTGGAAAAAAAAATTTCTGCCTCCTCCCCGCCTCCCATTTCCCTCCCACTCCTCCCTCTCCTCCTCCCCTCCCCCTACTCCTCCCCCTCCCTCTCCAGCCTGCAGAGCAGTCAGGGTTCCCTGCCCTGTGGAAAGTCCAAAGTCCTCCCCCCTCATCCTGGTCTAGAAAGGTGAACATCCAAACTGGGTAGGCTCCCACAAAGCCAGAACATGAAGTAGGATCAAAACCCGGTGCCATTGTCCTTGGCTTCTCAGCAGCCCTCATTGTCCGCCAAATTCAGAGAGTCCGGTTTTATCCCATGCTTTTTCAGTCACAGTCCAGCTGGCCTTGGTGAGCTCCCAAAGAATCAGCCCCACTGTCACCACGGGTGGGCGCACCCCTTGTGGTCCTGACTTCTTTGCTCATATTCTCCCTCCTTCTGCTCCTCGTTGGGACATTGGGAACTCAGTCCAGTACTCCAGTGTGGGTCTCTGTCTCTATCTCCATCGATCGCCAGATGAAGTTTCTATGGTGATATGCAAGATATTCATCGGTATGGCTATAGGATAGGGTCATTTCAGCTAAACACTGTTAATATTTAAAGTGGTCTTGACATGAAATGCTTAATTTGAAATTTTGTTGTAAGAACTCTAAAAGTTTCTGGTAAACTTCCATGATGGCACATTACGTAATTGTGAAACATAATTACTGTTAAGCCTTGAGGGGCTGATTGCTGATTGGAGACTGGGAATACCCATCATCCTTTATGGTGTTCTTTCTAAGAGCTCCATGTCCTGTGAGCTAGTTCAAATTTTTCTTTTGAAAGACTTGTTTATTTTGTATGAATACACACTGCTTTGCATACAGAAACTAGAAGAGAGAATATGGTCTTTATAGCCAGAGTTACATACAGGTTGTGCATCGCCCAGGGTGGTATTGGGAATTGAACTCTGGATCCTCTGTCAGAGTAGCAAGTGCTCTGAACCTCCAAGCCATCTCTCTAGCGCTCAGATTTTTCTTTTCCAATTATTTTTTTTCACAAGAAATTTTTCTTTTATTATATACTTGAATGTAAGTGGTGATTACAGTCCCTAAACAAAAATAAAATTTTTGTCATTTTGAAGGCTAGAAATAAAAGGTAAGAATTGGGGGGGGGGGGGGGGGACAGTCAGGGTGGGTTGCACTGTAATCCTCCTACAGTATTAAGAAATACTGTTTGACCTGCTCCAGATCTCTGACAAATCTGTGCAAACCAGTATGGGCTCACAGCTTGGAACTGCTGACTTCCCACTTAAGGTTGTATTGTATCCAAATATTAAAGAATCCTGATAAATATGGGCAAAAGATGTTGTAATTTTAAAAGATTTTTGTAGCTTTGTAGATAACTTAAAAATTTTGAAATGAAGATAAAGGTTTTTAGGGTTTCTTAGCACCTTATCAGTATTTCTCTTCAGTTTGTTCAGCTTTTTTTCTGGATAATTCTACATTCACCTACATTTGTGAAAGGTGATCCAGACCCTGTGTTCCCATGCGCCCTTCACTAATTTCCCCTGACAGGAACAGTTTGCAAAATATCCAGCCAAAAGTATCACAATTCATCAAAAAAAATAAACAAACAAACAAAAAAAACGGCCAGGTGGTGGTGCCTTTAATCCTAGAACTCGGAAGACAGAGGCAGGCAGATCTCTGAGTTTGAGCCCAGCCTGGTCTATAGAGTGAGTTCCAGGAATGCTAGGGCTACAGAGAGAAACCTTGCCTCAAAAAACAACAACAACAGCAAAAAATCAAAAGTATTACAATCAAGAAGTTGGCATTGATGCGGTCTACTGATCTTATTCCAGTTTCCCCACTGTATATATAATCATTTTCCATATATTTGGTGCTGTTTTGCTTGTTGCTGTTGTTTGAGGGGCAGGGGTGTTGTTTTTTAAAATATGTGTTTTGTTTGGGTACTAAGGATCAAACTCTGGGCACACTACTACCAAGCTACCCCTCCAAGCCTTATCTCTATTCATTCATCTTTATGTACATCTTTGTATCTTTGGTTAAGGAAAATTTTCCCCCTATAGCTCTGCATATTTCTTACCACAATCAAGGTACAAACCATTTTCATCATCATAAGGATCTGCCTACCCTACTTCCTTTTCTTCCCCGGTCTTTGGGAGCCAAGATTCCCCTTTCATGCTGCAGTAGGGTGTGCAGGTGTATGTGCTTTTGCATATGTATGCAGGTGTGCGTGCCAGAAGTTGGTGTTGGGCATCTTCCTCTGTCAGTCTTTCTTACTTTCTGAGGCAAGATCTCTCTCCAGTTGACTGGACTGGCTGGCCATCGATCTCTTGGGATCCACCTGTCTTTACATTCCCCTGAAATGGGATTGCAGGTGCATATTGCTGTGCCTGCTTTTTCTGTGGGTGCTGGAGAATACTAACTAGGTCTCAGGCAATGGGTTTTTGATCCTACTGCACGTACTGGCTTTGTGGGAGCCTAGGCAATTTGGATGCTCACCTTCCTAGACCTGGATGGAGGTGGGTGGTCCTTGGACTTCCCACAGGGCAGGGAACCCTGACTGCTCTTTGGGCTGACGAGGGAGGGGGACTTGATTGGGAGAGGAGGAGGAAAATGGGAGGTGGTGGCAGGGAAGAGACAGAAACGTTTAATAAATAAATAAACGGGAAAAAAAGAGCAGAAGAAGGGGAAAAAAATGTCTATTTCCACTTCATTTGCAAATGACAGCTTTGCCAGACACAGACTTACCAGTTTATTTCTCACAGTTGCCTTCCATCCATGGGGAGATTAAGTCTGGCCATGAATCTTGTTCCTGGCTTGCCCACCAGCTGTTCTAGACCCGGCGTCCTTTCTACTGTTGGGACAAAGAATTTCCAACTTTGTCCCTTTGAGTTGCTCCTTGAGCCTGGTGTCCTTGCCTTGTCCACTGTCCTTTCCGTTTTCCCAGCCTCCTTGATTGGCCCTTACATTATATTCAGGGTGCTAGTTGTGCTCAATACAGAGAAGCAGTGTATCTGAGTCTGTCATCTAGTTGAAACTGGAAGTTTCTTCTCCTGTGGTTATTTTCCAAACACCGTAAGACTTTCTTAGTATTTGATTCTGAAATATGTTCAGGGCAATTCGAAACTCAATTGAATGACAAACCCTCTGTGAACCAGACTGTGGTAAAAATAGCTGGCAGTGTTCAAGTAGAGTATGTGTTGTTGTTGCTGTTGTTGTTGTTGGAGCTTTTCTTCCACTGGACCGAATCCTTCTAAGATGGTAATTTATAGTCTATGCACTTTCCTCTTTTACTTTTTCTTGCTGGAATAGAGGCTCTATAAATCATTTTCTGCGTCTAGGAGTGTAAGGATAGGAATGGCTCTCTTGTGTATCTCCTTCTTGGGTGTCAGATTTGTCACTGACTTCTGAAGAGCTGGATGGGAAAAGTCTCACCTCTGTCTTATGCATGCTTATACATGCATCACCTCTGTCTTACGCATGCCTGTACATGCACGCTGGAGCAGTCAGAGACGCTTCCCTGTGTAGAAACATCTGCGATTTGCAGCTATCTCTAGTAAAATTCTTGCTAGTATGAAGACCTGGGTTTGATCATCATCACATTCATAGAAAGCAGAGCTGATGACATAGATTTGTGAACTCAGAGCCTAGGAGACAGAAACAGGTAGATCCTTGGAGCCCACTAACCTACCAACCCAGCCAAACTGATGAGCCTTGGGTGCTAAGAGGAGAGACCCTGTCTCAAAAACAAAACAGAACAAAAAACTCTTGAATTTATCCTTGGCTTATATATATATATATATACACCCGTGAATCTGCCCACACACAAATGATGTTTATATGAGAAAATACTATAAATATTTTCTATCATCTCTTAACAAACTAGGCTCTTGCTGAATACTCTTCATTGGAACTAGGTTTTTAAACATGTACAAATTTAGGTATACAATTTTCAAATTACTTGTATTCTTTGTGGATTCAGTTATGTCTGTATTAGTAGCATTGTAAATAAAGGTATCATTTAATGTCATTAAATTTCTCATAAAAATATCCTTTCAATTTTAGATTACTTCCCTGGTGACTCTACAGCTGTTAACCCTGGTTGGTCATGACGATCAGCTTGATGGACCAAAATACAAATGCACAGTTTCTCTAGATTTCATCAGAGCCATTGCGCGGTAAGTTTAGAGTATTTATTAATGCAAAATGTCACCATTATGCAGATGATAGGAGATGCTAAATAAGAATGCCCTTTCTAGTGTAATAAAAAGTCACTTAAGAGAAAAGATCATTTAAGTGCCAGGAATGAACAAGCTCCAGCATAACATCCTCTAATGAGGTTTGCAGGGATGTAGAATTAGAAGTCGTAGTCAGTAGGTTAGGTGGCCAGAAAGGAAATTATTGAAATACTTTGGAAGGTGGGATTTAAGGGATCATTGGGTACGAAAGCTCATATGTATTGAAAGATGACACTTTGGACCGTAAGCACATCCTCTTCCCACATCTGCCGTCTTGACCTGTCTCTCTCTCAATTCGTGTAAGACACCTGTCTTCCAGTTCTCTTCCTTACTTCCTTAATGTAAGTGGAGACTGTGCATTCGTATCCTGGCTCCTCAGACCCAAATAATCGCACAGAAACGGTATTATTTGCAACAGTTTGGGCAATGGTTCAGGCTTCTTATTAACTAACTCTTACATCTTAAGTTAACCCCTTTCTATCAGTCAGTGTATTGCCACGGGGCTGTGGCTTACCGGAAAGTTTCTGGTGGTGACTTTCTCCTTCAAGCAGCTACACTGAGTCTCTCTGACTCTGCCTACTCTTCGAATTTTCCATCTGGCTTTACTGTGCTAAACCTTTGGCTAAAACAGCTTTATTCATTAGCCAGTAAAAGCAACATACCTACAGAAGGACATCCCAGGGCACCTTAACTAAAACCTGGCTCTGGGTATATACCACTGCCCCTGCAGCTGTGTAGTGGCAGCAGTTTCTTCTCTCCAAACCAAGTCCTTCAAGACTGTTTTTGTTTGACAAGGTCATTCCAGTGACCTCCATGATGCCACTTCATACCGCACCACCCCTGGCTTTGAGCCTGGATCTACATCAGCCTCTTTGTTCTCCTGTCGAGGAGTAAAGCATGCAGTTTATACCACTCTCTCCTGCCTACTGGAGTTGTGATTCTATTTACACCACACCTGCGAAGGTCTGTGTTCCCTCTTCTGTGCTCCATTCCTCCCACCAATGACAGTTCTCAAAGCTCTCTTCTCCTAGGTTCCTGGACTCTGGTGCTGCTGTGTCTCTCTCTTCTCCGCTGCCCTTGCTGAGGCTCCTTTGCCAGCCTGTTCTCCCCACCTGACCTTTAAATGGAGCCGTTCCTTAAGGCCTGATCCTGGCGGCTTCCTCATAACACACTTCCTTCCCGGGCAGTTTTAGCCATACTGCTCAGCCATCAGTAACTCCCCTGTTGTTTACAGCCATTTTTTTTTTTTTTTGTCACATTCTGACCTTTACTGGATATTTACAGTCTGACTCGAGACTGAACTCAGAAACTCTAACTTGTTTCCACACACAAAGAACAAAGGATTCAGCTCTCCTTCCAGTGCTTCCCTTTTCAGCAAGGGTCCTGCAGTCGGCCATGTTGCAGAGGTCTAGAATTTGAAGGTGATCTAGAGTTTCTGTTGCTGTGACAGAACACTATGACCATAAAGCAGGTTGCGGAGGAAAGGGTTTATTTGGCTCACACTTCTGAGCACAGTTCATCACTGAAGGACACCAAGTCAGGAACTCAAACAGGGCAGGAACCTGGAGGCAGGAACTCATCAGAGATGGGGGAGGGGGGGTTTCTGTTTTCCATGAGTCATTTATTGCTTCTGTACCACCCAGGATCAATCAATCAATCATTAGGCAAAAAAATTACCCTACATACTTAACCTACGGACCAATCTGATGGAAACTTATCAGTTGAGGTTCCCTTTTCCCAGATCACTCTAGTTTGTGTCAGTTGAGCAAAATAATGACAGCCAACCAGCAAAATAACAAATTATTAGATTGGTCAGTAATTTATTTTCTTAGGAAAATTACTGTGCAGTTATTAAGCATATTACTTTCGAAGAAAAAAATGTGAGGAAGAGATCGTGGTAGAGCCTGAGCGAATGAGGTCGTTCTGTAGAGTTACACGTGTGAGGACCCTCCACAAGCCTGTGAGACTGAGGAAGGAAGGGAGCAGTCAGAGCACACGGTGGGCACAGCTGACACTTGCAGCTGTGCGGTGGGGTGGAAGTCACCCCAGTCCATCTCAGCTGTGTTGATTAGAAAGACGCCACTTCATAGCAGCATTGTTTGCCATAGCCAGAGCCTGAAAACAGCCTCAATGCCCCTCCACCCAAGAATGGAAACAGGAAATGTGGTGCATTTGCACAGTGGGGTACTACACAGCAGAAAACAATAATGACATCTTGAGATTTGCAGGCAAATGGACGGATCTAGAAAACATCATATTGAGTGAGGTAACTCAGACCCAGAAAGACAAATATCACATGTACTCACTCATAAGTGGCTTTTAGACATAAAGCAAAGAAAACCAGCCCACAATTTACAATCCCAGACAAGATCTCCTGAGTAAATTGGGAGCATGGGGACCATGGGAAGGGTAGGGAGGGGAGCAGAGAAAAATGTATAGCTCAATAAAATCAGTTAAAAAAAGAAAAGAAAAGAAAAGAAAAGAAAAGAAAAGAAAAGAAAAGAAAAGAAAGGAAACCATCTCCAGCAGGGATACATATATAGACAAATAAACAAGTGTATTAATCATAAAAATGAAGCTACAAGAGCATTCCCAGCTCCGTTTTCATTTTGTTTGAATACATATCCAAAGACTAGTATACACACACACATACATATATATATATATAAAATTCTATAGTGTTATTAATTTAATTTCTCATATTATTTCATCCCTTCTGTTCTTTTTGCATAGAATTTGCCTCTGTTCACTGCCTTTAATATAGAATATAGTGAATCAACTATTTTCTGCTATAATTATTTTTATTTGAAAAATCACTAGCATTTTATTAACAAAGTAATGGGTTTCATTTTGATATTTTCATATACATACCTTAATATATGTTGTTATACTTGTTCTTACTCCCCAACTCCCTCACTACTCCCTTCCACCCCCTCCCCATTACCCTGATTTGCTAGTCCCTCCCCCCACTGCTACCATGAGCCTTCTGCTTTTGTGTTCCATACATTTACATTCATTCAATTGCATCTCTTGTTTTTCCTTCTTTCTCCCACATCAGATGTCTGTCTCCTTTATCTTAGTCCCCCTCCCCGTGTGTGTGTGTGTGTATGTGCATGTGTGTGCGTGCGTGCGTGTGTGCATATGTGTGTGTGCGTGTGTGTGTGTGCATTTAGATGTGCTTATGTATACATAAAGTTAAATCATGATGTTGTGATGTTGCTACATGGGAAATAAAACATGCAGAAAGAAAGAGAGAGAGAAATGTGGATGCCGTAAGCACAGGTTTAGCTTCTGTTCTTTATGCACTTAACATCCGTGATCCCACTGCCAGCAAACATTGTCTAGGCTCTTCTGAGATGCAGAGACAAGTATGGTGGAGCCGCGGCTTATGTGTTTATGTAGTCATTGTGGTTTTGAAGATGCGAATATATTTAAATGCTGAGGAGAAAGATAGGAAAGTTAATGACACAAAACAGAATAATTTAAAACACAAAAATCTTTGCAGTACTGTGTAAGGATGGGGTGCAGAAAGGAGTCGAAAGAGCCCACGATGGGGCAGCAGTATGCTGTGGCCTCAGAGCAGAGCACCATGGACCCAGCTGCTCTTTGGCAGTGGAAAGTTGAGGGATTCTCACCTGATTCTTCCGCTTTCTCCATGAGGGGGAGGCAGGAATTGTGACTGAAGGCAGAGCTGGAAACAGCTTGAGAAAAGTGTGTGATGTTGGAATCCATGGCCCTGCACATGGCAGCCAGTGCTCGCTGGGAAAGCAGCATGCTGAGGGGGTTTCCAGTGGCCTCAGTTTGTGAGACCTGTGGTCTTGTCCAGCAGTACTCCATGTGCTGGACTACCAGGGCTGGGAAGAATAGTAATAGAAATCACGTAACGTTGGGGTCTTGCCAGAGGAGTTCAGTAGATGCTAACACGTGAGCTCGTGATGAATCGTAGAGTCTGAGCTGGACAGAAAGGAAGGCAAACCAGCCAGGAACCAAGACTTTTATGTCTGGCAATACTCAATATCTGTAGGTCAAAATAAAATGAAGGGGTTTGTAACCTAATTATCCCTAGTGTCCCAGATTCCTGAAATGGAACAAATAATATCTCAGAGGTATGTTCTGAGAAGTAGAATATCTCTCGAGTACATTTAGTAGAGATGAAAAGACCAATATGCAGACAATTTATTAGGTAACAGGGTGCAAAGCAAAGGAAACTAGGTACTAAATTTATTCAGTGGCTGGAGAATGGTAAGGAAGTAGAGAGAAGGCTGCTGACTGGGATTGTCTGGGTCTCAAGGGCAGGGTTCTCACATAAGGACACCAGCTTCGCTGGACTGAACCGCCTGGCATGTAGTAGAGAGGTGGGCTGGAAAGAAAGCCGCCGTTCAGGGAGCGCCACGTGTTAGTTAACGCCCACAATGAGAGAAAGACGGAGGACCAGAGCAGGGGAAAGGTTGGGTTAGGAAAGCCAACTGAGAACTAACCTCCCAGGAGCCTGTGGGAGCCGTCTATGGAGTGGCCTTACCAGTTCCCACAGTGGGAAGACACTGTGAGATGCCTCAGGGGTGTAAAATAAAGTTGCTTTTTGGTTTTGGTTTTGGTTTGGTTTTTGTTGTCATTTTTCTTTTCTTCTTCTTTTTTTTTTAAGAAACTTATTTCTAAAGAAGCAGACTCAAAACTACGCACAAAGTCTGAAATCATGAGCAAAAAGTCTTTTCTGTGAAAAAAGAATTGATAAAGTGAAATAAAATACAGATAAAACTAAATTCTTAAATATATGTTATATGGTTTGATTCTGTTCTTAGTTCTGACTTAAGAATTACCCCTAGGAAGGCTAGGGAGATGGCTCAGTAAATAAAGCATTCCTGTGTAAGGTTAAGGACAAGAGTTACCACCAGAACCCGGTTAAGGCTGGGCAGATTCCACAGCTGCCTGTAATCCCAGCACTTGGGAGGCAGACACACCCGTCTGGGCGGAGCTGGCTAGCTAGGCTAGCTGGAATTGCTAAGGTCCAGATTTAGCAAGTGATTTTTACCTCAGTAAGTAATGTGGAAACTGACCAAGGGAGACACAGTGTCCACCTCAAGCTCCCGTGTACATATGCAAGCATATGTGCACTCGTATACATGCGAGCCTACATACACACATGTATTCCACATACATACAAAAAGGATTACGAGAAGTTGTCATCCACATTGTATTAATAGTTTGTGTTTCATGGGAATCAGACCCTCCTGCACTCACTGAACATTATCTGGAGTCAAAGTTGTATTTATATGCATCTGGTATGTGTCTAAGCGCACGAAAGGCCAGAAGCGAGTACAGGTGTACAGGTTCCACAGAGCAAAGTGGGTTGTTTGCCCTGTGAGCAGTTCCTGTGGTCGCCTGCAGCATGGTGATTGAAATGGGGTCAGTTGACAGTCCCCTGTTTATTGAGGGCTGGGTTAGCCATGGAAGCATTTGCACAGCTTGGTTAGGAAATGCTGCACAGAGTAGTGATTTCCCTGGTCCCTCACTCGGTTCCTACAAGGGCAACGGCTCAGTGGTTAAGAGATTTGCTGCTCTTGCAGAGAGAGGACTTAGCTTCAGTTCCCAGCACTCACAGGATTCAGTGCCCTCTTCTGGGCTCTGTGAATCCTACATATAAATCTGTTTTTATGTTGGATCTCCCTGAAATCAGGAATCCAGGCATGGGTGCTGGAGCTCTGACTCAGGTCCTCTGCACAAGCAGGACCTATTCCTAACGCTGAGCCGCCACCCATCCCTCAGTCAGTCTTTGAGGAAAAGAAATGTCGCAGTCTGATTTGATTTTCTGGTGCTGGCTTACTGACATGGAATACAGTTAATATTCTATAATTGCATGTTTGTAAGTTGCTTAGGGTGTTTAAAGCCATTCCATTTATTAACATTTTATTTCATAAACTGTGCTATAGCCATACAAATAATTACTGAAACATTAAAAAGAATCCTATTAACCAGTTCATCTGTTTTCATTTGTGTATGAGTTTTTCTAGTCCTAGCCCATGAGACAAACATTTTCCAGTGGATTCTGCGTTCTCTTTATGCATTCTTAGGGTGTAGCTGTGTCTTCATATTGACCACTTTTTACTACTATTGAGTAAGGCTTTGGGATATAGAGGGCCTCCCAGTGGGTTCCAGTTGTTTTTAACTTAATGTCTTCCGTACTTTTGCTTTCGCGTAGAACAAAAAAAAAGGAAAGGAAAAGGCATTAAGTCCATTTGACTTTGTTTCTTCATAATCTTATATTGAAAGCCACCAGAGGGAATGACTTCAGAAAGGTATTCTAATAGAACTCTAGTTTGCGGTGAGAAAACGTAGCCTACTGTATCTGGTTTCTCTTAAGACCCTTGGTAAGTCAGATTACTGACTGAAAAGGGTTTTTTTGCTGTTTTTTTTTCCTAAGGTTATTTTTATAGGGACTTCATGGCCAGTAGATTTGAGAGGTAAGTGAGGGAAGGCCGTGAGAATCTAGCAGTGTTACGATGTCAGGGCCGTGTCTCTGCTTGGGAGAGTTTAACTGAAGTGATAATCCGTGGCGGTCTTGTCGCTGCTGTGCTGACAGGGTCTCTGTCTGCTACTTAGGAGGTTTTGGTGTTTCTCAGGGAGCCGCTGTTCTGATGAAAGGCAGTCTTCAGTCTAATGTTGGGTCCACAAAAGCCAGAGCATTCCCCAATTTGAGCTATTTTTAAGTGTGTTTCCAAAAGCAGTATCCATAGTTTCCTGTCCATATTTTTAAAAAAATATTTAGTATGTCAGTCATTTCTGCAGAAACTTTTTTTAGAAAGTGTATTATAAAATGATAGACAAAGAATAATTGGTGTTAGTTTAATAAATAAGAATGTGCAATTAGTAACTCTAAAAGGCTGTTCTTGCATGGGTAATTATTTTTGCAGAACTGAATATTTAAGGCTTTAATTTTATACTTATTGCTAGATCATTATATCTAATTATTTTGACCATTTCGTCAAATAATAAACCTCCGAGTCTGAGTATTTATAGTGAAGAATGAGTTTGGAGAAAGGAAAATAATTATAGGTCTCTTCCTCTGTTATTTTATTCTGCCTGCCGTCAGAGTATAAAAATATACATCTACGTTGTTTGTTGTATCATATTCTTGGATCATCCAGATTGAGTTGATGTGTGTGCGTACAGGTCAGCTGCTGTTAGAGGCTGAAGATAATGAAAGCAGAATTGAGGACAGAGAAGCTGTGCGTCCTGTGATGACAGCACAGGTGTTTGGAGACAGACAATGTTCTGAGGCAAACAAGATATAAATACTTTTGCATCTCTAATTACTTTACTCCGGTTATTAGGCAGAAAGCAAATGGCTTTTAAATAAAATCCAAACTTTCTGCAGTATAGTTCAAATACAAAATGTTGAGTAGCCTAACTTTGTTTTTGTTATTTTAAAGGAAAGTAACTTTCTGTGTGGTCAAAAATGGTTTAAAAGTTATGTTTCTGGTTGTATTTTAAAACCCGTGCCACCCCTACCCTGGCACATCCGACAGCGTCGTCCAGTTGTCAATTACGTCCCACGTGCTTTGCAGTCACAGAGCTGAGCAGCAGAGAGCGAGGGTGCTAACATACTGTCTGTTTTTGTTTCTAGGACCGTGAACTTTGACATAATAAAATACTTGTATGATTTCTTGTGAAAACAAACCTCAAAGCCATATGGACACTGTGACAATGACTAAGCCAAGCTGTGTTCATCCACCTACTTAGCTGGCCAGGGAGAGGAGTCTTTGGCTGTATTGGATTTGTCCAAACAGGTGCTGGCCCAGCATGGACTCTGATGGAAACACTCTGATTGGTCTGGGTAGATGTGAGCAGAAGACTCTTTACCAGGGGCCCAGGAGTATTTGGAAGCAACGTGTTAATTATAAACAGCAGGGTCTGAGCACAATCTGTTCTGCTCTTAATGATGTTATCTTAACACTGAAATTGCCTGAAGCCCATTTACTTGGAACTGTGTTTTGCTCTATGAAGTATCCCCTGCGCTCTGAATGTGCCAGCAGCCCTTGTTTGTACGGCCACCCTTTTCACTTCCTCTCCACGGGAGCCTCTGCAGTGTCCTGCCAAAGCAGAGTTCCTAAAGGCCACGATTTTCAAAGATCATACTTGCAAAATATATGTTATTTTTTTTTAAAATGTAAGCTCTATATGCTTATCTTTTTACCCTGATCTTCTCAAACCCAAGGCAGCTTGTTCAGATGCGCACACACCAGCCTTATGTCTGCTAGTTGCTACCTTGACAGTGCTTGTGTAAGAAAGGCTTATCTGCTCGCTCTCAGTTAACCACCCAAACTGGCTTTTTATCAGCGTATTGATTTCCTTCCTTCCCTCCCTCCCTCTTTTCTTCCCTCTTCCCTCCCTTCCTCTCTCTCTCCCTCCTTTCTTTCCTTTTCCTTTTCTTTAAATTGTTGGCTTTTGAGACCTCCACAATAAAATCCTTCCTCTTACAGGAGTCCGGTGCTTTGGTTCTGAGTACCTTACCTGTTCATATTTTTATAGTAGTTTTCTGTTACTGTTGAATACTTGAAAACTAAACGGCTTTAAAGTGCTTAATTATATCTAGTTTAAATTTTGGTGGCATTTTTCTCCATTCCATTTTTTTGAAGAAAAAATTCTCAGTCGGCATTCCTAGGTAGGAAGCTTTTCCTGTAATGATTTTCTTACACTCTCTTGTTCAGAGACAACGAGTCATTTCCCTCTCACTCTTGAGGGAAAGAGGAGAGAGAGGAGGAGTGAAATCGCTCTTCGCCTTTCTGTGCAAGATGGGAACTTTGGAGTCAGAAGGGCACCACCCACGGCTAGTGAGTGTGTCTACATCACCCGTCTTCCAGGACAGACTCACACTTGGGTTTCCAGATGTAGAGATATATGGATAGTCGTGTAGGTAACCATTCCGAGCAATGCCTCCAGGGACAGATGGTTTTGCTGACGCTGACCTGTCCTGATCAAACTGAAGTGTGAGGTGAAAACTGAGATACCAGAATGGAGAGCAAGTGGCAGAAAGAAACTGAGGCTAAGAAGAGGAAGGGGCGGAGTTTCTGGTGGGAGACACCATTGCTCTTCAAGGCAGCTGGTTACCTGTCTCCTACAGAGCACATCTCCTGTCCCAATTCATCTGACACCACATTGCCAATCCTAGAGGTAGCTTTACTTCAGAGTTCTCTAATTCCGTTTCCCTGCCCTGTCTGGGCCCTCAGAAGTCTGCTATTTTGTAATTTACTTTCTAATAGCTTTGCTAAATGACACAATAAATGTGATCTTTATTTAAATGAAGACTAATAGAGTTTAATACACATATTAGCATTTTAACAGGGTTCGTCTGTAGATGAGGTCTTCCCTTTGGAAGATATGTATATTTCTCCAATTATAGGAAGAAATGTAACAGAATCATGCTAGCCGGTAAGCCGGATATTCCTGTTAAGAGAGGAGGTCACCTATACTGTGTGCTCTGCCTCAGTCCAAAAGTATTGTGGACGCTACATGAGGGAAGTTACTAAACTGGGGGTTTTCAGATTTTCTTATGGAAATCTTTGACTTTACACATTCCTTAATTTAGGGAGAGCCAGGCCCTACACTAAAGGCCACCTTGTCATTTCAATCCCCGACCAACCCTCAGAGATGAGGAAGTCACAAAAGGATCAAGTCTCTATAGTGATAAAGCAGTTAACACTTGCCCTGAACTCCTGAAGTCTGTCTTCCTTGAGCCAAACCAACTCTATCACTGGCTTTGTGGCCCTAGTCAGGCTATCCAACCCCTTTGCTCCTCTTGTCTGTTCACTGTGTCACAGCATGCCTTAGAAGCTTAGTCTCCAGCCGGAAGCACTGTTAACCTTCAGCATAGCAGGAGGAAGTTAGGTCACTGAATGTGTGATCTTGAAGATGATACTGAGATTCTAACCCCTTCTCTGTTTTGGGATCCTGGTTGTCATGAGTGAGTAGCCTCCTTCACGACACATTCCCTTCTTTTGTATACTGCTCAGCCACAAATCCCAAAGCAGTTGGGCCACATGACTTGAACTCTGAGCCCAAACTCTCAAACTGTGTGCTGTGACAATTTTGTTTTCTTTTTGATGGGCCATTTCAGGTGTTTTGTTACAGTTATACGAAGCTGACCGATAATGACTGGAGAATATTGTTTACCTCACAGAGTTGGTTCCCATGATTAAATAACTAGATGTAGCTGAAGCAGCTATTTCCAGCGGAGGCAGGTTTACCTGCCAGGAAACACTTAGCATTTCTGGAGACTTTTCAGTTTGTCCAGGTGGATCATGTGTAGGGAGCAGAGAGGCTAGAGATATTGCTAAATGCAGTAAGATACAATTACTATAGCAGAATTGTCACCAAATAATGGGAGAGACAGAGCCTTAGCCAGACACCTCGCCACCACATGAAACTAGGAAAGGGTTACACCTAATTGAGTTATTGACCAAAGAGACCCCATGGAAACCCTAAACAACCTAGGCTATTGCCAAGGTCCTTCACAAACAGATGGTAACCCCCTACTCCTGAAATTAACATTTACATCAATCATTAAACAGAGCAGTTGAGCTGTTGTCTATCTCCAGCCTTCACTCCTACCGACTAGTGTTCATGGTATTGGAAGGTATTCTGCTTGCTACCAGAGGAGAAATGTACACAGTCGCAGCAGATACACTGGTGTTGTAGTGGCACAGAGCTAATGGGAGTAACCAACCACTGTCTGAGTGGATTTAAGATCAATTCCATGAGATGGAGCCCGTGCCTGACACTGCTAGTATGGTCAAGAACGAGAGACTACAAAGGCCATGGACCTAGGGGGAAAATGCTGTTGGTCTGCTAAAGGAACACAGCAATAAAGTGACTTCTAAAGACATTCTGCTGTATTCAGGTGAGTGGGCTGTTCACCCATTAGAGAAGCTTCTGCCTGCAGTAGATAAGAATAAATACAGAGATCCACAACTGGACAAAGCAGGGAGTGAGAGACCTTGGAACACTCAGTCCTTCGTTGATGTCTCCATCAGATCCCTCCCATCAGGGCTCAGGGGACTCTCTAAAATTAGAGGTGGGAAGATTATGAGTGCCAATGGAGATGGAAGACACCAGGGAAACAAGGTCTTCTCTACACAACAAAACTGATACATATGAACTTGACTGGCAGCGTGCACAAGCCTAAGACAGATGGGGTCCCAGTGCTGGGAGAGGAAGCTGACACACGCCCCAATCCCCAATCCAGAAACTATCTCCAAATGATAACCACTCACAAAGGAAAACTTATTTTTCTTCAAAGGAGTCTCACTGGATACAAACCACACTTAAGGGCAAGCCCCAAGCTCAACAGTTAAATGGCCAACATGAAACAGAAACAAACTCAATGGTATTTTGGAAGGGTTGTTTTTTTGATCTTGGGGTGGTTTTTGTTGTTGTTTGTCTCATAATGCTTTGGTCATTCCAGCCCCCACCGCTTTACATGTCTTGTTTATATAGTAGAGTTCCTGATTCTGTGTCTTGTGGGATTTCTGTGTGTGCGAATGTCTTGCACTTTTCCTTTGACTGTATTTGATTTTTGTTTTTTCTATTGATTTGTTTTTATTTTATTTATATTTTCTCTTCTTCCCTTCCTTTTCTTTCTTAGACCTGTGTTTAATAATGAAAGCAAGAGTTTAGATTAGATAGGAACTAAAAGAGTTGAGGGAGGAGAAATCATAACCAGAATATATTGTATGAAAAAAAATCCATTTTCAATAAAATAAAAAGGTTGTACTAAGGTTGGAAAGTCTTGATCTGAGCAAGTACCAGACACGTGCCAGGTATTGTTAAGTCTTAGCTATCCTCATACAAGGAAATATTGTACCTCAAGCAATTATTTCCTAAAATGTTGGAGTTACTCAGATGGTCATGGTATCATGTATCTTTTAGAATTGAAGATATTCACTTCCTATGTAGACTCTACTTGTTTTTCAGGATCCAATGAGAATGTCAGAAGTTTAGCTAAGAGATCAAGTCAGAGAACATGCAACCTAGGACTTACATTGTTTGCCCTTAAGTGTTATGACTGAACAACTTGGGAGTGTTATGTCCAACAGACTGAATCAGCCCACTACTGATGTCTATAATTAATATTTTCTAGAATGTGAAAAACTAACGTAGAATAATCTATTCTATGCAACACTCTGCTCATGCCGTGTCGAAAAAGCAACATACCAAGTTCACGAATCCCATTAAGCACCCAGTAAGTTTTAAAAGTATGCAAGCCAGGTGGTGGTACATGACTTAAATCCCAGCAGAGGCAGGTGGATCTCTGAGTTTGAGGCCAGGCTGATCTAGAGTGAGTTTCAGGACAGGCACCAGAGCTATACAGTGAAACCCTAGCTCAAACAACAACAACAACAACAAAGTAGTAAACAGAACACAGGAATAGCTGTGTACAGTCAGCTGTGACCCTTCCTCCGGTGCTACCTGCAGCCTCTCCTTATCTGTCCATAATAGTTTGCATTTCACAGCTCCTCCTTGAGCAGAGCATTGGAGTGGAGCCAGTTAGGCAGAGCTGATATTCAGCTTCCTCTCCTGCGTTTTTAAAACTTCCATCTTTACATATGGCTGCCTATCATATGTGAATAGTGTCGATAATTTTGCATGTAATTTCAGTCTGCTGACACAATTTGCTTTCAAAAATGCTTAGTAGAGCTCAAAGAAATCTTTCCTATCAAGATAGCAACATTTTGCTCAAATTTGCCATTAACTGCCCTGAATACACAGTTAGTGCTCATTTTCCAACAGTGGCGTGCATTCATGAGACACAGTATGAGACGCAGGATTTGGTAGAGCAGAGAAAATTGTAATCAATTCATTCATTTAACTGCATGTTGATGCACAGCAATGGTAGGACTTTTCAAAGGCGTTCCAACTGTTTGCGCAAATAGCAGTAGCTTTGGGATAGTGGGAAGAGCCTGGGCTTAGAGGCATTAAAGATTTGCTAGGGTTTGGGATAAACTAATCTGTTCCATTGCATTTTCAAGTAGTTGGGGGTCCGATATAATGACAACTTCCATATGTGGCATGTATGCATAAAACTACCAGCTACATGCCACACAGGGTGTTACATACAAGGGGTACAGTAGTAAGCAATGGATGCATATCTGTGAACAGCAGTTGATGCCAGTATTGGTAGAGCTGTCCTTTGGAGCAGGACTTTTTGGGGACCCCCAAGTCTGTGGAGTAGAGAAGAGCATGCTACCATTGAGAGTCTTGTGTGAAGTGGGTGCTTGGATCTATGTCAGGGAGGCACCACTAGCTAGATGCAGTTATTTCGTGATTTACATGTGTTATTCCTCCAAGTATTACTCATGCTATGTTTAGGGGAAACCATATAGAAGGTAGCCATGACTGTCCTTCAAGAACTGCCTGTCACCGATACTCTTTGAGCTAATAATTCTGTACTGATTGTATTATTCATTACTCGTTCCCTTCAACTCACGAAGTAATGATAAACTAGTAAGGTCTAGTTATGACCCCCAAAGTAAACAAACCCAGTTGATCTTAGTTCCATGGAGAATTTTAGATCATATGTTTGCTCCTTATACTTACCCACCTTTCTTAGGACTGGGAGATGGGTTAGGTGTGCCTGTGTGCTAACTGGCACAGAAACGGGATTTCAGAGGCATGCAACACTTTCAGCACTATTTACCTAGGCCATACCTAAGACTTAACCCTTGCATGGAAGGAAAAGAATTAGATCAGCTTCTTAATGAAAAGGGTATAAGTGAATCTGTAGACATACTGGGGTTATTACTGCATAATATGCTGAAAATAGAAATGCGTACAATAGTATGTAATCTCAAGATTGCAGTTAGTATGTGGAGGAGGCAAATTCCCACCACAATCATCAAGAGTTGGGAAAATTCCCTGCTTCCCAAACACAGGGATTACAGGCTGAATGTAGGTAGGACACAGAAACGAGGGCAGTGGGTGTCAGAAGAGGAATTAGAAGTGCCAAGCACAGGTTGTGAATGAGATTGTGAAGTGTTCATGTCTGGGGTCCGGCTGTGTGAACTGAACACAAGCAGAGGCATCACACCATGCTTAGGTTTTGAAAAGGATCACCACATGCTGTGAAGAGATTGGGCTGTAGAGAGACAAAGGCATCCGGAGAACTGGAGAGATAAAAGTGTCAGCAGTGGCTGTGGTGAGATGTTGGATTCCGGACATAATTTGAATGAAATTTTGATAGAACTTGTTAAATAATTGGCCATTAATTGTGAAGAAAAGTAACTGGTAGCTCCAAGTGTTTGGCTTGGTTGACTCTAGCTGAGATGAGGAAGACCAGAGGATCAGTTTAAATAGAAGAGGATTAAATACGGGCTTGGAGAGGCTTTATCTCGCCCAAAGTCACACGTGAAACTGATCACCAGTGTGGTGAGCTGGGCTCCAAGAAAGCTTTCCTGTTACCATAGCAGCAATGCTCTCGGGTTTATGGTTATCTGCTCTGAACACACGGCACTCATTTTCCAGCAGGGGCATGCTTTCACGAGGCACAGTGGGAGAAGAAGGGGTTTGTCAGAATACGAACAAGCGTTGATGCAGAGTTTTGTTAATGTAAAGTATTCCTTTAGGAAATGGAATTTCCTTAGTTGCCGGGCCTCCATTCTTATGAGTGGATTAGTGACTCTATAGAAAAGGGGTAAGAAGCTCCTTACTCAGTGTTGACTTTCCATCCCTTGAGCCTTGTGAAGATATGGCCTTATCTCTTCTGCCCTCTGCCACTTCTAGTATAGAGATCACAAGTACTTTGTTTTGAAGGATGTAGCATCTAACGAAATCCTGGAAGTAGATAGCATCTCCCACCAAAGACCAAATCTGCTAGGACATTGGTATTGGACTTCCCAGCCCCACACGTGGTGAGAAACAGACTTATTTATAACTGCCCAGTATCAGGTATTTTGTTAGAGCAACACAAACAATTTTAACAGAGCACCTAAATGGAGTCTCAAAACAACTTTGAAATTTAGAAGAGAAGCGCATGGGACAGGAACCAAAAAGCTACAGAGAAACCCTGTCTCGAAAATCAAAGAGGAAAAGGAAGAAGAAGAGGAGGAGGAGGAGGAAGAGGAGGAGGAGAAGAAGGAGGAGAGGAAGAGGAAGAAGAAGAAGAAGAAGAAGAAGAAGAAGAAGAAGAAGAAGAAGAAGAAGAAGAAGAAGAAGAAGAAGAAGAAGAAGAAGAAGAAGCACAAGCACATAGGAAAGAGAAACAGAGAGGCTCAAGCTGTTAGATAAGGTAAGTTAAGTCTCCTAGGCATTCTATAGAAGTCAAAGAAGCCAGAAACTGGAAAGTTTAACCTGTGGTCTTCGTCTAGGTAGAGTTCTTCTTTGTACTGATGCTGGTGATTTTACATGGAAGGGAATCTGATGACAGCTTTCTGGAGTGATACAAATATAATTTGTCTTTATGTAAGTGGTGGTACAGTGGAATGGTACCATTGAAAATTCAGTTGAACTATACATTTTAAATTTATGTATTCTCCATTGGACTTCAAAAAACCGTTAAATTTTGCAATGGTTTTGTGGTCAACAAAATATTGAATCATCCTCTTGAGACAGTGGGTAAAAACAACAACAGAAAATCTTGTCAGTTTTTAAAAAGTAAAGACAGAAAAGAGTGTGGAAGGTGCTGGTCTGTTTTACACCAGGCCCATGTTTTTCCTTCTGCTGTACATGCACATGGATCAGGTGAGCAGCTACAGATGAAGCTTGTAGCGCTGCGGTGTATCTCAGCTGAGTGTCCGTCCCAGTAAAACCTGAGCAGCATCAGGGACCCTATGGGAGTCAATTGTCATGGGAATCCGATTTTCAGAGGCTGACAGAGATGGGAAGAAACTACGTTCATTAAACATACTCTTTTAAAGACCTCTGGTTCATAATGCGAAGAGAACATAATGGACTTACTGAGAACGTAGCAAGACTTAAAATTATGCCCAGGATGTCATAGCTTTATCTCAGTAGATTCACAAATATAATGAGTGGGAACTGGTAGATATGTGTGTCAGGATAAAACCATGTGGAATAAAGTATGTACATCCATGTGTCTACAAGTGTACTGATTAAAATAGAAAGTCCACCAAAGAATCCCCAATGTCAGCATACGGAATAGTGAGGTGTGCTCTGGAGAACTTGAATGAAGTAGGTTTGTAAATGCTTTCCGAGATAAACAGTGTATTGTAACTTGACCATTCTGATTGTAAGCAGGGCCAGCAGCAGTGAAATTGCAAACAAGGAGAGAAGATTCCATAATGTAGAAATTCCAATGAAAAACCAAAGAACGGTAGAAAAAATGGTACTCATCACAGTCTTTCTAGGTCTGACAGAGTAATTGAAGTATCATCTAGCCGTGTCCTTGATGAATTCAGGCATGTCAATTACAGACACCGTCTTTATAAAAACCAGGTTCTACTAAGTATTTTCATTGGCTGAAAGAGACCCCAGGAACTGAAATGCTAACACGCGTGTGTTGGATGATGGGGGATGGGAAATTCGCGCACATTAGCCTCCAGGGCAAACTGGCTGTCTCAGTAGATGGAGCAGGGCCATGGAGTTTTGAGTGGGATGTGCACAATCTTCCCACTCAATTCTTCCCTTCAGGGTTTCATCTCACGTCAGGTGACTGTATATCAAGCCCAGTGATGAAAGATTTAAATGAGGATGCTTACTTGCAGTTTTTGATTATACCCATAGAAGCCTAAACAAAATACAGAATTACGGCAAGCAATTTTGATGGAAACTAGGGACTGCTTAGAAAAATCAGTCACATTAGGTGACAGGGCCTGAAAGCAATCTGATATTGTCAAACCGCATAGGGCTCCATTATGATTTGGGATTGGTCAGGTTTGGGTCCCTCTGTGTTTGACTTGCCCTTACCACACTGTGTCTTCTTTACAGTGGTATTGCTGGCAAAATTGGGAGCCAGCAATAGACTGGGGAATTGTCCCTTTGTGAGTTGTAGGACAGTAATGGCCACCAGTGGCATTCTACAGAAGGAAGACGTGAAATACCAAGGTATTTCCAGAGGTACACCATGGAAACCAATGAAGAGATCTGTCTCTCAAGGCAGGCATGTACACAGGTGGTAATCCCAGCACTTGGAAGGCATCTTGCATAGGGTGATAGATACCATGATAACAACAACACTTATAAAGGAAAACAATGAATTGAGGTGGCAGTTTACAGTTTCAGAGGTTTAATCCATTACCACCTTGGCAGGGGAAGGGGGCAACTTGCAGGCAGACGTGGTGCTGGAGAGGGAACTGCTACATGTTGCTATCCAGGCAACAGAAGTAGACTGAGGCACTGGGTGTGGCTTGGGCATATATGAGACCCTAAAGTCCTCTCCACAGTGACACACTTCCTCCAACAAGGCCACACTCCTAATAGTGCCATTCCCTATGAGCTTATAGGGGCCAATTACATCCAAACTACCACTCCATTCCCTGGTCCTCATAAGCTTGTAACAATATCATAATGCAAAATGCATTTAGTCCAACTTGAAAAGTCCCCATAGTCTATCACAGTCTCAACAATGTTGCAAAGTTCAAGGTCTCTTCTGATATTCAAGCAATCCCTTAACTGTAATCCCCTATAAAATCAAAATCAAAAAGCTGATCACATACTTCCAACATATAATGGCAAGGACATACATTACCATTCCATAATGTAGGGAAGGGAGCATAGTGAGGAAACACTGGACCAAACCAAGACAGAAAACCAGCTGGGCAAACTCTAAACTCTGCATGTCCATGTCTGATGTCAAAGTGCTCTTCAGATCTACTCTGTTCAGCTTTGTTGACTGCAGCACACTTCTTTCTTGGGCTGGTTCCAGTCCCTCTTGGCAGCTTTCCTTGGCAGGTATTCCGTGGCTCTGGCATCTCTTACAACTTGGGTTCTCCAGTGCAACCCAGGTTTCAACTTCCAGCTTCATGCAATGACCTTTCTTGGCCTCAGTGGCTTTCCTCAGTCATGGGGGCAAACTCGACAGCCCCTTTCTTCTGTTCTTAACTCTATAGCCAGAACCACATGGCCAAAGCTGCCAAGTTGTGCTGCTGGGAATGGGACATGGCCCCCTCATTCAATTACATCACCAGTTTTCTGTTTTCTCCCTTCACCGCCTAAGCTTGTCTGTCCTCAGCTGGATCTATAGGCCAGGCTGGCCTCCAATTCAGAGATTCACCAGCCTCTGCCTTCTGAGTGTTAGGATTAAAGACATGTGTGCCACCACACCTGATTCTAAGCTTCTCTTTAATCCCTTTTTTACAAGTTGGAAATTTAGCTGGGTGGGATCTTGCCCTGAGGTTACCACTTTCTTTATAATATTTTTCAGTTCTTAGTCTGCTTATCTTCTTGAATACAGGACTTAGCACCATTTTACTTTCTGGTGCTCCTTTTTTCCTGAAATACTTTTCCCCACTCAGCTTGCTCCTTTTCATTAAGTATCCTCAATAGAGGTAACATTGATAACCACAGCACAGAGTCTACACTAGGTTGTTTTGAGATTTCCTCTGCCAAGGGAGTTAATCCAAAACTCTATACACTTTAACCTCAGACAAACATTTTGTACAAAGGCAAAAAGTAGCCACATTTTTCACCAAAATATCACAAGAACAATTTCTGGGCAACGTACTAAAATTCTTCTCTAAAACCTCTTGAGTGAGACCCC